>OZ024821.1:95646512-96846512 GCA_964016985.1 Anodontia alba | reverse complement strand
GCTCGTTCAGGGTCATTTCGTTAACTGTTCTAGCGGATTCAATACACAATATTCTGATATTTTTTTGCTGAAAAAATGTGAGTAGCTTTTGCACTGCAAAAGCTACTCACATTTTTTCAGCAAAAAATTTCAGCGTATTTGTGTATCACTCGATTAAAATTTTAACGAATCGTTAACTAACGACATCGTTAGCTTTGAACAACACTTTGGTAAAGCATTCACTGTTCCTATTGGCCACTGGGGTATGTTCGTAATGTGAAGTTCTAAATCGCCTTACCTAAATCATGGCTGCTTATCTCCACACACGCATTACAGTGTTGTGAAAAGAAAATCGTACAGAGCTCTTCCGGAGTTGGTTGCGGAGAGTCAGTTTAGGTGGATGTCAGTTGAAATCAGGCTGACATAATGGCACGATCGCCGATATCCAAACTCGGGCGATGACATTCAACCTCTTATTTAGTCTCCCATATAATCAGACCGGAATTGTAGTCCTTTAAGCGAATGCGGAACAGAAATCCTGTTTCTCCCGATGCAAGGGTGGTCAGATTTTGCCGTTTTTTTTAGTGACAGACAGGCATGTAAAACTCCAGTTCTTTGAGAGATTACAAATCTCTGGTTAAATACATCAGCATTTCAGTGAAGGCTTCACATGTCTCCACAATCACCACCTATCCCTTTGCTCGCCACCACTCTCTGTATGCACTACCCGTTAATAAACTGCCTAGTTTCTGTACAATGACAAAAGAATGCGACATATTTTCATTTGAACTACACAGCTACATGTTTTTGTTCCGTATTCGCTTACAGGACTACAATTCCGGTATGATTATATGATTGAATTACAAGGCCCGATTTTGGTACCGGCGATCGTGCCATAATGTCAGTCTGATTTCAACTGACATCCACCTTCAATGCTACCTGAACTGACTCTCCGCAACCTCCTTCCGGTTTTCTTTTCATAACACGGTGCTGCGCGTGTGGAGATAAGCAGCCGTGTATATGTTAAAGTATCCGGGCATTCTTTAAAGGAACAGACACAATTTCAGGGACAATCACTCTGTCATAGTTGTTTTGTCCACTTCTGAAAAGGAGTCTACTCTATTTAGGAAAGAATTTGCTCCCAGACGGAGCGAATTCGAATTCTTTCATAATAGAGTAGACCCCTTGCGACAACTGACGCTCGACTTATTTACGACTATAAAGAGTCCGATAAGCGTCCACTAATAGGCAAGTGGTACAGCACATTCTAGTCAGCATCACGAAAACATGCCTATATAAGTTTGACCCCCTTAAACCCCATTTTTATATAGTAAAACTGGGGTTTACAAGGGTATACATTATTTTCTTTATTTCTCCTCAAAAACATAAATTGTGGGTACTCGTTAGAACCGCCTCGTCGAGGCGGTTCTAACGAGTACCCACAATGTATGTTTCGAGCAGAAATATGAAAAATATCGGAATTTTTTATTTGAAAATTTTCATTTTTTGATAGTAAAATTTTCAGTATATTTTAATAGGCGTGTTTTCGTAATGGGACTGTTGCTTTTTGTCCATACATTCTATTTCCCGATTTATTCTATATGAGCCGGCGTACGACAGATCCTACAAGGAGACTTGTTCGACCAACGACGGCTTAGATCAGCCTGCGCATCCGCGCAGTCTGATCAGAGTCTTCGCTGATCGCATGTTCCTTCTACAGCCTCCAAAGAGGGATAAACGAGAACCCTTGCCATACTGGGTGGACGTATAGGCTGATCTGAGTCTTTTCTGGTCACACAGGTCTTATTGTAGGTTTTGTCGTGCGCTGGTCTAATTATTATACTGTATTTCATCTTTATATTTAGACAGATAGACCTAAGCAAATGGTGTAGACCCCGATGAGACGCCACAGAACGCGGCATTGGGTCAGGATCACTGTTAGCCACTCACCAAACAGTTTCAGCCACATCAAATGGTAGTAAGATGGAATTATTGTATAAAACAACTATGATTAGCCTATTTTGTATATCATGTAAAGGCATTGAGAGTGCTGGGATTTTTTTTTTTTTTTTTTTTTTTTTTTGGAAATGTTTGGAAGAAGAAATATTACAGATCTCTTGCCTGGAAAATTAATTATATTACGACAGAAATAAACACGGGGCGCTGACTTGTCAACATTTGTCATCTGATTTTTTCAGCTCACCAGAGCTATGCTCAGGATGAGCTATTGTGATCACTTTTCGACCGTCGTCCGTCCGTCTGTTAACATTTTCAAACGACTTCTCCTCTGAAGCCGCTGAGCCAATTTTGCTCAAATTTCATATGCAGCCTCCTTAGGTGGGGGAACGAAAGCTTGCTAAAATGGTCGCGGTCCGTTGACCAAGGTGGCCGCCATGCCCATATATGGTAAAAACCTTTAAAAATCTTCTTCTCCAGAACCGAGGAAGCCTTGGGGCTGAATCTTTGCACGAATCATCGGGGACGAGAGGTCTACCTAAGTTGCTAAAAGAATTGTCGTACGTTGACGTTTGACCTTTTTACGGCAAGGTCAAATTCGCTTCCCTATGCATTTGTATGAGCCCCATACATTTGAATAGGAAAGTTGTTGAGAATTTCAAAGGACTTCTCTCTGAAGCCACTGAGCCAAATTTGCTCAAATTTCATATTGAGCCTTCTTAGGTCGGGGGAACGAAATATTGCTAAAATGGTCGCAAATCGTTGACCAAGATGGCCGCTATACCCGTATATGGTAAACCCCTTTAAAAATCTTCTTCTCCAGAACCGAGGATGCCTTGGGACTGAATCTGTGCACAAATCATCGCGGACAGGAGATCTACCAAAGTTGCTAAAAAGATTGTCGTACGTTGACATTTGACCTTTTTACGGCAAGGTCAAGTTTGCTTCCCTATGCATTTGTATGAGCCCCATAACATTTGTATGGGAAAATTGTTTAGAATTTCAGACGACTTCTCCTCTGAAGCCAATGAGCCAAATTTGCTCAAATTTTTATTTCACCTGAGCACGAAGTGCTCTTGGTGAGCTATTGTGGTCAGTGAATGTCCGTCGTCCGTCGTGCTACGTCAACAATTGTTTTAAAAACCTACTCCTCTTACGGCCCTGGGCCAATTGACTCGAAACTTGGTAGGAAGCATCGGGGTGACTTGTAGATCAAAAATAACTAAACCGTTCCGATCGGAAATCCAAGATGGCAGCCATGGCCGCCAATTTGAAAATCTATTTTTCGCTTCGTCTCCTGAACCGAAAGGCCAGTTGACCTTAAACTTGCTAGGAAGCATCAGGGTGACTTGTAGATCCAAAAATAGTTTAAATCGTGCCGATTGAAAACCCAAGATAGCCGCCATGGCAGCCATCTTGAAAATTTATTTTTCGCTTCTACTCCTAAACCCAAAAATCTATTGACTCCAAACTTGGTAGGAAATATTGGGGGATTTATAGATCAAAAATAGCTAAAATTGTGCCGATCGGAAATCCAGGATGGCCGCCATGGCAGCCATCTTGAAAATGTATTTTTCGCTTCTTCTCCTGAACCGAAAGGCCAGTTGACTCCAAACTTGCTAGGAAGCATCGGGATGACTTGTAGATCAAAAATAGCTAAAATCGTGCCGATCGGAAATCAAAGATGGCCGCCATGGCAGCTATCTTGAAAACCTATTTTTCGCTTCTTCTTCTGAACCGAAAGGCCAGTTGACTCGAAACTTGGTAGGAAGCATTGGGGTGACATGTAAAGCAAAAATAGCTAAAATCATGCTGATCGTAAATCCAAGATGGCCGCCATGGCAGCCATCTTGAAAATCTATTTTTCGCTTCTTCTCCTAAACCCAAAATTCAATTGACTCGAAACTTAGTAGGAAGCATCAGGGTGACTTGTAGATCAAAAAAAACTAAAATCGTTCCGATCGGAAATCCAAGATGGCCGCCAAGGCCGCCATCTTGAAAATCTATGTTCGCTTCTTCTCCTGCACCCAAAGGCCAGTTGACTCGAAACTTGGTAGGAGGCATTGGGGTGACTTGTAGATCAAAAATAGCTAATCGTGCCGATCGTAAATCCAAGATGGCTGCCATGGCGGCCATCTTGAAAATCTATTTTTCGCTTCTTCTCCTAAACCCAAATGCCAATTGACTCGAAACTTGGTAGGAAGCATCGGGGTGACTTGTAGATCAAAAATAGCTAAAATTGTTCCGATCGGAAATCCAAGATGGCTGCCATGGCCGCCATCTCGAAAATCTATTTTTCACTTCATTTCCTGAGCCGAAAGGCCAATTGACTCCAAACTTGGTAGGAAGTATCAAGGTGTAGATCAAAAATAGCTAAGATCCTGCTGATCGAAAATCTAAGATTGCCGCCATGGTGGCCATCTTGAAAATCTTTTTTTTCGCTTCTTCACCTAAATCCAAAAGCCAATTGACTTGAAACTTAATAGGAAGCATTAGGGTGCCTTTTAGATAAAAAATGGCTAAAATCGTTCCGATTGGAAGTCCAAGATAGCCGTCTTGAAAATCTATTTTTCACTTCTTCTCCTGAACCGAAAGGCTTAGTGACTTTAAACTAGGTAGAAAGCATCAGGGTGACCTGTAGATCAAAAATAGCTAAAATCGTCCCTATCAGAAATCCAAGATGGCCGCCATGACAGCCGTCTTGAAAATCTATTTTTCGCTTCTACTCCTGAACTGAAAGGCCATTTGACTCGAAACTTGGTAGGAAGCATTGGGGTGATTTGTAGATCTAAAATAGCTTAAATTGTTTGGATCGGAAATCCAAGATGGCCACTATGGCGGCCATCTTAAAACTCTTTTTTCGCTTATTTTCCTGAACCAAAGGGCCAGTTGATTTGAAAATTGGCAGGAAGCATCGGGATGACTTGTAGATATAAAAATAGCTAAAATTGTTCCAATCGGAAATCCAAGATGGTGGCAATTTTGAAAATCTATTTTTCCCTTCTTCTTCTGAACTGAAAGGCCAATTTACTCGAAACTTGGTAGGAAGCATCGGGGTGACTTGTAGATAAAAATAGCTTAAATCGTTACGATAGGAAATCCCAAATTGCAGCCATGGCGTCCATCTGAAAGTCTGTTTTGAACTTTTTCTCCTGAACCGAAAGGGCAATTGACTCAAAGTTCATTGGAAGTATCGAGGTGACTTGTAGACCAACAGTAGCTAAAATCATTCTGATTGGAAATCTAAGTTGGCTGCCATCTTGTTTATGTTTATTATATTTCCCTGCCACTGAGCTGTTTACATGTATAAAATCATGATTCTTCAGAAACCACTTAGCCATTTGCCACCAAATTTCACATTGATCCTACTGTTGAAATGTGATTGAGTGTTTGTTCAAATGATCACGCTCCATTGACTGTCATGCCATATTTATTCTTCTTCAAAATTAAGAACTGCTTAAATGATGATCTTTTCATTAGTTGCAATGGCAGGATTGGAAAAATGTTGCATAACATCTGTATATCTGCATATCACTCAGGTGAGCGACCCGTGACTCCTGGGCCTCTTGTTTTAAACATACTATCGATTGGAAAGAAGTTTATATTATGTAAAGTTGAAAGACTGAATTCAAACAGGATTCATTATGAGCCGTCTCATCTGGATCTACGCTGTTTGCAAAAGCCTATTATTGTCGTCTGTGGCAGTGAAAGAGCTGGACTACCATGTTTATGCTAAAACGGTGCTTGAAGCATAGCAGATAAGCCTGCAAGTTAATCTGGGCTTTCACTGTTCGCATTGGCAGTAAATCTTTGTTCTTGTCTGATTGACATTGGTTGGAAGTTATACATGTATCACTTCAACTCCACAGAAAAACACATAAAAAGACCCTTTACCAATAGTAGACAGTTTAAATAAACGAATTTTAATAGTCTGGAGACCCCCAAGAGGGTATTGGACAAATAGTGCAGACCCAGACCAGATGCCGCTAAATGCGGCGTCCTATCAGGGTCTGTACTATTTGCAAACAGTTTAACCATTTTTCTCTAGGAATATCTAAATCAGATAGCCTGACATATCCAAAATTGAAATTCGACTCTTCCAATATATAATGTGGGGGAGTTTTTAGCTCACCTGAGCCATGCTCAGGATGCTATAGTGATCACTTTTTGTCCGTCGTCCGTTCGTCCGTTCGTCCGACCGTCCGCCTGTTAACATTTTCAAACGACGTCTTCTCTGAAGCCGCTGAACAAATTTTGGACAAATTTCATATGGTGCCTCCTTAGGTGGGGGAACGAAATTTTGCTAGAATGGTCGTGGTCCATTGACCAACATGGCCGCCATACCCATATATGGTAAAAACCTTTAAAAATCTTCTTCTCCAGAACCAAGGATACCTTGGAGCTGACTCTTTGCACAAATCATTGGGGACGGGAGGTCTACCAAAGTTGCTTAAACAATGGTCGTACATTGACATTTGACCTTTTTACGGCGAGGTCAAGTTTGCTTCCCTATGCATTTGTATGGGTGCCATACATTTGTATGGGAAAATTGTTGAGAATTTCAAACGACCTCCTCTGAAGCCTCTAGGCCAGTGTTGCTCAAGTTTTCATTTGGAGCCTCCTTAGGGCAGGGGAATGAAAGATTGCTAAAATGGCCGCAGTCCATTGACCAAGATGGCCAGAGCAGAGAATGCCTTCAGGCTGAATCTTTGCACAAATCATCCGGGACGGGAGGTCTAACAAAGTTGCTAAAATTATGGTCGTACATTGACGTTTGACTTTTTTACGGCGAGATCAAGTTTGCATCCGTATGCATTTGTATGGGCCTCATATACTTGTATGAAAAAAAAAATGTTGATAATTTCAAATGACTACTCTGAAGCCTCTGGGCCAATGTTGCTTAAATTTCATGTGGAGCCTTCTTGGGGCAGGGGAACGAAAGATTGCTAAAATGGTCATGGTCCACTGACCAAGATGGCTACCATGCCCATATATGGTAAAAACCTTTACAATTCTTCTTCTCCAGAACCAAATAATCTTTGCACAAATTATCGGGAACAGGAGATCTACAAAAATTGCTAAAATGATGGTCCTATGTTGATGTTTGACCTTTTTACGGCAAGGTCAAATTTGCTTCCCCATGCATTTGTATGGGCCCTATACATTTATATGGAAAAATGTTAAAAATTCATAATTTGGACATCTCCTCTATAATCCAGTTGAATCAAAACTTGATGATGAGCATTAGGGCGCCTAATAGACACAAAATAGTTAAATGAGCAGATAGAAAATCCAAGATAGCCGCCACAGCAGCCATCTTAAAAATAAATTTTCGATATCTCTTCCCAAACCTTTGGTCGCTTTGAGCTAAACTTGCTCTGTAGCAACAGGACGACTTCTGGGTCGAAACGAGCTAAAATTGTGTCGATCGAAAATCCAAGATGGCCGCAATGGTTCCACACCATTGAACAAGATGGCCGCCACAGCTTAAAACAGAAAAAAAAAAAAAAAAAAAAAAAAAAAAAAAACTTCAAATGACATCTCGTCCTTGGCCAATGGCCTGATTTCAAAGTATTTGCACAGAAGTGTTCCTCCAATGGTCCTCTACCAATGTTGCTAAAATGGTTCCGCTTGGCTGAACAAAATGGTGGCCAGAGCTAAAAATGGAAAAAAAAAACCCTGTAAAAGACATCTTTGTCGCAGCCAGTGTCCTGATTTCAAAGTAATTTCATAGAAATGTTCCTCTTATGGTCCTTTACCAAAATGCTAAAACAGTTCCGCTCAGCTGAACGAAATGGCCGCCAGAGCTAAAAATAGAAAAAAACAAAACAAACAAAAACAACCCAAAAAAAACAAAACAAAACAAAAAAAAACAAAAACAAAAAAAAACAAACAAACAAACAAACAAACAAAAAAAAACAAAAAAAAAAAAACAAAAAAAAAACAAACAAACAAAAAAAAAAAAAAAAAACAACATTAAACGACATCTCTTCCTTGGCCACTGGCCTGATTTCAAACTGATTTAAAAAATGTTCCTCTTATCCCCCTTTTACTTTGAATTAGGGCCCTTTGAAAATATCAGAATTTTTATCTTTTAAGCAAGATATCTCAAAAACTGTTTCAGCCATTGCCTTAAATTTGACAGGCTGATAGGGAATGGTGAATAAATGATCTGATTAACTTACAGCGGTTAACTCAGGTGAGCGTTGTGGTCCATGGGCCTCTTGTTTGATTGAGTTGGGGTTTAACGACGCGTCAACCCTTGTGGGGCCATTTTGTGTCGTCTCCCAGAGAAAGGGAGAAGAGAGATAGAAGAGATAGTAGAGGAGATGAAAGAGAGGGACAGAGGAAAAAGTAAAATGAATGAAACTGATGAAACAGAAGAAATAAAAACACCCCCCCCCCCCCTCTATCCTTACCTGCTGCATGGATAGCAGCAGGCCTTGCCCAACTGTAAACCAATATCAGTTGGACACCCTGGTAACTTAAAATACACGACACCATTGTCTCACCCGACCACTGCAATGGGAGAGTTTATTCAGTCTAAAATGGATTAAGGGGGAATAACTACATCACTATTCAGAATTTTCGACATCGTCGCATTTCGGTCTTTAGACATTTCCTAGCATTCACTGGTTGCGTTTCTTCAGTTTCAACAAACAAACACCTAAGCTGTGCCCACAAGTCATTAGAGGCGATGGTCTAGATCAGTCTCTGTATTAACACAGTCTCATTAGGGCATTCTCTATGCGTCCATATATTTTATGCTAGCCTACGGTATCTGATGGTTCTGTAACGAAGATTACACGAATGCGCAGTTTAAATAATTTTAAGTACGGGCAGTGAAGGTTCAGACTGGACTGCTTATCCTCGCATACTGGCCAAATCCTTTGCTATACGCATAAATAATATGTGATGTTTTGTAGAATTTAAAATCAAACAGGACTGGCCCTGACCAGACAGCGAATACGCAACATTAGATGGCCCCGACCAGACTGCGAATACGCAGAATCAAACAGCGGCGGCCCCGCACAAAACCAAACAGCTACGGCCCAACGGACTGTAGGTACACAAAATCGAACATAGATGACGCTGCCCAGACTGCACATACGCGAACTCAAACAACGATGACCCCGACCAAACTGCGTGCACGTAAACTCAAGCAGTGATAGCCTCAACCAGACTGCGAGTACGCATACTCAAACGGCGATCATCTCGATCAGACCTTGGACTAGCGGGCTGGTCTATGTCCTCAGTGTACGCTTACGTTTTCAAGTCTTTGATCCGTATTCAAGAATTTGCCTCTTCAGAGAAAGAAGCCGTTTCATGTTTTCGGTATGTCTCACATATATGCTAAATATTACATGAACAATTCTATTTCTTGTTGCGTTGTCGGTTTTATTATGAAAATTGCCCAGTTATTATAAACTGTGATTGCAATTTTACTTTTTTGCTTTTTCTGTGGTAATCATTCGATCTTATCATTGGAGGCAATGAGTAACAAAGCCGCATAAAATCTTGATCAATCTTAAGGAATATGGATACACTAGGAGTATTTTCCCCCTGTTCCGCCAAGGGTGACAACTTTTGTGACTTCCTACATGCTTTACTGCACACCAATCCCCTTCTGAAAAGGTGTCTACTCTATAAGGAAAGAATTTGCTCCCCTAGGGAGCAAATTCTTTCCTTATAGAGTAGACCCCTTTTCAGAAGGAAGGCAAAACAAATTGAACAAATTGCCTCCCTTGAAAGTGCATTAGTTCCCCTTAAATTTATTCAACAGTCCTAATTTTCCGGCGTTTGATCAATATTTTATGGAAGTTATAAAGCGATTTTCATTACTTTTAAATTACACTGTTATGCTAATTAGTTTGAAAATTATGAGAGAGCAGTACTTGACCGCTTTAGCATGCTATATCATTAAAAATCGCGTTACATTTTCGTTGTAAAAGACGCATTGTAGAGCAGGGTGTCTGGCATACAATCTTTCATTTTTTTGGTTGTTACTGGTGTTTTGAGAGTTAATATAAAAAAATATCAGATTTTTTTTATCTGAAAAATTGCCATTTTTTGATGGTAAAATTTCAATATATTTGAATTGGCGTGTTTTCGTAATGGCATTTTCTTAATTATACCCAGAGGACTTGTTAAGGGTGAATATTTTGTGATAATGCTAGGACAATTTTCGCAATGCTTGCGTGAAAACGTATGTTCTGTGTACTCATTAGAAGCGCCTTGCCGAGGCGCTTCTAATGAGTACCACAACATATGCTTTTATAGAGAAATAAGAAATATTATCGATGACTTATCACCAAATACTCCTCTGTATAATTTAGTTAGGCCTTATGAGATCCTAAGTTCAGAGAGAGTGTGCCAAACAATAAGATGTTTGATTATTTCAAATACGTTAATGTCCCATCAACTGTAATTTCAATCATTTTGAAATAATGACTAGGGAGTAATTAGCAGCCCTGTACATGGAACTTTTAGTCATTCTCGGCAACGAGTAATGTCCTAGACAATGGTAGACCGTGCAGTCATGAGACGAGATCAGTTCGTCGGGCGGAATTTGAATCTAGGACCCTAGACCATCTGGCGAGAACTTTACCTGCGTGTATACAAGATCTTAGTAAGGAATATATAACCTGGTGCACATTTTAACATTGCAAACACACCATTAAACTATTTGAGGCTGCATAATAGTTACAGGTAACTGCATGATGTATTGAATGGCTGAAAGTATTAAAATATTTAAAATGATATCACCCCGCCCAGTATTAGGTATTCGCCCTGGTTTGCTTACCCCACTTGGTTCAATATCCCATCAGACTCAAAGGAAAAAGGTGTTCAAAACCACAAATGCATTTGTACTTTAACAAGCAGACGACACACTGTCATTCAGCTACATCCCCTAATTCTATAATCTACTGTAAATTCTGATCAGGCTAAGTGGGTATAGTTCTTCGATGTGGTTCTTCAATGTTATTTCTCACCCTTTACCACTATCAGGGCAAATTTAGCAGACGACAAACTTTTTTTACATATTTTCCCTACAAAATAGGCTTCGATATATCGTGCAAATTGTCTCCTAAGGTCCTAAGGAGACAATTTGCATGAAAAGTGAAAGTCTTTTTTCAGGGATAAATAAGGAAAATATTTCAAACTGTCGTCTGCTAAATATTTTCCCGGCATGCTGAGCGTTAAAAAAAGTTTATCGCTTGGAAGAACCCACGAAGTTGAATTAGAAACTGTACAAATGGGCTCACAGGGGATGACTGAATAATTGTGGGCTAATTTTAATTTTATCTGTGGGATAGAAATAGTAAGTAAAATATATATATTATCAGAAAACACAGCTTTTGCCATATGCAAGTAATGTACGCACAGATCGGTCTGACAACCAATGCAATATGACTAGAACTGTCAGTTATCACCGACAGAAACAAAATGAACAGTGTGAATTTACTGGGCGATTTTTAAAGCCCTTATCAGACTATGTGGATGCCCAGTTTGATATTGGACCTGATTTTTCCTTTATCTTATAAGCCTTTTCTCGTGTTAAAGCCCATGGTTTTCGCGGATAAGCGTTTCATCGAAAGGTTTTTCCGCTGATTGTGTATAGGCCGCGTTATATGAAAAGATACCATACTTACTCTAACTATTGGACACCTAAACTCCTTGCCATATTTGACAATGAACTATCTGTTAATATATCTATAACAAACTACTTACCTGTTAATATATCTAATAGCAAACGGTGTAGACCCAGATCAGACGCCGCATTCTGCGGCGTCTGATCTGGGTCTACACTGTTTGTGTCCTAGCGTGAAGGGAATACGGTAAATTTGCGCATATGCGGACATCTAAATCCCGGAATAGGGCTTTCGCTGTCCGTGCCCCGAATGCAAGCTTTGGATATTGTACATCACGAAAACATACCTATACAATTCTGCCCCCCTTAAGCCCAACTTTTATATAGTAAAACTGGGGTTTACAGGGGTATACATTATTTTTCTTATTTCTGATCAAAACATATAGTTTGTGGGTACTCGTTAGAACCGCCTCGCTGATGCGGTTCTAACGAGTACCCACAATCCATGTTTTGTGCAGAAATATGAAAAATATCAGAGTTTTTTATCTAAAAAATTTCAGTTTTTGGAGGTGAAATTTTCTATATATTTGAATAGGCGTGTTTTCGTAATGGATGTATCAAGAGGCAATGAGACAGCACGGATACGCAGACTGATAAGGGCTTCGCTGTTCGCGTATATGACATAACTTTCTTTTACGTTGCGCAACACTTATTTTAGTGTACAGATAAACCTGTCTGTTGGTGAACGTCGTTTGATGAGGCGTAAACATTTCAGACCCCCGCAAACTGGCAAACTTTTATACTCTCGTACTATACTCTCGTATAATATTCAATTTACACACGCCTGGCTGTGTGCGAAGACCTTTTTCAATATCTTTTTCAATATCCAGCGGAGCATGCGGAAACCTTCATATGTTGAAAAATATAGAATGTTTGCCCATTTTATAGGTTAAATATTGCATAATTATGAATATATACTAGTTATGGCATTACATTGAGGCAGGAAATAGTTGAGCCGCAACGTTAGAAAACATACATCGGACATGTGCTCCTAGCGAAGATTGAGATCAGCCTGAGCATTCAAGCAGTCTGATCTGAGTCTTCGCTGATCGCACAAATCCTGTTGTAAGTTTCGTGCGGATGCGCAGGGTGATCAGAGTCTTCGCTGGTCGCACAAGTCTTGTAAGTTTCGTCGTGCGCTGGCTCAGTTTTGAATGAGAACGCAGAAAGTAACGCACTGGCGTCCGATACCTGGCGGTGTGTGAAATATTGTTTGGTTATGAACATACTTCATTTGCATAATCCGAATACAAGAGATCAGAACATTATTTCTGTTAAACAAGATGTACGCGGCTGCAGTCACGTGCTAGTACTTTATAGGCGTCTTCAATACCAGTAAAGTTCAAACTGACCATATTGGATGCATTCAATCCTAACTGACTGATCAGACAGTTCACAATAAATAGAAAGGAAGTCAATGATCAGGAATCGTTACAATTACCTAACACCTTCCGTTCAAGACACCGAAGGGAAAGAAGAACGCACTTAAAGCAACGGCACCATAATCAAACCACAACAAGCAGAAAGCCACAAGGACAGTTTCTTTCCCAAAAAATGTCCAAACGGCTATCCAAAATAAAAAAAAATCACCAGGACATACATGCAGTAACATACAATGACAGAAATAGTAAACCACAGCAGAAGCACCGCTTTGGAACGGTCAGTAAAAATCTTACTGGGGTGTGGGGGGGTGGGGGGGGGGACTTAAATCGGTTTTATGTGGCCACAACCCTCGCCCTTAATTCTGCCGTGGTATACACAAGACATTTGTTCAGTCCGCGTGAAGGATTTCTAACTATCAGTGCAATATCTCCGAGAACACAAAAATCAAACGAATACAGAGATGAAACAACGATGAGGACTCGATAGGAAGAAATAACTGAAATGTTGAAGCAAACGAAAACCAACAGTTCGACTCCGGTGGGCCCGACTAGAGTCAGAGCATCAGACACCAACCGACTTACTTAAAAGTCTTTAGGCCGGAGCCATCACAGAGTCTGAGGCCCGACCCGCCGGTATGTTTCCAGCAGTTATACCGATATCCCTATTTTAGGAGTTTATTCTGGGCCCAGTTGTTCAAAGCGTCGTTAGCTTAACAAGCTCGTTAAGGGGTCATTTCGTTAACTGTTTTAGCGGATTCAATATACAATATTCTTATATTTTTTGCTGAAAAAATGTGAGTAGCTTTTGCACTGCAAAAGCTACTCACATTTTTTCAGCAAAAAATTTCAGAATATTTGCGTATCACTCGATGTAAATTTTAACGAATCGTTAACTAACGACGTCGTTAGCTTTGAACAACTGGACCCTGGTCATTAAATTCACTGACTTGACTAGATGCTCTAGCAAAATGAGCTGTAGCATGAAAGACTTCCGAAAACGTAAAATTAACAATGTCAAAATCAGCCGTCCCACTTGGCGTGAAGTTAAATGGAGTTCATACAGAGCGATGTATTTCATGATAAACTATTGAGATAGGGATATACAACTGCGTCGGTGTAAGTCGATACCCAGTCAGCATTCTACGTAAATCTATATCGGGCCGTCATCGGCCCGTCAGGGTAGCTGACGGGCCGATGACGGCCCGATGTAGATTTACGTAGAATGCTAGCTGGGTAACTCATTGATACAGAGGTTAACACATTCGATTCACGAACA
The DNA here is from genome assembly GCA_964016985.1 of Anodontia alba. Lineage (NCBI taxonomy): Eukaryota > Metazoa > Mollusca > Bivalvia > Lucinida > Lucinidae > Anodontia > Anodontia alba. The sequence goes on along the minus strand of OZ024821.1, from coordinate 96,832,267 downwards.
GTTGTTTAGGTTACGATAACCTGGGTTCACTGAGACTTACTGTTTTTGGATTTGAATGTGTCAAAATCTATCGATATTCTGGACTAAAATCTATGACAAGTGGATAATGAAAATTAAATTTTTACTCGCGGGATTCAAAGCAGCTTAGAAGGGCTCCAATCTATTGGAAGATCTGAACACAGAATGTTGGACTCCTATCTCGCTACCTAATACAGTTGACTCTCGTTATCTCGAAGTCCAAGGGACTGAAATACTTCGAGATATCTGCTACCTCGACATATCAGATTTGCAGATATGAGCAAAAAGAAAAAAGTAATCGAACAACTACATTTCATGAATGAATATGTAATTAGGCCCCTGAAGTTAGATACAATAATCAAAATATTGTGGAAAAGAGGAGAAATTGCTCCTTAGGAGCAATTTCTCCTCTTTTCCATAATATTTTATTACCTATTGTTGGATTTCCATGTTAAAACAGGGACCAGATTTTCTTTCGAGATTAGCGGTTGTTCGAGGAATCGACTGTTTATGTGCGAGCAGATGGTATGTAAGATACATTTATCCATAGAGTAGATAGCCCACATTTTCAGGCACGTCTGCTTTTGCTTCTTAACATCTTCTCTCTTTGAAAACCAGACCAAAACTGACTCCTTTTTGTTGTTGTTCAGACAATTCTCCAGTGCAGGGGGCCCCAGTCCTTCTGTCTACGTATACCTATTATATGGAATCAGACTACAGTTAGCTCCCTTGATTCGATGTCCACAATAAGGTTCTATATTCGCACAAATATCCCTTGGTTAACTGCATAGTTTGGTGACTGTATGAGTGAGAAGACTGCTCATCAGAGCATCACAAAATAAGCGATATATGAAGGTCTTGAGAAAATGTTATTTGCACCAGTTTCTTCTGATTTCAGCAAACCCTTGTAGTTACAATCAAATTTTTGTCCCCCGGGGCTGTCTGTCCTTGTCTTTGGGCTATATACATGTATAAAATCTCATAATTTTTAAACGTCTTCTTCTCTGAAACAGCTTGACCAGTTTTCGCCAGATTTCACACTGGGCTTTACAATCAATTTTTTCAAAGGAACATTGACCAAGTTGACCGCCATACCCATATATGGTAAAACACTTAAAAATCTTATTCTCCAGAACCAAGAAAGCTTTGAGGATGAATTTTAGTATACAGCATTTAGGACTCAAGATCTACCCAGTTGGTTCAAACGATGACCCAAGGTTGACATTTGACATTTTTACGGCAAGGTTAAATTTGAGCCCCTGTACATTCCGTGGGAAAATATTGAAAAATCATTTTCTGAAAATGTTCTAAAGACCAATGACTGAAACTTACAACGTATGATCAAAGTAGCAAACCCTTAAAATTTTAGTTCCAATCCGATTTGTCCCCCGGGGTTATCTGACCTTGCTCCTGGGCTATATACATTTATAAAATCTCGTAATAACAAAACGTCTTTTTCTCTGAATCAGCTTGACCAATTTTCACCAGATTTCACACAGTCCAATGCATTTTAAAGATTTGTTCAAACGGTTCTGCATCATTAAACAAGATGGCCCGCCGTGCCCATATACATGTACGATAAAAACGCTTAAAATCAATGTTGAATCTTGGTATATAGCATCGAGGACTTAAGGTCTACCAAGTTTGTTCAAATGATGACCCTTGGTTGACTTTTGACCTTTTTACGGCAAGGTTAAATTTGCGTGCTTATGTGTTTGTGTGGGGAAAACATTGAAGTCAGTTTCTCAAAATGTATTAAAGACCACTGGCTGAAACTTACAACGTTTGAACTGAGAAGCAAACTTTTAGTTCTGATCAAAATTTTGTCCCCCCCCCCTTCATTATCTGCCTTTGCCCCTGGGCTATATGTATAAAATCTCGAAATCTTTAAACAGCTTGACCAATTTTAACCAGATTTCACATTGGGCCTTCTGTTGAAGATGTATTATCAATTTGTTCCAAAGGTTCTGCATCATTAAAGAAATTGGCCATCATGCCAATATATGGTAAAAAACGCAATAATCTTCTTCTTCAAAACCAAGAAATTTTCAAAGCTGAACCTTGTTATATAACATTGGGGACTCAAGGTCTACCAAGTTTGTTCAAATAATGATCCTAATTTGACATTTGACCTTTTTATAGCAAGGTCAAATTGGCTTCCCTATGCATTAATAGGGGAAAATATTGAAAATTCAATTTCTCCAAATGTGTTAAAGACCAATGGCTGAAATTAATAATGTTTTATCAAAGTAGCAAACCCTTTTATTTACAACAAAACTTTTTTCCCTCGGGTTATCTGGCCTTGCTCCTGGGCTATATACATGCATAAAATCTCGCAATCTTTAAACGTCTTCTTCTCTAAAACAGCATGGCCAGTTTTTACTAGGTTTCACATTGGGTCTTCCGTGGAAAGGGTATTATCAATTTGTTCAAATGGTTCTGCATCATTCAACAAGATGTCTGCCATGCCCATATATTGTAAAAACACTCTCCAGAACAGACAGTTTCAAGGCTGAATCTTGGAATATAGCATTAGGGACTTTAGGTCTACCAAGTTCATTCAAATGACGATCCTAGAATGACCTTTTACCTTTTTATGGCAAGGTCACATTTGCATCCCTATACTCTTGTATGGGGAAAATGTTGAAAAATCATTTTCTGAAAATGTACTAAAGACTAATGGCTGAACTTTGCAATGTACGATTAAAGTAGTAAAACTTTTTAGTTACAATCAAATTTTTTACCTTGGGGATTATATGCCCTTGCCCGTGGCTATATACATGTTTAAAATAATGTTATCTTTAAACGTTTTTTTCTCTGGAACCGCTTGACCAATTTTCACCAGATTTCACCTGGAGCCTTCTGTCAAAAGGATACTGACAATTTGTTCAATGATACCACACCATCGAACAGGCCGCCATGCCCGTACATGGTAAAAAAATAATAATAAATAAAAGCAACACTTAAAATCTTCTTCTCCAGAACCAAGAAAACTTTGAACTGAATCTTGGAATAAAGTATTAGGGATTCAAGATCTACAAAGTTTGTTCAAATCATGATGCTAGGATAAATTTTGACCCTTTTATGACAAGGTCAACTTTGGTCCCCACACAAAAGTTTGAAAAATCATTTTCTCAAAATGTGTTAAAGACCAGTGGCTGAAACTTACAATGTATGATTAAAGTAGTAAAACTTGTTAGTTACAATCAAACTTTTATCCCCTGGGGGTATCTTTCCTTGACCCTGGGCTTTGTACAAGTATAAAATCATATAAATCATTAAATGTCTTCTCTGAAACCGCGTGCCAATTTTCACCAGATTTCACATGGGACTTTCTGTCGAAGTGGTACTAATAATTTATTCAAATGGTTTTGCACTATTGAACAAGATGGTTGCCATGCCCATATATGGCAAAACACTTACTTTTGTTTTCTCTCCAGAACCAAGAAAGCTTCGAAGCTGAATCTTGGTATATTGCATCGGGGACGCAAGATCTACCAAGTTTGTTCAAATGATAATCCTAGGATGACCTTTGACTTTTTACGGCACTGTCGAATTTCTGTCCTAGTTGCTGTGGCAATACTGGAAGAATGTTGCATGGCATCTGCAGATAGCTTATCCGATGTTCTCTGGGCGCACATGTCTCTCACTTTGCGGTTTATACTTGGTACAAATCTGACATATTACTTAATACGAACCAAGAAATAAGAGGCCCACGGGCCGCAATTTGTCCACCTTAGTAAAACAGCCTTTGCATATCTTGAGTATCCTCAATGCTTGGCTATCTCTGGATAGCAAATGCTTCAATGTTCCCAATACGGACTGCAACGACTGGTTAGACTAGGCTTACCCGAGTTTGCTCTGTCACTCATATTATCAACCTTGTGAGCTAAACACCTCCTAGTGCTCTTAACCCTTGCGCACGCCAGTATTCCATGGGCGGCAGAATATACGGTTGTGACTTTACATATGTCACTTTTTATAATTCAGTGAACCCTCGTTACAACGACAGCATTTGTTCCCAAAGACGTTGCCATTAAAATGAATTTGCTGTTGTACAGAATATTTAATGGGCAGATTGAAATGTAAGAAATGTCTTGTTTTGTTCTGATTTCCTCATAGAACATATGTTTTGGATATTTGTTAGAATCGCCTCAATGAGGCGATTCTAACAAATATCCAAGACATATGTTTCTTTAAAGTACTAAATATAATATCCTTGCATAATTTTTTACTAATTGTTACCTCTTAAGCGAAGGTTTCATGACAGTCAAATTGTCATTATAACGAATTTTGTTGGTGTATCGAGTGTCGTTATAAAGTGGATTGACTGTACAAAATGCGGCTTTCAGAAGGTATTCGGAGCGCATAAGCAGTGATCAAAATAAGTTCTTAAATTATAAATCTGATCTTCTAACAGAATAAAGCTCATTTCAAAGCATGAAGTAATGTTCCCCTTTCAATAAATCGAACCTCTTACAGAACTAATGTGGCTTTTAGAAACAAGGGTATCTGCAGGTTTCAATTTCTCTTTAAAAATTCGAATGATGGTTTTTGCTAATTTTCGTTCTCATTGTTTGTGGGTATGCATGACCACCAGATTCACAAAGATTTTCACTTACATCGATTTCCGATTTCTAAACAAATTTTAAAAAGGCAAGTGGCTAGCTGGAATGTTTGCCTACTGTAGTATATTTCTAGAGTCAGCCCATCATTTATAACGCACGTTGACCATAGTTTGTATGAAAATAATACTTTTTTCTGTTTCTTTATTCATTTTATTTCGAAATAGTAAAATTCGTATGATAAGTTATTTTAGATAATAATTTAGTTAATTTCTCTTACGAAAGTACTGTAGCACCGGACAATAAGTTATTTTTCTATCATAAATAATATTTTATGTACATGAGTCTCAACGTGAGAAAATGTACCTTCTGACATGTAGGTTCAACGAAGACTCTGATCAGCCTGCGCAGCTGCGCAGTCTGATAGGAGTCTGCATTGGCCGCATGAAGAAATGTTGCGCCCTTGGCTATCCAAAATGCGCCAGTGAAGATTCTGATCAGCCTGCGCGAATGCACAGGCTGATCTGAATCTTCGCTAGGCGCACATGTCCAAAGATACGTTTTCTAACGTTGCGTCTCACATAATAATGTTGAATCAACGTAAGCAAGAATTTAACAAATACTTGAAACGTCGTTGGCGGTCTTGGCGAAATTGCGTCTTCAATAAAATTTATTACAAATTTGAAATTATTTTGTCAGCTGTTATTTTTGTGGCTATCAGTTACATTACATCTTTATAACTTATATCAAAAGCTAGTATTTGTGATACGAACCTCAGAAAATTGTTGGACATGTGTCTGTATAAATGCTTTATTTTCCAAACATATAGCCATATTAACAAAATTAAGGGGAATGGATACACTTGGAGGGGTAGGCGATTCTGTCAAATTATTTCTCCCCTTCTGAAAAGGGGTATACTCTAAAAGAAAGGCATTGGGAACAAATTCTACCCTTTTATAGTTAGACAAAATCCACCAAATGTATCACGTCCCCTTAATGTTCTCAGAGCGAAAAAGAAAACGGTAAACCTTATACCCAGTTTTCTAAATGATCAATGGAAAAAGCAATCGAACAACGTTGACAAACAAAATAATTTAATTTAATTAATCGGGGTCCAACCTGTGGTTTCCTTTTTCTTGGGTTTCAGATTACCCTTGGGCCATCTTCTTTGTTTCTTTGCCGTTTTGTGATTATTTGTTGTACTGTAATGTTTCACTGATAAGGTAGAGGGACCGCTTGACTGGCTCCACTCTCCAGCTCTTATGATAAAATTTGATAATCCACTAAAATAAAATCAAAACAATATCATGGCTATAAAGGCTGGTCACTAGTCATAGTCATGATATTATTTTGGTTTTATTTTAGCGGATTATCAAACCGCATTAGGAGAATAAATATTTAGTCGCTAGAGACTGGAGCCAGTCTAACCGAACGAATATTTGTAGTTTTGAGCCACATCAGAATTAAAAGCGGGGTTGTGATCCTGTAAAACAAGTTGAACCCTTTAAGGCTTGTAGACAAAGACAAATACTTCGCCACTGAATGCAGTTTTAAAGAATATAAAACCATCACGAAAACATGCCTATATAATTTTGACCCCCTTAAACCCCACTTTTATATAGTAAAACTGTGGTTTACAGGGGTATACACTATTTTTCTTATTTCTGCTCAAAAGCATAGATTGTGGGTACTCGTTAGTCGAGGCGGTTCTAACGAGTATCCACAATTTATGTTTTGAGCAGAAATATAAAAAATATCACAATTCTTTATCTGAAAATTTTCGTTTTTTGATAGTAAAATTTTCAATATATTCGAATAGGCATGTTTTCGTAATGCACAATAAATCTTTGAAAATAATACTAGCCCGAAGCAGCCATAAGACAGCGGCAAAGCTTCGGCATGTCACATACACATTTCAAGCTTAAGACATTTGGTACATCTGGTGCATAAATGGAATATTGGTTGAGTTGCAGGAATTTAACAGCCCAGTCAACACTATTCAGGTCATACGAAGCAGGTCAATTTACCTAACTACACTTTTAACGGACAGGCTTAGTCCGCTAAGCGATTAACCAGCACTTATGCACATTCCTTTGCCAGAAACTGATGACTTCCTTTCATGAATCGGCGGAAGGAAAAGGGTTAAAGGGAATATAGGGGTCAATATATGTGGGCTTTAAAGTAATCCCTTTCACGTTAAACGTTCAACGGTCAATTATATAAACAGAGAAGCAGCGATCAAAACAAGCGATAAATGAGCTGTAATGTGCCAAATCGTACCTCATCACAAAAACACGCCTATATAATTTTGACCCCGTTAAACCCCACTTTAATATAGTAAAACTGGGGTTTAGAGGGGTATGCATTGTTTTTTTTATTTCTGCTCAAAACATAGATTATGGGTACTCGTTAGAACCGCCTCCCCGAGGCGGTTCTAACGAGTACCACAATCTATGTTTTGAGCAGAAATATGAAAAAATATCAGATTTTTTTTATCTGAAAAATTTTTTTTTGGTTGTAAAATTTTCAATATATTTGAATAGGCGTGTTTTCGTAATGTTCTGTCAAGTGCATCGAAAACTCAAATCAGTCTGCGTATCCATAGAGTCTGATCAGAGTCTTCGTTATCCGCATAAAGAAACTTTGCATCCTTGGTTATCCAAAAAGCGCCCAGTGAAGATTCTGATCAGACTGCGCGAATGCGCAGGCTAATCTGAATCTTTGCTGGGCGCACATGTCCGACGGTACTTTTTCCGGCGTTAGGGCTCAAATAATGATTTGCAACCTAAAATACATATTTATCCATATATTTTATTTGTATATATGTATGCATTCTTGAAGGAACTGCAATTATACCCTTGTTAAATAAACCATCAAATGCCCCATTAGCGTCAGATTTTCTTATTCAACGGAATCACTGTATAGTTCATTGAGAATATAATAGGGTCATGTGACGAGAAAAGGGAACTTGCATACAAGCCATGATCAGTCTACGTGAATCAGGTCCCTCAATATTGGCATACATAATCACTAGGGGCTAAAGAGCTTCGAGAGAAAGCAAATTGTGCTGATTTAGACCGTGGCGACGTAGAGGCCGAAAAGGTGTCCGCTGTCCACATATTACTTCAGACTACTTTTCTTATGGTATAATATACACTGTATAAGCTTCAACGTCAGATGAAAAGTGCACCAATGGAAGACTCAAATTAGCCTGTGCATCCGCGCAGTCTGATCAGTATCTTCGTTTTCAACATGAAGAAAATTTGCACCATTGGCTATCCAGAATACGGCTAGGGAAGATTCTGATCAGCCTGCGCAAATGCGCAGGTCATTTGCGCAGGCTGACCTGAATCTTCGCTGGGCGCTCATACCCAAAGGTACGTTTTCTGACGTTGGGGCTCATAACTTTCTTGGATTACTTACATCGTTGCACATACATACCTGTTAAGCCACCCACAAAGATGAATTTTTCAGATGTGCATTAAATAATTGGTGTATACATGTGATATTTTGAAAACATGATTTCGCTCTTTCATAAAAGTTTCTAAGATGCAATCACGCACCTGAAATCATATAATCAAAATGTCAGTGTCAGTAATTGAAATACTACACCTCGAGTACAGTTTTGACAAGTGTGCATTTCTGTCGTACCCTCGAATACTTTGTTCCATCCGTGTACCTTTCATAAGGACCAGATTTCTAAGTAAATTAACCCTCGGCGTGCTAAGCAAAATTGTAATACACGACACTCTATTCATTTTCAAATTATCTTTTTTTTCAGAGAAAATAAGACTCGACATTTTTTGTGAATCGTCAGGTGGTTCACATGAAATGTCAACCTTAATTTTCTCTACAACATGCAAAAAACCGTTAATTGGAAGCTACAGTCACGTAACCCTTTCCGGACCGTCGCTAATTACGGGTCATTTTGTCTTTGATCAGTTATCCTGAAAGTTAAACAAAAAAAAAAAAAACAAACAAACAAAAAAAAACAACACATCCTCAGTTATTTTCCTTATTTATTTCAAATTTGAATCCAGTAACTTTTAATTCGAATGAATATCGGTATTATTGATCAGCTGCCTTATTTTAGATTCTGGTATTCCTTTGCTCTAAATTCGGACGCGTGTTGCGGCTGCATAACAATTTACTCCTGGGACACGAGAGGCCGTGCTATTCTTTATTGTCGGCTCAATGTGTTGTCAAAGGTAAGCACGCACCAAAAGAGGAGAAATCATAATCAGCAACGGTATGTATTTTATGACTAGTCAAAAATTTTGTTTTCGAGCTGAAAGCGTACCGCCTAGTTTGCGGTTTAGAATGATTGCGCCCCGTGAGGATGGAAAACTGGACAAGAGTCACGGAACAGACTACGCTGTTCGTAGTCATAGTTTCGACTTTCTTTGCTTCTTGATAAGAACTTAATCAGTACTCTTATGTTCTGCTGATGACATTTTCATTATCTCATTGCTAAATAATTTCATATTAAATGCTGACGCAGTCTTCTTTTGTGAGTTTAGTAATGTTTGATGGTATTTGACATTATCATGTGAATTGGTATGTGAAAATATTTTTGCCACAGAACTGACTGCAGGTATTATTTCATGTCCAATGTAAGGTAATGGGTCCATTTCGATCAAGTCTGCGTACTCCATCGTCTCTCTATATCGAGTGACCTGATACGACGTGACCCGGAATTGGGGTCTGACTGTGGTCTTTTATTAAAGAACCCTGAGACATAACCCGAAGCCATGTGGACAGAAGCTTATAAGCATTTTGCGTATATATAATTTGTTTATCTAATGATGTAGAATATATCCGATGGCAAGCAATCCTGTATGTTATAATAGCCATTAATCCGTAAGTGACCCGCAAATTGTGACGCGACAGAATCTGAAATGTTTGGAAAAGGAACCTGAAACATTTTTTTTTCGTTGATTTGGTGTGTTACTTGTGTAGTGATTGGCGGGACTGTCGACCTGGTTAGCTCAGTTGGTACAGCACCTGACTTGCAAGCAGGGGGTCGCGGGTTCGAGTCCTGCATCGGGCACACTTTTTCCTCCTTAATTTACTTTAATGGCGCCCAACGTGAATAACCCACGGGGTTGGTGTTGATAAGTGCAGGTACAGGCTAGAAACTGATAGAATGTTCAGTTGATGCCTGGCACTTAAAAGTTAAAGCGGGGAGGAGTGTGGTGATTGGCGGGACTGTCGGCCTTTTTAGCTCAGTTGGTAGAGTACCTGACTTGCAAGCAGGGGGTTGCGGGTTCGAGTCCTGCATCGGGCACACTTTTTCCTCCTTAGTTTACTTTACTTGCTTCCAATGGGCCATTCTTTCCGAATCTATTTATACAGTTCTATAGTTCACTTTAGTGTAGTTTCTATTTTCTGGTCATCTGGCACACACATCCGTACTATGCCATATATAGGAAGTTACCCACCCCCGAAAACAATTCAGTAAGGTGTCGCTATACTTTACTGCTAGGTACAGTCGAACCTCAGTAGCTCAAACCTCGATAGCTCGTTTACCATGGCTAATTCGAACTCGTTTTTGAGTCCATACGAATTTCTTCCGTTAGCTCAAGAAAACAAATATTTCAGAAAATTTTCTATGTTATGATGAAATCGCATGTTGTATATACTCATTAGAATCGCCTCATCGAGACGATACTAATGAATGCACTCAACATACCATTATTGTCTAAAAGATAAAAAATAAGCCCTAAAGTATTGTCATTAGCTACCTGACATGGCGCTATGATGTACATTCAGTGGCTCGAACAACCCATATTTCGAAGAAAGTTTCATGGTCTCAAGGATGTTAGAGCCATTGAGGTTCGACTGCATATAATATTAGATTCATTGCCCTTCAATGACGTCAAACCAGGCAACGTTGAATGAAAGGTCGAGCTGAGGATATGGTAGCGGTTTATATTTTGTTCTTGAGCATGGACGGACATATAAAATTTGTGTAAGGTAAAAGAAAAAAAAAAAAAAAAAAAAAAAACAACCAAAAAAAAAAAAAAAAAAAACAACAAAAAAACAATGCTTTGAAATGCATGAAGTAAATACATTTTTTGTGTTATTTTCCGTTAATGTGGTCGAAAAATAAAATACAATAAGGCTTGGATTGATCGTATTTTTGGCGAGAAGCCTTGTTGATAGGATATGGTTACGACTTGTTAGTTATCCAATCTAATTCCTGGAAATTTCTTTGCCGTGTAACAAGGTTGCATGCCAAGACACGTGCTGCAAGCTTCCAGGTCATCTTCTCTGACTTTAAGGGAAGGAATGCGCGATTAAAGGAAAATAACTGACACGAAAATATTTATAACCCTTCTTACTGGCGGCTATATTAGAATGGCTCGTCTCCAATGACAAAATTTGTATTCTTCTAATCCTGTTCAATACATCCACTAAATAAAACAAAAATAATAACATGATTATAAAGGCTGGTCACTAGAGTGACCAGCCTTTATAATCATGATATTATTTTAGTTTTATTTTAACGGATTATTAAACAGGATTATAAGAATAAATATTTAGTCGGTGGAGACTGGAGCCAGTCTAGAGGATATAATTAAGGGGACTGGATACACTTGGTAGACTTTTTCGTCATTTCCGTCATACGAGACAACCTTTGCGACTTCCTGTTTGCTTTACTGCGCGTCAGACCCCTTCTGAAACGGAATCTACTCTAAAAGGAAAGAAAGAATTTGCTCCCGACGGGAGAAAATTCTTTCCTATTAGAGTAGCCCCTTTCTAGATTTTGACAGACCCGTTTCCCTTGAATTTGTATCCTTTCCCCTTAAACAAAAAAAAAAATATCGTTCTAAGAGCAAATTCTTGCCTGAATAATAGCTCCTATTTTGAAAACACGGAAATACTAGCTATAGAAACAAAACAAAAACATACAATAATTATCTTCAATAACTCCGGCTGCACCCATTACTCTTTTTTATCTGAAATTGTTATTATCTCCACATGTGGAAAAGCTAAATGTGTCCTAACGTCTCTTAGGTCAAGGATAAATTATGTCGCCTTGACGGAAATAATAAAACACACTAAATTGTAGTTTTTCCAGAATATAACATGCAAGACGCATAACCATGTAACATGATCAACTTAGGCCTACAGAATGTCCGTATCAGAGGCGACAGTGAAGGTGCAGGCCAATGTAATCTCGCGCAATGTCCAGTCAGGACTTTCCATTACGAAAACACGCCTATCAAAATATAGAAAATTTCACCTCCAAAAACCGAAAATTTTCAGATAAAAAATCTCTGATAATTTTCATATTTCTGCTCAAAATATAGAATGTGGGTACTCTTTAGAACCGCCTCGCCGAGGCGGTTCTAACAAGTACCCACAATCTATGTTTTTGAGCAGAAATAAGAAAAATAATGTATACCCCTGTAAACCCAAGTTTTACTGTATAAAAGTGGGGTTTATGGGGGTCAAAATTATATAGGCATGTTTTCGTGATGGGTGTTTGAACCAGCAATTTTTGCGTCTTGCAGGATCAATACTAGTATATAGCCAATATCTTGAACAGACATTGCTCTAATTCCCTCTGATCTGGGACATCGCTGTCTGCATTTCAACACGTAGGGTTTCCTTTTCCCAACTTAATATCTTATAAAACCCGTATAGAACCAAGACGAACAAGCATTTTGTTGAGAATCTTCAGTAAAAACGTTTCGTTCTAAAAAAACAACAACTTACAATTGCATAATCTGGTAGCATACATTTCATACTTCACAAGAAGGAGCGCTTAATTATTACCTAACGGACATTCTTGGTCATGTAAAGGACTAAGATAATAATAAACTAGACACGCTCATGTGTCCAAAGTACACAAATGCCCCCACCCTTTGCCCATATAGCAACAACTGTTTTCCAAATGCTCAATCTCACCTGTTATACATTCTAACCCCTAGCCTTACCCCAGGACATGATACAGGCACAACTCTAGCGTAGAGTGGAAGGTTTAAGATGGGTAAGTAGCATACCAAATTTCAACTTTCTATTATAAACGGTACCCAAGTTATTACCACCAAAAGAAACCCGGATGTAAACTCTTATAATACTCTTCAAGATATAAGGCAAAATTACTGGTCCATGAAATATATGTCACAGTGACCTACATTTTTAGGTCAAACTTCGGGTCATACTGACATGATATGTTGATATGTAAGTTCGATGTTTATTATCAAACACTCTTCATAATATAAAGCAAACATACTGGACTGAAATGTAAGTCACTGTCACCTACATCTATTTGAAGTCAAACTTCGGGTCATGCTGACTCATAATCCAAAAGTATGATGTTTATACATCAAAAACTCTTTAAATTATAAGACAAAATCAGTGGAACATGAAATAGCGGTCACTGTGACCTTCATTTATATTGAGGTCAAACTTCAGGTCATAGTGACTCATAATCAGAATGTATCGTGTTTATACATGAAACACTCTTCAAGACATATGATAAGCTCAGTGGACCATGAAAATTCCTCAGGATATATGACAAAATTACCGGAGCGTGAAATATAGCTCATGCTGCCCTTCACTTTATGACTTACAAGTCAATGTCACAAGGTTAACTGATGTCTGACCAAGCGTCTAAGTTGTTTTATTATAGAAAAGTAGAAAAAACGAGTCCAACGTACACAAATAAGCATGCCCTTTGGGCCCCTAAAACACTGGGCATGACCCTCCCTGGGAATGACCCAGGAACAACTCTAGCACAGAGGTAAAGGTTTAGGTCTTGGTAAGCAGCTTACCAAATTTCAAATTCCTAGAATAAAGGATACCCGAGTTATGACCTCCAAGAGAAACGGATTTGGGTATGACCCACCCCTCGGCATAACCCAGGGGCAACTCTAGCACAAAGCTGAAGTTTAAGGTCTGGGTAAGTAGCATGCGAAAGTTCAACTTCCTAGCGTAAAATGTATCCAAGTTATGACCTCCAAGAGAAACACAGACGTAAATATCAATGTAAACTTGAATGTAAACTTAAACATTGACCCCTAGTTTCACCACAGGGCATGACCCAAGGCAAACTCTAGCATAGACTTGAAGGTTTAGGTCTTGGTATGTAGCTAAGTTCAAAGCTAAGATTTGTCTCATCTGTCCTAAAAGAAAACACAAAGTAATAGCTATGCAGTCACTAGATTTACAGATAATGTCGGTCATAGTTGGAAATAACTGATTAAACTGGAAAATTTGTTATAATTTTAAGTAATATACTCATTTTAAAAACATTTTTCTTCTCTTGGTAGATTTTCGGCTATGTTTTACAAGGAAGACAACTTATGCTTTCTGTTTGTGCCCCTGCGCATCTTCTGAACAGGGGTCGGTTCGAAGAGGAACGAATTTGCTACTTTTTGGAGTAAACCTCTACACAACTGGGCCAAAATATTTTTTTTTTCTAAAAATTGCCTTCCTTGACAGTGTATCCGTTTGCCTTAACCCTTGTCATGCTGAATAAATTAAGATGCCACGCCCACCTCTAATTGTCAGCCAATCAGATTCCTTGATCCAGATTATTGATATAAATTCACATACTCAATGGCAAACAGTGCAGATCCAGATCAGTTGGCTTCTGAAGAAACCAACTGATCTGGAACTAGACTGTTTGCTAAGACAAGGCATGTCGTGTTCAGCAAAATAACATATCAAAATGTTGAAGACAAAATACATACTGATTATAATTTAAGGTAAATGATTAGTGAAATACTTTATGCCTGTTGGAAAATTGCATTCGTTTGCATGAAAAATATCACATTTAAGACACTTTTATATTATTTGTATGAGCAACTGTGATTGTTAGTTACGTGGGTAACGTAATTAAGGCTTTTGCACTCTGGGTAAACTTATTTTTTTTTAAGCAGACGACAATTTGAAATATTTCTGTTTTTTTTTTTTTTTATTTTTTTTTTTTTTGTGTGTGTGTGTGTGTGTGTGTGTTTTTCTAGAAACAGAATTGACATTTCATGCAAACTGTCTCCAAGAAAGCATGATGTAACATTTCATGCAAATTTTCTCCAAATGGAGACAATTTGCATGAAATGTCAAATCCTCTTTTCATGGAAAAATGGGGAAAAATATCACCTGTTTGTCGTCTGCTAAATTAGCCCAGAGAGTGGTTAAAGCACGCTTTGCGGAAGACGCATTTCATAAGCAGGACTTAAGCATGTAAACTCATGTACAGAAAGGAATAATATGAACATAGGCAATGCTTAAAGGCGAGCTCGCAGTACACTATGTTTTGAGAAAAAAAAAAAAAAAAACAACAACAACACATTTTGGAGTTACCTATGGAGTATGCGGGCCAAAATCATCCATAAAATCAAAGTATAACACCCAAGCTATACCGTTAAAATTTTGGTACCGGATTCTGGTATCAAATTTCCCCAGTTGGTCCCGACAAATACAGATAGATCTGCCACATTAATTGAGAACCCGACAAAGTGCAAACAAAATGTTTATTTCTGGTTTGGTTTGACGGCGACACATGTACCATAGAGCTTGCTCGCACAGGTCTTCGACCTGCGGCCACACGCTGCAGCGAGCTCGCTATAATCACTCATATTCTGTTTAGGGAGTTGATAAAATTGCGCGTAATGGTAGTTGATACATTTACTTTCAGGACTGGCAACTGTCAAAATTGTTTTGCCACCTTTCTGGAAATGAAAGAATTTGTTCCACGTGGGAGTGGACCCTTTTTCCGAAGGGGATTGATGTGCAGGAAGTTAAAAAGGAAGTTTCAAATGTTGTCTTCCTTGTAAAAGTGGCGGAACACACACCAGGTGTAACCAGTAGAACTATACTTGTCCATTTGTAACGTTCAGAATGTATGAAAATTTAACATTTTACAAGCGTTCATTCCGACAGCGAATTCTAAGTGTGAAAATGTCCAAATTTAATTAAAAACTAATTAATAACACTGCTTGGTGTATTTAAATTGTAAATTAGTCGAGTAAATGATATATTTGTTTTAGGCAAATAAATCGGACGAAGTAAACGTCATCCTGACATCATTCCATGTAGTTAAGTTGGACCACCATATCAACGTGTCTACCGGTGCTGACAAGTGTACTTATGATGCGCTCTTGTCAAATCTATGACAGCTATCTTAAACTCTTAAACCGCTGAGCAGAACTGTAGCAGACGACATCCTGATTTTTTTTTGTTATTATTATTATTCAGTGAAAATAAGGCCTGGAATTTCATGTGAATCGAGTGCGAGGCAGGCGATTCACATGAAATATAAAGTTTTTATTTTCCCTGTAAAGAAAAAAAAAAAAACAAATACAACGTCGTCTGCTACAAATTTGCTTAGCACATAAGCGTTGATGTCACAGTTACCTGTAGAAACGTATCTTATGATTTTCGCGAGATATTCCAAATCAGATCAACTGTGCATCTTCGCAGTCTGACTGGAGTCTGAACATTTCATATGCACACCTTTCAAGTCTTATAAACTGTTGATAGCTCGTAGTATATACCTGATAGGACTGCACTGATATTGGCCAATCTTGTTCGCAAGGAGGTAGGGGCCTTCTTCTGGTTGCCGTTACTAGCAATGGCTTATAATGCAAAAGAAATGGTGTTAAATAATTCCCACGAGACCATAGGGTAATGGCCGGACGCATATATTTCTTATTTCTTCCTCCACGTTAACGTATATGTTGTGGTATTCATTAGAAGCGCCTCGACGAGGCACTTCTAATAAGTACCACAACATTCCGTATTCGACCTAATTACCGCACTGTGCGCTGAGGTTTTTCACAATTACTGGGCAAACTTGTGGTAAAATATTATCCACCTATACTAAGGGTACACTTAAAAAAGATCAGGAAGGACTTATCCAATGATTCTTATGCGACGTTTTTCTGCGTGTTTTTTTTTTATTCTGATTTTCTGTATAAAGCATATGTTGTGGGTACACATTTAAATCGCATCGACAAGTCGATGCGATTCAAATGGGTACCCAAAACATATGGCTTTAATCTGAAATCTGGCTGTAATCTGAAGACTGCGGAATTGCTTCTGTGCGCTTATAGGAATGTGTGCGGTAATTAAGTCAAATACGATATGTTTTTTTTTCTGGAGAAACAAGAAAATAGCAATACGATGTACATTTCAATTGAACAAAATATATAAAACAACAACAACAACAACAACAACAACAACAACAAAACAACAAAAAAAAAACAAACAAAAAAAACAACAACAACAACAAAAAAAAAAACAACAACAACAAAAAAACAAACAAACAAACAAAACAAACACACACACACACACACACACACACACACACACACACACACACACACACACACACAAAACGCCGTATATGGAGCAATGTATACTGCACCATATCATGCATCCAATAAAATTAATGTATTTACCTTTATTCGGACAGAAAGGCCTGAACACACAGTGTAGACCTAGATCAGACGCCGCACGCCGCAGAACGCGGCGTCTGATCAGGTTCAACACTGTTTGCCACACATCCAGCAATTTTAGACACATCAACAGGTAGAAAACTGGAGTTGTGGGGGTGGTTGGGTTTGCCGAAGGTGTCGGGTATCTTACGTCACCGGGGCGTCCAACTGATATTGGCTTCCAGTTGGGCAAGGCCTGCTATCCTTGTAGCAGGTAAGGATAGAGGGGGGGGGGGGGGGGGGGGGAATCTTTTATTTCTTCTGTTTCTACACTTTCACTCCTGTTCCTTTTTCTTCTCTGTCCCTCTCTTTCATCTTCTCTACTATCTCTTTTATCTCTTTTCTCCTTTCTCTGGGAGACGACACAAAATGACCCACCAAAGTTGACGTGTCGTTAAACCCCAACACAATCAATCAAAAACTGGAGTTGTTCAACTTTCAGAACACCTATTATAAAGAGTCAATGTGTCTGACTAGTAGGGGTAAATCTGCTAGTCCAAGTTTTCAAACACTCTTTTCTGTTTAAAGAACAATGATTAAAATAATGAACTGTCATGCTTGATCGGACTGCTTACGAGCGCCGTCTGGTCAGAGCATGCCTAGCTGACATAGAATTGGATGGTATAGAGGGTGGTGCGGGGTATTCGGCATATTACCTGGTACACATGCTTGAACAAAAGGTTTCGGAACACAATCTAATGGCGAAAGCCCCCTCTTAGAATAACATTTTTTGTAGCTTCAAAACTTGCTGATGAAAAATCCAAGTAGTGTCTCCCTTGATTCCTCATGGCCATCAAAATGGCGAAAAAATATTTTGGCTTAAACTTTTATATTTTTAGCCTTCAGTTTTAATTTGTTGTAGGGTGGTAAATTAAACTAAATGGTCAAAAATGTAATATGCACATTACCTCTCCATTTATTTCATGTATTCCAGCAGTAAAGTCAAGTGGACAGTATGTAGTCTTGTTTTATTGTCTGTCGTTATTTCACACTGTAATATTAGAAACATCTTACAAGAATAAAGCAATAATAAGATTTATTTATATTATAGTTTCTTCTGAATTTAGCTGGCACCAATAAAGAACGATAGCATCATGTGGTTATTGCAATATAATGGCACTATTTTGCAATATTTCGAGTTATAGTAATAGGTAAAAGAGACAGGCAAGACTCATAAAAACAATAATAGTAATAATATTGTTTTTGTTTTTCGAGAATAATATATTTAGCAAACAGTATGCTAATCTAGCATATGCTCCCCAATTAAACTGTTAAAATATATATATATAAATTATAAATATCTACATAGTTAACACCGGCAGAAGGCGTAGACCCTATGTGACTGTTGCCCGGCTACGTTAAAAATCTGGACTTGACACCGCCGGATATACCCATTAAGCATTCTTTATAAATCTATAGCGGGCCGTTATCGGCCCGTCAGGGTAGCTGACGGACCGATAGCGGCCCGCTAAAGATTTATAAAGAATTCTAGCTGGGTATTCCGCTGGGTCGAAACCAGAGCAGCGCTGGTGCAATCTGGCCAACGTCGATTTAACGTCATTCCAACGGCAACTCTCCGTCGAGATAATAAATAATCTAAAACATAAACATTCTTAGTCTCTGAACTAAACAGTTTCAGAAACTCGATTAGAAGTCCCTTTGAGACTAAGTGATTAAACGAAATAGAATTTCCTAAAATATTATGTATATAGTAACGCAAGCCTTATTAAACCTATTAAACCCTCTGGGAACAAACTGAGCAATAACAGACTCTTAAACCTTAAAATACCAAGAAAACCTGCATCTGAAAATGTCGTCTGTTTATGTTGTCTGCTGAATATTCTTGCAAACTTTTCAAATCTATTTTTGCATACAGGCAAACAATGTAAACCCTGATCAGACTGCTCCTAGAGGAGCAGTCTGATCTGGATCCACACTGTTTGCAAAAATGACTTTTAAAATCACAAGCAGATGACAAAGCAGACGACAATTGTTGTGATTGGCAGTTTAAGGGTTAACACTTAGAGCACCAATATCAACTGCACCAGATGACATTTTAAAATATTTTGTTTATATTTCATAAAAAATAAGCCTTGATATTTCATGTCAATCGTCTGCGCAGACGATTCAAATCAAATGTTAAAACTTACATTCTATTAAAAATAGTATATCTTATAAACAGACTCATTCGAGTCTGCTAATTAGGTTGCTTTGGTGTATTTCTTGCTTTCAAAGGATTTGCCTTTTCTGAATGTATCTTTACTACAGATACTGTTTAGAGGTGTATGTTGGCTGTAAAACGTCTCCCCTAGTATCATTCAATGTGGTTTATATTTCCGGATCTTTTGCAATTACTAAGCTCATTCTGAATCACTCTGAAAAATCATCCGGGATAGGAATCGTATAAGCATATTGCTTTCATTCTAATCCTTTAAAGCTTCTTCTTGTGTAAATTGTTTGTTGCATGCCAAATGAAAAGCAAAATAAAATATGTTTAAACCAATCATTCTGAAATCAGAGTACTATTTAATCCGACGCTAGAGGGCGTGTGTGTGTAACGTTTCATATATATTACAAAACTGCTAAAGACGCCAAACCCAGTCATTCAGATCTTGCTACGGATATTAAAGTGTAGGTTTACAATGGACTCAAGAAGCCAGTCATGTCATTACCTGAACATGCATATTTAAAAAAGAAATGAAATTACAAAAAAAAAAAAAAAAAAAAAAAAAAAATAAAAATAAATAAAAAAAAAAAAATTAAACGTGTTGTCCTTGTCAATTTTACCACGGCAAAACATAACTTCCAGAGCAGATCAAAATATAAATCTCAATTTACTCAAAAGTATCAACAGTAAACAGGTTTGTAAACAATATAGCCACCTCATGACAAAACCAACAAAACGGCATGTGCGCCCAGCGAAGACAGATCAGCCTAGGCATCCCGCCCAGCCTGATCAGAGTCTTCGCTGTCCGCATGAAGAAAGCTTGGGTCCTTAGCTACAAATTGAGCGTACAGCAAAGACTCTGGTCAGACTGGGCATCCGCCCAGTCTGACCAGAGTCTTCGCTGTACGTTCAATTTGTAGCTGCATCCGCCCTGTCTGATTTGTCTTCGCTGGGCGCATATCCATTTTGTTGGTTTTGTTATGAGGTGACTTATTTGTTTAAGGGGAATAGATACGCATCAAGGAAGGCAATATAGTCAAGAAGATGTCCAGGAAGAACCGCAATTCCAGACCATAGCCTACCAATGGTACCAAGAGGAAGAGCAAACAAACCAAAACAGACAGAACACATACTACAATCCACAGAAAGCAACGTAACCAGCTCCCTCTTTCTCAAGTCTTTCCAAATAATTTTGGCTCCTATTGGAAAGGGGTTTGCATTACGAAAACACGCCTATTCAAATACACTGAAAAATTTACCACGAAAAAATGAAAATTTTCAGATAAAAAATTCTGATATTTTTCAAATTTCTGCTCAAAACATAGATTGTGGGTACTCGTTAGAACCGCCTAGACGAGGCGGTTCTAACGAGTATCCACAATCTATGTTTTGAGCAGAAATAAAAAAATAATGCCTACCCCTGTAAACCCCAGTTTTACTATATAAAAGTGGGGTTTAAGGGGGGTCAAAATCATATAGACATGTTTTCGTGATGGTTCTGAAAGGAAAGGAATTGCTCTCAAGAGGAGCAATGTTTTCTTTTAAATAAACCCCTTTTTAGAAGGGACTTGGTATGCAGAAAAACAAACAGGAAGTCACGCAATGTGTTTCCCTTATAACAAATGGGGAAAAGTCTACCAAGTGTATCAAGTCTCCTTAGATATGGAATTTCCCTGTGAGCAGAGACAGTGAAATAAAATAGCTTCTGTAGAGTTGTATGCGCCACTTATTGCCACAGATATCCAGAAGCAATGGTGATCGCCATAGTGGAATATCAAAAGTTCACATATGAAAGAAATTGATGTTTTTGTTTTTTTTTTAACGTATTCACGGCCGATCTAGAACTTAGAAGTTATGGCCATGCAATGCGCATGAATTCATTTTTTTTTAATTTTATAAGGGGACTTAGTGGTTTGCACGTGCTTGTGAGCTGTTTTCTTTCTTATTCATTTAACTGTCCGGTGAACGGTGGACTAGAAGATGACGTGAAGACTGTTTTTAGTGGCGGAGCACCACTCTTGCTTCTGGGTACAAAAAAAACTTCGTTCAACAAGAAACAGCTCTAAAACTGATGGTTGAGAAAATGTTGAGTGGATCGTTAACTGACACTTTCGAAGAAGCGGAATGCATACAAAAGATAATGTGTTTCATTACGAAAACACGCATATTCAAATATATAGAAAATTTCACCTAAAAAAAAAACACGAAATTTTTCATATTTCTGCTCAAAACATAGGTTGTGGGTACTCGTTAGAACCGCCTCGGCGAGGCGGTTCTAACGAGTACCCACAATCTATGTTTTTGAGCAGAAATAAGAAAAATAATGTATACCCTTGTAAACCCCAGTTTTACTTTATAAAAGTGGGGTTTAAGGGGGTCAAAATTATATAGGCGTGTTTTCGTGATGGAAGAGTAGAGTGAGAAGGTGAAAGAAGTAAATACATGATATTCTTTGTTGGCCATATAATCTTAATTATACATGTATATGGGTTGTATTGTCAAAGCTTCATTGAAGAGGTGCTGTATACTCGTAGGTTCTTAAAAGGCATGAACTGGCCAGATTTATGAAGTTGAATATGGTTGGGGATGTTGATTGAAATTACAGTTATGACTTTTTGTCACCGACTTAATAATTCGGTAGGAATTACGTTCTGTCACCTTTATGAAAAAATGGGCTTTGTATCTCTTATCAAGAACGTTAGCAACATGAAAGACACAGACACAGAAACATCTCTTCATAACATTAAGAGAAAATGCCCATCGGCATAGAAGCACACACACACACACACACACACACACACACACACACACACACACACACACACACACACACACACACACTGGAAGCATAATGATCTACTCGAAAAAAATTGCTCCCGTTGCTTCCTTGCAAAGCCCCTTAAGCAAAAATGATGTCGGAAATATTGTCTCCCTTGTAAAGAATGGCAAAAAATCTACTAAGTATATCAAGACCCCTTGAATATTACTACAGTGATAGTAAAGGTCATAAAAAGTGATCCCTGTTCGAGTTGCATTGACTACACCGGAGAATCTGGATCTGTGTCGTTCGCGTGGGTTGAAACCATTTCACTTCTCGAGAGCAACACTCTTGGTAAATTCAGCAAACCACCAACCCATATTTAGCTTATTTTCCTAGAAAATAGGGTTCGTCGTTTCACGCAAACTGTCTCTTTAAGAGAAATTTATACGAATTGTCAAATCTTATTTTCTGAAATAAAATAAGAAAACAGAACACCTTCATACTGTAGTCTCCTGATACTTTTATCCAGCATGCTAAGCTAAAATTAAAGGTGATCAATCGTCAAACACCGTACGACAATTACCCCATAGAACTCCGGTTAGGGCAATAAAAAGGGGTGGTGATATCCCAACTGGAAAGATCAAGATTAAATATGAACTATCAATCGAAAAAGATGTTGAACAGCTAAAGAAAATGACACAACGGAAGCCCACATCGGCCTGTGCACTCACACAGTCTGATCAGGAAGCTTGATTTCTACTTATACAAAAGCTGGAATATAGAAGTTCAGTAATCAGCGAGCGCGAACGTGTTGAGTGATCTTGGTATTTCTTGTAAGCATACGCTATAAGGTCCTTTAAGCACCGTGACATGACCCAAATAGCTGATAACTTACATACGTAGAAAACGAGTTGATAATACAGATGAAAATGACATAAATATGAATTTAACATTTTTTAAACATTTCTCATTAATACTCGACAATAATGTATTTAGCCTAGGTATTCGGAGAGACAGACCTGAGCAAACATTGTAGGCACAGTAGCACCCATAAAAATGTTGCTGCTTTAAGGGGAATCGATACACATTCAGAGAAGATAAATCTGTCTTAATTGAATTTGTTCCCTTCCGAAAAGGGACCTGCTCTAAAAGGAAAGAATTTGCTCCCGTGGGGAGCAAATTCTTTCCTTTTAGAGTAGGTTTCTTAAGTTTTAGCATCTTTTATTGCTATAGCAAATACAGCAAGGGTTGGGCAACAAGTTCTCACAACATGCAAATACTTTACTTTTAGAGTGAATCACTTTTCAGAAGGGGATAGGTAAATAGGAACGTAAACAGAATATCAGAAGATACGTCTCCCTTGTAATCAAAGCACTGACAGCACTGGTGGGTCGATTGCCTCTGTAGGCTGGGAAAATGGTCCTGAGCTTAAGATTGTTTCATTTAACCCTTAACTTCCTGAAATTTAAGCAAAATTAAGCGGCGTCTTATCTGTGTCTGCACTGTTTGCCAATGTCCCAGTCCAGGTTTTACAGATAACCCTCTTTAGCTGGCACTATGACGTCATAGTGAAAGAATAACGCGGCTATAGATAACCGTTTCCTGGAGTTGGTACAGACGCGCGGTTTGGTTTTATTGGTTAATGATTATCACGTAGACAACAACATTAAGGACATGTATACCTTGGCATGATTGTAAACAATCGACCCAAAAATGATGGGAACTCTACCAAATGTATCAAGTCCCTTTAAGAGTATGTTATCCACACTAGATGGCGTACTGACATCATACATTGTGTTTGGAAGTCGACGACCGTGTTTTCTTCCTACTAGATACACTGTGTAGATTTTTCGCAATTGTTTGCGAGGCAGACAATGTTAGTGACTACCAGGGCCCACTTGTTCAAAGCGTCGTTAGCTTAACGAGCTCGTTAAGGGTCATTTCGTTAATTATTTTAACGGATTCAATATACAATATTCTGATAATTTTCAGCAAAAAAATTCGGCATATCTGCGTTTCACTCGATCTAAATTTTAACGAATCGTTAACTAACGACGTCGTTAGCTTCGAACAACTGGGTCATGTTTGCTTTCCTGCACTACTTGTCCTTCAGAAAATGGGTTCTACACCACGATGAGCAAATTCTATCCTTTTAGAATGGATCTATTTCAGAGTGGGTGCTAAACAGTGTTGACAGTGTGGCCTTTCCGTTAAGTATATCCATTTTCCAAGGTAAGGTTTGTAATAGTCTGCAATATAATGAGTGAAATATCAAAATTACCGTATTCGATCTAATTACCGCACTATATGCTTAGGTTTATCAAAGTTACTAGAAAAATTGTAGTTAAACGTACAACTTATAAGGGCACACAGCAGGAGACTTCATGAGAGGTGTATTTAATGGTGCTTATTTGATATTTTTCGGGTTTTTCCTTATAAATGCATATGTTATGGGTACTCATGTGAATTGCCTCGACCTGTCGAGGCAATTCAAATGAGTACCCACAACATATGCATTTATAAGGAAGTGGATAAAAGTACACGAAAATCAGAATATTACGAAATTGCTTGACTGTGCGCTTATAGGGGTATGTGCGTTAACAAGGTCGATTATTATACAACATAAATAGATTGTCTTTCATTAGCTGAGAGCTGTTGTCAGCCCAGTGAATATATCTGATGTTCACCGGCTTGCGCGCGCCTACCAGCGAATATCAGTTTCTACAATTAGATATCAACTTTTACGGACGTCGCAAGTAGTAACGCCGACGTCTACGCGTGCTTTTTATATTAATTAATAGGGTCTGATGTTGACTGTTATTGCCAGAGCTAACTAGAGAAAAGACAAATTATATAATTAAACAATTATTGAGGTATTGGATGTGTCGTTGATATCCACCATTGAATACCAATAATGACCTCGACTATCGCCTCGGTCAATATTGG
The DNA here is from genome assembly GCA_964016985.1 of Anodontia alba. Taxonomy (NCBI): domain Eukaryota; kingdom Metazoa; phylum Mollusca; class Bivalvia; order Lucinida; family Lucinidae; genus Anodontia; species Anodontia alba. The sequence continues at coordinate 96,807,355 of OZ024821.1, read as the reverse complement.
TATTCTCTGGTGGATATCAGGTCATATCCAGTACCTCAATAGTCAATTATTGTATAATACGATAGGCAAGGTGAAGGTTGAACAGTGTTATTCCTGCACCAGACAAGCTTTATTCGGACAGCTGATGATATACTTTGCAAGTTTGCCTTCTTAGATCAGTTGCTGCCAGGTTTGAATGAAATAACTCCTCCTGGTCTGTCGAAGGTGTTTTGAGTTGATAATGTTAGGACAGCCATACTGAAAGACGAATCACAACAGTCAGTTTATTCTCATTCCGTTATCGTTTGAAAATGTTGAAGAATGGACAACAGACGCCGCCTCTGCTCGGATGAGAAAAATATGTCATTTGTCATCTGCTTATTTTGCCTAGAAAATGTTGAAGGTATAATTTGATAGGAGATAAGCTGTAAAGATAAACAAGTAATTCATGTAACTAACTTCATGCTCATTTAAATTGATTTACAATTTATAAATCATATTTTATGATTATTTATGTAATTGATAATTTTGCAACTGTTTCAGAAATGTTCAAACATGATACAATCAAATCCCCCTTTAAGGCTTACCATGTTACTAAATTTTATAGGTAATTTACGTGAATGATGAAAACATAAAGCATACAAAGCTTAACCCTTGCCCTGCTGAATAAATTAAGATACCACGCCTACTTCTAATTTTCAGCCAATCAGATTAATAGATCCAGATAGTTGCTATAGATTCACGTACTTAATGGCAAACAGTGCAGATCCAGATCAGTTGGCTTCTGAAGAAGCCAACTGATCTGGATCTACACTGTTTGCAAAGGCAGGGTATACCCGGGTTCAGAAGGACAAGGGTTAAGTAGTTTTAAAAGCTGATCACATTTAGTCATGTATCTTCTCCAACCTTTACCATTCTACGGGCTAATTCAGCAGACGACAAATTGATTATATTTTTTTCTTATTTTATTTTTTCAGAAAACGTGAGGCAATTTGCATGAAATGTTACAGCTTATTTTCTGGGAAAAATATTAAAAATAGCTCAAACTGACGTTTGCTGATGTTATTACCTTGCATGCAAAGCGTTAAACTGTTCATTGAGATGTTTTTAAGGTTAAAGCAGTGATAGCCTCACTCTATAACTTGGCAGTTTTGCGTCAGTGACGCAACACACATTTCCTTTGTTTGTTACATTTCTATCATAGCTCAACTGAGCTTATTGTTAGTTGCTTTAGTCTTATAATGACGAAAATAGAAATATTCTGCTACACAGGCCTGCACACACGCACACACAAATGCACGCACACACGCACGCACGCAACTGCTGAAGAGACTTTTTGTCATCCTTCTGAAAAGTGGTCTACATCAACTCTAATGGGAAAGAATTTGATCCCATTTGGGATAAATTTCTTTTCAAAGGGAAGCAATGCCTGTCCTTTGGAATAGAAGCATATTGCTGAAGGGCTCAAATACGAAGACACAAACAAATGTTGTTGCCCTTGTGAAAAGCTGCGAAGTGTGTTTTCCGCTTTGCTCATATGAAAATGAACCAAACATGACAAAATGTAACATATGGCATACACCAAGGGAAGTCTCTTTAACCAGTGCATTACTTTGACATACTATATTAGCCAATTATGCCGAGTGGACTCGTACACCTTAACTCTTCGGACCAGTCCATTTCCAGCATAAAGGGTGTCTGGTTACTTTTTATTATTACCACGTTTTATAGAAGTTTCTTATTTAATGTAAATGAGCGTAGACAATCTAAGGGTTTGCCATTGTTCCTGAAGCACTTTATTAAAGGTTATGGGCTATCCCAATGCTATTTTTCACCGAGTGCTTAAAGAAAACGGGCGTAGACAGTGTTCCATTGACCACTTAACGTAAATGGGTGTAGACAATATTAAAATTCACCATTGCCTCGGAAGCACTTTATTAAAGGCATCACGAAAACATGCCTATATAATTTTGACCCCCTTAAACCCCACTTTTATATAGTAAAATTGGGGTTTACAGGGCTATACATTATTTTTCGTATTTCTGCTCAAAAACATAGATTGTGGGTACTCGTTACAACTGCCTCATTGAGACAGTTCTAACAAGTACCCACAATCTATGTTTTGAGCAGAAATATGAAAAATATCAGAAATTTTATCTGAAAATTTTCATTTTTAGGTGGTAAAATTTTCATTATATTTAAATAGGCATGTTTTCATAATGGTAAGGGGCAGGCCCAATGTTATTGTCCATTGACTGCTTAGTGCGTTTATAACTAAAATCCGGGACTCACTGAAACGCTGTTTCAGTCCACCACCCTCACGAAGACAATGTAAACGGTTACCATTTTTACGGCAGCACTTTTTCAAAGTCATGGGATCCACTTTGTAATTTGCACTTTTAAAGAGGGTGGATGCATCAATACTGCTCAGTACAATTAACACATGGTATACTGAATAGATTTTCCCACACTATATATTGGAAGAGTCCAATTTCAGTTTCAGGAACGTCCGGCTATGAGATTTACATATTCCTAAAGAAAAATGGCTTAACTGTTTGCAAACAGCGTTCTGCGGCGTCTGATCTGGGTCTGCACTGTTTGCCAATTACCCTTTTACGGGTCTCCCGACTACAATGGGTTAATAGATTCTATCGCTAAAATATCATGGGCTGGATTTATTTCTGACGATGGAAGAATCAAGTTTGGATGCACTGAAATAAGGTCTAGTTTAAAATATTGTTGGACTTCGCCTCTTGAGAAAAAGTAATACATCGTGGAAACAGACTGGGACTAGTTTTCATGGCATACATTTACTGCATAAATGTCAGTATTTGCCTTACACAGAATAATGTACCTTTTACATTGTTTTACTTCCCAATAAACATACAGCTGGTACAGAAAAAAAAAAAAAAAAAAAAAAAAGGGTTCACGTTTTCCTTCCATTCCTTTTAGCAAATACATGACTATACATACTCATATGTGCTCAGCGTAGACCAAGCTCTTTGTGAAAGCTAATACTTGTGAGGTATTTTGATATATAGAATATTTAAGCCTAATTATGCCATATTTAATGCGAGAAACTGATGATCCAAAGTTTTATTTTGAAGAGAAGAATTCTTGTATCCTTAGCTTGCGAGTGACTCTGAACATAATACAGAACACTGACTGAACACAGAATATGCATAAGGGGCGATCGTAATTGCATTAAAGTCACAACTCAGCTAGCATTCTATATAAATCTATAGCGGGCCGTTATCGGCCCGTCAGCTACCCTGACGGGCCGATAACGTCCCGCTATAGATTTATAAAGAATGCTTATTGGGAAACATTTACCGTTGTTTGTTTTCTATAAGCTATGGAAGGGGCTGGTTTTGACAAAAATGCGGGCTAGGTTGTAAAAAAAAACAACCCGCATCCATCTTTTACAGTGTGGGGAATCCACGTGACCAAATGACTAAGTGCACTGAGTTTGTTACTATTTTTAGCTCCGCATCAGGTAAGATTTTTTAGAATATCTCGATTTATACCTGATGGAATTTGTACAAATAAAGCGCAGAGAACGCGGAAAATCAAGCTCTTTCTAGTGGTGGAAGCGCTATTCTGCAATCTGGTCTGATTCTAGAGAACATACGGAGAATGTTTTTCATCAAAATTCATGTACGCTGTCCCGGTAGCCCAGATTGACAGCACAAACATTCTTCGAATGTTCTCGAGAATTAGACCAGATCGCAGAATAGCGCTTACACCACCTGAAAGAGCTTGATTTCCCGCGTACTCTGCGCTTTAATTGAGCAAATTCCATTTGGTATGAAGAGATATTCTTAAAAATCCTACCTTATGCGGAGCTAAAAATAGTAACAAATTTCGTGTACCTATAGTCATTTGGTCACGTGGATTCCCCACAATGTTTTAGTATGTAATTTGTCGTCATCTCTTTTTAGTTTAATAAACCAAAATAACTTTACTAAAGTATTTCTGAGTTTCTAAGCGCACCAAAAAAATCCTTCTTATTCAGAATTAAGTCCCACCCACCATTTCACCACTAAGAAAGGGTAATCGGGGGAAATAAATTCTGAGGCAGTTTACGTGATGAAGGTTATTAAACAATTAGCTCAAGATATGCGAGAATATTCGGATGATATAATTGAGCCAGCGCATGACAAAACCTACAAAATGGCATGTGCGCCCAGCGAAGACTCAGATCAGCCTGGGCGTCCGCCCAGTCTGATCAGAGTCTTCGCTGTCCGCATGAAGAAAGCTTGGGTCCTTAGCTACCCATTGGGCGCACAGCGAAGACTCTTATCTTATCTTCGTTTTTGCTTTAACTGTGTTCAAAATTTAGGACAAGTATGTAAAGCAATGTAACGTGAGGTGTCCTTACATTTAGGTAAATACGTTCGATAGGGTAAATATAAAAAAGCAAGGTGTATATGAGAGAATCGATCAAATAGAAACACTATCATAAAATATTGATATATTAATAATAATTGCATTATATAAAAGTATAAGAACTATAAATGTCACTTCAGTAAAATGTCGAAATGAAGTTTATTTTGAAACTAAAACGAGAAGTGAAAATTTATATAATTAAAACTTTGTTCAACATACGAGGGGAGTTCAATAAGTTCGTAGAACTCGGGGTTTAACTCACAGATTGGAAGATGGTTTCAACTTTATTTTTTAATATAATCCCCCTTTACTTCAATGCATTTGGCCCACTTTTCTTTTAAGCAGTCTATGCCTTTGAAATAAAAGTCGTCTATTTAGTCCTCAAACCAAGCCTCTGTAGCAGCCTTGAGCTCATCATCGTCCCGAAATCTCGTTCCACGCAAGTAGGACTTCAAATTTCGAAACAGATAATTATCACGGGGCCAGGTCTGGACTGTATGGCGGGTGATTTAACTGCTTGAACTTGCACTCACGAATAGCCGCTTGTGCAACTCTGGACTTGTGCACAGGGGCATTATCATGCAAAAGAAGGACACCAGCAGCTAGCTTTCCCCTTCGTTTTTCTTAAATAGCAACCCTTAATTGTTTAATGATATTGGCATAGTATTCTCCTGTAATTGAAGTACCAGCAGGCTTGTAATCTATCAATATAGTCCCTTTGGAGTCCCAAAACCCCGTGGCCATTACCTTGCTGGCTGATGGATGGGTACGAAATTTCTTAGGTGGGGGTGAGCTAGGGAGCTTCCATTGCATGGACTCTTTTTTAGTATCTGGGTCCCAGTGGTGAAGCCAAGTTTCATCTCCCCTGTTACAAGACGAGTGTGAAAGTCTTCTGGATTGGCATTGTACACTTCCAGAAGTTCTTGACTTGACTCCACCCTTTGCTGACGATCTTGCATGTTCAGATTTCTGGGTACCCACCTGGCAGATACTTTTGACATGCCTAAATATTCATGGATTATAGTGTAAACACTTCCATTAGAAATACCACATTCTGAAGCAAGTTCGGCAACTTTGATTCGGCGATTGTTTAGCACAAGTCTCTCAACATGGTCGATCATCTCCTGGCTGATGACAACAGCAGGGCGACCTGGCCTTGGGTCGTCTTCTAAGGAGTCTCGCCCACGTTTAAATTCTGCTGACAACTTTGCCACTGTGGAATACTTTGGGCTACTATCACCATACACATCAGCCATGCGCCAATAGATTTCTTTAGCCTTTGCACCCTCCTTAGTGAAGAACTTTATGATTGCGCTGAACTCAATATTCTGACTTTCCATTTTTGCCTATGGGTATAGGTTTTCAAACCAAAAGTAAGAGCAAAATATGTACGTGTTGACTGAACGGCTGTTATCATTCAACTGACAAAGGTTTACATTGCACAAAAATGAAAAAAGAAATCTTGAATTGTATAGAAAAATACCGAGTTCTACGAACTTATTGAACTACCCTCGTATTTCCGTAAAGTTCAAAACTTATCAACTAATCGTCAAACAATTTGCAAACATATATTTGTGTTTGCTCTGTTTGCTAATTTTCATACAGACTCGTTCTCTCGACTTCGCTTATCTCGAACAACCACTTATCTCAGTGAAAATCTGGTACCTGTTTTTACATGGAAATCTAACAACAAGTAACAAGCTATTGTGGAAAAGAGTAGAAATTGCTCCTAAAGAGCAATTGCTCATTTTCAATATATCTTTAACTTCAGAAGTCAAATTACACATTCATTTGTGAAATGTAGTTGTTCCATTACGAAAACATGCCTATTCAAACATACTGAAAAAATTATCACCAAAAAATAAAAATTTTCAGATGAAAAATTCTGATATTTTTCGTGTTTCTGCTGAAAACATAGATTGTGGGTACTCGTTAGAACCGCCTCGACGAGGCGGTTCTAACGAGTACCACAATCTATGTTTTCAGCAGAAATAAGAAAAATAATGTATACCCCTGTAAACCCCAGTTTTACTGTATAAAAGTGGGTTTTAAGGGGATCAAAATTTTATAGGTGTGTTTTCGTAATGGATTTATTTTTTCCTGGTGCTTGCTGGTCAGCTTGGTACCGATTCTTGAACAAAGCATTGCGAAGCACATCCGAAAGTGCGTGCTCAAAATATTGAAAATTGATACCATTTTCAAAAAAGTAACCATTTTCACTGTGTCCTCTTATGAGTAATAAGAAAAGCACCCCATTCCCTGGCAGACATTTAAAACACTCAATGTTGAAACGCTTGATTTGTACAAGCCACAGCAAACTTCTTATGTTGCAAAAACACAGATATAGTGATTAGAGATTATAATGTAATTCTGTTTATAAACTGCATACAATGGTCACCAGATTTTATTTTACGCCCTAATCACAGCGTCTTTGGCAGACTCGTAAAAACATACTCGTTTCCCACTAAAATACCATTTCCTATCCTAAACGATGACAGCAGTACGCATCTCCAGCTTGAAAAAAAAAAAAAAAACAAAAACAAACAAACAAACAAAAAACAAAAAACAAAATTACAACATAAAAAAAAACAAATAAACAAACAAAAAACAAAAAACAAAAATACAACACTCCCTCCCCCCCTCTCTCTCTCTCTTTGGACTTAGCGGATGTTCCACAAGGCTCTAACATTGTTCCCTTACTTTTCCCGGCTATATTAATGGCATTACCATTTGGATTAATCTTTCGATATATTTATTCGCCGTTGCTAAAGCATGCGTCTACATTTTGTCGACAATCCAGTAGCTATCATTTTCCTTCTGAACTATGAGTAAAATGGGCAGCTCACTGGTTAGTTTACTATAGTCCGGCAATAAGAAATCTATCTAAATTAAAGCATTTATATTATCCTCCTCTTGAAATACGATACGTTAAATGAGACTTATAAGCATCTAAACATATTTTTTTTTTCATCCCATTTACCTGGTCCGAACATATGCAAAATATTACTGAAATAGTTTGGAGTGGATTGAATTTCTTAAGAGCAATATATGTCAACTTAAATTACGATAAATGATACCTATACAAAAGATTCTCTCATCTTAAGTCTTAAGATGACATACAATGTTAGTAACCTTGAATAGTTCGTGTTGCAACTTTTACTATATAAGAGCATTTCTGTACCTTGGCAACACATGTTCTCTCTCTCTCTCTCTCTCTCTCTCTCTCTCTCTCTCTCTCTCTCTCTCTCTCTCTCTCTCTCTCTCTCTCTCTCTCTGCTAGATATACGGTGTAATGGACATCACTTTTTGTGATATTAACTACCATTTACGTTTTGTAAATTAATATATCATTCAAGAAAATTAATGATTTGAATAAGCTTTAAACTTTTCGTCAGATCCTGACACTTTATTTGTTGCAACCAACATTGTAAGAACACCGACATCCAAATAAATGAAAGAATAAATATAGCTTAAACTATTTAATGACTAAGATTGAAAAGAAAAAAAACAAAACAAAACAAAACAAAAAAAAAACAAAAACAAACAAAACACACACACACACACACACACACACACACACACACACACACACACACACACACACACACACACACACACACACACACACAAACAAAAAAAAACCGTTTACATCAAATGCGTAACGTAGTTAGTATGATGTTTATAATGTGTCTACAGAGGTTTCTGTGATAAAACAATATGGATTCCTTTTGATTTATTTGTTCTGAAAAAAAAATAACAACAAAAAAACAAACAAACAAAAAACAACATCAACAAAAACCAAATAAAAAAAATAAAAACAAAACAAAACAAAACAAAAAAAAAAAAAAAAAAAAAGAACAACAACAAACAAAACAATGTAATTGGGGATTATGCATTGTTTCCTTAAGATCGTTTTATATCATTAAGTCGTTTACGTGTTATGCGTGTTCATACCATTTATATTGTCTTGTAAAACATATTGTCAACCAGTAGAATAATAATAATAATAATAATAATAATAATAATAATAATAATAATATATTCACATGAAAAGTCATGCTTTATTTCCTCGGGAAAAAAAAGAAAAACAAAATAATGGCAGCTGCTACAATTTTGAATGGAGCTTAAAGTGTTAAGTAAATCTTTTTGTCAAAACCAATTTGTTTATTCATTTTCATTTCAATTTGTCATTAAATATAAAGTTCTGCGCATGCTTCTTCGACTGCATGACGTCAAAGAAAGCAAGCCTCGTTTGAGAGGGTGTGATATGGATCTGTAAGAATCGAGACTCCCAACCAATCGGGCTTTCGGATGAAACTGTAAGAAACGTATTGTTTGAAAGCGGATATATCAACCCTAGTCTTGCTGATCCCGAGTATACCCTGACTTTGCAAACAGTGTAGATCCAGATCAGTTGACGAAGCCAACGATCTGGATCAGCACTGTTTGTCATTATGTGAATTTGTATCAATAATTTGGATTAAGTAATATGATTGGCTGAAAATTAAAAGTACATGTAGACGTGGCACAAATTTCTTAGCATGACAAGGGTTAACCTTTACCAATCTCTGGGCATTTTCAGTAGATGATAAATAGGCTTTGAAGTTAGATGCACATTATCTCATTTGGAGATAATTTGATGAAATATCAAAGCCAGTTTTCTTTTGAGACAATTTGCATGAAATGTCATAACTTATTTTCTGGCAAAAATAAGAAAAAAATCAAAATGACCTCTGCTGAAATTTTTATCAAGAGTGCTAAGTGTTAATAGGTATTCAATAAAGTACAATACCATTATGAGTGTTTACCTACAGCGGTTGATCGTTATTCCATACCTCGTCTTGATCACCTTGTTATACTTTCCTATTTCAACAAATTAACCCGCTGTAGGTTAGTATTACAAAATGTCTGTCAGTTCTAAACACCGTCGTGAAAGACACGAAATCATATGCCAGGTTAACGCTTAGCTGTCTGGATAAAACTTTCAGCAGACATTTTAAAATATTGTTTCTTATTTTCCCTGGAAAACCGGATTTGACAATATCATATTGATTTGACATTTCATGCAAATTGTCTACAATGGAGACAATTTGCATGAAATATCAAATCCTGTTTTCTGGGAAAAATAAGGAAAATATCACCAATTTGTCGACTACTGAATTAGCCCAGAGAGTGGTAAAGGTAACAATAGAAAATTACCCACAAGCCTACTTCATTGCTGAGCAAGTTTATGAACGTCCTCTAGTATTTTAGTGTATATTAATAATATAGCTGAACTCCTTCTTAGTCTTACTAGGTTATTTGCAGATGATAGCTCGTTGCTTTATTCTGAGACAAATCACGATTTACGCATGCTAGCATGGGCAGCACAATGGTTAATAAATTTTAACCCTTTAAAACTGAAGTAATGATTTTTACTTTCAGATTTATTGAATAGCTTCCTAATATAATTTTTGATGGTACACCCAAAAAATTCGTAACAGAACACAGAACGTTATTTTTCTTATTTCTACTCAAAAACATAGATTATGGGTACTCGTTAGAACCGCCTCGTGATGGTGATTGTAAGACTACAAACATATGTTCATTACGAAAACGTGCCTATTCAAATATACTGAAAATTTTAGCACCCAAAAAAGAATTTGTTTTAGATAAAAAATTCTGATATTTTTCATAGTTCTGCTCAAAACATAGCATGTGGGAACTCATTAGAAACGCCTCGCCCAGGCGGTTCTAAGGAGAACCCATGTTTTAAGCAGAAATAAGAAAAATAATGTATACCCCTGTAAGCCCCAATTTTACTATATAAAAGTGGAGTTTAAGGGGATCAAAATTATATAGGTTTGTTTTCGTGATGTGTAATGTAACCATTTGGTTGTACCTAAAACAGTAAAGAAGAATGCTAGGAAGTGCCACAATTACAGAACATAGCCTAAAAGGCTTAAGAGGAAGAGTAAACCTACTTAGACGAATCGCCAACAAGTTACAACCCAACGAAAACGTAGCAATCCATTACGAAAACACGCCTATTCAAATATATTGAAAATTTCACACCAAAAACTGAAAGTTTTCAGATAAAAATTCTGATATTTGTCATATTTGTGCTCAAAACATAGCTTGTGGGGAACTCACAATCTATGTTTTTGAGAAGAAATAAGAAAAATACTGTATACCCCTATAAACCTCAGTTTTACTATACAAAAGTGAGGTTTAAGGGGGTCAAAATTATACAGGGGTGTTTTCGTGATGCACTCTCCGTATTCGCCAACGAGCCAGACAATGCCAAATACGACCCGCCTAACACAACAAAAAGTTAGATTAAACAGGACAAAATAAGAAAACATGAAAAAACCCATAAAGAGCAGACACGTGACCCCACAGAATAGGAATAACACTGGAACTATTTTAGGACGGTCAGTAGTAATGTCTACCAGGTAGAGCCTAAACTGGCTGTAGTATTCTCACGCGTAATTTTCTAAAGATAATCTTAACACACATGTTTTCGCGATTTAGGTGGTAAACATAATTTTTAATGGATGCTTACAACCAATTGTTTGTAAATTTTGCTCTAGGTATTGGATATATGACTAAAATAGGTCTGTAGAGAACATGTAAAAGGCTTAAGAGGATATGCTAAATGAAGAACTGACGGCCCTGGCTATCGACAATGCGTCATGTCTCAATACATCAGACAGTGTCAGAAAAAGTTTCACTAGAAGGTATCACCATCAACTTGTGTCTTTATGCCCTGCATTAATACTGTAATACGTTTAATACTGCTCAAGTGCATATACATGTAGTAGAATGATCCTTCGTTGATAATCTTCCCCAATGAGCAATTGGGTTTAAAAGTGAACATTTAAGTTTTTGAGCAGTTGAGTTAAAAAGAAAACATTTGAGCTTAAAAGTTAACATATCAAAATCATTAAATATCACTAGTATCCGCAAGTACACGTACAGTTTCCACTGTGTACTGCATGCCATTTTTTAGTATGGTTCTAGTATTTATTGTTCGTTCTTTGTGGAGCCTTGTCACTGCGGGGCTTGTTTCACGTTTTGTCCTGTTTGTTGTCAAACTGGTGATTTTGGAGATCCTGCCTGGCATAGTTACCACCTCGTTGGGGAAGAGGGGGCTGGTTACTATCCCATGCTAATAAAGAACAACATAAGATCCACTGCCTTAGGATGGACAGCAGTAAAACCACCGGGGCTTTTTTAATCAATTTTACTGACGCCGCAAAATCTTCATCAAAGGTTCAAATGTTGTAAATATGACTGCTCTGCTTGCAAAGAAGCTCCCAAACGCAGTCATGAAACACAACAGAAATAAACCTGGGCCCAGTTGTTCAAAACTAACGATCTTGTTATTTAATGTATCGTTAAAACTTTGATCATTGAATATGGCATATACGCTAATATTTTTGCTGAAAAATGAGAGTAGCTTTAGCAAATGCAAAAGCTGCTCACATTTTTTTTTCAGCAAAAATACAAATACCTATGAATTTGATATTGTACTTACTAGAAAAGTTAACATTTTGACCACTAACGAGCTTGTTAAGCAAACGGTGCTTTCAACAACTGGGCCCAGTAAATCAAACTCACTAAATCACTGTGATGTAACAATGATAAGAGTTCAAAGCATGACATCCAGAGCTAAGAAAACCATTAGCTGAACCATGGTGGACCCTTACAAGGACATCAGGTACCAACCTTGTATTGAAAGTTTTTTTTGTTTTTTTTTTAGAGTCTGGGAAATTAACTCTTTTCCCGCTAGTGGCGACGTTTATCGTCTGCCGATATCCTTTGCAAATAGTCTGGACCCAGATCAGGCCTGATCTGAACTAAACTGTTTGACACTCTGATGGTATTCCTGAAAGATGTTTAGAAAAAAAAAGTAATAAAAAAATCCACAGACGACAAAAACATGCAGCATGCAAAGAGTTAAAGAAGAAAGCAAAGCATCCCAGTCAGCATTTTACGTAAATCTATATCGGGCCGTCATCGGCCCGTCAGGGTAGCTGACGGGCCGATGACGGCCCGATGAAGATTTACGTAGAATGCTAGCTGGAATAGAGCTATCAATCACGATTGGGCGAAAACAAAACAAAGCATGTATCTGTCTACGAACATTCATGTTATATGCTACACTGGTATAATGGGTATTTTTTATTCGGATTCTTCTAAAAAAATGACTTCCAAAATTTATAAATTTATAAATTAGGTTATCGTACAACTTTGTGCTGAAGAAGTGTTTTAAAATATATCTTCACTTATATCTTTTCAAGGAAAGTTCATAAATGCCTAGAGATGAAGCTATTTGTACAAAAATAGAGAATGAATATTGTTACATTTAATTATCATAGTCTCATTAAATATTAAAAATAGCGCTGCCCATAACAGTTCTTATATCTTCAAACCTTGGCAACTTATTTCTTTTTTCATCCGACTTTGTTCAAATTTGCTTTAAAATGCACGGTTTGTGAAGATATTGATTCTCAGTTACATTTTATTGGTGTATACACCAACATTGTTTTTTCGTTTAATAAACCAGTTGTCAGTTTATTAATTTTACAAGTAGGGAATGGCATTAGACATATGTACTAACTATCACTTATCAGTCTCTGAATTCGTGTGAGTTTCAAGATTGCTGAAGTCTATTTGATATAATAAGCTGCACTGAAAATCAAAATTACTATCACATACTGGTACGCTAAGGCAATGATGTCTATGGCACTAGCAGTATGACTACATACACGTAGACAAGTAGTTACTGTATTAAACTAATTTAAAGTTTGATATATGTGACCATTCTTGCACTAAGCATTAACACCATAAGCAATATCTTTGAAGTATGTGAGTACCGCATTAAGCAATATCTTTGAAGTATGCGAGTGCGCACTGTTAGTGAGCACTCGCATACGTCAAAGTTGTTGCTTGTGGTGTAAATATGCATAAACATGCCACACCAACATAGTCTAAGAGACACATTTCTAGTTTTATGCTGCTATTACAATGTACAATGTAATAAGCAGACTTTAGCCTTGGACAGCGAAGTTGCATCGAAGGAGGCATAGTGAAGTACATATAAAATATTCACTAGTAAACGAATTACGGAATAAATAGTTTTGTTATGTAGTTTTAATTACTTTTTATCACAATTTATCAAATTATTACGACCCATAAAGCCAGATTTACAACGCGAAATTGCCATTTCAATTGCTTGAACTTTGATGGATCATAGTAGAAGGTGTAGGGCGAATCAGATTATTTAGAATCCTGAACTGTATATTAAAATGCACTGTGTGAAAAGAAATTATACAAAACTCATATACGCCATTTGCTTCGCTAATACCTTGAGACCATCACTATTGGAACTAAGTAAGTTATGAACCCCAACGTGCAAAACCGTACCGTCTGACATATGCGCCCAAAGAAGACTCAAATAAGCCTGTGCCTTTGCGAGTCTTCATTGTCCACAAGAAGAAATTTGAATCCTTGGCTATCCAAAGTGCGCCCAGTAAAGATTCTGATCAGACTGCGCATTCGCGCAGTCTGATCTGAATCTGTACTGGGCGATCATGTCCGAAGGTTCGTTTCCTGACATTGCGACTCTTCTACTTTCCGTTTTTTTTCGGTTCAATCAGTCCATTTGAAATAATTGGAAAATAGAACAACTCTCAAGTGTTTTTAGGATTGTGAGCAGTATTACAAATTATAGCACTATTCATGAGCAGGCTCGACAAAACCAAGTCTGGGTGCTGGAGGATCCAGCTAAAGATACAGACGGCTATACACCTCAATTAATGCGGGCGATGTTGACGTTAGCCTTGCTGAGATCGAGGGCGGTCATCGCATGGGAAGCCCAGGTCACCGAGCAGTAGACCAAAACGATATAATTGTCAATATTTCATCTTACAGAACAATGACAAAGGTATAGGGTGCAAGAACCCAAACAAATAACAAGGGCTACATGGCTGTATCCATAAACGAGAACCTGACTAAACCTAGAACAACTTATTCGTAAGGCACATAAAATGATAAAGGCGCTGTTCCTGTCTAGCGCTTTGACAACTAACGGCATTATCTTAGTGCGCAATCTTGATAACGTCGTTCACATAATAACAAAGTAAAGTGACTTAACCACATTTCGCCCAGTGCCCACATTCGATGATGAACCGGGTGAGCTTGGCTGTGCTCGTTGTCTGCCCGATTTGCATAGGTCCCCTGGAACTGTTAATAACACTGACATGAATAGTGAAAACATTTAGACACGTAACTGAAACAGTTCAGTATGCTTGTGTCTTTTTCAAGTGACTGTTGGAAATGACAAAATGCCCCAGGAAAAAGTACTGATTTGACTAGCATTTGTCGGGCTTGAAATGGAAAGGAATAGTTTTCTAGGGGGGGAGGTAACTCTGTAGAAACTATTTTGACTCCCTTCTAAAAAATGGTCTATCCTAAAAGGAAAACACAGTTGCTCCCTTTGGGAGAAACTTCTTTGAAATTCCTATAAGTGTTTTAGACTCCTTTTCAAAAGGCATGGTGTGCAGGAAAGCAAACGGGAAGACATAGAAAGCTGCATCCTTTGTAAAAATCATGAACAATTGCGGCTTTTGTCTGATGAATCTGCAAGATCTGAATTTCATCTACACGACCTATGTAGGCATTGCTTTAAACTTTAGGAGTATACATTTCCTTTCTTATCTGAAGTTTTACGACCTAGTCAACACTGTTAAGGTCATATCAATCCGATTAGCTATTCTCACACTTTTCCTGGGCAGTCTTGGTCCTCTTAGCGGATAACCAGTACTTTGTGCGCATACTCTCACTAGAAACTGACAGCTGCCTTTCTTGAAAAAAAAAAAAAAAAACGAAAGGAGGACAATGGACGTAGGTATGATCAGTCTCTAACGCGTTATGTGGCCAAGCTAGGATTCGAACTTGTGACTCCTGGACCTGCTCTTCCGAGTCTATAGAATCCGGTTGTACGCATTTCAAATACCCTAAAAGGTATGTGTATCTGTATTGGCCCGATATCATTAAATGAGCTGCGTCAGTTGGAACTGAGTCGTTGTAGCATATGCGAACAGCAAAGGTTCAGGCGAGCCTGTACATGTACGGTATCACCAGAACCTATACTATTTGCTCACGTAAGCGCAGTCTTCGCGAAATCTTTTCTACTGATGCAGGACAGCTGTCAGACAGAATTATCTTTTGCAGGACAGATAAGTATCTGCAGGACTGAAGACATATTTGTTGTCAGAATATTATTTTCTTTGCTAAAATCCACGTCAGACAGACTAAAAGTTTTTGCAGGACAAAATGAAAACATGCAAGTTTTGCCAGACAGTCCGGCACTTTTCGCGAAGACTGTAAGCGGCAGGCCAAGGGGAAACTTCAGCCAAAGTACTAAACATGTGGCTCTGCTATTAAGGGGTGGAACATAAATGCTGAAAGATTGATTCAGCGGATAGTCTGAAGAGCATTTTTCTCGCGACACGGCTCAAATTGTTTTATCTATTTAAAATGCATTAGAGGGATCCATAACTTTAAAGGAAATTTGCCTCCAGTGGACACAGAAATAAATCAGATTTTTCTGCCGTCTTAAACCTCTCCAGTCGGCGAGATGACAACCCTAGATAATATGTATCTAGTTTTACAAATATCTTAATCTGAGACATTCTTTCAGGGATACCTACAGATTCTATGAAAAATGATAAATATGTGAAATAAGCAATTAAAATTGACAAGTATCCATGAGTTGCCGCTTTTAAAATGGGAAACCTCCGTGGGACTTGCTATCAACAAGTATTTGATGAAACCTATCATATAAACCCTATGTATTCGGACTAGCAGGTCTGTGCAAACGGTGTAGACCCAGATCAGACGCCGCAAATGCTGCGTCTGATCTGGGTCTACACTGTTTACTACTCATCTTCTTATTTTAGACGTGGTGGAACGGACTTGTTCAAATTTAAGGGCAAGAAATGTAAGGTGTTATGTTGTCCGGATATTTAGGGTTAATACGCAATATATACGGGGTGATGACCAGGAGAAAGACGATTTTTGGGTATCTGTTCATGAGAACAGCTTAGGCCCAGATCAGGATCACCTGCTCATATGTGCAGCCAGATCAGACCTTTGTTGTCCTTCGATTCTGCGGCCCAGTACTACTGTAGCTGGACAGCAAAGAATCTTTCAGATTACGCAATCGAGCAGGTCTTTTTTCTGTACATATGTAGTGTAGACGTACGATAGATTTTCTCATGTGTTGGCTAGCTTAATAAATACATAAGTAAATTTTAACCAGATTCGTGCAGTTATGAATAGTTTAACTTTCATATAATCCCTTAATATATGAAACGTTTAGGAAATTTTATAAAGTTATTGAAATTTTAACACCTGACGATACCCCGGTGAATGAGTAGCAAGGATTATCACTCAACCTGAATTGCTTATGTCAAAAATTGAAATTGTTGCGATCGCAGATGAAATGTTTTGAAATATGAGTTCCTTGTTGTAGCGAACCGCCACCTGTCGTCACTGTGACCAGCATTATCAATCCCATCAAATAATACCCGTATTTACCACTTAGTATACAGACCGTTTTTTTTATTGTGTTGGGGTTTAACGACACGTCAAACCTTGTGGGCCATTTTTGTGTCGTCTCCCAGAGAAAGGGAGAAAAGAGATAGAAGAGATAGTAGAGATAGTAGAGGAGATGAAAGAGAGAGACAGGGAAGAACGAAGAACAGGAATGAAAGGAAAGAAACAGAAGAAATAAAACCATTCCCCTCTACCATTACCTGCTACAAGGATAGCAAGCCTTGCCCAACTGTAAGCCAATATCAGTTGGACGCCCCGGTGACGTGTTACACGACATCTTCGCCACACCCGACCGACAGAACTGAAAAAAAACAACAACAAAACAACAAAAAAAACAACAACAACAAAAAACAAACAAACAAAACAAATGTAGACGCAGATCGGACGCCGCAGAACGCGGCGTATGATCAGGGTCTACACTGTTTGCCACTCATCAAATAGTATTGAAACGCGTCAACAGTTGCTTCCAGGAGACTTGTTCAAAGTTTAGGAAAAGTACAGTAATGCGTTACGGTATCTGAATACTTACGTTAAATACCAAACGTAAGAACAAGGCATTTTATCGCATATGCCGATAAAAGAGGCCCAGGTCATCCAGTGCATTTGAGCGGTCTGATCATGGTCTTCGTTGCTCGCTGACATAATTAATAAACAGCATAGAATGCATATGCATAGGCTGATCGGGGTCTTTTTTGTTCGCATATTGCATGACTCTTTTCTAGCAAAGACCTAACTGGTTGACAAACAAATGGATTCTTGAAAACATTTGCAGATAATGGCATATAGACGTCTATTAATATACGAGGGTCCTGCAAAAAGTTTTGTCACTGGGTTCGGATTACTTCAGTGCTACGTTTTATCAAACATATTTTATTACAAACCTTCAAACTGAAACACATTTTTGTAGCCTTTTTACCCAGTCGCGAAAAGCAGATAAATAGTCTTCTTTTTGTATCTGTTGGAGACACTGATAAATAGCGCTGTCAAGAGAACTTCTAGACGTATACTTATTTCCAGCAAGCATTTTCTTAAGCCTTGGAAATAAAAAGAAGTCACAGGGACTCAGATCAGGTGAATAATGTGGATGGTTTAAAACTTTCACTTTTTCAGAAGCTAAAAAAGACTTAACAACCTCACACTTATGAGAGGAGGCGTTGTCATGTAAAAGGTGGACTCCTGACCATCCTGTGCTTGGTCGTTTCTTACTGTAACAAGTAAATTGGTCAGTGTATATGACTGCATCTATTTCAATTTGAAATAACTCGGTAAGTTGGAAAGCAATTTGAAAGAAATAAACGGGTATTGTTAACTATTCAACACACCATTCAAGTGCAGTGAAGCATTTTAAAATATACCTGGGATAAAACCAAGGAAGCCTATTAGTGACAGAACTTTTTGCAGGACCCTCGTACAAGCGCTATTAAAATTTTGATTAAACTTTAAGACATTTGGTTTAAATAATATTAAATTTAACCCATATATGCCTAGCGTCTTATAAAAGGGACATTTGCCTCAGAACGCGGCGTCTGATCTGGGTCTAAACTGTTTGCATTAAATATAGAAATTTCCAAAAAGAACATGGTAATAATAAAAACTAATTAGGCGCCCCTTCTATTCGAATTGGACCAGTACAAAGAGTTGAGGTAGAAGAGTCCATTCGGCGTAAATTGGTTTAACAGATTCTTAAGTTACTTGAAATATTACAATTTGTTGTCATTTACAGAAAACTTAGGCATCGTATGGTAAAAGAGTTTGACTGCAATTTTGAAGGCCATTAAGAAAACGCGCCCATTCAAATATATAGAAAATTTCATCTCCAAAAAACTGAAAATTTTCAGATTAGAAACCCTGATATTTTTTCTTATTTCTGCTCAAAACATAGATTGTGGGTACTCGTTAGAACCAAGGCGGTTCTAACGAGTACCCACAATCTGTGTTTTGAGTAGAAATAAGCAAAATAATGTTTACCCCTGTAAACCCCAGTTTTACTATATAAAGCGGGGTTTAAGGGGGTCAAAACTATAGGTATGTTTTCGTGATGTGAAGGTTCGAGCCCAAGTCAGACCGCCGACTGAAAAACTGTGTTCATCTAGCAGTGTGTGTTCCCTTTGGGAGAGGGTTATAGAAAGCCAAGGATGATCGGGTCCCGCCTTTCATATGATGTTGCCCAAGACAAGCTAGGCTCTTTCTCCTAATGCCACTAAGGCCGCAAGGCACTTTTTGCTTTTAGAAAACATATGCCAGAAATCGCAGTCATGTTTCGCTATGGATACTTCAAGGACATTACCGTAGTTACTTAATAATTCGGGCAGACAGGCCTTTACGAACGGTGCAGACATCGCGTTCTCTCAGGGTCTATACTTTTTGCCGCTCATCTAGCCGAAATCAATCTTACAGCAATTCCTACAAAACTGTAAAATTGTATGTGCGCCTAGCAGACGGATCAGTCTTCGTTATCTGCCTGAGAACACTTCGGGTCCTTTGCTACCCACTGAGTGCCTGCAAAGACTCTGATCAGAATGCGCAAATGCGCTGGCAATCTTAAGACATGCTTTGCACTGGCCCATATACAATGTAGTACTGTCATTACGAAAACATGCCTATTCAAATATTTAGAAAATTTAACCTCCAAAAACTGAAAATTTTCAGATAAAAAACTCTGACTTTTTTTATATTTCAGCTCAAAACATAGATTTGGGGTACGCATTAGAACCACCTCGTCGAGGCGATTCTAACGAATACCCACAATCTATGTTTTTGAACAGAAATAAGAAAAAATAATGTATACCCCTGTAAACCCCAGTTTTACTATATAAAAGTGGGGTTTAAGGGGTCAAACTTATATAGGCATATTTTCTTGATGAGTACCTACTATAATACTGCTTGGATGTTCGCATTCTACTTGGTAGATTATAATTTCATTACTGTAGAAATATGGGTATCATAGCTATTTTCTTTCGCTCTGTAACATATTACCGCTTAGCATGCAATGGGCAAATTCAGCAGATGACAAATTGATCATATTTTTCTTATTTGTCCCAGAAAATAAACTTTAATTACAAGCAAATTATCTCATCACGAAAACATGCCTATATAATTTTGACCCCCTTAAACCCCACTTTTATATAGTAAAACTGGGGTTTACAGGGGTATGCATTATTATTCTTATTTCTGCTCAAAACATAGATTGTGGGTACTCGTTAGAATCGCCTCGCCAAGGCGGTTCTAACGAGTACCCATAATCTATGTTTTGAGTAGAAATATGAAAAATATCGGAGTTTTTTATCTGATAATTTTCAGTTTTTGGAGGTGAATTTTTCTATATATTTGTATAGGCGTGTTTTCGTAATGTCCTAAGGATCTTATTTTTCCCAGGATATAACTTTGACACTACAAACAAATTGTCTCGGAAAATACTTCAAAATGCTATCTGCTGAATTGTTTACCCAGCATTCGCTGCCCGGTGGCTCGGTGGCTCAGTTGGATGCGCCGTCCGACTGGAGACCAGGAGGTCGCGGGTTCAACCCCCGCCGAGGTCGGCAACATTCTTTCGTGGCATCACGAAAACATACCTATATAATTTTGACCCCCGTAAACCCCACTTTTATATAGTAAAACTGAGGTTTACGGGGGTATGCGTTATTTTTCTTACTTTTGCTCAAAACATAGATTGTGGGTACTCGTTAGAACCGCCTCAGCGAGGCGGTTCTAACGAGTACCCATAATCTATGTTTCGATCTGAAATATGAAAAATTTTCGAGTTTTTTATCTGAAAATTTTCAGTTTTTGGACATGAGATTTTTTCATATATTTGAATAGGTGTGTTTTCGTAATGGAGATTGATCATGAAATATTTTCTTCGGTCATTCTCTCCCTTCCGCTGATTCAAGAAGGGCAGTTGTCAGTTTCTGGGGAAAGAATGTGCACAATACTGGTTAACCGCTTAGAGGACTAAGCCTGCCCATTCGTGTGGTTAGATAAACTACCGCGCTCGACATGACCTCATTGGGTTGACTGGGCCGTAAAACCTCAACACAAACAAACAAACCAGCATACGCTGCGTTCATCACGATAGAATAGCATTTAGCATTCTGGATAAAATTTTCAGCAGACGACATTTTTGTCAAGAAAATAGGATTTGACATGTCATGCGAATTAGGAGACAATTTGCATGAAATGTCAAAGTCTATTTTCTGGGATAAAGAAGAAAAACATGATCAATTTGTCATCTGCTTAATGCCCGTGTAGTGCTTAAGGCTAATTAATAAGTTAGAAAAACGTTATTGGTAGTGATATAAAATAACCTATGGTTTCTTTTGACATTTACATCAGGTTAATGCAGACAGCAATGTCGACAAATTGCAGAAGTCAATATCCGGAACAAATTATAAACGGAATAAAGCGAAAAAAGTGACTTCGAGGAATATGATATTCGCCCTACATAATCTTAACTCCTTCCTATACTTGTCCATAAATAGAACAAAATGCACATGAACCAGGGCACAACATTCCTGCAAGACTACGTGTGCGTCAAGAGAAACTTAGATTAGCCTGCGAATCCAAACTGTCTGACCAGAATCTTCGCAAGGCACTCTCAGGGTAGCCAAGGATCCCATCACGAAAACATGCCTATATATTTTTGACCCCCTTAAACCCCAATTTTATATAGTAAAACTGGGGTTTACAGGGGTATACATTATTTTTCTTATATTTGCTCAAAACATAGGTTGTGGGTACTCGTTAGAACCGCCTCGCCGAGGCGGTTCTAACGAGTACCCACAATCTATGTTTTGAGCAAAAGTATGAAAAATATCAGAGTTTTTTGATCTGAAAATTTTCAATTTTTTGGAGATGAAAGTTTCTATATATTTGAATAGGCATGTTTTCGTAATGAAAATGTCTTCATTCGGACTCGCAAACTTCGCTGGACGCACATGCACATCACCAAAACATGCCTGTATAATTTGACCCTCCTTAATCCCTACTTTTATATAACTGGGGTTTACAGGGGTATACACTATTTTTCTTATTTCTGCTTAAAAACATAGATTGTGGGTACTTATTAGAACCGCCTCACCGATGTTTTGAGCAGAAATGTGAAAAATATCAGAATTTTTTATCTGAAAATTTTAATTTTTTGGTGATGAAGTTTTCAGTATATTTGAAAGTGCTGTGCCTCGGCTCATGAATCTGTTGGCCATGGTTTATTGAAATTGTACCGGTTTCAGTTTTGTATGAACTTGGCAGTTTATCGCGCGGGCGCAGAAAGCTGGCGACAGAAGGTTGGTCAGTAGATTTCCTGCTCTGAAATCGCCTTTGCAAATTTGTAAATCTTGGCCGAAACGTCTTAAACTGCACAGGAATTTGTTTTCATAGTGAGCTTCAAACATGCCAACTTGAAGATCAAGTTCATTGAAAACTCAGAATCTAAAACAAAAGCGAATTCAGATATTTTTATTATTAAATAAACCCTTAATTTATGAATTTGTCCTCCAATGACTCCATAACACATATTTTACACTCATATGATGAATTTTAAATTAATATTTAGCCTCTTTTCAGTGAATTAATTGTACTTTTGAAACATTTCTGACATTTCATCCATTGTGATAGCGGGGTTAAATCCCGTTTACGAATTAATAAAACATCACAGGCGTACGTACAAAAGATTATTTTTTTTTATTTCCATAAACTAGGACATAATTATCATATGTCTGCTACATGCAGATATTATCATTCTTTAACGCTTAGCATGTTGAGAAAAATTTCACTAGACGACATTTTGAAAAAAAAAAAAGTTTTCTTATTTTTTTTCCAGATAGTAAGATTTGAGGGCATGCAAATTGTCTCCTTAGCAGACAGTTTGCATGAAATGTCAAATCGTATTTTCTGGGAAAAATAAGAAAAATGAAATTAATTTGTCTTCTGTTGACTATGCCCATAGAGTGGTAAAGGTTAAGACCTCAGTTGTGAAAAGTTAACCATTAAAGAGCCAAAAGATGTAGCAGACGACATTTTAACATTTTAAATATGGTCTGACATTTCATAACAGACGATACACATGAAATGTCAAATCCTATTTTCTCTGAAAAACAACAACAACGAATATTTCATGATGTCGTATTTTAAGATGTCGTCTGCTGCAGTTGTAGATGGCCTTTTATGAGTTCATCACGAAAACATGCCTACATAATATTGATCCCCTTAAACCCCACTTTTATTTAGTAAAACTGGGGTTTACAGGGATATACATTATTTTTCTTATTTCTGCCCAGAAACATAGATTGTGGTACTCGTTAGAACCGCCTCGCCGAGGCGGTTCTAACGAGTACCCACAATCTATGTTTTGACCAGAAGTATGAGAAATATCCGAATTTTTATCTGAAAATTTTCATTTTTTGGTGGTTAAAATGTTCAGTATATTTGAATAGGCTTGTTTTCGTAATGTAAGAGCAAGCTTGGCATGTAAGCTTTTAACCTTTGCGGCACTCTGAGCAAATACAGCATATGACCAGTTGATGTCATTTTTTTCTTATTTTCCCAGAAATACAAGCTTTGACATTTCATGCAAATTATTTCTTTAGGAGACAATTTGCCTAAAATGTCAAAGCCTGTTTTCTACGACAAAATGATAAAATTACAAAAACTAAACAGTTCGCATGAACTGCCAGAGCCTGTTTTATAGGAAAAATGAAATAAATATATCAATAATTAAATGTCGTCTGCTGAAATTTTGAGCAGCATGCTAAGCGTTAATACAGCAAAGATATGTATCTCTTTGTGTTAGTAATGTTTTGGTGTAGGATGTTATCAAACTATTGACTCAGTCCTTCTATGTTAACTTCTGTTAGTAATGTTTTGGTATAGAATATCAAAGTAGTAAACTCGACCCTTGTATTCCCAACATCTGCCCACGATACCATAGGCGCTCCTTTGTTTCTTTAACTGAGACTTTACACAATTAATGTTTCATTCTTCCCGAACAAAACGCTATGACGAAAATGAATGAATGAATAAATTGTAAATTACTAATGCCTGGCAAACAGTGTAGACTATGATCAGTTGCAGCATTCCTAGGCATCTGAAGTAGATCTGCGTTGTTTGCACATCCATTTCTGGGCTACGGAGCTGGGTCTACACCTTTAACCTATATACATTATTTGTGACGTAAGGGTCCTTTTGATATCATTATTTTTGCTTGATCATTTATTCGAAAAGGAAAAAGTTAATTGTGATCGACATTTTTTTTATCAGAAACCATTTGTCACTTCTGATTTTGTGCATTGTTCTCAAATATTAATCCAAACATTATACCTATGTTGATAAATGGTCCGACTTATTAAATTTCTATAGTAAACCGATTCATTTTTCGAAAGTGTCTATCAGAAAATCCCTTAGCTAGTTTTCATTTATTGATGATTCATTACAATTCTGTGAAAATTTCAAAAGGTTTGAACAAGTTGTACTTTGAAAACCTGACTCAAAACTGCCTACCCTAGCTGTTTTTAAGGGGGGCATGATTTGCATTCATTTTTACTATAGGTGAAGTCGAAAAACTACATTTTTAAACCAATGAACAAAATAAAACTATTGGTATATAGGTAGCTGCGACAGGCTTTGTATCTATACTACAAAAATAAAAAGATTATCCAACTTTTCGAGATAACTGTAAAAATTACCAGCGGGTTTTCAAGACTGATTTGTCAGCACATTGTCCGTATTGATAAGCCCGATTTGAGATTTAAGGAATTTTGTTTGCTATTTCTGATGTTTTGATTCAAAGACAGTTTTCTTATTAAAATTCTCCCAAAGTAGCTGACACATGACAAAATCTTTCACGAACTTTCCACCTATTAATAGATCACCTGCACTGACTCCGGCTAAGCTGTGCACCGCCCTGATATTCCGGAAATAAGAGCTGCTGAAGAATAAGCTTTGAATTTTTTGTTTCCGGGATATCGGTGGTGAGCTAAGTCGAGAGCCAGTGTACGTTAGTGTAAAATTTGGTATTAGAGGGTACAGGGAACTAATTATTTTTCCATAGATCTTCATAGTAATAACAGGGTGGGTTAAGAGGTCCTTTCAGGGTATGGCTGGGCTTCCAAATGTTAATTTAAAGACCAGGATTAGGACAGCGAAATGAATGAGGAAAAACCATTGTCACCAGCATTTTCTTGGACTTTTTGAAGGCTGAATGTAGTAACCCCTCAATTGGCAAGTATCAAACATTGAAACTTTGAAAGTTCACCACTTGTTCTTCTGGCTCCAGCAAACACAGACATAAACATTTATTTCTTTGAAACAATCAGGAAACTACCAACAAACATTTATTCTTCAAATAAGAATAATAAGTTTTAATTCATCTTTATTATTAACCACTCACAGGTCGCCTTACACAAAATAACTACCCAGTGCTTCCCTGCACGTTTTTGCACCAATCAGCAGTCCTGACACAATTTCGTTCCCTGTGCCCTATAAGAAAATTCGATCGTTTTTCACAGAGATTACGTCAAAATTTGCAAGAACTGAACATAATTCTAGAACGTTATGCATATCATCATAAAGGCTATTGATTGACAAATCGGGTGAGATAAGTAATTTAACGTTTTGTCTGAAACTGGAAAACATAGGTCATCGCCGTTCAAAGAAGGTGGGGATCAGATTCTATATTGGCGGAGTTGGTTATATTACATTTTCAGCAAATACTTGTCTTTTTTTTCAAACCATTTTAGAATACAAAAACATAGTCTGACTTCGTATGCTGTTCAATAATATAAAATGCAGAAAACTAAGTGGATAAAAAATGCAGGAGATTAAATTCGGACCATATACACTCTGCTGACACCAACTGTCATAGTCCAGGGCACAGATTACCAGTTGTAATTTCTACATGTGAGAATTGACATTTTCTCTCAAAACTTATTGAGCCCAGACCAAACTCTATGGGCTACGGGCCCCTGCTTATGTCCATCCCTGTTCAGGATTTTCCGCTCCCCATAAAAAGCGATATTTAGCCTCTTTGAGAGGGAAATAAGCATGTCCACCAAATTTGATGTATTTTCTCAGGGTGACAACTTTTCTGAACATATGTTCTGGGCTGCAGCAAAATCGGTCTCAAATATTGATTTTTTTTTTTTTTTTGCATCCTAAAGTCTTTAGGCTCATAGGCGAACTGATAGTATATGCAAACTCCGTTGTCCACACTTTTCGAAAATCTCAGAGAAACCGCTGGGTCAACCCAAACCCCATTTCATATAAAGCCTCAACGGCATTGGGGAACAAAAATTTGTTAAAATGATCCAGGTAATGTCATCCAGATATCCGCTATGCCCATATACACTGTTGTATCTAGAGGGTGGGGTGGGGTGGGGTTGGGGGGGGGGGGAGAGGGCGGAGGCAAGGGGACATTTCTCCACCTAATATCATGACTGGCACTCTGCAGACCGGTCAAGGGGCCAGTATAACCCTCAAAATTAAGTGGTGTTGCTAATATTTAACGCAGTAGTATACGTTACAATTGTGGATGGCCCTTTAACAATGGTTATGGGGGCCAAAAATGGCCCTTTACTTTGGTCCTAGAGGCGACACTACATATAATAGTTCGTTCGTCTGTCATTACTGACAATAACCAATCCTAATCAACTGTGTAAAGTGGTATTATTTGTGTGTTCTAAGATGGCTGATGAGACCAGTCCTGGATCTAAACTGCCTGTTGCAGATAGAACAAGAGAGGTCTGAGGAAGAAAGCTCTGTTGGTGCTGCCTTAGCTCTGGCTTTCCGCTGTGCATGTTTCTGCTTGGCTTCGCTGATTCTTTTTGCTTCGTATTCACCAGCACACCTTCTTATGAAGCCTCGCCACTTTATTCGATCCTGTGCAATCTGTAACCACGACTCTTTTGGTATGTTGAAGTCTTTAAGGGAGGTTTTGAGGGTGTCTTTGTATCGCTTATTCTGACCATCATAGGAGCGTTTTTAACTTGTAGTTCTCCACAGAGGATTTTCATTGGCAAACGTTCATCAGGCATTCTAGTAATATGGCCTGTCCATCTTAAATGTGCCAATTTCAGAAGAGTATGTACACTCTGCATCCCTGCCCCTTTTCAGGACTTCTGTGTCTGGTATCCTGTCTTGCCTCTTGGTCTTTAGAAGTTTTCTAAGACAGATTGTATGGAAGTGGTTCAGTCTTTTGGCATGCCGCTAGTAAACTGTCCAAGTTTCGCATGCGTATAACAGTGTTGGCAGCACCACCGGTCTGTATACTTTCAGCTTTGTGTCAAGTCCGATTCCACTTCGGTCCCAAATACTTCCACGTTGTCGGCCAAATGCTGCACTAGCTTTGGCAATCCTAGCATTTACTTCATCACCAATGTGCACAACTCTAGACAATGTGCTTCCAAGGTAGGTGAACTTGTCTACCACTTGCAATCGTTGATCTTTCACTGTGATGATAGGCTCCTTGTTAGGCTTTCCAGGTGCTGGCTGATATACTACCTCAGCCTTTTTGATGTTGATTGTGATATCATAACTGTCACATGAATCGGATGCTTGATCCATACCTTTTTGCATTATCTCTTCTGTTGGAGCACCCTTTGCCATGTCATCAGCAAAGAGGAACTCATCTAGCACCTCTGTCTGCACCTTGAATTTAGCTTGCAACCTTCTCGGGTTGAAAAGATTTCCATCGAAGCGATACCTAATAGATATACAATTGTCGCCATCCTGGAAAGCATCTGTAAGCATTGCAGAAAGCATCATGCTGAACAGTGTTGAAGCTAGTACACAGCATTGCTTAACTCCATTTTCCACAGGGAATGGATCAGAAAACTCGCCATTATTTTGGACCCTTGCCAGCATACCATCGTGGAACTACCCCACCATTGCTATGAATTTGGCAGGACAGCCAAACTCTGCCATAATTTTCCAAAGTCCCTCACAATTGACTGTGTCAAATGCTTTAGTAAGGTCGACGAAAGTCATGTAGAGGTCCACATTCTGTTCTTGGCATTTCTTTTGAAGCTGTCGTGCTGTAAAGATGATCATGTCTATTGTTTCTCTGTTTTTCCTGAATCCACACTGGCTTTCTGGTAGAAGCACTGACTGTTCAAAGTGTTCATTCATTCGATTCAGTAGGACACTAGCAAGGATCTTCCCAGCAATTGACAATGAAGAGACGCCTCGATGATTGTCACATTGAGGATTCCCTTTCCTTTTGAATAGGTGGATAATTGTTGCATCCTTGAATTCTTGAGGGATGGCTTCTTTTCTCCACATAATGTGAAATGATTCAGTTTCTCTGCAACTGGAGGACCTCCTGCTTTGCAGATCTCTCCAGGTATTGCATCTGAACCTGTAGCCGTGCCAGATGACAGGAGTTTTATTGCTTTCACTGTTTCAGAGACGGTTGGGAGCTCATCAAGCAGCAGATTACATTCCACCTATGGTAGTCTTTTGATAGCTTCATCATTGATAGATGATGGCCGATTAAGGACACCATCAAAGTGTTCAGCCCATCTTTTCAAGACAGCTCCTTTGTCAGTCAGAAGACTAGTTCCATCTGCACTAAGAAGTGGGGTGTTCCTGAGCTCTGGGGACCATATACTGTCTTGAGTGCGTCAAAGAACTTCTTCGTATCATTTCGGTCTGCAAATGACTGGATTTCATCAGCCTTTTTGCTCAGCCAGGAGTCTTGCAAGTCTTTGAGCCTAGTCTGTACTGTCTTACATATGTTTGCATAGGCAGTCTTACTAGATACTGATATTTCTGATGTAAGCCTTGTGTTTTTGGTGTTTCTCTTCAAGAAGTCCCTGGATTTCTTTGTCATTCTCATCAAACTAATCCTGGTGTTTGCGAGATACTGGTCCGAGGAAATCCATTGCTGAAGAGTGAACGGTGTTTCTGAAGACTGTCCAGATCTCATCTACATCTTCTGAATTGTGTTTCAGTGCATCTAAACGACTGCAGATATCATTGACGAATGCTTGTCTCTTGCTGTCTTGTTTCAGCTTGGAGACATCCAATGTCTTTGGCACTTTCTTGCCTTGTGGTCGTCGTACAGGCTGAAAGCGCATGTTGAGTTTGCTGACAACAAGCCTTTGATCTGTCCAACAGTCTACACCACACACAGTTTTTGTCACTCTGACAGCCTTCCTGTCCTTCCTTTGCATTATGACATAGTCAATGAGATGCTCTTTCCGCGAGTTGGTAGACGGAAGACTGTGTTGGTGATCAGTAATTCATGCTCTGCATACTTCCTTAAAAGGAGGAGTCCATTACTATTGCACTTCCCTACTCCTTCAGATCCAATCTCTCCTTCCCAGGTTTGGTGGTCTGTGCCCACTGTGGCATTGAAGTCCCCGAGGAGGATGAGTTTGTCTGTCCGGGGTGCTGCAGAAATCACAGGTTCCCGATCATCATAGAACTTGTCTTTAACCTCATCTGGGTTGCTCATTGTGGGTGCATATGCGCTTTAAATTGATGCATGTCTCTTGCCAGATAAGGGAAGTCTCGTGTGATCAGGCGGTCATTTATGCCTTTTGGAAGTCATGAGAGCTTGCTGACGAGATGTGACTTGATGGCGAATCCTACTCCTGCTTCACGCTCTTCCTACTTGCGTCCACTCCAGAAGAAAGTGTAACCAGCACCAACTTCTTTTAAAAGCCCTTCCTCTGCAAGGCGAGTCTCACTTAGAGATGCAATCTCGACTTTGTATCGGTCAAGTTCTCTACCAACTATAGCTGTTCTTCGCTGAGGTCTGTCAGAACCAGCACTGTCCATTAGAGTGCGCACATTCCAAGCGCCGATGGATAAAGGTATCACCTTAACTTTCTTTTTTCTTGTTCGACCGCTAAGTGGATTCCCGCTGATTGCGGTTAACCACCCAGGAGTTTTGAATCAGGCAATTGTTTAGGGTACCTTTTCTAGCCCCTTCCCCATGCCATGGGGGTGAGCAGAGCGATCCTAAAACGGTTTGCTCAGTCGCTCAGTTCGGCTGCCGAATTCCCTGTACTGCTTCATTCTTAAGGAAAGTGACCATATAGAACCAAGCCGCCTGTGTGCAGGTCCGCAACTACAGCTTCCAGTGTTTCCTCACCTGTTGCTTCGCCACTCGCCCATCACCATAGGGCTTTTGTATGACTCGCATATGAGTGCTTGCTGTGAATGTGTGTTGCTGATTAAGATGACATGCGCTGTGAATTGGATTATAGTGAGGGAGAAGCGCGCAGTCAACCTCACCCTCTCGTCCTGATCTAGCTGGATCCAGAGACAAGACAGTGTCAGGTAATCTGGAGCTAAGCCCGGATGCAGTGGATGACCATGACTTCTGTTGTGCCTTGTCATGCTTTCCATGCTCCACAACATGCTGCTGCATCGCCGTTTGGTCCGTTGAATCATAGTAATGAATTCCTCCGCCCCAGCTGCCGAAGCAGACTTTACATAAATGGAACAGGCAAATCCAGATATGCAGGTTTTTTTTGTTATACCCCGCCACATAATAGTGGCGGGGTATCATGGTTTCATGTTGGACGTCCGTGTGTCTGTCCGTCTGTCCGTCAGTCGTACGTCCGTCCGTCCGTCCGGTTTTCGTTTCCGGATGATAACTTGAGCAAACTTCAATGGATTTTTACCAAACTTAGTATGTGCATTGATATTGTAGATATCTGGTTTGGGATTGCTAATGGGCAAATTTTGTCATTTTTTTACGGAGTTATCTGTTCGAGACACGCCCATAGTTTCATTTCCGGACGATAACTTGAGTAAATAATAAGGAATTTTAACCAACTTGCTATATGCATTGACATAAAGGAGATCTGGTTTGGAATAGCTAATGGGAAAATTTCGTCAAATTTTACGGAGTAATCTGCCCGAGACACGCCCATATTTTCGTTTCCAGACGATAACTTGACTAAATAACAAGGCCTTTTTAACCAAACTTGCTATATGCATTGATATCAAGATCTGATTTGGGATTGTTATCTGTCCATTGATATTATCAAGATTTGGTTTAGGAATGTTATCTGTCCCTCCGTCATTTTCTTTCAAGACATTTTTGCAACGATAACTTTAATACATACATAAATAATTTCTGTGACGGGGTATTATTTGCTTACGATGCTTTTATTCGGAGTTGCCAACTCCTAGAAGAATTGCCGTCCAGGGCTTGAGAGCTCCATCTACCCTAGATTTTGCTACACAGATTTAGTTAACAGTTATACAGAAGCGGAAACTTAACCCTTCTCTTGCTGAACACGACATGCCCTGTCTTAGCAAACAGTGTAGATCCAGATCAGTTGGCTTCTGAAGAAGCCAATTGATCTGAATCTTCACTGTCTGTCATTAAATATATTAATTTCTATCAAAAACCAAGATCAAGTAATCTGATTGGCTGGAAAGTAGAAGTGGGCATGGCATCTTAATTAATTCAGGATGAGAAGGGTTAAATGTCTTATGTACATATAATAATCATGGTCAAAAACGTAGAGCTAGGAATCGGAACTTGTCGGCCCTGTGTCAGTATAATGAGACTGGGAGGAACATCACGTCATGTGTATGGTGCATGATATTTCTGAGGCAGCACTCTTAAAGTGAGCGTTGCCACCCGACCCCCCCCCCCCCCACACACACACACACGCACACCTACTATTTTATCTAGACACTGTCGCGATATGACTCAAAGATTGTTGAAAGCGACGCCATATCCGAATGAAATAAATGTAACCCTTCGAACTTTCAATTTTTGGTTAGGTTGAAATCTGTCCGATTGATCAACATTTTATGTTATCCCCGGATGAAACCTATTGCAAAAACTCTGTGATGGTCACTTAAAGTTTTTAATTATATTCATACTTTCAACTAACTGTTCCTCAGGCGAGAGATAGTCGCCCTCTTGGGCTATTTGTCTTACTTTTCCCAGAAAATAGGTTTTGACATTTCATGCAAATTGTCTCCTAGAATGTCGAAATCTAATTTCTGAGAAAAATATTTTCAAATGCCATCTGCTAACTCTTTTACCCAGCATGCTAAGCATTAAATATAACAGTTCAACTGTTAAATTCCATTAATGAGAAGGTTCAAATTGGGACATTAGAGGCAGATGCTCTCCAGATTCTACTGCGCATCTTTTCTAGTTATATTAAATAGAAAGGAAGGTAATGGTTAGGAATCGATACAATTACCTAATACCTTCCGTCCAAGACACCAAAGGGAAAGAAGGACGCACTTAAAGTAACGCACTACAAGCAGAAAGCCAAAAGGACAGTTTCTATCCCAAAAACATTGGCCAAACATACATGTAAAGACATACAATGACAGAAATAGTAAACCACAGTAGAAGCACTGCATTGGAGCGGTCAGTAAAATCTAACTGGGGTGGGGGTGGGGTGGGGTGAGGGGACAACCCTCGCCTCTAGTTCTGCCGTGGTATACACAACGCATTTGTTGAGTCCACGTGAAATGTTTCTAACTCATCAGTGCAACTTCTCCAAGTACATAAAATCAAAGAATACAGAGATGAAACAACGATGAGGACTCGACAGCAAGAATAACTGAAATACTGAAGCAAAGAAAAACCAACCGGTGGGTCTGACCAGAGCCAAAACATCAGGCACCAACCGACTTACTTTAAAGTCTTTATGCCGGAGCCGTCATAGAGTCTGAGGCCCGACCCGCCGGCGTGCAACCAAAGAGGGAAGCAAAGTTATTTACCGTGATTGGGTTAACTACCATGCATGCAGTCTCTCGCATTAAGTTTCACAAAGCGCCAGGCCAGGTAAGACTTTCTGATAGAACATACGACTGTAGATCCTTGTCTCTCATGTCTGCCTTAACCCCCGTTCAAGTATACTGAACAAACTGGTTTTGAAAACCGTGCAAATCCAGCTGAGACAGCCTCACAAGAATCTGAACTGTGTTTTATTTTGTCGACACACTATTTGCCGTTTCTTTTCATTTGTTTTTCTAACATCCCATAACGGACCATAACTTAGTTTCTGAACATTGTATGTTTTTACTTTGTTTATGAAAAACGGTTGTTTCCACCGCTGTGTCCT
Organism: Anodontia alba; assembly: GCA_964016985.1. Lineage (NCBI taxonomy): Eukaryota > Metazoa > Mollusca > Bivalvia > Lucinida > Lucinidae > Anodontia > Anodontia alba. Next base: position 96,774,335 of record OZ024821.1, on the reverse strand, counting down.
GAAGTGAAGTATTTCATGCTGCAAGGAGATGGCTATCTAAAGTTGTTATAACTTGTGTCCAATCTCTTTGATTAAATCATTTATGCCGAGTGGACACTTCTACCATAACTCTTTGGACTGGTCTATTTCCAAAAACATGATGTCTGGTTAGTTTTTATTTTCGTATTTTATAGAAATTCTTGTGCTTTAATGTAAACAGTGCATACCCTGATCTGCGGCGTAGACAGTGTAGACCGCGTTCTGAAGCGTCTGATCTGGCCTACGACACTTTTATCGGACCCTAGTCATAAATGGAATACTATTCATGCGATAAAATATGATTAGTCTAAATATCCCATTTTGAGAACATGGATTCATCGAGATTCAAAGAAGGAGGGGTTTATTTAGGTCATTCAGGGTTGAAAGAATAAAAGCTCTGTCAAAGATTGGGGCTACAGTAGGCGATAAAGAGATCTTCGCGACATAAGAATGAGAAACGACCAGATCAGCATGACCTTCTGTGCAGTCTAATTAGAGCCTCGCCTTTTCTTTGATACCTATACAATAGAAATTGCTTCTATTGGCGGACAGCAAAGGCCCTGATCATGCGCAGTCTGACCAGGGCCTTCGCTGACCGCAATATTCCGAAAACATGTTTCATCCTGCTGCGGTTCTGTTGTACATATCTTCTTCTACCTTGACTTTCTGCTCTAGTTTTATTAGTTTCAAATTATGTAATTCATAACAATAAACGTCTGTATGTGCTGTGATATAAATCATTCTTAACCTTTTCTTATAGTTCACAAAGATGGGTTTCTGTATCTAAAATTGTTGAATGGCAACATAACACCTCTTATAAATATCAAAGTTTCATTTAAACACACGTTACCCACTTTTTATTTTTTGACTAATGCATTTATTCCTTTTAAGTGCAGTCATTTCTCAATATTCATCAAACTCATTTCGTAACATTATATGATAAAGCCATTTAATTTGGTTATTTTGTAGTAAAATAAAATGTATAAAGTATAAATTTAAAATGCATTGGTGCTTTGCCTTTAAGATGTATAAATGCTTTGACTATAAAACATATGCCGGAGTTATGAAAAACAACACTTTTTAATGTGTGGCGAGCGAAGAACCAGATCTGCTCAGATCCGCGTAGTCCAACTAGACACAATATTTTTTTTTTTTTTTTTTATCTTTTTGGGGTGTTAGAGAAGCATCAGTTGGCGAGCAGTAACACCCTGTGATGTTATACTGCTCAAGTTTAAATGAATATTCATTTTTGAGTGTGCGCCATAAGGTACATTGTTCTGGTAAATACCGCAAGTGATTTGAAATATTTATAGATATCACAGCACCAATGGGCTTGAAATTTATGGCTTTGTAAAAATTTACTAAATAGGAAATACAAAGTTATATGGATAAAAGACATCATATGACTTTACCAAAACTTGTTTGGAATCTGTCAAATGAAGTGTAGATAGTAATCTATAGCTATGCTTAAAAAGTATTCGCGAGGGAACAGATAACAGAAACTGTTGGAAGTTGGAAACACGTTGCAACGACATACTAAACAGGGGTGTAATGTATTCCGTTTTTTTTTTTTTTTTTTTTTTTTTTTTTTTCTGGTCAACAAGTTAAAATTACTTGCAGTCAAAGAAGGCGAGTGACTAGTAGGTGGACATGGCAGTTGAAATTTCAAAGTAAAAGAAGAAAGTAAGTATGTTTGTTGGCTCTGAACTTTTATATCCATTATTCAGTATCTCTGGAAAACTAGTGTTGTGTAATGTATCGAGACACGTTTATATACATCTTCACGGTATAAAATTGAATTAAACGGCTACTAAAATAATTAAAAAAAATCAAACAAAAAACAACAACATTTGTTTCTGATTGTGCCTTTAGGTCTTTCAGCAGTGTGCATTATATAAGATGCTTAGCTCACCTTAGCCAAAGGACGATTGCAGCAGACCCTGATGAGGCACCCCATTATGTGGCGTCTCATCTCTGTCTAAACTGTTTGCTCATGTCCCATTTATTGAATGCAAGACTTCTAGAAAACGAAGCTTCTTACAAGTGTTTGGTTGTCAGATTTGCCATGTTTTGAAATTTTTACCTTTCTGAGTAAAAATTTCTTTCAATCATATTGAATTTGCATACCATAGTTGCCATGGTTACCTTTGTTTGAAATCTCACAAAGGTGTTGTGTGATGTATCAAGAACCCTCATATACATCTTCACGATATAGAATTGAAATAAACGGCTACTAATCAGACAAAAAACTTGGGTTTTGATTGTGCCTTTAGGTCTTTTGGAAAGTCTAAATTTTGTAAGGTATTTTTAGCTCAGCTGAGCCAAAGGCCGATTGGTGAGCTTGTAGTATATAGGCATACCTCCATTGTCCATTGTTTGAGTAATGTGTGGCTGTGTAAATGGATGTATGTCAACACTTCCTAACGTCTACACCGAAACCACTGCGCCGACTGAAACGAAATTACCCAGACCTCATTCTTCGCCAGTAGAATGCAGAAAAGTTAAAAAGCACGTTTTCCCTGACAAAAAAACATACTCAAGACTTTTTTATGATAGAGCTGGAAATAGGACCCCTTACTACTTTTAAGAATACTGCGAGGAGACAAGTTGTTGTGATTGACCAATGAATTATTGAGCACTTCAATAAAACACTTCCTCAAAAGAATGAGCTGTTTATACAGATATGCTGTTAATACATTTCGGAAGAGCAATGATCAGCTTTAGGCCGAGAGCCAGCAAAACAGACCACTGGACATCTGGCATTCTAAATTACTGTCAGTTTGTAATATATATATGTTACCATTTATATGAGTATCATATAGAAAGACCTGTACTAACGTACTAAAGAAACATGGTGGGCTTTACTACTTTAATGTTTGCCGATTTATTACCGTGACTGTCGGTTTTTATGGTTTTGTCTAGACACAATTAGGGACTCATAGAAGTTGGTAATTTTGCGTTGTTACATATAGATTCTAAAACGAATGACCTTTGAGAGCAATTAACACACTCACAAAACTGTACATAATTTTCATACATTATACCAATGTGATTTATACATAAAAGAGGATACATATGATTAAGATATGATACATATGTGAAAATCATATGTGAGAAACCATACATTCACATGAGGTTCACACCAATCTCAGTTTAAACAAGAATCATATACATTACACATGATATTTATATAAAGACTTTCATATCATTCCAATGGATGGACCTTTTTATACGTGGATTATATAAACGGTTTCACATAAGATTCACGTAGATATTATATAATTCCAATATGTGGCGGAATTGCCTGTGTACAACCAGTCTAAACAATAAATTGAAAGACTGGCACATTAATACATAGCTGATGTCCTGTCTCTGAATAATCCTAGCATTTAAGAGTGTGGACGCTCTCTGTCCTTCTGTCCTTGTAAACTTGAAACTAAGGATACGATATCTGCCTCAGATTAAGAACTTACTTGAAATTGACAACCCATGAATGCCTTGCACAATATTATACCACAAACGTGCCCCCAACCTGTGGATGCCTTAACCCGTTTATACCTGGCGTCCCATAAAAGGGACATTGGCAAAAATGTAGACCCAGATCAGACGCGGCAGAACGCCGCGTCTGATCAGGGTCTACACTGTTTGCATTAAATACAGTTATTTTAGAAAGCATTGCAATAATAAAAACTAGCCAGACACCCCTATATAGGAAATGAATCTGTCCAAAGAGCTGAAGAAGAAGAGTTCACTCGACAGATATGGGTTAGTTTCGTTAAGGTAGAATTAGTTTATCATAAACTTCAACCTTTCAGTTAATTATTTTTTGCCATTATCTACAATATCTCTTACCCACGATTGTCAACGTAATACATGATACTATGTAATAGAAAACTTACCTTCCTGAATTTGATGACATGTACTAACGTACTGAAGAAACATGATGGGCTTTACTACTTTACTTTCTGCCGATTTATTACCCTGGGTAACTGACTGTCGGTTTTGTGGTTTTTGTCTAGACACAATTAGGGACTCATAGAAGTTGGTAATTGTGGATTCTAAAAGGAATGACCTTTGAGAGCAATTAACACTCTCACAAAACTGAAAACAACTGAAGCATCAAGTATTCTTGGCCATATAATAGCTAGTTCGGGCCAATAAGGCCTGATCTTTGACCCTCATTCAAATTTGAAAAAAAAAAAAAAAAAAAAAAAAAAAAAATAAATAAAAAAAATAAAAAATATCCGGAACGGGCTCAATGAAACAAAATACAAATTACACTATAGGTCACAAAGAACATATTAAATGCTCAGCACTCTGGGTAAAATTTCCAGCAGACGACATATTGAAACATTTTTCTTATTTTTTTTCCAGAAAACAGGATTTGACATTTCATGCAAATTGTCTCCACGGAATATCAAATCCTGTTTTCAGGGAAAAATAAAAAAAAATATCACCAATGCGTCATCTGCTGAATTAGCCAAGAGAGTGGTAAAGATTAACAAACGGAAGATTTTTTAAAGCCAACTCTAAGATAAGCAGAGTCAACAAATATATAGAACTGATCACAAAAAATCATAAAGTCTGTTGCATACCATGTGAAAATACACACACGCACGCGTGCGCGCGCGCGCACGAGGACTGAATGCCTATTTCCGCCAAGGCATCCAAACAGTCTGTTAGTCTGCTCAAAGCCGACACCCTCCGCTTACAAATCTCAGATATTGCAGACTAAACCAAATGGTGATCAAATACCTTAACGGAACTGTGTATGCACAGATTGATTTGAACATTTTCGCATGACGTGACAAAATTCATAATCATTGTGAAAATTATGAAAATGAAAATCATGCGAAAATATCAAGATTGTATTGTAATTATCATTCAACCAGTACCGGTTTATATAATTATTATACAACCGACATACGAAGTATGATGTTGGAGTATAAAGTTTTCGTAATTCCGTCCGTCTATGCGCCTGTTCCTCTGAATGTCCAAACGTCTGTTCGTCAAAATTTTGGGCTAACTTTATAAACTTTGCAAACTTTCTAAACGTCTTCACTTGAAGTTGTTTTTATATAGTTAATACTTCTATTGAATAAATAATCAGTTTACACTATCTTGTTACTGCTACTGACCAAATGTCAAAGTCACAGACATAAATTAAGCTCACAATATGCGTAAAAGTTTTCCTTTTAAGTTTGTATGCCTTAGTTATTTTTTACAGACTTCATCTGAAGTTGTTTATGTTTAAGTCAAATTAAAGGTCAGTTTATCCTTTCGACCGTGTAGGCCGAGACAGATTCTTTTGCAAACAGTGTAGATCCAGATGGGACGGCTCATAATGAGCCGTCTCATCTAGATCTACACTGTTTACCATTTGGGTCTTGATTTACTTCTAACATCCCTATTTGTAACAATGGACAACTCCAAACTCTAAGACGGAAGAGTCCAATTCAGAAATTTAGGAATGAAAGGTTTCTGTTTCCCTGCTGGTGGTCACAGTCCTAGAAATATGATAAACATTAATTGCAAAATTTTGCCTTAACTCATTGTAGACTGAATAGACTCTCCCAGACTATATATATAATGGAAGAGTCCAATTTCAATTTTAGGTACGTCCGGCTATGAGATTTACGTATTCCTAGAGAAAAATGGCTAAACTATTTGCAAACAGTGGAGACCCTGATCAGACGGTGTCTGCGGCGTCTGATCTGGGTCTGCATTGTTAGCATATTACCCTTTTACGGGTCTCCCGACTACAATAGGTTAACCCTTTCATCCCAGCAGGCCAACACAAATACCTTTGCAAACAGTGTAGACCCAGATGATACTGCGGCGTCTCATCTGGGTCTACACTGTTTGCTCAGGCCGGTCTGTCCCAATATATACGGTAAATACGGTATTATTTTTATTGTTAACATTGTTTTATCATTTTGTCGCCGGCTGTCTTCTTATTGTGTTTAGTGGATATTATCTAGAATTCCGATCACCTTGTTGGTAAAGAAGGGGCTGGGTGCTTTGAATTTCTTTGGTTTGTGGTTTGTGTATTGTCTGTCTTGGTTTGTGTGCTCTTCTTCTTGATATCAATGACAGGCTATTCTTCTGTGATTGTGGCTATTCTTGGAATACTATTTCAGGGCCCAGTTGTTAAAAACTAACGATGTCGTTAGTTAACGTATAGTTAAAACTTTGATCATTAAATATGGCATGTACGCAAATATTTTTGCCGACAAAAGCTACTCACATTTTTTTCAGCAAAAATACCTGTGAATTAGATATTGTACTTACTAGAACCACTAACGAGCTCGTTAAGCTAAGGACGCTTTGAACAACCGGGCCCAGAAGTTTAGCTGTTAAAAACTTATTGTGGTATCAAAGTCACAAACAAGACTCGGTACTCTGGCAATACGAATCAGCTGAGATATGAATAAGCTGATATATCTCATATGGCCAAGCACATGGGACATTAAAGTCTGTATTCTGGGAAAAATTAAGAAGTGTTTGTTATCTGAACTTGCCCAGAGTGAGGTAAAGCTTAGATGAGTACATGTACCCTCCGTACTTTAATCTGATAATTTGCTATATTTTTTTTCTACTCGGCCTTTGTCGAGCATGTGCTCATCTGAGATGTGTTTACAGCTAGCCCTAGCGAAACAGGTACTCAGTAATGAATCAAAGGACATTGTTGTAATACTGCCTTTAGTCTTTGAAGCTTACAGAAAGCCAAGGGCACAAGACATAGCTGTAATTTCCTGAATTACAATACGAGGGTCCTGCAAAAAGTTCTGTCACTAATAGGCTTCCTTAGTTTTATCCCTGGTATATTTTAGAATGCTTCACTGCACTTGAATGGTGTGTTAAATAGCTAACGATACCCGTTTATTTTGTGCAAATTGCTTTCCGACTGACCGAGTTATTTCAAATTGAAATAGATGCAGTCATATACACTGACCAATTTACTTGTTACATTCGAACATGGGCCAAGCAAAGGATGGTCAGGAGTCCACCTTTTTCATGACAACGCCTCCTCTCATAAGTGTGAGGTTGTTAAGTCTTTTTTGGCTTCTGAAAAGGTGAAAGTTTTAAACCATCCACCTTATTCACCTGACCTGAGTCCCTGTGACTTCTTTTTATTTCCAAGGCTTAAGAAAATGCTTTCTGGAAACAAGTATACGTCTAGAAGTTCTTTTGGCAGCGCTATTTATCAGTGTCTCCAACAGATACCAAAAAAAAGACTATTTATCTGCTTTTCGCGACTGGGTAAAAAGGTTACAAAAATGTGTTTCAGTAAAGGGGGAATACCTTGAAGGTTTGTAATAAAATTATGTTTGATAAAACGTAGCACTGAAGTAATCCGAACCCAGTGACAAAACCTTTTGCAGGACCCTCGTATAACAGCTCGGGGGTTACAAATTGAAGAAGTTATTTTCATCCAAGAAATAAAGTATGGGAACTAAAACTACGTGTAGTGTCATTTTATAAGTAACTGTAATCTCTTCGTTTTTTTGGTCGATTGTTTACAATCGAGCCATAGTATACAAACGCCAAAATTTCCTTAAGGTAGTTGTCATTGACCAATGTAATCAAACCGCGAGTAAGACGAAATCCAGGATACAATTATTTACAGCCGCGCTATCCTTGTCGCTGTTACGTCAAATTGCTGTATAAAGAGGGTTACTTGTAAAAGCTGTACTAACGACTGGGACATTGGCAAACAGTGCAGACCCAGATCATACGCCGCAGAACGCGGCGTCTGATCAGGGTCTGCTCTATTCGCTTTAATTATAGAAATTTAAGCATTAAATGAAACAGTCTTATGTCCCCGTCCAGGACTACTTTCCCAGCCCACACTCAGACACAATCGACCCACCAGTGCTGTCAGTGCTTTGATTATGTGTTTGGTAGGTCACGGTGTTATTGCTCTCATTAGTTTTGCATTAAAACGATTGGCTGCTGGGCTACCACACAGAACACGCAACATAGGCAATATTGTATGTTCCCAAAATATTCGGCCACCTTAAACCTTTACCATGTGTGTTATAAAATTGAGCAAGTCCATTATATGTACTCAATGTTGATGTATCTATAAATTGATAGTTCCTCTGTCATTACTGACAATGACCAATCTTAATCAAATGCGTGAAGTGTTACTGTTTGTGTGTTCTAAGATGGCTGATGAGACCAATCTTAGCTCTAAACTGCCTGTTGCAGATAGAACATGAGAGGTCCGAGGAAGAAAACTCTGTTGGAAAACTCTGTCGTTGATTCTTTTTGCTTCGAATTCACTAGTAAACCTTCTAATGAGGCCTCGCCACTTTGCTCGATCCTGTGCATTCTGTTCGCACGGCTCTGTTGGTATGTTGAAGTATTTGAAGGAGGCTTTGTATTGCTTTTTCTGACCACCGTGGGAGCGTTTTCCCATGTAGTTCTCCAGAGGATTTTCTATGGCAAACGTTCATCGGGCTTTCTGGTACTATGGCCTGTCCATCGTAATTGTGCGGATTTCAGAAAAACATGTACACTGCATCCCTGCCATTTCAGGACTTCTGTATCTATCTTTCCACTTAATCTTTAGAAGTTTGTATGGAATTGGCTAGTCTTTTGGCATGCCGTTGGTTAACTAAGTTTCACATGCGTATAATAGTGTTGGCAGCACCACAGACTTGTATACTTTCACTTTTGTGTCAAGTCTGATTCTACTTTTTATTCCAATTACTTCTATGTAATTTGCCAAATGCTGCACTAGTTTTGACAATCCTGGCATTGGCTTCATTATCTATGTGCACAATTCCTGAAAATATGCTTCCAAGGTAGGTAAAGTTCTCTACCACTTGCAATGGTCGACCTGTCTCTGTGATGGTAGGCTCTTTGTCAGGCTTTCCAGATGCTGGCTGATATACCACCTCAGTCTTTTTGTTGGTGATTGTGAGACCATAGCTGTCACATGAATCAGAAACTTGAGCCACACCTTTTCGCATCTTCTCTTCTGTTGAAGCCCGCTTTGTCATGCCATCAGCAAAGATGAACTCACCAGCAAAGATGAACTCATCTAGCACCTATGCCGCACCTTGGAATTAGCTTGTAACCTTCTTACGTTGAAAAGGTTCCGATCAAAGAAATACCTAATAGGTATACCATTGTCACCATCCTAGAAAACATCTGTGAGCATGGCAGAAAACATCATGCTGAACAGCGTTGAAACTAGTACACAGCATTGCTTAACTCCATTTGTCACAGGGAATTGATCGGAAAACTCGCCCTTACTTTGAACCCGTGCTAACATACCATCGTGGAACTGCCGAACCATTGCCAAGAACTTGGCTGCTTGAAAAATTCCCAACCGTCTCTAAAACAGTGAAAGCCATAAAACTCCTGTTATCTTTCTGTCTGCAAAGGACTGGATTTCATCAGCCTTTTTGCTCAGCCAGGAGTACTGCATGTCTCTGAGCCTAGTCTGGACTGTCTTACATATGTTTGAATAGGCAGTCTTACTAGATACCGATCTGGTATCACTGAGGTATGCCTTGTGCTTGTGGTGTTTCTCTTCAAGGAGACCCTGATTTTCTTTGTTGCGAAATATTAGTCCTAGGGAATCCATTGCTGAAGAGAGAACGGTGTCTCTGAAGACTGTCCAGCTCTTTACATCCTCTGAACTGTGCTCCAGTGCATCCAAAAGGCTGCAGATATCATTGATGAGCGCTTGGTTCTTGCTGTCTTGTTTCAGCTTGGAGATATCCAATCTCTTTGGCACTTTCGCCGTGCAGACTGAATTTGCAGGTTGAGTTTGGTGACAACAAGCCTGTGATCTGTCCAACAGTCTGTACCACACATAGTCTAAATGGTATTCAAACTCTGACGTACCGTCTACCACTCCTACGCACTGACATATTCAATGAGATGCCAGTGTTTGGAGCGAGTGTTCATCCATGATGTCTTGTTTCAGTTGGTAGACGGAAGACTGTGTTGGTGTTCAAACGTCCATGCTCTGCACACTGCTTTAAAAGAGGAGGGCCATTGCTGTTGCACTTTCCTACTCTTTCAGTTCCAATCACTTCTTCCCAGGTTTGGTGGTCTGTACCCACTCTGGGATTGAAGTCCCGAGGAAGATGAGTTTGTCTGTCCGGGGTGTTACAGAAATCACAGAATCCAGATCATTATCTATAAGCTTGTGGCAAGCCGTGTAGCCCATGATCAGACATCGCGTTCTGTTCTGAGTCTACATTGTTAACTCAAGCCTGTCTGTCCAAATACTAAGGGTATGGTCGTCTTTATCCCGTTATAAGTAGTACTCAAACTATTGCTTGAACAAAGACTGTCTAAATCAAAGTATCCAGGTAAAAATACGAATTTCTAACCGTTCTCTGAGGCGGTGTAATAGTTGAGGTGTTGTTATTCATTGTGTTGCCTTGTGGTTGCTCGCTGCGTTTTTTTTCCCATATTGTGTCTTGTTCGTCGTCTTAGTAGTGCTGCGCTTACCCAGCTAGCATTCTACGTAAATCTACATCGGGCCGTCATCGGCCCGTCAGCTACCCTGACGGGCCGATGACGGCCCGATATAGATTTACGTAGAATGCTGACTGGGTAGTAGATTGTGATCGCATTGTTGTGGAATAGGCTTATGGAATAGGTTGTGTTTTCTTCTTCGGTCTGTGGCTTGTCTACTGTCTGTCATGATTTGTATGCTCTTCCTCTTGGTGTCATTAGTAGGCTATGATCTTTCATTGTGGCTTTGTATGGACATCTTCTGTACTACAATCGCTCGAATATCTTTGGGACCATGGAAATTTGTTCGAGATATGGGTAGTTCGAGCAACTGAGTATTTATCATGGCGCCAGGGCAAGAAGGAAATTGTTTCCTTGAGCTGTCGGAAGAACTTTGTAGGGACTCAAAATGAGTTTGAATTAGTCATAGTAAACGAGCCATCATTGTTATAGCTATTGAGGTTGGACTGCATTTTTTTAGCAGGATGTTAAGAAACAGCAAGACATATTTAATAGTATATAACAATTTATTTTTCATTAACGCGATATTTCGCGTCAAGTGCATAAATAAGTACACTTGGGGGACAAAGGAATAGTATATACACCTTCATTAATAAATATATCTTTGGTATATATAACAAAACGTACATAAAAGTAAGGCATATATACACAACTGATATGTATGAGAGATCGCAATCTGTACAAAGCGTCCATTGTTGATGTAATGAATATGACAGTGACATTAAGGTAAGTGGATTAACATTCAAGGGAGATCACTCCTGTCGGAAAGTATTTGCCTCCCTTGTCAAAGGGAAGCAAATTCTTTTCGTTAGAGCAGTCCCCTTTGAGTAGGGATTTGTATATCAGTGGCGTCAATTCTCTTTTGCTGGAAAGAGAGGCAAAAACTAGTTTAGAATGCACTCCCATTTGTGGCATTTCCTTTAATCTTAACTCTTTCGGTGCCAAATTTCAGATGACATTTGTCGTCTGTTTTTTCTTGGAAAGAAGTTTATACGTAACGTTGAAAGACTAAATGTCAAACAGCGTAGATCCAGATGAGTCTATTCATATGAGCCGTCTCATCTGGATCTATGCTGTTTGCAAGAGCCTATTATTATCGCCTATGGCAGTGAAAGAGTCAAGGCTGCAGAAATCTAGATAATTAGTGTATTCAAACAATCATTTATTTTGTATTTGTCTGTGAAAGTGTTTGTTGTAAATTCCCATCAGGAAGGTTCTAATGAGAATCAACTGCATATAAATTGTGAATTCTCATCTGATAGATTCCAATGAGAACCAACTATATGTAAATTCCTAAATAAGTGACAAAAAACCATTCACTCGTCCTTTATCTGGCAACAACTTGTCTGGAACAAATATTAAAAGAACAAAAGGCAGTACCTGGATTCTAGATGAGACATCTTCTCTCGACCAAACTATCGATATTTCTAAACTTTTGCTCCTTCTTCATGAGCACATAGGTTGTTTGTCCCCAGCATATTCTGATGAGTACCAGCAACATACATTTCCATGGAGAATCAAGAAACATACGTGTCTGGTTAACCAGGGCCCAGTTTTTCAAAGCGTCGTTAGCTTAACGAGTTCGTTGGTGGTCAAAATGCTAACTGTTTTAGTAAGTACAATATCTAATTCACAGGTATTTTTGCTGAAAAAAAAATGTGAGTAGCTTTTGCAAATGCAAAAGCTACTCACATTTTTTTTCAGCAAAAATATCAGCATATATGCCATATTTAATGATCAAAGTTTTAACGATATGTTAACTAACGACATCGTTAGTTTTGAATAACTGGGCCCAGCCCTTTTATCTAGGAAGGTGAAAACCATACGTCATTGCAAAAGGCGAAACATTTTAGTTCGAGAGCACATGGCGATATTAAAGAATTTAACCGCATCCCTCAAGTGTAAACATATCAAATCTACTAAAATAACAAATAACAGCGTAAACCCAGATCAGCTTGCCCAATACAATGTAATCACAAGTAGATTTTTAGTGTTTGAACATGTATCGTTTGCGTCAACAGAACAGTCAAAGATCTTGGGGTTGGCCAGGGTATAGAACTTAGAATAATGCACGTCCGATTTTGACGTGTTCGAACAGACAGGCCGAAGCAAATAACGTAGACCAAGATCATACGCAACAGAATGCAGCATCTGATCACGGTCTACACTGTTTGCCTTCCATTCAGCAGTTTCCATATCCAACAAGGAGTGGACACGTACATACTGAAGAGTCGCAAGGAGTAATGTAAAGGTGTCCGAATCGTTAGGGCAAATACCACAGCGAGTCGAGACTTAGAAAGCCTAAAAACGTGTGAACCGTAACGTGAGAAAACGTACCTTAGGAGATATGCGCCCAACGAAGACTCAAATCAGCCTGCGCATCCATGCAATTTGTTCAGAATCTTCTTTGTCCGCATGAAGAAACTTTGCATCCTTGGCTATCCAAAGTGCGCTCGGTGAAGATTCTGATCAGACTGCGCATTCGCGCAGTCTGATCTGAATCTTCGCTGGGCGCACATGTCCGAAGGTACGTTTTCTGACGTTACGGCTCATGTAATAGCGTGAAAAAGGAACAATTCAGACTGTGTTTCCGTCCACCCTAGATAGGGTCTTCCACGTTCGCCATAAATTTATAAATACCATACAGGATTTGAAAGCGAAACATTTTAGTCAGTGGTAACAAGAGTGTTTAGTACTCGTATAACATGTCTGGCTCCACTCCCATATCCTCCCTCCCCCGTCTAACCCCGAACAGCCTTGCGTCGGCCGTTCCGAGAGGTGCTTTTGTTACGACCCTTCTTTCCTTTGTTCTTTTTGATTTCGAGAAAGTGTTGTTTTTGTTGTCGCTTTATGTCTCAAACCCCTTCTCCTCTCATCTTCCGATGGCATGGGAAGACTGGTTTGTTAACTGTGAATTTTATGTTCTACAATCTCACATACGGCGTTTGAGAATACTTAGAGGGATCAGTAAGGGTTAATAGAACATGTAAAGACATTGTATGTAAGGAAATGTGCATCAAATGGAGAAAACCGAATAGACGTGGGAGCTGAATTCGTTTGAAGTTTCAGCGACTGTGAGTAACTATGTTTGAGTCATCAACATTCCACCTGATATTATTTCAAATAAAAATAGAATATTTATAGAAACGTAGATACTAAAGCGAAGGTCGATGTCAGCCTGTATACCCGCCTAATATGGCCAGAGCATTTCCTGATGATATCACCAGAAACTGACGTGGACGAGTCTTATTTCATTTAATGACAAAACCCGTACATAAAACAAACATTAAGCATTTTCTGTTGTTTTTTTTTATTAACTAACTCCAATATTATCAGAGCATTTGCTTTTATTTGTAGCCTGGCTTAAACTTACTAAACGACACCAGTATCCTTTTTGTGATATTCTTTCAGTCGATTACTAGCCATTGTAAGGGAAAGTAACCCTTATAATATCATTTGAACGTTTTTTGTTTGGTAACCAAAACTGCAATTTGTTTCAATTCAAAAAGGTACAAAAGTATGCGATCATATAAGATTTTATATATATAAGACGAACATATTAGTTCCACTTAAAATATCAAAGAACATCTGAAGCTCTGTGCCAATTGATTTGGATACGCCCGAAATTTGTGTGTGTATTTTTTTTTTCTCTTTTTTATTATAAAACTTTTTAAAACCCGTTGATATGGAAGTGTTACGTATAGGCCAAATGCCATCACAGAATTCAATAAGGATTACGATTTCTAACTGAAAAGAAGCATTAAAACTATGTCAAATGGCTTAAGGCACTGTCTTACGGCACTGTACTTGTTTAACCTTTTAACGAACACTGAGAGAGCTGATGGGGGTTGTTGCCTGACATTCAATAGGCATCTAGAACTGAATAGGATTTATGCTGAAGTTAAAAAAAAAAAAAAAAACATAGAGTACCCAATAGCCCATTTTCGGTCCTTTTCAGTTTTTAGTAGAGTAGGCTCGAGATACACTTTTTTACCCAGCGGTGTAGACTTGGCGAGTTTTCTGGAGTATTCGGATTCGTCCGCCGAATTTGTACTCAATATGATTAAAATCTTATTTCTTCAACAGTTTAATGTTTTCTTTGGTTTTGTTTATTTATTCGCTATTTATAAGCACCAGAGTGGATAAGGCTAATATCTTTGAATGCAGAATTCAGTGTTATCAACGTTAGCAGGGAACTATTTGTGACGAAGTTATTAGGTTGGTAGTAACAGGAAAACGGATTGTCGAAATATGTTATGTTAAATCTTGTGGCAGTTTGCAACCGCTCCCCAAAACTAATTTGTATGCATGGACGGGCAAGCTGCTTCAGGTTTTCGCGTGTTTTTTCTTCTTTTCCTATACAGAAACCATCGGAGCCACAACGTTAGATAACTTACCTTCGGATACAGGCGCCCAGCTGGGCGCATTTTGGATAACCAAGGATGCGCAGGCTGATTTAAGTCTTCGTTAGGCGAGGGTAATTTTTCACACGTTGTAGCTCAGAAAACGTACTTCTGTGTAAGGCTTTCACACAAGTAATTACCCTTGACCTGCTGAATAAATTAAGAAGCCACACCCATTTCTAATTTTCAGCCAATCAGATTACTTGATCAAGGTTGTTGATATAAATTCACAAACTTAATGGCAAATAGTGCAGATCCAGATCAGTTGGCTTCTTCAGAAGCCAACTGATCTGGATCTACACTGTTTGCAAAGGCAGGGTATATCCGGGTTCAGTAGGACAAGGGATAAAATCACTAATACAAGCTTCACGTTGAATCTGACATTCAGTCAGTGAACTGAAGTGAGAAAGGCGTCCTACTATCAGCGTGTAATATAAGATTCAACATAAAAACATAATTTCAAATATTGCAAAAAACATTTCAGAAATTTATTACTATATCTGTACTCATCAAAACATACCGTATTTACTCTAAATAGTTTGACAAACAAGCCTAATCAAACAGTTAGACCCAGATCGAACTGCTCCTACAAGGAGCAATCAAAAGGAATGGATACATGTTCAAAATAAATATATCAAACATGAAAATATTTAATTCCCTTCTCGCTGGGGGCGGGGTGGGGATGGGGACTTCACTAAAAGGAAAGACTGTGATCCCTCGGGGAACACATTCTGTCCTTTCAGATTACTCAGCCACTCTCCCCTCCGAGAGCAAAATCCTCGCTTTAAGAGTATCTCCATGTTTGAAAGGATCCAAGCAGTAGAGAAAACACCTGTCTTCAAAAATTATCTACCGTGCTGTCATTCAGAGTGCACCTTTTAGAAAGACCTAACACCACTCACTGTAAGCAGTTAAGAGGAATTAATACACTTTAAGGGGAGGCAACTGACTAATTGCTTTGCCTTTCTCCTGAAATTACGGTACCCCTTCTTTCCTTTTAGAGTAGACGGGAGCAAATTCTTTCCTTTTAGAGTAGACGACTTTTCAGAAGGGGCTGGGCTTGCAGGAATGCAAACAGGAAATTACAACATTTGCCTCCCTTGTCAATTCTGGCGGAGATTCTGCCGAATATATCCAGTCCCCTTAATCCTTGTCATGCTGAATCAATTACCATGCCACGCCCTCTTCAAATTTTCAGCCAATCAGTTTACTTGGTCCAGGTTATTGATACAATACTGAATGACAAACAGTGCAGATCCAGATCAGTTGGCTTCTAAAGAAGCCAACTGATCTGGATCTACACTGTTTGCAAAGACAGGGCATATCCGGGTTCAGTAGGACAAGGGTTAAAGTGTCAAATATTTAGAATAATCACAGGTAGTTTTTTTCCTGCTTAAAGAAAGGCATACTGTATTTACATGCACTTCCCAAAATTTGTAATCGTTCACACCCATATAATATGTATACTTTTGGAACAGAATTCATATTTCATTGGAACATTTTCATATATGCTATTCACAAATAAAAAAAAAAAAAAAAAAAACAAACAGAAAAGTAAATATGATACTAAATCCTGGTCAAAATTCAGCCTCCTATATTTAAGACATTACTGTGAGAAACTAACAAGGACTGATGTCCCATTATTTTGTTAGAAACCAAACAAAGATTTCAAAACGTTATGCAGAAAAGGGTACCATTAGCCAGCCAATCATCTATTTTTACTTTCAACTATCATCACGAAAACATGCCTATATAATTTCGACCCCCTTAAACCCCACTTTTATATAGTAAAACTGGGGTTTTTAGGGGTGTACATTATTTTTGTTATTTCTGCTAAAAACATAGATTGTGGGTACTCGTTAGAACTGCCTCGCCGAGGCGGTTCTAACGAGTACCCACAATCTATGTTTTGAGCAGAAATATGAAAACTATCAGAATATTTTATCTGAAAGTTTTCATTTTTTTGGTGGTAAAATTTTCAGTATATTTGAATAGGTATGTTTTCGTAATGATTACAGTCAAATAAACTATCGTATAATTACTTATATATCTGTTTGTTTTTGCTTGTTTTCAGTAGTAATGTCAATGATATTTAACGCTAGTTTTCGAAAACCTTTAAAACAATCTGACCTTGAAAATCATGCTTTTATTACACAGGGAAGTGAACGATTAGAAACTTTGGAAAGTAGAGTATGTTTATATAACATCAACAAGCAATCGAATGTAGATGATTATGGGAAAAACAATGAAAACATCAAAGGATCGACGCAAAGCGTTTACAAAAAAAAAAAAAAAAAAGTCTTACAACAGAGACGAATAATGTTTGAGTTTGCGGAACAGCACAGATTGCGGGCTTTCTATGCCTACCATGGTGGGTAAAATTCAGCAGACGACATTTTAAATTATCTTTTTTTTTTTTTCATTTTTTCCAGAAAATAGGGTTTCATACTTTGTGCAAAATGCTGTGTAAAATTTTCAGCAGACGACATTTGTACTTTCGCGACAAATAGGCTTCCATAGTTCATGCTTATTGTGTCCACAGCCTATTTTCTGGAAAACAAAAGAAAACTGTCATCAATATGTCGTCTGCAGAGATTGCTAAGTGTTAAAGAATTATGTAACATTCGAAAAATAAGTCTTAAATAATTAGTACTTTCGAAAAATAGTCCAACTTTCTATGAAAAGCAATCATAGGTGTGCCAATTTACCTTGTCAACTAATGAGCTTGAGAGAATGAAAAATATATAGGCATGTTTTCGTGATGCTGACCTTGACCTTCGTTACCCGCATATGGCTTCGTGGGGAAATGATATACTTTCAGGGAAGGTTACTGTAAATTTAGAATCGTTTGCCTCCCTTCGGGGAAATTCTTTTCCTTTATTAGATTAGACCCCTTTCCAGAAAGTGCTCTGGTGTGCAGGAACGCCTCCCTTCAGAAAAGATGTCTCCCTTCGTGAAAAGGGTCTCCCTTGGGAGCACATTCTTTTCTTTTACAGTAGATCCCTTTTCAGAAGTTTTCAGAAGGGGGTCGGTGTTCAGGAACGCAAACAGAATATCACAAAAGTTGTCCCCTGTAGGAAACAGCGAAAAATATACCAAGTACACCCATTTCCCTTTAAAGTCTATATTCTTGTCTTGGACACCATCCTATATCCGACCGAAAAAGACAGATAAGACAGAATGAGGCTATGAGCAAGCTGATGTGAGTCTATGCTAGTCGAATATATAATGTTTAATCTTCCACTAATCCCCAGCTCCAATTACAAAGTCACAAAAATACTGGCCCGATCAAACATTATCACAAATGTCTACAGTTTCATGTATTGTAATATAATACAATTTTGTTTTCGCTTACTTCTAGAAAGTTGTACCTACCAGCCCTTATAACATGTTAAAAAACCTTTTGTATGGAGATTGAGGTGCGATATGATCTACCACATTTTCTTTAAGTTTTGAGACAGACACGCCTTAGCAAACAATGTAGACGCAGACCAGACGCCGCATGATGCGGCGTCTGATCTGCGTCTACATTGTTTACCACACATCCAGGAGTTTTTAGAAACATAAATAGACAGTGAAATAGACAAGTACGGCAAGGAGCTAAGGTGTTAAATATTTAGGATAAATATGGTATCTTGCTTTAAGCCCGTATTTTCAATCTTCTGAATTAGATATATCAAGTTTACAGTTTCTTTAAGAGTGGTTCACACAATCTCAACTACTCCACCTTTTTCCATAAAATATATCACACAGAACTGCTTAAGAGCACTTGATACATATGGAAAAATTTCCACCATTTTTAAAAGAAATACAATTTTTTGACTTATTGTTTGCTTTTCTGCACGTCAAGTCCATTCTGAAAAAAGGAGTCTCCGCTAAGAGGAAAGACGTTGGTCCCGAAGGAGAGCAAATTCTTTCCTGTTAGAATAGACCCCTTTTCAGAAGGGAGTTGTTGTGCATGAAAGCAAACAGGAAGTTACGAAGCTGTCTCCCTTGTAAAAATGACGGAAAATGTACCAAGTCTATACGCATAGCAACAGACATCGCACTTTTTCATCAGAAAAATGCTGATATCTTTCTTATTTCTCCACTAAAACGTATGTTGTGGTACTCATTAGAAGCGCCTCTCCGAGACGCTTCTAATGAGTACCACAACATATGTTTTCGCAGAGAAATAAGAAAAATATTATGTGGATACCCCCTCTTATCTGTAGCTATGTATACGGTCCCATTAATACACACTTATGGATATTTAAGGGAGTATACAGAGCAGGAAGGAACCTGACCTTAATGCACATGTCATTAGGTCATATTACACATCCTGTCCAGTATTATATCTTATAGTATTTGCACCGTTATAAAAAAGAGAAAACAATTCCCCAGGCGCACAGAAACCCCTAAATGATGTCACATACAAGTATGGAAGGTCCAGACCGACTTGGAATTGAGTGAGAATCGACAATATAAGTGTTGCAGTAAAATGAACCAAAATCTTTATACTTGTGAAGGATTTTTACTAGTGCGGAAAGCGTTGCAAACTTAAAGGGAGCTCATACACTTGGCCCGATTTTCCGCCATTGTGCTACAAGGGAGGCAATTTTTGTGACTTCCTGTTTGCTTTCCTGTGCATGATCGCCTTTTCGAAGAGGGGTGAACTCTAAAAATATAGTTTGCCCAAGGGGAGCAAATTCTTTCCTTTTAAAGTAGACCACCTTTCAAAATCAAGGCAAAAACATTGTTGACAGTGTTGCCTCCCCTGAATATGTTCCCGCTCCTCTTAATTGGAAATTCGAATAATTTGACTATCAACTGAAGCAATTAGTTTTCGATTTGTACGTTAAAACCAGTGAAATACACTTCACTCATCTGGTTTACAGCCAAGACCTGTGCTGTTATAAAGGTAACATCTCAGTTTCATGACCTTCGCTCCCATGTAACACCATAGGGTTCCTTGTACCCTAGAAAATAATGCACTTGCCCGTCTACATTGCTTGCTTCTACAAGAATTCAAAAGGATACCGAATTTACCCAAATTAATCGGACACCGTATTTCATTACCATACTTGTCTTAAATTTTGAACAAGTCCAACTTACTACCTGTCGATAAATTAAACACCCGGATCAAATTGCTCCTAAAAAGAGCAGTTTGATCTGTATTTGAATTGATTTCTATGAGACAATACAAAGTAGTTCAACGGGCCTCTTTGAAGTTTAGTAATACCCAGTATGGTAAGGAGTAAGGTTGTCCGAATATTAAGAATACTATCGTATTTACTCAAAGTACACAGAAATACCGTATTTACTCTAAGTACCCTGACAGATAGGCGTGATGAAACAGTATAGACCCAGATCAGTTTACACTGTTTGCCATTCATCCAAAAGTTTTAGCCACCGTGATTAACAGGAAGTAAACTGAACCTGTTCAAATATCAGGACGAGTATGGTAAGGCGTTGAGGTGTCAGGGTAAATACGGTTTATGGTATGTTATAATACAAGATGTGCATTTTTTGTTCTTGTTTTGTGCAAAACTAAACTAAGACAGTTGGTGATAAGTCTGGGATATGTTGTCTTATTTCTCCATAAAATATGTTGTGGGTACCCTTTAGAAGCGCCTCGATGAGGTGCTTCTAATGAGTGCCCATAACATATGTGTTTATGGAGAAATTGAGAAAGTTATCTCAGAATTATCATTAAATACTCCTCCTCAATTAACCAATTGTAGCCTAGAGACCCCTAAATGGGTAATTGCTGAACAGTGCAGACCCAGAGGCCACAGAACGCGGCGTCCGAGCAGGGTCGCCACTGTTTGCAAATAGTTCAACTATTTTTCTCTCGAAATATTTAAATCACATAGCCTGATATACCTGAAATCGAAAATAAAATCGTCCAATATATTGTGTAGGGGAGTTCATTCAGTCTACAATGGGTTAATAAGTCCTCTGATTATGGTGACGTTTTGCATTGCTGAGATTCTTTAGATGCATGTTCTGTCTCATAGAAGCACAGCTCCAGATTAGAAGGTATAATCTAGTTATATTATTTTTCTTACAACGCCACGAAGTCATATGCTGTAGGTACCTATAACAGGCGCTTCGGCGAGAGGCTTCTTATGAGTACCCAAAATATGTTTTCATAAATATCAGAACCTTCCGGTTGAAAATATGCCTTACCTAGGGTTATACATTAAAACAAAGAGAAACGGTATAAAATATTCTGTAGTTACAGCTGTCGAAATCAGTAGTACCCCAATGTAATCAGTCTGCTACCAATGGAAGGATTCCGCAACCCCAGGTAAGCTAGCACCATGACTGCGTTCAGAAGTGCAAAGTGATAGAGAACGTTTTTCCCTGGATCCCTTTACTTAATGACGAGCGTCATCAGGAGCAGGAATCCATGCCAAAACGAATCACGAGCAACTTGCACTTTTGATGGCAGCCCATATTTAGTTACCTGTTTCCGGCAAGTACGTGAAAAAACTGTGCTGGTGCACTGGCTTAACCGGGTCTGCACAGCTGGCATATTCGAAATGACATTTTATCACAACCAGTCTCAATTAAGTTTTAATTTTTACTGGAGGTAGAAAGTTTGAGCTTAAAAGTTAGTGCTAGTTTATTTACCCTAAACATTCGGACACTTTAACACCTTACCATACTTGTCCTAATTTTTAAGTCCATTTTAATACCTGTTATTGTGTCTAAAATCTCCTAGATTAGCGGCAAACAGTGTGGACCCTGATCAGACGCCGCATTTGCGGCGTCTGATCTGGGTCTACACTGTTTGCTCAGGCCTGTCTGTCCAAACTCTCAGGACAAGAACAGTATTTTGCACGAAAGCTCACGAGTAATCTTGTGTTTGTAGACATATGGTCATATGAATGAACAAATATTGAAGTACACAGAGATATAAGCTGGGTTCGTCACCGTCTTGAATAAAATTCTTATGATCTGCGTAACACAAGAAAAATCCCTTACGCCATATGCGAGCAGGGAGGACCCAGAACAGTCTGCATATTCTAGCAGTCTGATCAAGTTATTCTTTCTTCACCAATATATTCTATATCTGGTGATTCTGCAAGAGACATCCAATGTCAGATTACGCGAATGCGCAGGCTCGCCTAGTCATTTCTTGCCCTCATATGCCATAAGGGGCTTTTTCGTGCATTGCGCATCTTATGGGAACAGATACACTTTCAAGGATGGTAACTCTGACAATATGCTTACCTACCTTCTTAAAAGGACTTACTCTAAAAGGAAGGAAGCTCCCATTAGGGAGCAAATTCTTTCATTTCAGAGACGACCCATTTTCAGAAGAGGCCTTGTATGCGGGAAAGGAAACACTGCATCACAGAAATTACCTCCCTTGTGAAAATGGCAGAAAACCTACCGAGTGTATCCAGTCCCCTAATGTTCTACATCACAATGAGTATGCCAGGAAAAGATACTAAATGCAGCACAAACACTAACTGTTAACCCTTAAAGCGCTAAACAAAATTGTAGCAGACGACATTCTA
This sequence comes from Anodontia alba, assembly GCA_964016985.1. Lineage (NCBI taxonomy): Eukaryota > Metazoa > Mollusca > Bivalvia > Lucinida > Lucinidae > Anodontia > Anodontia alba. The sequence continues at coordinate 96,751,897 of OZ024821.1, read as the reverse complement.
TTTCTTTTTCAACTATTAACCCTATGTAACCCTAAATATTGGGACAACTTAACTCCTTACCATATTGTTCCTAAAATTTGAAGAAACAAAAATGATTTTACTACCTGTTGATGTGTCTAAAATATTGCTGATTAGTGGCAAACAGTGTAGGCCCTGATCAGACGCCGCGTTCTGTGGCGTCTGATCAGGGTCTACACTGTTTGCTCAGTCCTGTCTGTCCCAATATTTATGGATTATTACGGTAAGACTTGGTATTTCGTGTGAATCCAGACGATTCAAATGAAATATCAGGCCTTATTTTTTCAGAAAATATACAAAAAAAAATAATAATAAAAAAAAAAAAAAAAAATAAAAAAAAAAAAAATAAAAAAAATAAAATGCCATCTGCTGCAGATAAAGGTTAAAACGAAAGTAAATGTTATGAAACATTAACAGAAGATACTGACCAACAATTGGGCAATTAATGCCGAACGTTTGCTCCTTGGATTCACTAGGAGACTAGTCTTTTTATTAAATAAAAACATAAGAACCATGCAGGCTGACTTGCTATGTATCACGTTTATAAACTGTGTCTGTCCACAGAGGGGTTTATCACTTCTGAACACTTTGGTGTTGTCTCTATCACGAAATCACTGTCTTTCCATTTGGGCCGCAACTTGAAAAAATGTACCTTCGAACATGTCTTCAAATCATCACGAAAACACGCCTATATAATTTTGACCCCCTTAAACCCCACTTTTATACAGTAAAATTGGGGTTTACAGGGGTAAACAATATTTTTATTATTTCTGCACAAAACATACATTGTGGGTACTCGTTAGAACCGCCTCGCCGAGGCGGTTCTAACGAGTACCCACAATCTATATTTTGAGCAGAAATATGAAAAATATCAGAGCCTTTTATCTGAAAATTTTCAGTTTTTGGTGGCGACATTTTCTATATATTTGAATAGACGTGTTTTCGTAATGTTTAGACTCAGATCAGCATCTTACAGACTAATCAGTGTCTTTGCTGTGCGCGCTTTGAAAAGCGAAGGCTCGAAAGGTCCTTCAGACAGCAGAGCTCCAGATAAGAGGGAGTAAAGGGTATTTCAGCATTGATTTTTTGAAAATCAGCATTGGAATTTATGTTGAAGGGGTAAAAACACTCAATGAAATTTTGGATTTCAGCATTGAAATCAAATTTAGGGGGTAAACATATTCAGTGAACTTTACATCTTTTAACATTAAGCTATTTCCTTCACGTTTATTCTTTTGTGAGCAGTAGCAGTATACTAGATCAGAAAGTGTTTAACCCTTAAAGTACCCATGACAAATTTATGCATTCTAGGTAGTTTGCAGTTGTTTTTGCTTTTCAGAGAAAATAATGCTTGGAATTTCATGTGAAATTCACATGAAATGCCAAGCTTATTTTCGCTGAAATAAATTAGAATTTTGTATGTTACCCTTCAGCTTTAAGAGTTAAGCATTGCAAATAGGCATTTAAGCATTAAGCTTTAAAGCAGGGGGTGGGGGTGGTAAACATTGTTCCAAAACCTTATCTAGAGCTCTGGGCAGTAAACAGACTGATCAGACTTAGCGCACATATACCAAAGTACATTTTCCCTTGCGGCGCTTTTTGTCTGGTCTCCACATTACCAGCATTTCCTAGCTAAGTTTTTACTTAACTTTGATATTTATTATAGAGTTAGGCGATAACAAGATGACACAAAAGCTGATATTTAAGCAAAAACATAACTTAGGAAGATGCTAAAAGCCTTCATGATAAATTTAAATTTAAGTAGAAACTTAGCTAAGAAATAAATCGCGACACGAGAAAAGGCACCTCGTCGCATATGCGGACAGCGAATCCACTGATCAGGCTGCACATTCATTCATACTAATCAGTGCCGTCGTTGACCACTAACATCATCATAGGGTTCTGTAGACAAATACAATACCTGATGAGACTGTGCGGTAAATGTGGAAAATGCACACAGCGCATGCGTCTGAAGACACCTTTTCACTTGACGCGACTCAAATGTTGGTGAAATTAGCACCAGTTCATGTTACACAATACGACGTTACCAAAAGGCATTCCCGAAACTCTCCAGCCCTCTAACGTCGGCCCTGAGCATATTTTATATGAATTGAATACATGACTATTCATAGAACTATTTTCATCCTTTCCTCCGCCGCTTATGACTTTTACTGTGTCGTATTTTCCTTCCGGATTTTATAATGTCTTGAAAGGTCTCGTGACAGAAGTCAACATTTGGTGGTCCATTCTTTCTCTTACACTTTCCAATTTTACTCAGTTTTGAGAGTTTCTGAAATTTGAAACAATTTTCTTTTGATTTGTCTTGTGAAGCAGTACCCTTTAATGGTTTTCCATTTTTCCTGAAACCTAAATACCAGTTGCTTTTTTCTGCTGATCTGTAGAGAGTGTAGGATCTATTTTCTGTGTATTCCTCTTTAAATTGACATCCTCTTTTTGTTCCATTTTTCTGAAAAGATAAAAAGACGTGTTAACATATTGATACTCTAATATCTTCAATGGACTCGTCCAATCTTTTGTATCAAAAATCACTTCTCAGTATGAAAGAGTGTTATAGAATCTGCTATAATTCATAGGTTCACCTAGTCAGAGACATTGCCCCGAGGTTATACAACTTTTTTCATGCTCAACTCAGCTGAGCATGAATTTTCTCTGCTAATAGATATGAAAATACCAAATATGGTTGGCATTTTCATATTCATTAGCAGAGAAATTTTCATGCTCAGCTATGTTTAGCAAGAAAGAATTTGCAATTGTTAGTAATTTGAGATTTATTAGCTGGACTAATTTCATGCCCAGCTGAGTTGAGCATGAAAAAAGTTTTATAACCACGAGGCATTGGCTCTGTTAAGGTGAAAGCATCAAATTTCAGGTGAGGCAACTCTGTCTAAATTAGTTTGTCTTCCTACTCTAAAAGGAAGGAAAATCCCTTTCAAAAGGGATCTACTCTACAAGGAAAGAATTTGCTCCTCTTCGGAGCAAGTGCTTTCCTTTTACAGTTGGTCAGTTTTAGAAAAGATTCAGCAAGGGGGCTAAACAATTTTGTCACAGTCGCCTCCCATGAAACTGTACCCTTTCCTCTTAAACTTGCAGACAAATATAGATATATATAGTATACATGTCTAACAAATGAGCCGTGGCTCCTGTCACTAAAGACACGTGCACCGAGCAAAGAGTCTTTCGATGCTCTGAGAACAGCCAAGGACCCAAGTTTCTTCACTGAGATGGACAGCAAAGCCGCTGATCACCCTGCACGGACGCGCAGGCTGATGCGATCTGAGTCTTCGCTGGGCGCTCATGTCGAAAGGTACTTTATCGTTCACGTTGGCCGGCTCAAAACAAAAGTTACCACATTCGCGGATAATCCGGACTGTTTTACGTATAGATGAACCCGCTGATCTGCGTCTTTGCTGGATCTACATGTCATAAGATACATGTTCTCACGATGCTTCTCAAATAATGACACGGCTCCGGGTAAGAGGGGTAAGAGGTATCCATTTTTTTAATTCTCCATGAAAACATATGCTGTGGGTATTCATTAGAAGCGCCTCACGGAGGCGCTTCTAATGAATACCCACAACATATGATTTCATGGATACTCATATGTACGTCTAATGAGTACCACAAAATATATTTTCAAGGAGAAGTAAGAAAAATATCAGTATTTTTTCGAGTGGACATTGTTAGCATAACATATAGTCATCCAATCAGATCTTCAAGTATTCAAACCAGACAGATACTAATTAAGTTGCTCAGATGAGCTGCAACACGAGAAACCATATCATCTGACATGCGCACCCAGCTAAGATTCAGATCAGCCTGTGCATTCGCACAGTCTGATCAGAATCTTCACTGGGCGTATTTTGGATAGCCAAGAATGCAAAGTTTCTTCATGCGACAAAAAAAGTCTGATCAGATTGCGCGGACACGCAATAAAAGTTTAGTCTTCGTGTGGCATACATGTCAGAAAGTACATTTTCTCACGATGAGGCCCAAATGTACTTATAAATTGGGTGTTTGTTCATAAATCTGCTATTGTCATTGGGGTAACTATTTCCACCTATTTTATTAGATTTCATTTCTGGTACAATAAATTGGTTTTGGTATGCGTGTATACGCTTTTCGGAAATCAATCACCTAAATGGTTAAGGAAGTCAGTGGAATGAATGTAATGGACAAATTGGAGCGGAATTTGATAAGTACCAATTAGAGCAAAAGCCAAATTCTATTCATGCAGTTAAGGCAGAAATAAACACAAATTTAACAAAAGACGTTAACAATTTACCCTAGGTGACCTTTCACTTTTTGAAAATCATGGTACCCGTACAAGAATTCGAAAATTGTGACTCGCGTTTAAAATATTACCCACAAAATGTCTAAATTAGTTGTAACAATATATTCAAATTATCAAAAAATACACAGTTTTCTATGCTCTTGGGAAATGTGATCGGTCGCTAGCTTAATTCGTCCAACTGTCATTGCGTGATGCAGGGCCATAAGTTTAAATTGCCCTGGCCAAGATATGGTACCGTATGGAATATTCCACAAGTAAAGCACTGCTGAGCCTGCAGATTTATATAGTTTGATCAGGACACATGCTGTTCGCTATCAGAGTTACTGATTAGTCTAGAACTGACTAACAAACAGCGGAAGTCCTGATCAGATTTTTGGCATGTGTAGAATGATACTGACATGCAGTTTGTCAACGCTACACAGGACCTTTTTTGGTCTCGGCACAAAAAGATACACGAGACTGAGTACACAATAGACTTCATAATACGCTTCAAAGTAAGTGGCTCACTAAGTTCCATTTAGAATGGTAAAATATGATACATGGCTAATGGTCCCAAATGAGACAAGACCACACGCTAAACCCTCAACCTCTGTTATGATCTCGTCTAGTATGGACGTATTTTCACAGATTTAACCGTGATTAAGCACCTGTGCAATGCTCTAAAGAGTGTAAAATAATTAAAAAAGAAGTTTTTAAAAACGCATCAGGTAATCTACTTAAAGGACCCGCTCAGGTCGAGAATGTTTTCAGACCATTAGTACATCTAGTTCATACCCGGCGTACCTTGAGTTGAGTATAAAGAGGACAAGGAGGCGCTTGTAACAGACAGTGGCACCAAATGTGCATTAGTGACCCATGAAAGCAAAGCTGTCTGAACGCATGTACCTAAGTGACGAGCCGTCTCGTTTTAGATCTGTGCTTTTGCCATTTTAATTCAATTTTTCAACCGAAACAGTGACTTTCAACAATGGACATGCCCAACTTCAGAGATGGTAGTCCACTTCATCAGAGGAATTGTTAAGGGGGAGTATTTGGTGATAATTCTGGGATAATTTTCTCCAGTTCTCCATAAAAACATATGTTGTGGGTACTCATTAGAAGCGCCTCGTCGAGGCGCTTCTAATGAGTACCCACAACATATGTTTTTATGGAGAAATAAGAAAATTATCCCAGAATTATCACCGAATACTCCTCCTTAACAATTCCTCAGACTTCAGAAATTCAGGGTTGAATGGGTAAAGTATGCTCCCTGAATTTGAATTCAGTAACAAATGAAGGTAACATTAGACATACCGTCAAAGCATATATTTGAATTGTGTCGTGTGAAATGTGCGGCCAATGAATGCTCGGATCAGCATGCGCATGCGCTCAGTCTCTGGGCTGTCCGCTTACACAATCACTGCCCACTGTAGAATACTTCGGTGTATATAGCAAAGGTCCTTGAGATTATGCCTCTTGGCTGGCTGATCTGAATCTTTACTGTTTACACATGTCCCGATGACTTTTTCTTGTGGCCAGGATCATATTCTTTTTCAAAAAAAAAAATTTTTTTTTTTTTTTTTTTTTTGAAAAAGAATAAGCGCATTTAAAACTGAAACATTTGTGAATGGATGGATTTGAATTATTAAGATGAGTAACAGTTTTTATGACTTATGTTTTTGAGATAATAGTCTTGTCTACAATTACAGCCTTAAACCTGCAGTAGGTGTCAAACCGCCGACCGGAGTTAAGAAATACCGTTTTACCCCAAGTATTCGGACAGACAGGCCTGAGCTAACAGTGTAGGTCCAGATCAGACAACGTAAACATTGTGTCTTACCATGGTCTACATTATTTGCCATTCATCTATCAGCCTGTAGACAATAGAGGAGACAATTTGCATGATATTTTCAAACCCTGTTTCATGGGAAAAATGAGAACAATATTTCAAATTATCATCTGCTGAAATTTGTCACAGCATGTTTTTAAGTGTTCCGGGATACCATCGTTTGGACCCGCGTAGGAAAGCCAGCCTGCTCGTAGATGCAAAAACAGCAAATTCTCAGATAAGCTCTCAGATGCTGGCCAAGAACCGCTCGTTCTATATCTCTTTGGGCCGTATCTGAACGTAACGGTGCAGATTTTAATTAAACTGTCCTAACGTTTGCATACATCATGTTAGAACGTCTAAGAGCGCGCTCTATTTCAAGAAAGTTGATGTGGCCAGCAGCACCAAAGGCACCACTATACCAACAGCAACAATTATTGTTGATTTTAGTGCAAATATTGCACTGAAGCCAGTTAATACACTAAAAGGAATGTGTCTAAAAATGTGGACCAGGGCAAACAGTGTAGACCAAGATCAGACGCCGCAGAACGCGGCGTCTGATCTGGGTCTACACTGTTTGCTCAGGCCTGTCTGTCCGAACATTTGGAGTAAATCGGTTATATACGCTCAGGTCGTTTTGTGCGTCACAAGGCTCACATCACAGTGTGTAGGACATGAAACCAGATAGCTACATCAATGCGGAATATTCAAAGGTATCTAAGTAGAGACGTGTAAGATGAGTACCAATTGATGTGATATATGACGAATGTTAAAATTAGGCCAAACAAAATATTAATGCGTTTGGATGTCGACAAGTTAATGTATTTACACTCAGTGCTGATCGCTGCAGGAATCGGAAAGTTCCCCAGCTACAATGAAATGTTTCATAAGTCTTATACCATGCAGAAATCTGAACTATCGGGTATCTAGTTCTAACAGCTATTGATATGGCCACGCTAATCTCAGGATAATATGATAGGAAATTTAAACAGAACTAGCGGAAATGATAAGACAGACAGAAACAAGCTGAGTAATCCTAGAAATAAGAGAGAGAGAGAGAGAGAGAGAGAGAGAGAGAGAGAGAGAGAGAGAGGGAGAGAGAGAGAGATCCGATTAATATACTTTAACAACACGTCAACCTGCCGTCTCCCAGAGAATGGAGGAAAAGAGACAAAAGAGGTAGTTAGTAGAGAACAGAACAGGAAAATAGTGATAAATGAAGGACAAAGCGACGAGCAGTGCAAAAAAACAGAAGCAATAGTAGCCTGCCGACTTACGCACAATCTGATCAGCTAACTCTCAATAAAAAAGAACAAGATGGTCCATATCTAATTGGTTGACAAACATAAGCTTCCTGTGTTGGAGAGACAATGATGCAGTTGAAACAAAAGGGAAGTTGGCCACGGGAACGGTGTAACCATAGCTGCGAGTTCGAGGAGTATCCAGATATAGGAAGAATATCAGATAAATATTTTTTTCTTATTTTCCACAAAATACATGTATGTTGAGGGTATACTCAGTATAAGCGCCTCGGCGAAGCTACCTGCCAGTCAGCATTCTACGTAAATCTATATCGGGCCGTCATCGGCCCGTCAGGGTAGCTGACGGGCCGATGACGGCCCGATGTAGATTTACGTAGAATGCTAGCTGGGCTACTTGTAATAGAAAGGTTTCTCTATTTAAGGAACTCACCGTGTTACCGGAGAAAGTAGGTGCATAGCTACTGGATGTTTGCATGAGGCTGCTTGAAGACCGTTTGTGAAAAAGGCGAGGAATGGCGAGTAACAATAAAAATATCTGAGATGAAAATTTAACTCTTCCACTTCCCAGCGGGCACATGATGTTCATACAACGTCGCATCAACGTTGACGCAACGTCAATGCGACGTTGCATGAACATCATGTGGCCGTTTGATTGGCGCTTTTCTGTTACAACTACATATTGGTTTAAAAAAATATCTTTAAAGTTTATTAAGTTTTTCACATGTTGTTGTCTGAGGTAGCAACATTCAGCAGTCGTTCCAAGGTCACGGTATTTCTTTCTTTAACGTATATTAAACTTATCTTCTTACGAAGCTGAATCAGCGATGTGTAAACTATTTTATAGGAACATTTTATAAGATTAGCATATATACGTCGTAGGACATGACAAGGTACCTTAAGACGTCGGAGAGCGGGGCATATTCAGATCAGCCTATGCTGGTCAGGGTTTATTGTTCTCCTGTTTTGCGGTGTTTGGGACATTCAATATGCATATACAGAGGGCTGAAATCCTTATTTGATTGTGAGAATAAACCAGGCTGATTTTAAACGAAGTTATATATGTATGTAGTGAGCTCTGTTCCGTATGTGCCGAGCGTAACGTTAGAAAACGTAACTTCGGACATCATACTGTGCGCTCAGTGAAGATTCAGATCAGCCTGCGCATTCGCGCAGTCTGATCAGAATCTTCACTGGGCACATTTTGAAAAGCCAATAGTGCAAAGTATCTTCATGCGGACAACAAAGAGTCTGATCAGACTGTGCGCATGCGCAGGCTGATCTGAGTCTTCGTTGGGCGCTCATGTAAGATGGTACGTTTTCTCACGTTTCGGTTCGGCTCGTTTACGGGTTTGGATTTAGAGGAATTTATTGTCGCTTTCATTTATCCAATTTTCCACACAGCTTCACTGACGTCACGATTCACATGTTAGAATCTTGCAAAGCCTTTCATTTTATTGTATAAAATAGTTTTGGAAGAGATTTTTGCTCGTTTGGTCGTGGTGCAATTTTGAAGTAATGCGAATGTACGAGTGTCTGCATTAACCTTTATCACTCTCTCCACAAAAATTCAGCAGACGACAAATTGACTATATGTTACTTATTTTCCACAAAAAATAGGCACTGACATTTCACACAAATCGTCTCCAAAGGAAGAGAAAATTTACAAAAACTGCCAAAGCCTATTTTCTGGGAAAAATATGAAAAATATTTCAAAATGTCCCCTGCTGAACGCTTTACCTAGCAAAGCAATTAACGATTCTACTACGAAATGCCAAGTTTATCCTGGCAATGCAATGCGCAAACTATACTGAAAGGAAAAAGAAACGCAGGGTAAATTTTATTCCTAAATTTCATTCAAGTTTGAAAAAGTTTGTTAAATATTTTACTATGATTACAAAACGGTACATGTATGGAACAAAAGTTCCAAATTTCATTGGTTTGTGATCAACAAGTCTCGAGTTATTGAAGTTCATTGGTAGCTACACCCCAAATCTTGAAATCAAAATCAAACTGAAAATCAATATCGGGTGTGCCCCCCTCTTGCTGCTGTTGCTGCCCTAATTCTCCTTTGGATAGAGTTAACCAAAGCATTGACAGTTCGCATCGGGATGTTATTCCATTCATCGATCAACGCATTCCTTAGTTGTGCGAGAGTTGCGGGGGGATTTCGGCGCTTCCTAACCCTTCTGTCCAGCTCATCCCACATGTGCTCTACAGGGGTCAAATCTGGACTGTACGGTGGCCATGCTAGTGGTGCGATGTTATTGTTTGCCAGGAAATCCTGACAAACTCGGGCAACATGTGGTCGGGCATTGTTCTGCTGCAGAATCAGATTACGTTGTTGCACAAGCGGGACTGCAACAGGACGCAAGATCTCATCCCTATACCTTACTGCGGTCATATTGCCCGCAACAATAATCAACTGTGATTTTATCCCGTGAGCAATGCCTCCCCAGGCCATAACGGAGCCACCCCCAAACCGATCCCGTTCGACAACACAGGCGTCGGCAAAGCGTTCTCCGCGACGTCGGTACATACGACGTCGACCATCTGCGCGATAGAGAGTGAACCTAGACTCGTCCGTAAAAAGAACTCGTCTCCACTGCCTCATCGGAAATAGCCTGGGCGCATGCGCCGTCAACCACGCCATACGACGCAACCTACGTGCCTGGGTCAGAGGCAGACCAACGTATGGACGACGAGCTCGAAGACCAATCTCACGCAATCGACTTACAACAGTCTTCGGAGAAATTTGTCGATTATGCGTACCTACTGTATTAAGGGCAGTTTCGGTAGCAGTGAGATGACGATTCCGCAAATGTGCCAGACGGATTGTCCTGTCTTGACGTCGCGACGTCACGCGTGGACGCCCAGACCGCGGTCGGTCTGCTAAATGCCCTGTCTCCCTTAAACGTCTAACAAGACGTTCAATTGTTGAGACGTTAACCCCAAAATGATTGGCAACTTGCTATTGCCTCTGACCCTGCATCAGCAACGCAATTGCCCTTTGAGTTTCAGTTTGATTTTGATTTCAAGATTTGGGGTGTAGCTACCAATGAACTTCAATAACTCGAGACTTGTTGATCACAAACCAATGAAATTTGGAACTTTTGTTCTATACATGTACCGTTTTATAATCATAGTAAAATATTTAACAATTTTTTTCAAACTTGAATGAAATTTAGGAATAAAATTTACCCTGCGTTTCTTTTTCCTTTCAGTTTATATTTGCTAATCGTGTCAAACTTTCACACAGATCTGCCACAGTATTTAGTCATTACGAAAACATGCCTATATAAATTTGACCCTCTTAAACCCCACTTTTATATAGTAAAACTGGGGTTTACAGGGGTATACATTATTTTTCTTATTTCTGCTCAAAACATAGATTGTGGGTACTCGTTAGAACCGCCTCGACGAGGCGGTTCTAACGAGTACCCACAATCTATGTTTTGAGCAGAAACATGAAAAATATCAGAATTTTTTATCTGAAAATTTTCATTATTTGGTGGTAAAATTATCAATATATTTGAATAGGCATGTTTTTGTAGAGCCTGCGCTTTAGAACCTTGCAACAGAAGAAGCCAAGTACAATGTAAAACTTTGAACCAGGTATGAACCAGTCAGCCGAATAAAGCCGTGATGTTTTTACGTTGTAGACTTTAACCCATTGTAGTCTGGAGACCCCTAAAATAGTAACTGGCAAACAGTGCAGACCCTGATCATACGCCGCAGAACGCGGCGTCTGATCAGAGTCTCCACTGTTTGCAAATAGTTCAACCATTTTTCTCTCGGAATATCTAAATTACATAGCCTGACATCCCAAAAATCGAAATTAGAATCTTCCAATATATAGTGTGGGGAAGTTAATTCAGTCTACAATGGGTCAGAGTGAGCCCTTTTCAGAAGAGGTTTAATGTGAAGAACACCAAACAGGAAGCCATGAAAGCTGTCTTCCTTGAAAAAATGGCGGAAATATATTAAAAGTACCCGGTCCTCTTAATCCATTTGTGGCGAACAGACTTCTACTTCAACTTTTTTCGACTGGTCTATTTCCAATAAAGGGGTGTCTAGCCAGTTTGAAATTCCTGTTTTTGATGCGAACAGTGTAGACCAAGATCAGACGCCGCGTTCTGCGGCGTCTGATCTGTCTAAACTGTTTGCCAATGTCCCTTTTATGGGGCATAAAGCAAAAATGGGTTAATAACTAGACATGTGTATGTTTTATTTGTAAATCCATCTTATACTTTTTTCTCATTTTCTAACAACATCTGTATGCGCATAAATTTAATCAGAAATGGCTCATCTCATATAAAGAGCCAAACTAAAGGGAAAAGAAGACCAGCTACTGAAGACGAATGGCAAAACTAGTGTAGTTAACACCAAAAGAAGCTTTCATTTAACTGGTAGCTAATCAATTTGACTGATACTTAAAAAAGAATTTCGAACCACTGCTGAGTGTGAAAAACTTTCACTTAATTTACTTTTTTAATTTATTTCATAACTGCATCTTAATGGGAATTTAATTGTGCACATTAAACGGTATATTAAATGGTGGTAAAATTATTAAATACTTGCAAACCCATTCACTATTTTAATACGTCTACTCTTACATGATGGCCTTTAAACTAGCGACATTTTGAAGTTTTCACTTTCATTTGAGCCGGGGCACAGCATTTCCTACTAGATTGCATGTGCGCTCAGCGAAGACTCAGATCAGCCTGCGCATCCGCGAAGACTGATCAGAACCCTCGCTGTCCGCCTGATAGCACTTGGGAACCTTGGTTATCCACAGACGGCCATGCGTAGACCCTGATCCGACTGCACAGGCTGATCTGAGTCTTCACTGGGCGCACATAGAGTCTTGTAGGAAATGCTGCGCCCCGGTTCGTTTTAATGGCTTGCTGTCTCAGGCGTAGACTGGCTCCAGTATCCAGTGACTAAATATATTTCTCCTAATCCTGTTTTATAATCCACTAAAATAAAGCCAAAAAAATATCATGACTATAAAGGCTGGTCACTAGTGACCAGCCTTTATAGTCATGATTTATTTTGGTTTATTTTATTAGATTATGAAACAGATCCTAAAAAAAAAATATTTAGCCACTGGAGACTGGAGCCAGTCTATCTCAGACGATCTGTTTCATTCTTCTATTTATTAAAAAAACAAGCATTGATAAACGCCAAGTACGAAACAGCGAACAAACTATGTCTTGCTATTTTATTAAATAAATTAGTCTCTTACCAGTTATTTTAAGATTATTCGAATATAATTTCAAAGCAAAACAAGAGCAGTTTTGATTGTAGCAAGGTACTAATGGCAAGCATAAGATTTATTGCATGACACGATGTCATCCTTGAAATAAGACAGATTCAAATGCGTCAAAATAGATACTTCAGTTTGAAGTCATCTTAAATGGGGAGCCTTTGTATGTAAGGTTGAAAATAGCAGACCCAGCTGAATTAAGGCAACTCATTAGTTATAATATAAAACGTGCAACACGAAAAGTTGAAATTAATTCAATCGCAGATGGCACCATTAACGCTTAGCACTCAGGGTAATATTTAGCAGATGGCATATTGAAATATTTTCTTATCTTTCCAAGAAAACAGGTTTTGATATTTCATGTAAGATGGAGACAATTTGCATGAACTGTCAAATCCTGTTTTCAGGGGAAAAATCACCAGTTTGTCGTCTGCTGAATTAGCCAAGAGAGCGGTAAAGGTTAACTATGGTAGAATAATATAAAATTCATTTAAAGAGCAACGGAGGTGGGCGGGGAGGGAATAAGTGCTCTGCACAGAAAATGCACTGCACAAATTAATCTGCATTATAAAAGTACAATGTAGATTCCTAGCGGACAAAAGCGTTGAAACAATATCATTTTCAACGTTGATTGAAACGATGGTGTTTCAACATTGTACGCCTGTTGGGAAATAATGTGCTTTAAAGACTAAGAAAACTTCTGAGGTTGGGCAATTTTACAGACATTACGATAACAAGCATGTGTACTGTAAACCTCATATTCGCCATACTATATAGTAAAATCAATTGAATGAGGACAATTTTCAATATGTTGCAGTATTCAAACCTGGTTTCAAATGTTTATCGTTTCTATCAACCGTCTGTATTGCATAAACATGTCTTAATGTATGTGATGACGAAATATAGTGGAAATGTCTTGAGTTACATAGCTCCAGCTAAGAGGAATATCCATAAAAATAGTTTCCTTATTTCTGCACGAAAACGTATATTGTGGGTTCGCAGCAGATTTGCTTCTCATGAGAACTCACAGCATACGTTTTCGTGGAGAAATAAGAAACTCTGATACCAATACAATATGGTTGAACAAATGTCGTATCTGGGGCTACTACTTAAATATAGGTCAATGTGACTTATACAGTGAACCCTCGTTACAACGTCAGCATTTGTCCCCAAAGGCATTGCCATTAAAACGAATTTGCTGTTGTATAGCAGATAGATATGTAAGAAATATCTTGTTTTGTTCGTATTTCCTCATAGAATATATGTTTTGGATATTTGTTAGAATCGCCTCAGTGTGAGGCGATTCTAACAAATATCCAAAACATATGTTTCTTTAAAGTATTGAATACAACATTCTTGCAGCATAATTTGTGACTAATTGTTACCTCTTAAGCGAAGGATTTGTGAAAGTCAAATTGTCATTATAACGAAATTTGTCGTTGTATCGAGTGTCGGTATAAAGAGGGTCATCTGTATTTCACGGTCCAGACATTGGTCGACATTATATATGTTTGGTGATCACTTGATGGCTTAACGTGGAGTTTGTTACTTCGCTGTCAATCTGCAACATTTGCGTGGTTCAAGATTTTTGTGAAAGCTATTACTTGTACCTATAGTAGCTTTTCTGCTGCTATGTACATGTATATATGTGTATGATTTACTTTTATAGCCATATATTTTAGTGTTACGCATAGATGAACATATAATAAACGTATCTTTAATGAAAATGTAGTAAAATATATGATATATCACGCCAACATGAAATAAATAACTACATGTGTTAAATGATTTATGCAAATGACAAGGAAAACAAATGATAATTTGACAAAGAAACACGAGATTTTCTTCGAACGGACAAAAGAACCTATACACTCAGCAGGGAATTCCTAGTAGCTTCACCGCCCCACAAAACAACATACAAATTATCGCATTATGAATCCTTGTAGGTTTACCATTTTACCATTATTTGACCATTACCACTCTCAGGGCAGATTCAGCAGACGACAATTTGATAACTTTTTTTTACCAGTTTCCCCAGAAAATAGGCTTTAACATTCCATGCAAATTGTCTCCACAGGAGACAATTTGCATGAAATGTCAAAGCATATTTTCTGAGAACTTGAAAAATAAGAAAAAAATTCTACATGTCGTCTGATGAAATTATTTTCCCACCATGCTAAGCGGTTAGTCTCAAATACTTATAATACCCTCGATTTATTGGTTTAAATAAACAGATCGAACGATTCATTTGCGCCGTCAGATTTAAATAAAGTACCCCAATCCCCGTGTATGTAAGCGTTGGACCGGGTATCCATGCAGCTTAGCAGATCTACGATGTTCCTATCATAATGTCATTCTTGATCTTGGCGTTCCTAAAATGAACTGCGGGCCAGATTAGATAGTGCTGAGGTGCAGTCTGGCCTGAGTTCAAAACATGCCTATAGGTCCTAAGGTCTCTCTGAACTCGGTACGATCTATTAGATGGTGTTAAAATAATTTATGTCTTAATAAAACAGAACAAAGAAACTAACACACAGCTTTAAAGTAATTTTGGATTTAAATGTTAAACCATTCATTTCTCCTTCTGCCTGATTAATCTCGGCCTTTCATATATAGCGTACTGCTCCTCATTAACGCTTAGCACTCTGGGTAAAATTATCAACAGACGACATATTGAAATATTTTTTCTTACTTTTTCGAGAGAACAGATTTTGATGTTTCATGTAAATTGTCTTCAATGGAGACAGTTTGATTGAAATGTCAAATCCTGATTTCTAGGGAAAAAAAAGATAAAATATCATCAATTTGTCGTCTGTTGAATTTGCCCAGATAATGGTAAAGGTTAATATATAGCCAGACATTTCAGTTTGTGTGATTCAAGGTTAGGCTGAATACCAGACCTGTGTGAAGAAAAAAAAAAACAGAAAAAAAAAAAAATAATACGAAATGACCTTACATGAGGTTAAATTACCGTTTCTTACTTTTTTTTCTTTTAAATGAATTATTCTCCTTTGTCTCGTACATTTTAATATGCACACCTTGCACATTATAATGTGGCAAAACAAATGTTATTGCGAAGTATATTTTTTTTTATGTCTATAAATGGTACAAATTCTATTTTGAACCGCTAAACTGTTTGCACAGGAAATTGAAATACATATCCACAAAAAGGTGTCAGTCAATGAACCTGTGTATGAAATCAACTAATGCCGCTACTCACATGCCATCTTTAACAAAAGACTGGATTTTTATTCCGCCATTTTTAATATTGGAGATAACTAGCGACTTCGAGATTTCGCGCGAGTAAAACTAGTTAATGCGCCCCCACGCCCCTCAGCCCCCACCCCACCCCCAACACACACACACACACACACACACACACACACACACACACACACACACACACACACACACACACACACACACTGAGTACTTTTCCAAATGACCTTTCCAAGGCGGTTCCTCTGTTGCAGTTCTTCTTTGTTTTTTCGTCTGTAATATCATATGTGGTGTTCGTTTTGCCTTTATTTGATCCTCATTTCTTTTTTTCTCATCACGAAAACATCCCAGTAAGCATTCTTTATAAATCTACAGCGGGACGTGATCGGCCCGTCAGGGTAGCTGACGGGCCGATAACGTCCCGCTGTAGATTTATAAAAAATGCTAGCTGGGATACCTATATAATTTTGACCCCCTTAAACCCCACTTTTACATAGTAAAACTGGGGTTTACAGGGGTATACATTATTTTTCTTATTTCTGCTAAAAACATAGATTGTGGGTATTCGTTAGAACCGCCTCGTCGAGGCGGTTCTAACGCGTACCCACAATCTATGTTTTTGAGCAGAAATATGAATAATACCAGAATTTTTTATCTGAAAATTTTCATTTTTTGGTTTTAAAATTTTCAGCACATTTGAATAGGCATGTTTTCGTAATGGTCCCTCATCTCTTTTTCTTTAGGTATCTTTGGTAGGCCGTGTATCATGATTGTTACATTTCCTGGGTATCTTTACTTACATTTTTCCTGTTTGGTTTTACATACTAAACCACATCTGAAAGGGGTACCTGTGACAAAGCTGGATTGGACGATTGGGGCATAAGTCATGGAATTTGCATCATGAAAACATGCCTGTGTAACTTTGACCCACTTAAACCCCAATTTTATATAGTAAAACTGGGGTTTACATGGGTATACATTATTTTTCTTATTTCTGCTCGAAAACATAGATTGTGGGTACTCGTTAGAACCGCCTCACCGAGACGGTTCTAACGAGTAACCACAATTTATGTTTTGAGCAGAAATATGAATAATATCGGAGTTTTTCATCTGCAAATTTTCAGTTTTTGGAGGTGGAAGTTTCTACCCAGTGGGCACACAACGTGAAAATAACGTCGTTCAAACGTCGATGCGACGTGATCACGTCGAATCGACGTTGATACGACGTCATTTTGATGTTGTGTGCCTGCTGGGTATATATTTGAATGGGCAAGTTTTCGTAATGGCTAGACAGAATTATGTAGCCTGTTCTGAAAATTCAACTTCAGACCACAGATTCTCAACAACCACCGAACTAATTAGATAATCCTTCACTAAGGCACTGAAAGTGCTTGAGATTGGATCAGTAATCCTCTTAACACTCAGCTTGCTGGGTAAAATTTTCAGCAGACGACATTTTGAAACATTTTTGTTCTTATTTTTTTTCCAGAAAATTGGCTTTGACGTTTCATGCAAACTAGTTTGCATGAAATGTCATAGCCTATTTTCTGGGGAAAATAAAAATATCGTTGATTTGTCGTCTGCTGAATTTGCAAATAGAGCGGTAAAGTTTAAACATTCAGCATATATAGCGCGCGTCTTGTGTAGTATTAAAATATATTAGGTTAGATTGACCCTTATTGCATTATGCGTTTATAGGATAATGTATTTGAATGATACTTCATAATATACCCTTGACAGTTTATCTTATTAACGCTTAACACTCAGGGTAAATTTTCCAGCAGACGACATTTTGAAATAGTTTTCTTATTTTTTCCAGAAAACAGGATTTGACATTCCATGCAAATTGTCTCCAGACAATTTGCATGAAATATCAAATCCTGTTTTCTGGGAAAAATTAGAAAAACTATTTTCAATTTGTCGTCTGCTGAATTAGCCCAGAGAGTGGTTGAGGTTAAACTGATACTTAATTACATATACATTTTACTACAACACCCATATCCATAACTTCGGCTGGCTCATGTGATTCAGTTCATTCATACAATACCTGCATAATACATGAACGGCCAGTTTTACGGTAGTATAGCATTTAACACTTACAGCGCTGAAAATTGTAGCATTTTTTCAAAATTATTTTTCAGAAAAAATAAGTTTTGACATTTCATGTGGCAGAAGACTCTCATGCAATTTCAAGACAGTTTTGTTTTTAAAAATCAAAACATGTTTTTTTCAAAATGTCGTCTGCTGTGGTTGTGATTCAAACTACATAAACAGAAACCGTTAACAAAATAAAAGCTACATTTTAACCTTCACAGTGACTTATTTCTGATTTAAGTTTGATAAACGTCAAAGTAATATGAATATTCCCACATTTACAGCGCTATGTATAATAAACAGCCCGGGAGTAGAAAAGAACATGTCGAGGAAGAGCGTCAGTCACAGAAGATGGCCTACCAATGACACCAAGAGGAACGGCAAACAAACTACGACAAGCACACACTTTACAAACCAAGGAAAAACAAAGCTACCATCTGTATATAAGCCGGACTCGGTGGCTCAGTTGGATGCACCGTCCGATTGGAGCCCAGGAGGTCGCGCCGTCGCGGGATCAGCCCCCGCCGAGGTCGGCAACATTCTTTCGTGGCGATTGATCATGAAATATTTCCTACGGTCATTCTCTTCCTTCCGCTGATTCAAGAAGGGCAGCTGTCAGTTTCTGGCGAAAAGAATGTGCACGATACTGGTTAACCGCTTAGAGGACTAAGCCAGTCCAGTAAACGTGTGGTTAGGTAAACTGACCGCGCTCGACATGGCCCCATTGGGTTGACTGGGCCGTAAAACCTCAACACAAACAAAAACCATCTGTATACAAGTATTGCCTTCGTTGAGAAGACAGGGTTAATTAATGAGCACTGTCCAAATAACCTGCTCGCATGCTGTTGCACGCAGTTAGAGTCCAGCCTCTGGGCTTGACCGCAGCTGCATTCAGCCAACACTGAGGTCACGTATAATCCCCTCCAGTATATGCACTAGTGAATATAATTTGAAAGGTGCCGTAAAAATGGCTCATATGTAACATGTGGACAGTGAAGGTCTCGATCAGCCTGACCATAAGCTGTATCTGATTAGATCTGATCAGGGCCTACGCTGTCCCTTTAAGGC
Organism: Anodontia alba; assembly: GCA_964016985.1. Lineage (NCBI taxonomy): Eukaryota > Metazoa > Mollusca > Bivalvia > Lucinida > Lucinidae > Anodontia > Anodontia alba. The sequence continues at coordinate 96,732,851 of OZ024821.1, read as the reverse complement.
GAATAGATACACCAGGAGATTTAAAATTTAGCCGCCATTTTAACAAGGGAGACATTTTTTATGTCTTCATACTTGCTTCCCTGCATACTAACCGCTTCTGAAAAGGGGTCTACTCTATAAGGAAAGAATTTGCTCCCTCTGGGAGCAAATTCTTTCCTTATAAAATAGACCCCTTTCTGGGTGCAAATTACTTCCTTATAGAGTAGATACTTTTCTGGGACCAAAGAATTTCCTTATAGAATAGAACCCTTCTCAGAAGGGGAGATAACAATAGAGTTTCCTCCTCTGAAAGTGTATATATCCCCTTAAACAATTCAGAGAATTCTATACAATTAGTTGACATACATCAACGAGCGTGACAAAAAGAAGAAAAAAATGAACATACGTGCGGGCTGACCCGGGCTTTTGCTGTTCACATATGACAAAATAACACTTTTCTCGCGTTACCGCGCATCTAACCCTTCATGAGCAAAATGGTACCATACAATTTATGGCCATTAAGCAAATATAGGTCGGTCTGTTCGGAATGTTCATATTTCGTATGCACACAATATAAGCTGTGTAGAATTTATATTGCGCAAAGCGTAGATAGAAGTAAGGGCAAGGCTGTACATGCCGATCATGGTCTTCGATGTTCACATACGCAATAAGTGTTTGTTTTACCCATTTATGCCGAGTGGACACTTCTGCCCTAACTCTATGTTTAGTCCATTTCCAATAGAAGGGACGTCTGGTTATTATTATTACTATTATTATTATAATTATTATTATAATTGCCATGTTTTAAAGAAATTCCCGTATTTAATGCAAACAGTACAGACCCTGATCAGACGCCGCATATGCGGCGTCTGATCTGGGTCTACACTGTTTGAAAATGGCTACTTTAAGGGGCATTAGGCATGAATGGGTTTAGTAAAGTTGAAAACTAAGCCATACGTAAATAAATCAACACGCAGGACATATAGATAGAAGCTGACTAGGCTTCTTCATGACAGCCTGCTCGCGTTTTTTCACTGGCCTCCTTCGGAATCACCGAATTCACTGTGTTATAGAATAGGCAATGAAAGTGTAAGATGCGAACGTATACACTGATATGGCCACGGATCTTCGCTATTGGTACATGTCAGTTTTGTGTGAAGCGGATTATAAATCTCAGCGGCGACCAAGTACTCCACCATACTACATCATTTTGATATCTTTCTTTGAAGTAGGTCTGAATCCAACTTAATATATTTTCCTTAGTCTCCAGTTGATTAAAAGTACATGATATTTGACAGTCCGTCCTCAATAATGACATCTGGCAGTGTATTCTTTAATACCTATTTTCTTGCTTTCTTCAGTTAATAATCATTTAAGTGAGTAATTAACAGACATACCTTTGACAGATTGTCCTTTTTAATATGAGAAAATTACTTTATTCATATTATATTTAATATAAGGCATATCATTATGAAACTTACGTATATGGCTACTAAACAGGGTGATTGGGGGATCGCATCATATACATCATTGTCATACCGTGATTTTATACTGATTAATAATCATATTCATCACGAAAACATGCCTATATAATTGTGACCCCTGCAAACCCCACTTTTATATAGTAAAACTGGGGTTTACAGGGGTATACATTATTTTTCTTATTTCTGCTCAAAACATAGATTGTGGGTACTCGTTAGAACCGCCTCGGCGAGGCGGTTAGATTTCTGCTCAAAACATAGATTGTGAGTACTCGTTAGAACCGCCTCGGCGAGGCGGTTCTAACGAGTACCCACAATCTATGTTTTGAGCAGAAACGTGAAAAAATATCAGAATTTTTTATCTGAAAATTTTCATTTTTTTGGTGGTAAAAAAATTCAGTATATTTGAATAGGCATGTTTTCGTAATTATTATTATATTTTTTATTTTTATTTTTTACAATTATTATTATTTTCAAAAATCATATACCCTTGCTTATTTCGAAAACGTTCATAAGGTGCATTTTGATAAATAAATAATAGTTCGTCTGTCATTTAATACTGACAATGACCAATCTTAATCACATGCGAGAAATGCTACTGTTTGTGTGTTTTAAGATGGCTGATGAGACCAATTCTAGCTCTAAACTGTCTGTTGCAGATGGAACAACAGAGGTCAGAACAAGACAGCTCTGTTGGTGATGCCTTAGCTCTGGCTTTGCGCTGTGCACGTTTCTGCTCGGCTTCGCTGATTCTTTTTGCCTCATATTCAATAGCACCTCTTCTGATGAGGCCTCGCCACTTTGCTCGGCACTGTGCAATTTGTTCCCACGACTCTGTTGGTATGTTGAAATCCTTCAGGGAGGCTTTGAGGGTGTCTTTGTATCGCTTCTTCTGACCACCGTGGGCGTTGCCCATTTTAGTTCTCCATAGACGATTTTCTTTGGCAAACGTACCTCAGGCATACTGGTAACATGGCCTGTCCATCTTAACTGTGCCAGTTTCAGACGAGTATGTACACTCTGCATCCCTGCCATTTTCAGGACTTCTGTGTCTGGAATCCTGTCTTGCCACTTAATCTTTAAAAGTTTTCTAGGGCAGCTTGTATTGAAGTGGTTCAGTATTTTAGCGTGCCGTTGGTAAACAGTCCACGTTTCGCATGCATACAGTAGTGTTGGCAGCACCACAGCTTTGTAGACTTTCAACTTTCTGTCAAGCCTGATTCCACTTCGATCCCAAACACTATCACGTAGTCGGCCAAATGCTGCACTACCTTTGGCAATCCTAGCATTGACTTCATCATCAATGTGCACGGCTCTTGACAACGTGCTTCCAATGTAGGTGAACTTGTCTACCACTTGCAATCTTTGACCTTTCACTGTAATGGTGGACTCCTTGTAAGGCTTGCCAGGTGCTGGTTGATAAACCACCTCGTTCTTTTTGATGCTGATTGTGAGGTCATAGCTGTCACAGGAGTCAGATACTTATTATTTTCAAAAATCAAACCCTTGCTTATTTCGAAAACGTTCATACGGTGCATTTTGATAAACTACTTCTCTGTTTATCGTACTGGAAAGCGCTTCGATACACTGCATTATTGGGATTTGTTCTTATTTGGCTTTGGTCATACAAATATGAAAAAAATATATGCATAACTGGAAGTATATGTCGCATCGCATCAAGCCGTGTGGAAAATTATTTTCATTCACTGAAGCGAGCCGCAATTTATCATCTCCGTCGCTTATGCTCTTGATGTGTTTTAATAATTCTTATTTACTACAATCATAATACAGCCCATGTAACTATAAATCACTTGGCCATTGTGGCAAACCTGTTTGATCTAAATCACAAAAATTAGCCAACACATGGGAAAAGGGTACTTATTGCATAGGCGACCAGCAAAGGCTCAGGCGAGCCTGCGCATAAGCGCAGTCTCGCCAGAGCCTTTGCTGTTCGCAGGTATGCAGTAAGGACCTTGAGGAAGCTTCAGGCAAAAAAACGCATATCTGTAGCCCAAATAAGGGACTTCGCATGCGCATTCGATGAACCACAAACCCACATGTCCCTTCTTTTCGCGTGCCTGCTCAAATATATATTACCGTGCTTGATTTAGTGGACCTTGGATAAGCACCATGTCTCCAGAACCTTGTTGGCTATGCAAACAAAGCACTCTAGATCAGCAGAATGTTTGCGATTTGCTCCTCTAAGACTCAATGGAATTGTCTTGGCGTCAAATGGTTTTCCAGAAAATATGTTTTAATACAGAAATATGAAATTATCAAACTTTTTTCTTGAGAAATATCAAATTTTCTCAAGCCCTGAATACAAAATCTAGTCAGATAAATATCAGCTATTTAGGTACATATATCCCGTGCAACAGCAGAACGGCATATGCGATAAAGTGGCGACTCCAATCAGCCCCGTCAGTCCTCGTTGATCGCTCTAGCATTCCTTTTGACATGCAGAGATTGTTCATGAAAACAGCGAAGACTCTGGTTAAATATACACGTATAGACGGATCTAAGTCTTCGCTCTTGGAATTCAACTTTTTTGCTTTTACTGTGGACCGACTCACGTAAATGGTCAGTGACCAATAAAATAAAGCATCTTTTCCTTTGGTCGTTATTCTTAACCCTTGTTCTGCTGAACACGGATATACACTGCCTTTGCAAACAGTGTAGATCCAGATCAGTTGGCTTCAGAATTGATCTGGATCTGCACTGTTTGTCATTCAGTGTGTGAATTTATATCAACAGCCTGGATCAAGTCTGATTGGCGGGAGTGGCATCTTAATTTATTCAGCAGGACAAGGTTTAATCAATTAATACTAAATTCAGTCCATAAAAAAGCTAAGCAAACAATAGTTACAAAGTCATACTTTTCTCTCAGTTGCCCAGTTATTATCATTGTAAATCACGGTAATGTTGACAATATTATAAACGACATTTTCATTTCCTATAATAGTATCGTCTAGCTACATCTTGTACCAAAACTTAATGACTATTTTTATTTATTTATTTATTTGTTTATTTATTTATTTATTTATTATTTATTTATTTATTTATTTTTTTTTTTTTTTGCTATTGAATTTGAAAGGTTGATGATTTTTTTTGTTCATCAGAAGAAGCAAATAAATCGTCCTGCTGTGTGTATCTCCGAGGTGCGTATAGAATTTTGTCGCTTTAGCCTACTTCGCAGCCTTAACTCTTTCGGTGCCAAATTTCAGACGACATTTGTCGTCTGATTTTTCATTTTAACAAACCATCGCTTATAAAAGACGTTTATATGTAAAATTGAAAGACTGAATGTCAAACAGTGTAGATCCAGATGAGACGGCTCAATGAGCCGTCTCATCTGGATCTATGCTGTTTGCAAAAGCCTATTATTATCACCTGTGGCATTGAAAGAGTTAAGGGGATTAGAAACATTTTCAAGGGTGGTAACTCAGTCAAAATTGTTATTATCCCCTACTGAAGACGACTCTTCTCTACAAGGAAAGAATTTGCTCCCAAATATGTCGAACAGAAGAAAAATAAAACAAATAGAATGTCATTCAATGATAAGACGGTATAACCTAAAGCGCTAAACAAAATTGTATCAGACGACTTTCTATTTATTTTTTTTTTTTTATCAGAGAAAATAAGACGTCATTTCATGTAAATCGTCTGCTCTGCCTAGCAGACGATTCACATGAAATGTCAAGCCTTATTTTCTCTAAAAAATACAAAAAACACGAAAATATATCAAAATGTCGTCTCCTGCAGTTATAATTAGCACCTTAAGGGTTAGCCCTGCCTGTAATTTCCCCATAATTCTGAGCCAAATTGAAATTGATATCGATACTACTAATAGTCCCGGTTATAACAGAAAAAAGCAAATATACTTTTTTTTACACATTTTTGTCTCAATTTTTATGCAACCGCGTCTTGAAAAAGCAATGCCTTATATTAATCCCTTGAATAAATTTTAATGGTTTCTTCCGTTGTCTTCCCACGTGTTTGCTCCGCGATTCACCAAAATATCAGTTATATCGGAAATCATAGCAATCAATCATGAAATAAGTGGAAACTGAATTTAAAGTGCAAGAAGACGTAACAAGTAAATTAACCCAAATACAAAGTTAATTCAGTCAGTAATCTTCTAAACATTGCTCTGTACACGTATTTCCAATTTCTGTTGGATTGGTAAGTGGTAAAGCAGTCGAAAAACCTAAGCCGACACACGCGAATTTTCACTTACATTGTTGCATTTGATTACTTTGTGTGTGCGTACGTGTGTTAACAATCTTTCAGTGACACGAATGCTTTTAGATATAGCAGAAGTCCCAACGCCCATTTGATAGTTTTGCCTCTCTGATTGCTGTTGCCACAAGATAACTGTTGATAGCTGTTGCCGGGGTACACTATTTCCTACAGGATTGCAAGCGCGCCCAACGAAGACTCAGATCAGCATGCGCATCCGCGCAGTCTGATCAGAATCTTCGCTTGCAGACGCTTTGCATGCTTGGCTGCCCACAGAGTAGCCTGCGCATTACGAAAACATGCCTATTCAAATATACTGAAAATTTTACCACCAAAAAATGAAAATTTTCAGATAAAAATATCTGATATTTTTCATATTTCTGCTCAAAGAATAGATTGTTGGTACTCGTTAGAACCGCCTCGCCGAGGCGGTTCTAACTACCCAAATCTATGCTTTTGAGCAGAAATAAGCAAAATAATGTATACCCCTGTAAACCCCAGTTTTACTGTTTAAAAGTGCGGCTTAAGGGGGTCAAATTTTCGTGGTGGAATACTCTTATCTGAGTGGTCGGTGGGCGCACATACAATCTTGCAGGAAATGCTGCCGCCCGGCAACATGAGCCTACCCATTGTTTTAATGTGTGTTTTAAGGACCTTAGTCTGACCAAGCAATAGTCACTGTGATATTGAAGCTCTGAAACTTTGGAGGCTGTTGACAGAGTATATTCCTTCATTAGTAAGAAACTCCTTTGCCGAAGTATAGTATTTTGTTTGTTTACTTATAAACATATAAACTGTTTGTTGATCATTAAACCTTTATTGTTTAGCAAACAGACCAATATGAAAACATACCGCTTGCAACTTTTGATGTTAACATTGAAGAAGTTGAATGTTTACACACATAATTTTATCATCATTATAATACATCGTACTAAACAGAGAAGTCATATGAGTAGCGACTTCGGAAACGTTGTCGGAAACGTTGTCCCATTACGAAAACGCGCCTATTCAAATATATAGAAAATTTTACCTAAAAAAAACCTGAAAATTTTCAGATAAAAAACTCTGATATTTTTCATATTCCTGCTCAAAACATAGATTGTGGGTACTCTATAGAACCGCATCGGCGAGGCGGTTCCAACGATCACCCACAAACTATGTTTTTTAGCAAAATAAGAAATATATATAATGTACACCCCTGTAAACCCCAATTTTACTATATAAAAGTGGGGTTTAAGGGGGGTCAAAATTATACAGGCGTGTTTGATGTTAACATTGAAGAAGTTGAATGTTTACACACATAATTTTATCATAGTACTAAACAGAGAAGTCATATGAGTAGCGACTTCGGAAACGTTGTGGGAAACGTTGTCCCATTACGAAAACGCGCCCATTCAAATATATAGAAAATTTTAGCTCCAAAAAACTGAAAATTTTGAGATAAAAAACTCTGATATTTTTCATATTTCTGCTCAAAACATAGATTGTGGGTACTCGTTAGAACCGCCTCGGCGAGGCGGTTCCCACGACTACCCACAAACTATGTTTTTTAGCAAAATAAGAAATATAATGTACACCCCTGTAAACCCCAATTTTACTATATAAAAGTGGGGTTTAAGGGGGTCAAAATTATATAGGCGTGTTTTCGTGATGCTCTGGGACCGTGCGTATAGCGAAGGCCCACATCAGTATATGCAGCTGCAAGGCCTTCGTTATCCTATTTACAACGTCATTAGAGACAACAGAAAGCATGTAAACTTGAGTGCAGAGAAAGCTCTGGTTAGGTTGTGCAGTTTCGCTGTCCGATGTGGATCTTTATTTGTTACGCACGTCTCTAAAGGCATTATACACATCGTATTGGGAGGGATGTGGGGGTGGAGAGATGAAAGGTAATACAGTTATACATTGTACATTCTATAATTTTTCACCCCAGAAGTCTATGCGGTAGCCCAAACTCTTGTCAAGAGCATTTTATATACAAATCTGTGCACTTTTGAATCATTTTGGTACGAGTACTGATATTAAAATGTATCTACAGTGTTGAAATGACCGTAAAACAATACTCTTCTTTATATAAGAGGAGGAAGGATAAGTTCCAAGATGTGCCGCTTTTATCATAAGTATTCGGACAAACATGCCCTTTTAGCCCGGCAACGTAGCAGAGGTGTGCTGCATTACGAAAACACGCCTATTCAAATATATAGAAAAGTTTACCTCCAAAAACTGAAAATTTTCAGATAAAAACCTCTGATATTTTTCATATTTCTGCCAAAAACATAGATTGTGGGTACTCGTTAGAACCGCCTCGGCGAGGCGGTTCTAACGAGTACCCACAATCTATGTTTTTTAGCAGAAGTAAGTAAAATAATGTATACCCCAGTAAATCCCAGTTTTACTGCATAAAAGTGGGGTTTAAGGGTGTCGTGTCCTCATGATGGTAAATATCGTATATTCACAGCACCTCAACCCCTCATATTTTTTTCTGGAAAAGCGCTGTTTGACGCGTATGAATATGTCTTGATCACCTCCTCATTACAACCAAGAATTTAGTCCAGATGGCGGTGGTTCAAATAATTGCATATACAGAAACAATTGCCATAAATCATGATAACGTGTAATTTACGTAATTAAGCAATAATGTTTAGTATGTGACCCCGTCTCTGGTTTTACCGCCCTCGTTTGTCGCCCTGATATAACCTTGTTTTATTAACGGTCAGCTGATAAGGACCAAGTAAATTTTATTGGTTTATATTGAGTTTTTCCTTTCTTTCGTTTTTATTAGATTGTTCTTTAAGTGTTGCTGTATGAATATTAACATGTTTAACCTTTAACCTGTTGGATTGAAATAACAGCATACGACATTTCAAAACATATTTCTTATTTCTCTTCGAAAACAGGTCGTTACATTTCATGCGATTTGTCTCCTTTAACGCAGGAAATCACACGCCATGTTTTCTGGGAAAATAAAACAAGATGTCATATATTTGTCGTCTGCTGAATTTGCCCAGAGGGTGCTTAATGTTCAAGAGCAGTACACTCAGCGCACCAGGTAATTTTAGGGCGTCTCGGTAAGGATAAAAGTAGTGATGTCATCAAAAAGATTGTCACTGCTTCGAATGAATCTACCCGATTTTTTTCTACTAACCCGATGTTTTCTTAATTGTTTCACTCAAGACATTTCTGCAAATGACGCCTGCAATTGACGACATTTTATTATTATTATTATTAGTTTTGTTTTCAGAGAAAATAAAGCTCGACATCTTATGTGAATCGTCTGCCAAGCAGACGATTCACATAAGATGTCGAGGCTTAATTTCTCTCTAAAAAATGTCGTCTGTCACAATTTTGCTTAACACTTTAAGGGTTACATGGTATGTTTAGGAATCACCACGCATTTCATGTTGCTCTCGATATATACCATGTTTACCTAGAGTATTCGGACACCTTAACTCCTCACCATACTTATCCTTATATTTGGACGTCTATCTTGCTACCTGTTATTGTGTCTAAAAACTGCTGCGTGTCAAACAGTGTAGACCCTGATCAGACGTCGCCTTACACTATTTGCTCAGATGTTGGGAAGTGAATGAGGATAGACTACTCGGGAGTTTTCAAAGAAATTGCAATGTCCCTTATAGACCAAGCACAGCTAAACCCGTACATTCCATTAGCATTGTCTGTCTAAAATCAGCAGACGACACCATGATATCTCAGCAGACGACACCTTGATATCTTCCTCACTTTCCAAATAGCTTTTGACAATAATGCAAATTGTAGGAGATATCCAATATTGTTTTAAGGCATAAGGTGAGAAATAAAATCCAATGTCGTCTGCTGCAGTTTTTAAGTGTCATGTTAAGCGTTAAAGAGCTGATAAATTAATAATTTAGAACAAGGTGATTACACAGGAAGATATCAGTCATAAGTAAGGTTATACTTACCCGTGCTATTAATTTGCCTCTGCGGTTAAAACAGATATGCAAATCTGTATGCTCACCAAATATTCTCATCGCCCCATTAGGTAAGGACTCGAAAATTAATTTCACTGCAAATAAAAAAAAAAAAAAAAAATTAATCGCAACACGAGAAAAGGAACGTAATATATACAGTTAACTCTCACTATCTCGACTTCGCTTATCTCGAATAACCGCTTATCTCGAAGTGAAAATCTGGCCTCTGTTTAACATAGAAAATCTAACAACAAGTACCAAATATTGTGGAAAAGAGGAGAAATTACTCCTAGGGAGCAATTTCTCCCCTTTTCCACATTTTCAATATATCTCTAACTTCAGGAATCAAATAACAAATTCATTTGTAAAATGTGGTTGTCCGATTTTTTTTCCCCTCAATTCTGCAAATCTGATATGTCGAGGTACGGATATCTTGAAGTATTTCAGAGAGTCTCTTGGACTTCGAGATAACGAGAGTCGACTGTATGTGCATGCTTCAAGGACTCTGATCAGTTTGCACATCCGCGCAGTCACTGTTCACCTATATATCGAGGGTTGAGCGCAAGACTAGCGTAAGTCAGATGGTTGTTTTTCCCCAAACCTAATCTCCTCACCATGAAGGCGTTATGAAGATTACAACATTTCTTTCTGTAAACAATGAAAATTTAGGTGCCATTGCTCGTATGAGCAATGGCACCTAAATTTGCATTGTTTACAAAGGGGTCCAAGTTGCCCCTAAACAAGGGTTTCAAAAATATGTTTGAGTTACTATAGTCTTGCGCTCAACCCTCGATATGTTACAGTATGAGTGGTAGTTAAAGTACTGAACAAACCACGCGGATATGCAAGCTGAACTCAGGTTTGGGTTTGGGGAGGAACATCAGTGGTAACAAAATTGCCGCCCATGAAAGTTTATCCATTCCCCACCCCTTAAGCGTTACTTTTTCATTTTGTATTTGCCATATGAACTCTTCTACCATTAAATTTGAATAAGGCTGTTAGTAAACACACGCACGCACGCACCCGCGCGCGCGAGCACACTAGCAAACTACCCCCCTCCCAACACACACAACAACAACAACAACAACGACAACAACAATAAACATTGCATTAGGGGTAAGCGAAGATAAAAAAATATAAGCAACAACTCAGATTTCGGCTATCCCTTATATGAATGTCTTGGATACAGATCCGGGTACCTATCCACACAGTCTGGTCTGATTTATAGGATTGTGGACACCTTGGGAGACTGTAGGCCTGGCCACGCATGTGCAACAAAGTACGTTTTCTATGACCGGCGTAATTTATATACCGGCGTCCTTTAATTTAACGGTTTCTACAATGACTCCGTTTAACCCCAAATTCCGCCTTTAGTTTAACCCTTAAAGCACTAATCACAACGGCAGCAGACGACACTTACAAATATTTCTTTTTTTTTTTTTTTTTTTTAATTTTCAGAGAAAATAAGACTTGACATATCATGTGAATCGTCTGCTAGGCAGACGATTCACATGAGATATCAAGTCTTATTTTATCTTGAAAATAACATAATTTGAGAATACCGTCTGCTGCAAATTTGCTTGGCGCTTTAAAGGTTAATAGCATACCATTGAATTAGGTTTGTGTGGGACAAAGCATAGTTAGCATGTCAACATTGCATTTATCGTATTTACCCAAAGTATTCGGACAGACGGTCCTGTGTAAACAGTGAAGACCTTTTTAAATACGCCGCGTTCTGCGGCGTCTGATCAGGGCTTACACTGTTTGCAAAACATCCCGAGGCTTTTAGGCACATTAACAGGTAGCAAAATGGACTAGTTCTAATCTTAAGACAAGTACGGTAAAGAGCGAAGGTGTCCGAATACTTTGGGTAAAATACGGTACCTTATCTACAAAGCATTTGCAACCTTTGAAGGTCCTCAGGGGGTGGCATAATAAATTTTAACTTAAGGCATGCAATTTGTTTTCCACTTTGTTAGCGACAGGTACAACTTGCACATATTATAATGCAATTTCACTGCACAGAAATGTAGACTGTAAACTAGACAGATAAAACCTGTGATTTTTTGCTTGATAGTTGCGTAGGACGTTTTATTTTATACTGAAATTTCGGTTCAAATACCTAAGCAAGTGACCGAGAGTAGAGCGGGAGTATCGCGTAGAATGCACGATTTGTTCCCCTATAATTCTGTTTCTATCCAAACTCTTGTGCATTTGAGGCAAGATGACAGACTGCTTTAATACAGAAAGTAACATTTGTACATGCAGTACATGACACATCAAAATCAGCGGCTGAGCTGACCACGCCACAGGTACTGTACGTTTCTACGCGCGCACATGATGCAGTATGATATTACAACCGTATTATGAGCCCAGGAGCGTGCATAAAAAAGAGATCAGACTGTTTCTGCGACCTTGGTAGTCCTGTCAGGACCCTCATCAAGAATGTACCCTACTGGCTCTGCGCTACGGTATAGTACTGTTACGTACACCAAAGAATGTAGCGCCACAGAATATATCATTACGAAAACATGCCTATTCAAATATTATGAAAATTTTACCACTAAAAATAAAAATTTTCAGCTAAAAAAAAATTTGATATTTTCATATTTCTGCTCAAAACATAGATTATGGGTACCGTCAATCTATGTTTTTGAGCAGAAATAAGAAAAATATTGTATACCACTGTAAACCCCAGTTTTACTATATAAAAGTTGGGTTTAAGAGGGTCAAAATTATACAAGCATGTTTTCGTGATGTAAGACTGGTTTTGTGTTAAATATTGATATAGCGCTGTTAGGAGCCCTAGTTACATGCTCCAAAGAGCGTAGCACCACAGGTTGTACGAAACTGGTTCTTTCTTTATATGTGCCAGTGATATGCACTACAGAATGTAACAGACTGCATTCAAACTCTTGGTATAACATTGTTAGGCGCCCCAATGGTATGTACAAGATTTGTTCTTCAGTAGAGACATAGCACTATTAACCCATGTCCTGCTGAATAAAGTGCCATGCCCATTTCTAATTTTCAGCCAATCAGATTACTTAATTCAGATTGTTGCTATAAAATCACATACTTCAAGGCAAACAGTGCAGATCCAGATCAGTTGGCTTCTTCAGAAGCCAACTGATCTGAATCTACACTGTTTGCAAAGGCAGGGTATATCCTGGTTCAGCAGGACTAGGGTTAACCAGTGGCATGCATGTCTAGCCGAGTAAATACAACATAATTTTATAGCTACCCCAATGTCTCTTATTTCACTATCTTCTACATCAGAGAATGGCATCACTCCTACACCTGCTACCCTACTGTTCACATCAGCAGAAGCCAAATCCTTGGATTAATTCGAATCATTTTTTTCAAGTAGAAATCGGTTATAAAATATAATATTAGCGATTTATTGTCGCTGATAAGAGACATTGGAATCTCTTTTATACTATTTAAAGCATTTATTAGGCTCAAATACTGGTCTGTTTTCGCTTGTTTGCGCATTGTACTGTCAAAGACGTGCACAAAAACAGCCAAGATTTTACCATACAGTCGAACCCCAATAGCTCGAACACGGATGACTCGTTTATCAGGGTTTATTCGAACTCGCTTTTGAGTCCCTACGAAATTCTTCCGATAGCTCAAAAATCCAAATTTTTAGGGATTTTCTTTTTATTTTATCATGAAATGGATGTTGTATGTACTCCTAAGAATCGCCTCAGTGAGGCGATTCTTATGAGTCCACATAGCATACCATTATTTTATAGAAGATTAAAACGACTTCCCTAAATTATCATCATTTGCTTCCTGACATGGCGCTATGTTTAACCCTCAGTGGCTCGAACTACCCATTTCTCGAATAAATTTTAATGATCCCAAAGATGTTCGAGCTATTGAGGTTTTACTGTATTTACTTTGAGTATTCGGACAGACAGGAATAAACAAGTAGTGTAGACCCAGATCAGACATCGCAGAATGTCCGAATATTTAGGGTACTGGAAACTGCTAGAGCAGTGTGAAACGTCCTGATTATTAGTTTGTAGAATTCAGCTATCTTACACGAGGCGCGTCATCAATACAAGACCCGTAACATCAGTATACGCCATCAATAATACAGCCGTAAAAGCAGAAAACGTACCTTCTGGTCTGTGCGCCAAACGAAGACTCAAATCAGCCTGCGCATCCGGGCAGTCTAACCAATCTTCATTGTCCGCATGAAGAACTTTGCATTCTTGGCTATCCAAAAAGCGCCCAGTGACGATTCTGATCAGACTGCGCGAATGTGCAGGCTGATCTGAATCTTCGCTGGGCGCACCTGTCCGATTGTATTTATTGGTCGTACATATGTACATATGTATCAGTCATCGATGACGTAAAAATTCCCATAATTCCAGACCCCGTAATTCCCCCGTTTTAACTACAAAGTATGCTTTAATGACAGATTGTCCCCGATTCTGAATAAAAGACGGTTTTGTTTATTATAAATGTCTTTAAAATTTTGGAAAATAGTATGGAACATTTTCCTCAGCGTCGTAATTTGGTTAAAAAGTTAGAAAATCATACAGTATCCAATTTAATGTGTCTGTCAACCATTAGCTTACGGAATTTACTACGTGTCTTCGTGCATATGCGAACAGCGAAGGCCCAGATCAGCCTGCGCATCCGCGCAGTCTGATCAGGGCCTTCCCTGTCCGCTAACAGAATCACTGGATAGTAAAGAATCTTTCAATGGGGAGAAAATGGCCGGATGCGACTTTGCTCATGTCCAGGTTGATGTTAATCCGCACATTTTGCACATGTTTGAAGGTACTTTTTTTGCTTGACGCGGCCCATAGAACTACAAAAGACATTTTCAAATGTGTTGTATTTTCTGACTTTGCACAGAAAAGGTGAAAAATAAAGAAAATGCCACTGATTTTTCGTCAACTGATTTAGTCTAGAGACCAATAGCTTAAAGGGGAATAGATGCATTTTCAGGGGCGACAACCCTGTCAAAACTGTTTTTGTTCCTTTCTGGAAAGGGATCTAAGGAAACAGAGTGAACCCCTTTACACAGTAGGGGATTGGTACGCAGAAAATAGCGATTAAACTAATATACAAAAACACGAAGTCCTGTTTTGGTCTGGAAGTACAGTGAATTTAAAATTTCACATTTTACCATGGTAATATTTTTATCAGTATGTCAATTTCGTCTTCTCTAGGAATTCAAAATATCATTTAATGTTAAATAAAGAGTTCATGCTACTCTTCTTCTCTTTTATATAAATGGCAGTATATGGTTTAAAGTTGGAGGTCCTGACTTCTAAGCATCAGTATAATTTGGCAGTCCGAGGACACTTATGTGAAATCTGGACTTTCCGTTATCCAAGTATTGAGTAAAGCAAACAGGAAGTCACCTAACTTATCTCACTTGTGAAAAATGGCGACACAATCTCTCTGTGTGTCCAGAGACCTTTAAAAAATATTTGAGCCAGGCAATAGAGGACTGTGCATAATCTTGATGGCTCTTCACAGTTTCTTGTCCCACAGGTGTTAACATTCCGAATCCCACATGTATAAAGGCGGAAAATTAATTTTAGAATTTCACGCTGAAAGTTCGTCTTATGCTTTGTAAAATGTTCATATGTTCTGTTTGCGAATATTCCCGTTTTACTAGAGTAATGATCCGAAATATACATAGACATTTTATTAAAAACTGCCCCGTCTCTTAACCACCCAAATTTTACACTTAATCTTATTAGTTTTGCCTTTTTTTGACTTCACATCAAACGAAACATTTGAGTCTCAACATGAAAAAACGAACCTTCTGACGTGTGCGCCCAGCGCAGATTCAAATCAGCCTGTGCGTCCGCGCAGTCTGCTCAGGGCCCACGCTGTCTGCATGAAGAAGCTTTGCATCCTTGGCTATCCAAAATGCGCCCAGGGAAGATTCTGATCAGACTGCGCATTTGCGCAGTCTGATCTGAATCTTCTCTGGGCGCATATATCGGCGAAGGTACGCTTTCTGACGTTTTTGCTTATTTTAATATTCTTGTTCACCGTCTTTCAGGTTTTCAAGCAAACTTAAACCGCCCTAAATTACCCACTCACCAAGCTGTCTGAAATCGCATAGTAATTCGGACCTCACCCGGACATCTGCGCTTCAAGTTAATAATAGGGCACCGGGCTGAGCAATTATTTGGACATTTTCTCTGTTCAACCCATGCTTTTCATTTAATAAATTGTTTGCACAGAAATTGGCTGTTTGGCGCGCGATCAACCCAGTGTCCTCTCTGTTAATTTGACATAAAGCATGTTGAATTGTCAAATTTAAGAGGCAGCGTGTATTAAGACGTCTTTTTACCTGTGTGAGAGGTCAAAATCTTCTTGGGGACCTGTTGATAAAAACAAATATTGACACCGATGTCTTTTAAAGTGTTTTCAAAAGGCTGACTGTGTAGTTTTCCTCCATCTTCGTTTACTATACCCAGTTATTAGCGTTGTCATATGGTCTGAAACGTCAGAAGACGTACCTTTCTGACATATGCGCCCAACGAAGACTCAAATCAGCTTGTGCATCTACGCGGTCTGATCAGAGTCTTCGTTGTCCGCATGAAGAAACTTCGCCTTCTTGGCTATCCAAAAGGCACCAAGTGAAGATTCTGATCAGACTGCGAGAATGCGCAGACTGACCTGAATCTTTGCTAGGCGCTCATGTACGAAGGTACGTTTTCTGACGTTACGGCTCATATGTTAAAAGTACTATATTTACCCTTAATAGTCGGACAGACAGACAGATAGGCTGAGCAAACAGTGTGGACCCAGATCAGACGCCGCAATTTGCGGCGTCTGATCAGGGTCTACACTGTTTGCCACTCATCCAGCAGTATTTAGACATACAATCAGGACTGGTTCAAATTTTAGGGCAATTATGGTAAAGCAGTACAGGTATCCAATTCAAGTTTAATACGGTACCCTCTGGTAGGGTACTCTAAACTTCATAACGTCACAGGACTATGAGGTGGTATACTGGAGTGCTCAGAAAATAGTAATGAATTGGCGCCGTCGTCAACATGGCATTAAGTAGTACGAGAATTATTTTTAAACTTACGAGCCTAGAAATGGGAAAAATGAAAAATAGTATGCCTGACATAGTACATGCACTCTTATCCTTTAAGCGCCTTTCACAACTACAGCAGACGACATTTTTATAGTGTATTTTTTCACAGAAAATAAGACGACATTTCATGTGAATAAAGACGATTTGCACGAAATGACATCTTATTTTCTCTGAAAAAAAAAAAAAATAATAAAATAAATAAAATAAAATAAAATCAGTTTTAGACAAGTAAAGTGTCCAAAGGATGCAGATGTCCAGGCCTGAAAAACTTGAATGCAAATTGCTAACGCTGGACTCGGACGGAGACGGACAAGGGTAACACTATATGCACTTTCCACCATTCTTCGAATGGCGGGGGCATAAATATCGCCAACTACAATTTGTTTTGCGCTTTAATGGTTAAGAATGAAATAGTTTACATTCTTCTAAAATAAAATAGCAAAGAGTTGTGACGAATGGATTAGTGGAAAACTGTGGATCATGTGTGGCAAAAAAGAGATCCGTTTTTGAAAAATTAGAAAGACATGCATCTTAATTTGCGTTGTTTGCCAGATGTGTCGACTGAAAAACAATGTGCAAACAGCGGAAAGCCAGATCACCACATTACAAGTTTATACGTGCAGGTATTTCAGGGTCTCTGAAACTATGGGGAACCTGAATATCGAACACCAAATTTCAGAAATGGTTATCGTGGTTCCTGTTGCACCAGGGATCTGCTATTTGCACACGACTTACTGAGCGTTTTGCTGGTACCCGGTTTGTGTAATAAAGAAAAATTGGCTACTTACTAAAATCCATATTTTTGGATTTATTTTTGCCTTTTGCGTGTATTCCTTTTCTTCCTTTTCTGAATACTTTCACAAATCTTTCACTACACATATTATATAAGAAATGTTTTCTAATTTGTGTCGTTTCACCAGAACTTTGTAAATTATCACTAATATGTTGATTAAAGAATAGTTTATATAAATCCGCTTGTACGTCTTTTAGAGGGTTCCCTCGAAGAGCAGCACCATCAACCTGAAAACACAGAAACTGTAGGGTTAGACAAGAAGCAACGCACCAAATTTCGGTTGAACAACACGAAAACATACCAATATAATTTTGACCCCTTTAACCCCACTTTTATATTGTAAAACTGGGGTTAACAGGGGTATATACATTATTTCAAAAACACAGATCGTGGGTTCTCGTTAGAACCGCCTCGGCGAAGCGGTTCTAACGAGTACCCACAATCTATGATTTGAGCAGAAATTTGAGCAGAAATATGAAAATATCGAATTTTTATCTGAAAACTTTCAGTTTTTGGTAGTAAAATTTTCAATACTTTTGGATTTGCCGTGTTTTCGTAATGTGTTGTGGGTACTCATTAGACGTACCTTATCGAGATGATTCTAAATAATACCCAGAACACATGTTTTCGTGGAGAAATACCTGCGCTTTTCGAAAGCTGCCGTTCCTTACCAAAATTATAGGGTCGGTAGGTGGTTTCATAGTTTTCGTGCTGGAGAAATTAGGTCTGATTTGCGTTCGGAGGAAACCATGCACAACTGTTACTGTCCCCCCACCCTCCTCCCCCCAAGCACCATCCTGGTAAACCGAATCGGTCAGAAAAAGGCGGTCGAAGAACCGGAAACATTTTTTTTTATTTATTTATTTATTTATTTTTGCCTTAAAGTGAAGTAGCCTGAAGTGAGTTGCTGGTAGAGAAAGTCATTCAAGCAGTTGTATAATTCAGACTTGGAGGATGCTGACTGTTTATCAGAGGAATGGCATGATAAAAAATGTGCCTTATTGTATGTACGGGCAGTAAATGCACAAATCAGTCTGCGCATTTGAATATTCTGTTCTCGATAATCGTAGCCGTCAGGCTGATCTGTGCCTTCATTGTTAACACAATATAATTGCTCTTTTTGCGCGTTTTCGCACATTTTTGAGACATGATGTCTCGAGAACTACTGATAGATATCGAGTTTAACTTTTTAATATTTCTTATTTTCCTGAAGATCTCAAAAAGAGCATGCTATGCGGTTTATTATCAGAGTTGGCATTTTCTGGATTATGCTTTTTCTGAAACAGATGTCTGCTAGTTTTGCATACGTCAGGCTAAATTAGCCGCAACGTGAAACAATGTACCTTACGGTATGTACAACCAGTGAAGACGTAGCTTAGCTTGTGCATCCACGCAGTCTGATCAGTCTTCGTTGTCCAGAGGAAGAAGCCTTGGATCTTTGGCAATTCACAGGGTGCACAGCAAAAACCCTGAATTGTTTTACGCTGTGCGCACGTCATTTGACGCGCAACGTACGAAAATGACCCTTATGTAATTTGCGAGAACGCAGGCCATGGTCAGCCTGCGCATAAGCGCAGGCTGACCATGGCCTGCGTTGTCCGCTTACAGAATAAATGGATACTCTTGTATATGTCGACGAACAGAAAATGTCTAGATTAGATTGCACAAATGCGCATGCTTATCTGGGCCTACGTTGTCCACAAATCGCATAGGGGCCCTTTTCGTGCGTTGCGCATCATTTGGTATATTCTCTCATGTTGCGACTGAAATATAGGTTTTGTAGAGTTTCCGTCATACATCATTTTCTATCCACCAACACTGAAAACCCTTAAGAGAAATGGATACATTTTGAGGGGCGATTACTTTGCCAAAATTGTTTTGTTTCCCTTCCAAATAAGGGTCTACTCTAAAAGGACCTTCTGTTTGCTTTCCTACACACCGATCCCCTTCTGAAACAGGGGCCTACTTTAAAAGTAAAGAATTAGCTCCCATGATTCTCTTCTGAAACGTCGGCAAGGATTTGCTCTCATGGAAAGCAATTTCTTTTTTTTAGAGTAGGTCTCATTTCAGAAGGGGATCGGTGGGCATGGGGAGCACATGGGGACTTGGTATGTAGGAAAACAGTCACAAAGATTGTCTCTTTTGCAAAAATGGCAGAGAAATTGTATCCATTTTCTTATGTGATTTTGTATTTTGATTTAGCATGTTCAACGAAACTTAAACGCAGGTTAACTGTTAGCTTTATGTTTGAGGCAGCTTGTTTTTAATGATATATTAATTTTAGTCCTCAATATACGACGTAATATTTTTCTAATGGTTAAATGAATGTGTTTTTAAAATAATCTAAATTTTCTTCAAACACTGCATGTTTCTTGAAGTGAGCGTTTGAAGTGGAAATAACAAAGTATATTTGATTCGTTTTCAACAAGCAATCATCGCCGAGAACAAACATGCCTTCATGCGCTGTTAAAGCAGTTTGAGTCAAATGGGGCGCCGCTGGGGAAAACAATCCTTTAAAAATTGCTACCAAAGAAATGCACGGCCTAGTTATGGCATATTCCAAGTCTGGTCAGGGATTTCGTTTTTCGATACACGCAATCGGAAAGTTCCAAATTTTATGCCTGCGAACACGAAAGGTCCTAGAATGGCTGCAAGTATGTGAAAACGGGCCAGGATATTTACTGCTCGCATATGGGAATGTGATGTTTTTCCCCTTACTGAGCCTCAATAGCTGAAGCTGCATAATACCAATGAGCTACCACAAGTTATCTGTCTTATTTATCTTTGAAATAAGCAATAAAAATACAATAAAGCATTTTGGTGATGCTTTTATGTTCCCAATTTCAATTAACAAATAGTCATAAACTAGAGAGAATTGTATTCGGAACAGGTTTCACCTTTAAAAATGCATTTAGACACACTTTCAGTGCATGGAGGAAGTTAGTATTCTTTTGACTGGAAACAAATATAAACGATACGATGCACTGGTTTTTGTAACAATTACACGGAGCATAATTTTGATATTTTAGTCGTAAACTTTTTGTTTGTTTGTGTTGAGGTTTTACAGCCCATTCAACCCACTGGGGTCATGTCGAGCGCGGTCAGTTTACCTAACCACACGTTTACTGGGCAGACTTAGTCCTCTAAGCGTTAAACCAGTATTGTGCACATTCTTTCGCCAGAAACTGACAACTGCCCTTCTTGAATCAGCGGAAGGGAGAGAATGACCCTAGAAAATATTTCATAATCAATCTCCACGAAAGAATGTTGCCGACCTCGGCGGGGGTTGAACCCGCGTCCTCCTGGTCTCCAGTCGGACGGCGCATCCAACTGAGCCACCAAGGCCGGCAATTTGACCGAGCTATACAATATAGTTGTGGTAATTAACCCTTTTATTTTGAGTTTCTGAAGTGGACGCTTCCATACTCACCAATGCAAATAGGGGTTTCAGTCAAAAATTAGAATAAAAAAAAACAAAAACAAAAAAACAAAAAACAACAAAAAAAAAAAAAAAAACGGGACGGCAAACAGTGAGTAGATCCAGATGAGACGGCTCATCATGAGCCGTCTCATCTGTATCTACTCACTGTTTGCAAAGGTATCTGTTTGGGTCTGCCAGGTTGAAAGGGATAAACTTTTATTATAGAAGGAAGATTTAACTTGGACAGGATTAGGAGCACTAAAATCCAAACATATTTCCAACCTAGAATTTATCTTTCATTATCCTATATAAGTTAACCATAAAATAATAGTATAAGCTTTCACAAAAAGCTTCGTCTACGCTTCGCTCAAAATAAATGTTAAAGCTGATTTTAATAGTATTGGGTTTTTTTACATGCAAGTCTTGGCTAAATCGGCTGACTTCCAAAATGCTAGGGGTGAATTGAAGAGGTCTAAATGATATATCGTCTAAAGAAGAATGTTTATAGCGCACAATAAAATGTGAAATTACAGCTAATTTAACATCGCTTTTAGGCTTACCTCATCAAAAATTAAATAAGAAGTTATAAGAATATCAATTTTGTTACGCTGTTCCGGGAATGTTATAAATGCGCTTAGCAGGACCAATGCATCCACCAAGTTTAAGTGCTATTGGCAATATTAATGTCATCACGAAAACACTCCTATTCAAATATATTGAAAATTTCACCACCAACAACTGAATGTTTTCAGTTAAAAATTCTGATACTTTTTCATATTTCAGCTCAAATCATAGATTGTGGATACTCGTTAGAATCGCCTTGTCGAGGCGGTTCTAACGCGTACCCACAATTTATGTTTTTGAGCAGAAAGACGAAAAATAAGGTATATTCCTGTAAACCCCAGTTTTACTATATACAAGTGGGGTTTAAGGGAGTCAAAATTATATAGTATAGGTATGTTTTCGTGATGATATCCCATAAACTTTGATAAAGTGCTGCAATGGTAACTTTTAAGAATATCTACATATGTGCAGAGTGCCGAAAAAAAGTGCACGCAAATGGAGAACACCTTGGTGTTCCAATATTTGTAATATTATTCTATTCAGCGCTATATCAGGTCCCGGGTTTTACTTGTAAACAACACGCCTAAGGTCAACGGTGCATTGTGGGACACCAATTAAATCACTTCCGTATCCGAACCAAAACGTATATTGACTACGGCAAAAGGCGCAGACAGTTTTTTAAGACCATTCTGGGAATTTTATCATAGTAAATTGCTGCCAGTTTTCGAAATTTGGGTTACAGAAAAAAAGGCTACGCTCGTAGAATTTCATTCAGAGACAAATTGACCCGTGTCTACATGGTTTCCTCAGATCTGTCTGTCCGAATTCTTGGGGTAAATACGGGACTGAGCATAATATGAAATGGTACTGTTCTACCATAGGACTTTTATTACGTTCCCTGTAATTTTATTAATGAGACATTGTTTCCATACTTACTCAGACCGTTCATGCAAATACTGCAATCAACCTCTAACTCCTACTTCAAAAATATTCTCCAACACTTTCCCCCCATCTGTGACCGCCTACACCTAAATCCAAGTGCGCACGCGCAGGAACTGAGTACGTGAAACATTTACATATTTACATTCTTTTTTGTTTTGACACATGCTATATAATAGGTTATATCTGTATGGGAGGCAATGTATTTCAACAAGTTTTCTCTCATCATACCCCCTGCTGTTTCAATTAGCAGCTTCGCCAGTTCCGAAAGCATTAGTGTGTTCCACCTCTCGAAAACAAGACATTATCCGACATTTGGACCGCGTCATGCGAAAAGATGCCTTTACGCATGCGCGAAATGCACACTCAAATCATCCTGCACGTTTGCACAGTCTCAATAGGTTTTCCTTTCGATTGATACATTCCAAAATATTTTGTGATTCTTAATGTAATCGGGTAGCGAAGACCCTGGTCAGACTGCGCATC
Source organism: Anodontia alba (assembly GCA_964016985.1). Taxonomy (NCBI): domain Eukaryota; kingdom Metazoa; phylum Mollusca; class Bivalvia; order Lucinida; family Lucinidae; genus Anodontia; species Anodontia alba. The sequence continues at coordinate 96,709,909 of OZ024821.1, read as the reverse complement.
AGCGCAGTCTGATCAGGGTCCTCACTGCCCGCATTTACCTCGAAGATAGCATTTCTCTTGATAGGATCCAATTGAATATGCTCGCTCAATTTAACTATTCTATTCATATTTATTTTCAGTTTATTATTGTTCAGCTTAAGTACTTTAAGGGTATAGAGTTTCCGATTTGTCGTTTACCCCTTAAACATGCAGGGTTTCAATGTTTGCCAAAATTTTTAAACGTTTTTTTTTTTTTTTTTTGCCCTGAACAAGCATATTGTTCTCGACTTTCATCGACTCTGCACGCAGGGATTCGCAGGAAATGTCGAGTCCCATTTTCTGATGAAAAATATGAAAAAAAAAAAAAAAAAAAATCTGATGTGTTCATCTCCAACAAACTTGGAACCAAAGACCAAAATGAGGCATAGGGTTATTAATACAATGTATAAAAAAAGTTCTACCAGTTTTGCGATGAAAAATGACTTTTATTTTGAATAAAAATATGCCAAATGCGCTTAGTCTGCGTCTTTTGAAGCAGATATGTTTAGTCTGCTGTGGTTGAATTCTATGTTATATAGTCAAACTATACGTACGGGCTTGCCAGTGTATGGGCACATTCTGACCATGATCCTCACGGTTCACGAACATGTTGATACCGAAACAAACAAAAGCTAATGCAATTCATGTCATATTGTTTGGGGAAATTTTTGTACCACTTTTTGTTTGCATTATAGATTCTAGAATCCTGAAAAATTCCGGTTTACTCGCTGCTTTGTTTCTTTTATCGCGTCTTTTTTTTTTTGTAAGAATGAATCCAATATCCCGTCAACATTTGGGTAGTGGTCACACTGCAAACAGAGAAGAAAACTCCATTTGCTCTGAACCCTTACACAGCACACAACGTTGAATCAACGTCGATTCAACATCTTGACGCATGGAAATTTACTAGTTTATACCTAAAAACTAACAGGCTGCAAATGGACAAGATTTGGACCATTCAACGAGTCAGCGATGGCCATACGTGGAGTGTTTACATAATAACTTTCTCAGGACAAAGCAAACACTGGTGAGCCAGTGCATAAAGATAATGCCCACACTTGTCCGTTCATTTCAGCTGTACCGCGAGTAAAAGTACCTTCCGAAATGTGCGCCCAACGAAAACTTAAATCAGCCTGCGTATTCGCGCAGTCTGGTCAAAGTCTTTGTTGTCCGCATGAAGAAAGCTGGCATCTTAAGCTATTCAATATGCGCCCAGTGAAGATTCTGATCAGACTGCGCGAATGCGCAGTCTGATCTGAATCTTCGCTGGGCGCACATGTCCGAAGGTACGCTTCCTGACGTTACGGTTCATTTTTATTGACATCTGGTAAACCTTTAGCTTTTTCTCTGGACCAGTCCAGTAGACTGCAAATTGATGTTAATTATCTTTTTTCCCAGAAAATAGGGTTTGGTGTTTTATGCAAATTGACTACTTAGGAGACAACCTGCATAAACTCTAAACGCTATTTTCTGGGAAAATGAGGAATATGTTTCAAATGTCAATTGATGAAATTTTATCCAGCATGCTAAGCGTTTAAGTTATTGCATGCAATCAACATTATGAATTTTGTCATGCAAAAAGATACCATGCCTTATATACGAACGGTGAGCGACCAATATCAGCATGCGCACCAAACCGTAAGAGCAGGTTCGTCTCATTTCGCCCATAAAGATTCAGATGATGTAGAATGTTCTGTTGTAAACTGAAAGCCGTCAAAATCAGACTGCTCAGATTGTTCTGAGCTCCAACTTTCCGTCCCCGAACTAAAGCTTCCTTTTCATGTGACCAGAATCGAATAACTATAGTCAATATATATTGAAAGCAAAATGTTTAGACAGCATTTTTATGCTTGCCAAATTTAGTAGCCACTGTCAGGATTTAGTACGGATTTTGCATGGAGTTCAAATATCGCCTCCGTCTTTGATTCCAGCGGTTGCGGACTCGGAAAGTATTATTGTCCTGCTGAGCCAGGATATACCCTGCATTTGCAAACAGTGTAGATCAAGATCAGTTGGCTTCTGAAGAAGCCAGCTGAACTGGATCTGCACTGTTTGCCATTAAGTATGTGAATTAGTATCAACAACCTGGACAAGTAATCTGATTGGCTGACAATTAGAAATGGGTGTGGCATCTTAATTTATTCAGCATTACAAGGGTTAAAAACGATGGTCACAATAACAGAATATAGCCTACCTATGATACCAAGAGGAAGAGTAAAAAAACTACGATGGTCAGTTTGTTTGTTTGCGTTGAGGTTTTACGGCCCAGTCAACCCATTAGGGTCATATCAAGCGCAGTCAGTTTACCTAACCACACATATTCCTGGACAGGTTTAGTCATCTAAGCCATTAACCAGTACTTGTGCACATTCTTTCGCCAGAAACCGACAACTGCCCTTCTTGAATCAGCCGAAGGGAGAGAATAACCGCAGAAAATATTTCATCATCAATCTCCACGGAAGAATGTTGCCAGATCCGGCGGGGATCGAGCCCGTGATCAAATGAGCCACCGTGGCCGGTCTCACGAAGGACAGAAACGTATTTACGGCTTAAGCGGAATTCGATTTTCAAAATAACCAGGATGGGCTCAATGATTCCAAAGGAAATAAAATATAACCTGCACTTTGATGATGTATGGGGATACTTTTTACGGCCGCAACACGGCACAATACCAGCTACAGTAGAGTAAAATAAAGTCAATGTGTTAGCATATCTAGGATTAGGACTTTCAGAAAGCAAACAGTTGGTCTTTCTGTTTTCTCTTTGATCGAAGTGGCTTAACGGAAATACAAATCTTCGCAGAACTGAGTATACAAATTATTCGGAATGGTTGTTGTTGTTAGTCCATTCTTTAAAACACGCCTATTCAAATATATTGAAAATTTCACCACCAAAAAACTGAAAGTTTTCAGATAAAAATTCTGATATTTTTCATATTTCTGTTCAAAACATAGATTGTGGGTACCCGTTAGAACCGCCTAGCCGAGGTGGTTCTAACGAGTACCCACAATCTATGTTTTTGATCAGAACTAAAAAAAAATAATGTAAACCTCAGTTTTATTATTTTAAAGTGGGGTTTAAGGGGGTCAAATTTATATAGGTATGTTTTCGTGATGGTACAATTATTGGATCGTTTTAACTGATATATGCATAACATGGCTGTTTTTGAAATATAAATCATACTTATCCGAAGGTTTTAAATAAATAAATAAATAAATAAATATCAACCTAAAAAGTTTCTAAAATAGATTTGCTCAACCGGCCAATAAGTGAAGGAATGTGCCGTTTTGTCACCTATTCCTGTCAAAGAGCCGCAAATCAAGACACTGGACATTTTAAGTCATCTAATCTCTCACATCAAAAGGCATAACCGTCCACACTTGTTTAGTAAACCATATTAAGTTTCTTGTCGACTTTATTAAAATGCAAATCAGATTGAGGTTATGTTTGATTTAAAGTTTAAATTCAAGTACCTTTGGGGATTATATGTCTCGAATGAAGAGGGGACCCAGTCACGTGGATGAGTTATATTAGGATCAAACAATTGTGAGCACCAGTTAGAGCAACTCAGAAATTCTGCCAACCAATTTATACTGACAGAGATAGTCAGACACTATGACTGAGACATAAAACATTAAAAAAAAATCCGGGATTTCAGTTTTTTTTGTTTTGTTTTTTTTTGTCTACGCCCACGGGCGTAGACAATCTTATAGTTTGCCCATTGCTCCGGAAGCACTTTAATAAAGACTATGGACTATTCCAATGCATTTTTCCTCTTATGGTTTTGTTGAAACATCAAAAATCATTTCCGAAACAATTCTATTTATTAATGCGGCACCCCCTGGAAAAGGGCGATACCTAATATTGCGCAAGCCAATTAGAAAGGTTCCGAAGTTAAATGCTTAAGCTTCAATCTGCTAATTATAAATAAAATTAGACATTAAAAATATATATATTTCTGACAGAAATAAGACATGATGTTTGAATGAATGAATTAATGAATGCATGAATGAATGAATGATGATTTGGTGTTTTAGTCATTTTCAACAGTGTGAATTTCAAATGGAGGCGAGGAAGAGCTGATAATGACAGGCTCTGTGCAATGAAGTATTGAATTCAGCCGTTAGTTGTATTCGAAACATAGACTTCGTCATCCAAATTCAAGGGCCTAGTCGTTCGGGAACGGCACGCGGATGTTTCGACAATCTGAATAATTGTCAAGTACAAATAAGTAAAATATCAAGTGATACTTTCTGTGAAAAAAAAAAAAAAAAAAAAATCACTAGTTTGCAACAACGTTCGAAGGTAAATTTTCTCATGTTCTGTTAGGCGACCTCCTCCGTTTTTTTTCTCTTTTTTTTTGTTTTTGTTTTCTTTCGTTCTAAAGCATAAATTGAGTAATAAAACATAACCTATGTACTCTGGGTGTACGCTGTTTGCATATAATATAATGACCTTTTTTCATGTTTCGCCTAAAAAGCCTGTCTTTAGTTAAACACCCGAAGATTTTCATTTCCATTTCATTTAACTAAATATATTTATATTAATTAATATTAAATTTTGGAAAGACCAGAAAAGTTCCGGTTTTGCAGAAAATACCTGTTCAACCGTACATGTAGAGCTCGACCTTCTCTGTTTACATAATCAGTAAGTAATATTTTCTCTTGGTGCGTTTCCAAACGGCAGCACTTTATCACCCTACAGTTTAACACTTACCACGCTTTAAGCAAATTCAGCAGCAGACAAACTGATGATATATATTTATCATTTTCCTAGAAAATAGGATCCGACAATTCATTCAAAGTTTCCCAAGGAGACGATTTGCATGAAATGTTAGATCCCCTTTTCTAGGAAAAATAAGACAAATATTTCAAAATGTCGTCTGTTGAAATTTTTACCCAGCATGCAAAGTGTTAAAGTCTAATGTATAAACACTTGCATTATGCAAATAACAACATTAGCATTTCTGCACCGCATGTTTCGCGACGCTTTACGCATAGCATGCTGGGTAAAATTTTCAGCAGACGACACTTTGATATATTTTTCTAATTTTTCCCAGAAAATAGGCTATGACATTTCATGCAAATTGTCTCATTTGCATGAAATAGTAAAGCCTATTTTCCAGGGAAATTACAGTCATCATGAATTTGTCTGTCGTCTGCTGATTTCACTGAAGTGGTATAAGTTAAATTAGCGAAAGCATATCTTGGCTGCAACAGGTGAAAATGGTTATCGGCGAAGGCCCAGCTCCTCTGTTAGACTGGTTGTCTCCACCGATATGACAGTCGCATAGGTGTACAACTGGGTTCCAGTCTACTCCTCCATCAATACAAATGCTCAAAACATAGATTGTGGGTACTTGTTAGAACCGCATCGCCGAGGCGGTTCTAACGAGTACCCACAATCTATGTTTTTGAGCAGAAAATCTCCTTCTAGATATACCCAGCTCACATATGCGAACGATGAAGATGTAGAAATGAGTATGATGGTTTTGTGCTTTACTTCCCTTTCAACATTATTTAAAGTCATATCACACTATTTGGACGGAACAAGCTGAGATTATCAGTGTATAAGTTTAACTTTATATAATTTCCCCTAAGCAAAAAAAAAAAAAAAAAAATGTGTGCGAAATTCGCAGACCCCATTGTAAGCCTTGATCTGCCCATTTCGCAACTCCGGACAATTGTTTGTACAAGCGATCAATAAAATCCACTCTGTTTTCCCCTTCCCAATATCACTAACTAACATCTATTGTGTAGATGTGATGTAAACTTTTTAACTAACTTTTTGATATCAGCATCCGAATCACATCGGGACAAAGTAGCACATATGCAAGTTACTATGCCCTTGGAGGATCACCTATTGCCTGGTATTCGGATGATACGCAAATGAATAACCCTTTAGAGCAATGAACGCACAAAACTGAAAACAGCTATAGTGTCAAGCTTTCTGGTTCTGAGCTAGACAAGCAAGTTTCGGCGAATTAGGCCTCATCAGTGACCCTTATTTGAATGTTAAAAAAATCACGGTATGGGCGGAATGGTCACAAAGGAACAGTAATGATACAAACTATATTAAAGTGAAGTACAGAGAAACGTAAAACATGGTTTCATCACGAAAACACGCCTATATAGTTTTGACTCCCTTAAACCCCACTTTTATATAGTAAAACTGGGGTTTACAGGGGTATACATTATTTTTACCTATTCTGCTCAAAAACATAGATTGTGGGTACTCGTTAGAACCGCCTCGACAAGGCGGTTCTAACGAGTACCACAATGTTTTGAGCAGAAATATGATAAATATTAGAATTAATTATCTGAAAATGTTCCTTTTTTAGGTTGTAAAATTTTCAATATATTTGAATAGGCGTGTTTTGGTAATGTGAAAAATGGTGTATTTTTACTGTATATAAAATTGATGTCTTCTACTGGAAAGCAATCCGTCAAAAACATGTATGAAATCAACAAGTCGAGTATTATTATTCAGTTAAATATGATGAATGTTTTAGAACTTGACGAACAGATTAATAGGCTGACGAGATTTTTATTTCAGACACTACTGGTAGAGGTAAAAAAATATGAGCCGAGGCACAGCATTTCCTACAAGATTACAAAGCGCCCAGCGAAAACTCCAATCAGTCTACGCATCCACACAGTCTGATCAGGATGCGCAGGCTGATCTGAGTCTTCGCTAGCAGATATAAAATTTTAGAAAAATGTTATGCCTCGGCTCATGTTCATTTTTTTTTCAAACGCCAGTGTTTGTTAATCTTCGTAGCATATACGGTACGGACAACGCGATCTGTTTGTTTGTGTTGAGATTTTACGGCCCAGTCAACCTATGGGGTCATGTCGAGCGCGGTCAGTTTACCAAACCATACATTTACTGGGCAGGCTTAGTCCTCTTAGCGGTTAACTAGTATTGTGCGCATTCTTTCTTTCTGATGTGCACATTCTTTCGTCAGAAAGACAACGCGATCTGATTTTCCCCTGGTGTTATTAAAAGTCTTTGGTACACTTTGTACAAATTCAACAGATTTTACTACTTGATACTAACTGTCTCATGTGTGATTTTTTACCAATCATGGTGACTGGAAACCTAAGCACGCTGATGATGATCCTATTTTCCCTGAATTTCCCTGAAAATAGGGTTTGAATGTTCCTGCGATTCGTATGTCGAACGTTATTTTCAAGAGATTTTTTTTTTTTCAAAATATCTACTCGTATGTAAATTCCGCGTGTTAAAAGTTCCTAAAAATCAAAAGCAAGTATTAAAAATATACTTTGATAAATGTAACAATCATTATTAGAAATTTATTTGATGCGCATCGTCAGAAAAGGTCCTGTATGCTATATGTGAACATCCGCACAGTCTGGTCAGAACAATCTCTGTTTATTGATATACTCTGCAATACCCAATGTTTCTGTAAGAGGTTTATGAAGACACTGATCAGACTGTCCGAATACGTTGGCTGATCTGATACTTCTCTGTCTGCATATCCGAAAATGCCATTCTTCTCACGATGAACATCAATTATATTTTTATTCAACCTGGTTTGATTATATGACAGAATAGTAAAGAAGACATCAAAGACCTGAAAACCAATTTCATTAAATAATTTCTTCATACGAACCAAATTGGGGAAAAGCGCTCGTGCCACGTATGCAACTGGCGAATATCCAAGTAAGCATGCACACGAGGACACGTTTTTCTAGGTCTTATCTCTTCTTCATTTACACGCACCAGGGGCACGTTATTACACAATCAGAGGGAATCCTGAACAGACTGGATGCGTGGATACTGTGCTGGGACGTCTCAGTGTTACAGTGTGGAATATAGGGTTGTTTTCTCCTCTCCTTAACGCTTAGCACCCTGGGTAAAATTTTCAGCAGATGACATTTTGAAATATTTTTCTTATTTTTCCCAGAAAACAGGATTTGACATTTCATGCAAATTGTCTCCTCAGGAGACAATTTGCATGGAATGTCAAATCCTGTTTACTGGGAAAAATAAGAAAAATATCATCAATTTGTCGTTTGCTGAAAATGCCCACAGAGTGGTAAAGGTTAATAATATCTTTGAAAATCGCATTCATATTAGATGTGTGGGCGGGACCGTCTGTCGTAAAAGATGATGATAGAAAAACAGCGATACGATGAATGATAATTTACGGAAGTCAACCATTCGTATGACATTGAAACATTAACTCTTTCGCCCCGAGTTTCTGAAGTCGACGCTTCCAGTTATGGTTGGACATATCCCTTGTTGCAGACAAAGCTGTCAGACATATCCCTGGTTGCAGACGAAGCTGTTATTAAAAAATCCAGAACTGAATGACACATTGTGTAGCTCCTGACGACATGGCTCGTGACGGGCCTTCTTATCTGGTTCTAAACTGTGTGCAAAGGTATATACAGTCGACTCTCGTTATCTGGACTTCGCTTATCTCGAATAATCGCTTATCTCGAAGTGAAATTTGGGTCCATGTCTTTATATATAAATCTAATTTCTCCTCTTTTCCACAATAGTTTGTTGTGAAATGTGGTTGATCGACTTTTTTCTCAATTTTGCAAATCTGATATGTCGAGCTACGGATACCTCGAAGTATTTCAGAAAGTCCCTTGGACTTCGAGATAACGAGAGTCGACTGTACTTTGGTGAGTTTAGGGGAACTGATAGACTTTCAGGTGAGACAACTCTGTAAAGTGTTTCTGAAAAAGGATCTACGCTTAAAGAAAACAGTCTGCTCCCAAGGCCAATGGGCGCATGGCAGGTTTTTTTTTCACTTTAAAACAGACCCCTTTTCAGAAGGGGTTTGGTGTGCAGGAAAGCAAACCGGAAGTCATAAAAAGTGTCTCCTTAGTAAAATGGCAGAAAATCTACCTAGAGAATTCAGCCCCTTCGTTAGAAATACCCATACATTTATCAGATCTTTGGGCCAAAGGCGCTAAGTGTGGGGCTATACAATACAGTAATATCAAAGACTCCAAATCCAACAGTACATCTGTGCAGAAATCTGACGATAGCTCACATATAAAATTTGAACCAGTCGACTTTTGGTTTTCATGTTATTTTGATATTGACTGCTCTTGGTACGAGATTGTTTAAAATTTGCTGATTAATTATTGATTAATTTTGATAGACAATGTCAAAACGGCGTAGCGGCGTACCTGTAAAACATTCAATTGATATCTTATCGAGCATTGACTGCGTTGTTTGGAATTCAAAGAATGATTACTATGTAAGTGTTTGATAAACAGGCAATAGGAGATTAACAGATTAGCTAGAAATGGGCAATTAATTCAAACTTTTATTGGGCTGTCTATCTTCTTACATCATATTAAAACAAAAAAAAAAAAAAAAAAAATAAATAAATAAATAAATAAATAAATAAAATAAAATAAAATAAACTCACACCCAACTTGTGTCTATATTCGTAGTATCAAAAACTATCTTACTTGATTATCCTTAAACACTAAGACCCTTGAAAGGGGAATAAATACACTTGAAGGGGGAGCAAACTCTTTTCTAACTATTTTGCCTAACTTCTAAAAATGGGTCTACTCTAAAAAGAAAGAAGCTGCTCACTTCTAAAAAGAGGTCTACTCTAACAGGAAAGAAGCTGCTCACCCTGGGCAAGCAAATTTTTTCCTGTTACAGAGATTTCTTTTCAGAAGGGGGCTTGGGTGCAATTCTTCATTTTAGAGTAGCATCACGAAAACATGCCTATATAATTTTGACCCCCTTAAACCCTACTTTTATATAATAAAACTGGGGGTTACAGGGATATACATTATTTTTCTTATTTCTGCTCATAAACATAGATTGTGGGTACTCGTTAGAACCGCCTCACCTCGCCGAGGCGGTTCTAACGAGTACCAACAATATGTGCTTTGAGCAGAAATATGAAAAAATATCAGAATTTTTATCTGAAAATTTTCATGTTTTGGTGGTAAAATTTTCCAGTATATTTGAATAAGCTTCGTAATGAAGCCTTTTCAGAAGGGGATTAATGTGCAGGAAAGCAAATTGTACATGTATGTAAGGCTAATACGACAGACACCCTGTTTAAAACGTGTCAACAAAAAGGGGCCGTATTGTGTATAGTGAAGGCACAGATCACACCCCTTCTACGTTACGTATCTTGCCCTACTATGCCTGGTTAACGAGATGATTCCTGTAAATAATCTACCAGCATTTAATTCCACCTCTGAGTTTCTGAAATTGATCCTTCCATCTCTGATATGAACACAACCATTGTTGCAAAGAGAGGTTTGAGTAAAAAATCAATAACTGCATGGCAAACAGTGTAGATCCTAATGAGACGGCTCATTAAGAGCCGTCTCATCTGAATCTGCACTGTTTGCAAAAGTAGATGTATTGGTCTGCAGGGATTCAACAGTTAACATGCATGCGTTTTTACTTATCGCTGTTCGAACACATTCAACGTGTTTAATTTAAACACCATCATTTCTTTATTATTTCGTAAGAATAGGACTTGACATTCCATGCAAACTGTCTCCAAATTCGCACGAACTGGCAAATCGTATGTTTTGGGGAGAAATTACGAGAAAAAGATACCACCAATTTGTCGTCTACTCGGTCTTCCTACGGAATGCTAGAGGCTGCATTTTGTTGCGTTATAATTAATTTCTATTTGAAATAAATGAGGCTAGAACAGTCCTGGTATGTCATCTTCTCCCAGTGTGATTAATATGTGATTAATATTTAACATGGCAATTTATCATAATATATGCACCGCAAAGTCCAAAAAGGGCCCACTTGTCCAATGCGGGGGCAACGAAGGTCTAGATCAGACTGCGCGAATGCGCAGTCTGATCTAGACCTTCGTTGCCTGTTTACGGAATCCTTAGAGACTAAAAATCATGTAGCTGGACAAATAAGCAGAGAACCATTATATCAGACTGTACAGATGCGCAGGCTGATCTGAGCCTGTCTTGTATAAATACGGCATGAGGGCCTTTATGTGCATTTTATATATTATATGCTTAGTGATACTAGTAATAACAGGCAAAATGGATCTCGGTATTGCATATGCGAAATATGCTCATACCAGCCTGCGCATCAGTGCAAACAGTTCAATATCGGTGCCTCATTATACGAATGCACAGTCTGTAGAGATAGGCGGCGAACTAAGGTTACTCTGATGAACCAATGCATGCGCGAACGCTGGTCCGTGACAGTTTTTTTTTTTTTTTTTTTCACATATGTACTCGACAAAGTACCTTTGTGTGGGTTGAGTCTCATGTGAAATAAAATTAACAGGTTACTTATCATTTGGCTGTTTCATGCTGCGTAAGACGTGGGGTACTAATGCTGTCTTATACATGCATGCAGCCAGCCGCGCACGATCGGTCATTTCCCAGTCGCTTCTTCTTGCACATCCGTCAAACTGTTGTCAAGCAGGTACAAACAGTCCAGATTTAGGCCACTTCCAAGTGAAGAACCATTACGAAAACAAGCCTATTCAAATATACTGAAAATTTTGCACCAAAAAAATGCAAATTTTCAGATAAAAAAAAAACCCTGATATTTTTCCTATTTCTGCTCAAAACATAGATTGTGGGTACTCGTTAGAACCGCCTCTGCGAGGCGGTTCTAACGAGTACCCACAATCTATGTTTTTGAGCACAAATAAGAAAAATAATGGATACCCCTGTAAACCCCAGTTTTACTATATAAAAGTGGGGTTTAAGGGGGTCAACATTATATAGGCATGTTTTCGTGATGACTCGATGGTTGGTTGTAGGTCAAAAAGAACTTTTGAGTCGGGGCACAGCATTTCCTACACGATTGTACGTGCGCCCAGCGAAGACTCTGATCAGATTGCGCATCTGTGCAGGCTGATTAGTTTTCGCTGTCCACATAAAAACGCTGTATCCTTGGCTACCAACAGAGTGCTCTGTGAAGACTGATAAGACAGCGCGAATGCGCAGGCTAATCTGATTCTTGGCTGGGCGAATATACAATCGTGTAGGAAATATTGTTTCCCGGCTCGTATTCGATTGGGGCTGATCAAAAGGCTTCCAGGTACAACTTATCATGACTATTTGCGTGATCCAGTCAGGGTCTTGGCTTATCAAGTACATGTGTAAAATGACTTAAACTGGTAGTAAAAGCCCCTAATCAGTGCGTGCACGCTGAGCAGTGAATTAAATGCCACAAAATTTCCAAATGACCTTTATCTCATTGCAAGTCTAATTAGTAGTTGAGTGGGAGGAGATGATTCTTGAAAAAAAAAAAAAATCTGATAAATTGGGACGAACGTATATAGAATTATACATGAGCCATGCCAGATGAAAAATATACATGTTGCGGACTGCGAAGGCTCGGATCAGCCTGCGCATACGCGCAGGCTGATCAGAGCTTTCGCTGTCCGCTTCCACAATCATTGAATACTGTAGAATATATCGATATATGACAAATACATATATAAGAAAGTGTGGCTTCACTGGCTAGTCGGAATTGTTACTGTTCGCGCGTCCTCGAAGTTACATTTTCTCATGACAAAGTTCACATAATTCTGTCATACAACGGAATATTATATAGGGCATCATATTACAGTTTAAAGACCAGAATGCCATAAAAAGTTCCTACAATGATGCCTAAAAAACGGACTTTCAAACAATGAACATGGTAACAGCGATTTTAGGCGTGATGTACTATTAAAATAGTCAGTTCTTAGAAGCTATATTTTTATATACTTTGCCTGAATTTATAGACCGCTTACGCGTGAATCACGTTCCTGTTTGGCAAGCAAGCTCAGGCATAAATTAAGCTTAAAAAAAGCTAAACAAGTATTATCTTTCACAAAAACCTTGATCTACGCTTAGCATACAATGCGTGCTAGGCGCAGATGAAGCTTTTCTGTGAAAGCTTATACATGATTATAATAACATTGAGGAGTCTATGGATAACAGCATTTCACCAGTTCATGACCTTTAATAAAGTGCTTCCGGACAAATGGCAAACATTAAGGTATGTCCATGGGCGGAGAAATAATTCAGGTACATCTGAATTAAAATCCACACACGAAATAAAAGACAAAAATATTCAGAATCCTCTAAACGCTCAAGAAAAATTGATACACTTTCAAGGGAGGCAACTTACCAATTCGTTTTGTCCCCCTTCTGTAAAAGGGTCTACACTAAAAGAGAATAATTTGCTCCTAATGGATTTACATTCTTTTCTCTTAGTTTAGACCCTTTTCAGAAAGATACTGGTGTTTATGGAAGGGAGCATGAAGACACAAAAGTCGTCTCCCCTGTCAAAAATGGTGGAAAATCTACCAAATGTATCCATCCGCTTTAAAAATATTTACTCACCTTTTTAGCAGCGCTCACCACACTCACCAGTACTATGAGCAGCAGCGTCAACAACCTGAAATAGATCAGAAAATGTACATGGTGTGATGTTGGTTTCTGGTCTGAGGGGACGGGATACACTTTGTAAAATTTCTGCCCAGGGAGACAGCTTTTATGACTTCCTGATTGCTTTCCTGAACACCTAGCCCTTCTGAAAAGGAATCTACTCTAAAAGGAAAGAATTTGCTCCCTTTTAGAGTAAATCCCTTTTCAGAAGGGAGGTAAATAATTTTGATAGAGTTTCCTCCCCTGAGAGTGTATCCATTCCCCTTATGCAATATTTGTTGTCATTCTCTTCGTATAATAATAATAAATTTCCATTGGCAAACAACTCGTTCAAGAAAAAAGATCTGGACGGAAGCGTTGAAGGTTATAGAGCCCATTTCTATGGAGTGACGACGCTGACAGTTTGGAATTGCTAATTTAGTAAACGTTTCTAATTGTTAAACCGCCCACTGATAAGGACCGGAGTCTAACTTTGTGAAGGCACGTAAGATAGTTTCCAAAGTTGAAAACTAAGATATATATTTTTTTTCTTTTTCATGGAATATAAGAAATTATATTTAATTCAAATCGTCTCTAAATTTGAATGAAATGTCATGCTTTATTTTTCCGTGAAAATTAAGAACAGTGTCACTTATTTTCATCTGACAAATTAGCCTACATAGTGCTAAAGCCTGAAAATGTATATGGATTTTGGAACAAGGAATTGGCGAAGTTTCTATCTATTGCATGTATGGAACGACAAATGAGCTTCAACGTCATAAACGTACCGTCAGACATGTACGCCCAGCGAAGATTCAGATCAGACTGTGCATTCGCGCAGTCTGTTCAGAATCTTCACTGGGCACATTTTGGATATCAAAGGATGCAAAGTATCTCCATGGGGACAACGAAGACTCTGATCAGACTGCGCGGATGCGCAGGTTGATTTGAACCTTCGATGTTCGCACGTCAGAAGGGACGTTTTCTGACGTAGAGGTTCAAATTTTCTTACCCTCCTGCAATTAGCAGCATTCAAAATGGTTTTCATAAAAAAGGCGTTGAGAGACTTATGACTTTCTTAATCATATTTCTTAGGAATTTTTTGCAGGCTGCTACTTAACATTCCGACAAAACCACGATTCGACAAACGAGTATTCCCATAAATTATCGTATTTACTCCAGATATTGTACAAACATGCCTGAACAAACAGCGTACACCCCAATCAGGTCGATCAGGCTCTGCACTGTTTTCCATACAACCAGTGCCCTTTAGACAAACCACTAGACATTAACTGTATAGTAGAAATTATACTAAAGGACACCTGTATTAGGCAATCACGTGTTAAAAAGGCCAGTCATTCATGTCCCTTGAAATGCAACTATGCGGTAATCAACCTGTATTAATCAAGCATCTGTCTAAGGCAAGCATATTTTGGCCTTCCCACAGGGTTTTGCTTAACACAGGTTTGGTTGTAATTTACATTTTAGGGTAAGTACGGTAAAGAGATACATCATCAGATACTTTGGACAATTACTATACGACTCACCGTTTTGAAGATTTTAAGGTATAGTATACATTTGGTAGATTTATTGCCATTTTAACAAGCGGGAACCTTTTGTGACCCCCTTTTGCTTTCCTGCATATCAAATCCCTTCTGAAAGGGGGTCTACCCTAAAAGGAAAGAATTTGCTCCCAGAGGGAGCAAATTCTTTTCTTTTAGAGTAGACCCTTTTTCAGCAATGAAGCAAAAGCAACCTTGACAGAGCTGCCTTCCTTGAAAATGCATCTTTTGCCCTTATCTGTTACCCGTAACCGGAATCTTGTACTAAACACTTTGCAAAGGTCCATCTCCAATCCAATGAATAGTCATTTGTTTACAAAAAAAAAAAAAAAAAAAAAAAAAAAATCCTGTTTTTAATGCAAACAGATTAGACACTGATCACCGCTTGATCTGGTTCTACGCTGTTTGGCAATGATGTCTGATGCATTAATGCGGTGATGAAATATACAGAGCAGGGCCAATGATCTTTGAGGCATTAACGGATTGGTGGCATACGAGTAGAGCAGGTTCGTGCTAAGTGTGGGCCTTTTAAGGAGAGAAGACCATATTAAAAAATGTACTGCTATAGGCTAAGCAATAAAAACAAGAAATATAGAAAAATATTTATGAAAATACATGTATAGAAATTAGCGCCCACGCAAACTCTCTCTCTCTCTCTCTCTCTCTCTCTCTCTCTCTCTCTCTCTCTCTCTCTCTCTATCGCGCGCACTCGCTCTCTCTCACAGCAAACGTTTTCAATATTACAATTGATTAATTGTTTATTACATGGTTTAAAATCTTTACTTTCTCTGAGCAGCTGTCCACAAACGTGTCTACTGCCTGTCACAAGAACAATACGAAGCCAATATAATTGAGAAAACATACCTTCCGGTATATGCGCCCAACGAAGCCTCAAATCTGCCCGCGCATGCGCATGCGCACTGTCCGATGAGAATCCTCGTTGTCCGCATGAAGAAATTTTGCATTCTTTCTATCCAAAATGTGCCCAGTGAAGATTCTGATCAGGCTGATCTGAATCTTCACTGGGCACATATGTACGTTCTGACATTGCGGCTGAATTGGTTTACCGCACGATGTTCGTTTTCACGACGACCCCAATAAATAAGATTTTCTCATTTTACATCACGTTGCAGAAATAGTAATAACCGTTTAGCCTAACGTTCTTGACATGTCTTATATTATTAACTATATCAATTTTTTTCTATCGTTTTATATCGGTAAACCGAATCTGTGCAGGAATTAGGAAAATGTTATATAAAAAAACGTGACAACCCAACAGATCGTACATAAAGGCAAGCGTGTTGTCACGTTTCGTATTATCAGTATAAAACAAACATAACTACAAATACTACTGCTTCTGCTGGTGCTGCTACTGCTACTGCTTCTACTACTACTGTTTCTAGTAGTAGTGAAGTAATAGTAGTTGTAGTAGTAACAGTTGTAGTAGTAGGAGGAGCAGTACTACTGTTACTACGACTACTATTACTACAGATTCTGAAAATGTTCACCTAAAGCTTAAAGGAACTGCATGCACTTTCAAACAGGGCGTGTTGTGCATTTAGCAAAGAGGACGTTACAAAAATTAGGTTCAATGTAGAAAATGACGGAGAAACTATCAAGCGTGTCAGTGCTCTTTATCACATGATTCAGGCATCATTATATAGGTAACAAACTCCAAAAATCTACAAAGCACCGGGTTGGTTCCATGCAGTAAAACCTCAATGGTCCGAAACATCTTTGGGATCATGAAATTTGTTCGAGACATGGGCAGTTAGTTTGAGCCACTGAGGGTTAATCATGATGCCAGGTCATCAGCAAATAGCGATGATTTAGGGATTTTTTTTTTTCGATTTTCTATACAATAATTGTATGTTCAGAGTACTCATCAGAATCGCCTCGATGAGGCGATTCTAATGAGTACACACAACATACAATTTATGAAAAATAAGAAAATTTCTCTAAATATTTGGTTTTCTTGAGCTATCGGAAGAATTTCGTTGGGACTCTAAATCAAGTTCAAATTAGCCATGGTATTCGAGCTATAGAGGTTCAACTGCTGTTCCATATGTAATAGTTCGAATTTTTTAGCCTGTTTCTGAAGTGTTATTTTGTCTGCTTTGTAGCTAAGATATTCAAGCAATTAGACAGTAGATATTAGCTAAATTGTATATTTTTGGTGGTTGCTTTGTATATGAAAGAAGAAAATCATCGGGGTGTAGTTTACCCTTACACCTGCCGTGGACTTTACAAGATCTGATTCATTGTCTTCGAAGTTGTTGTTGTTGTTGTGCGGATTTTTAACGCTACCAGGCACCCGAGGCACATAGAGGCAGCGGCGATTGCTATGATGTACATGTATTTGTACAGCCTTGCTTTCATGGACCACCAATGCACACTTGGTGCCGCTGTCTGTCACCAAGCGCCGCCCTGTCCACTTTATACTCAACCCAGGGCACGTCGAGTATGAGCTAGGCGTAATAATGGTCTGAAAATTGTCTCGACCAGAGCAGGATTCGAAACGAACGTTCATTACATATCAGCGCAATAACTTACCATTCTGTTGCTTTTCAAGTAACGCGTGCTGACTATTTGAACTTAAAACAAGAGGACCAAGACAGCCCTGTATCGCTCACCTGATTACCAGACAAGTTTCGAGCCAATTGACCTTTCGCTTCAAGAGAAGAAATTCAATATAAATTTTCAAGAAGGCGACCATCTCGGATTTCGAATGAATGATTTTAGCTACTTTTGATCTACAAGTCACCTCGATACTTCCAATAAAGTTTCGAGTCTATTGGCCTTTTGGTTGTGATGAAAAAAAAAAAAAAGTTCAAAAAAAATTTTCAACATGGCTGCTAGGGCGACAATTTTGGATTTGTGATCAGAATGATTTAAGCTATTTCTGATCAACAATTTACCAAGAAACTTCCTACCAAGTTTCCGGTAAATTGGCCTTTCGGTTCAGGAGAAGAAGCGAAAAATAGATTTTCAAGATGGCGGCCATCTTGGATTTCTGCTCAGAACGAGTTAAGCTATTTTTGATCTACTAGTCACCCCGATGCTTCCAAACATGTTTCCAAGACAACTGGTCTTTCGTTTCAGGAGAAGAAGCGAAAAATAGATTTTCAAGATGGCGGCCATCTTGGATTTCCGATCGGAACGACTTTAGCTCTTTTTTTTTTACAAGCCACCCCTCAAGTCAATTGGCCTATCGGATCAGGAGAAGAAGCGAAAAATAGATTTTCAAGATGGCCGCCATGCCGACCATCTTGGAATTCAAATTGAAACGATTTTATCTATTTTTGATCTTTATGGCACCCCGATGCTTTCTACCAAGTTTGTAGTCATTTGGCCCAGTGGTGTAGGAGCAGTAGGCTTTTAAAGCAAATTGTTGACGCCTCACAGGGGACGACGCACGATGTACGACCGATGACTGACATTGACTGATCACAATAGCTTACCTTGAGCATTTCGTGCTCAGGTGAGCTAAAAATAGTATGGTCCGTAGAACATTTGCAAAAATGTATAAAATATCTAAGAGAAATCAATGGTAGTCTTTAGCATTTAAATACAAAGTTTTCGAAGAATTTCAAAGAGAATTTCGGATACACGTATCCGAAGCTGCTTCTGTGCATTTTGGTGCTGGTAGAATATACACTTCCCTCTCCCCACAACTCGTGGTTTCAACCTTGGCTAATTCAGCAGATGCCAATTTGATATTTTTCTTATATTTCCAGAAAACAGGATTTGATATTTCATGCAAATTATCTCCAATGGAGACAATTTGCATGAAATATCAAAACCTAATTTCTGGGAAAAAAGGAAAAAAAAAATCAGTATGTGCTGAACATTTTACCAAGCATGTTAAGCGTTAATTGAATCTTATAAAGAAACTTCCCAGCTAGCATTCTACGTAAATCTATATCGGGCCGTCATCGGCCCGTCAGCTACACTGACGGGCCGATGACGGCCCGATATAGATTTACGTAGAATGCTGACTGGGTTCGCCGTCTATTGATAAAATCATGAATGATATATCTTCAACATGCATATTTATGAATTATTTACAATTCACAGCACGTGCATGTCCTTTATCTAATATAACGTGCACAGGTAAGAAAATATGGCCAGGGTATTGCTCCCAACCCACACTCGGCATGCCCTGATTTGGTTATAAAGAGCACAGGTCGCCATACTAAATGTCGAATATGA
Source organism: Anodontia alba (assembly GCA_964016985.1). Taxonomy (NCBI): domain Eukaryota; kingdom Metazoa; phylum Mollusca; class Bivalvia; order Lucinida; family Lucinidae; genus Anodontia; species Anodontia alba. The sequence continues at coordinate 96,690,744 of OZ024821.1, read as the reverse complement.
CCAGAGGATAAAAACGAACTGTGAACTCTAAAAAGTATACCAAATTTACCATAAACTTTAATCACATTAACTCCTTACCATATTTTTTTCTAAAACTGGAACCAGTCCATTTTACTACCTTTTGAAGTATCTAAAAATTGCTGCATGAGCGGAAAACAAGATAGACCCAGGGAAGTCGCCGCATTCTGCTGCGTCTCATCTGGGTCTACATTGTTTCCTCAAGCCTATCTGTCCCAATACTTATGGTAAAGTATGGTTACGGTATGATAACAAACGGACATGCTAACACACCTAACCCCTCCCAATATAACTGAAAATAGTTGAACACCTCAAAGCCATCACCGCCACAGACATTACCAAAAGAGGTAAACATTCCTAAAATGTACTTATCATAGAAATGAACAAATCTTTTATAGTGAAAACAATGCTGCATGTCGTAATCTCTCACTCGAAAACATATTTTTTTACAGACGCATTCATGGTAATCCCCACAGATATGTTCAAAGGATGAGTATATACTTTAGCCTGCTAGTTGCAGTTGTTCCATTTAAATTTTTGTGGTTGAAAGCACTCGAGGATTAATGGGAAAAAAATCAAAACTCTTTCGCCAGGAAACGGCGAAAGCACAGGCCAAACTGCGCATCCGTTTTGACTTTCTACGCTATATTTTCTGTTCATCAAAATATTCCCTGGGAAAATTCTGTGGATCTCTGTAAATCGCATACAGAAAAACATTGAAGTTCACATCCCTCCCCTTTTGTGATCAATAAAATAGACTTCAATGTGAAAAAAGCCCGTACGCTATTTGTGAAAAACAAAGAAGCTGATCAGCATGCGCATTATTGCAGTCTGATTAGGACCTCCTCAGCTCGCCGATATGTATATTTTACAGTTTTAGAGTATCCATTGATTCTACTCACGAAACACACAGGCTCATTGGAGAAAATTTAGGCTGGAAGAATGTATAGGTTTAACTGGCCATTTGTCACCCGAATCTGAAACAAGGGATTTTTATTGCGTTATGGTACAAAATAATTTGTTGATTCTCAGAAATGGCGTTCAACTTATCATTCTAGAAGAGCTTAGTAAACAAAAGTCATTTGTTAGCATGTCAGAATGTCATACTTACCCCAAGTACTGGGACAGATAGGTCTGAGCAAACAGGGGTCTACTCTAAAAGGAAAGAATTTGCTCCCTTTGGGAGCAAATTCTTTCCTTTAAGAGCAGACCCTTTTTTCAGATGGGCTGATGTACAGGAAAACAAGCTGGTCACAAAAAAATGTCTCCCTTGTAAAAATGGCGGAAAATTTATCGGGTACACTGAGTCCCCTCAAAACTGTCCGGCTTCTCGATATATATATAGATATGAAAAACATACTTTCTCACGCTGTACACAGAATGCTACATGTGAATCTATTTCAAAGGACCAAAATGCCAGAACGCTGCGTCTGATCAGGGTCTACACTGTTTGCCACTCACCCAGTACAATTTAAACACATCAACAGGTAGTAAAATTATCTTTTTATTTCAAAGTTTGGAACAACCAAGGTTAGGAGTTAAGGTGTCCAAATACTTAGGGTAAATACGGTCTATACCGCAAAAATGGGGAGAGTACTGGCAGACCCGTGTCTGTATAATTATTGAAATCCTTAAATCTTTACCGCATTATGTTAGTCTTTTATATTCATTTACTTTTAATAAGATTACACTGATGCAAAACTCATTTCATGTGAACATAAAAATATTTAAGGATCATTCAGACGCATGTTTAAGGTTTTCACTGGAGCAGTACGCTCAATGTCCATGGAAGGGGTGCTTATCAAGTAATGTAGAAATGGGAATACTGTATTTGTCAATACGTACATTTAACAGAACTTAACCAAATAAGCAATCTATACTATATAATAACCTCAATGGGGATTAGAGAGAGAGAGAGAGAGAGAGAGAGAGAGAGAGAGAGAGAGAGAGAGAGAGAGAGAGAGAGAGAGAGATGCTTTGGTCGCTATTCTCTCCTAGTTCTTGTTCTGCTTGCCTTGCCTGTAGCAATATGAAATTACAAAATCTTATCTCCCTTAACACATGTATATCTTCATATAATGTGACTTTCTGATTGCGTAACTGCACAATAAGCACCCCCACCCCACTCCCGCAGGGAGCAAATTCTTTCCAGTTAGAATAGACTCCTTTTCAGAAGGGTGATATAACAATTTTGACAGTTTCCTCCCCTGAAAGGGTATCTATTGCCCATAAGAGGTTAAAGTTCATGTGGAAAACTGGCGAGCGCTGTCCAATTTTCTAGCAACTCTACTAAATCATTGTAGATGACATAACATTTGTAACCATTTTCCAAAATGTCATATCTGACACCTAACATCTAAACGCGATATAAGAAAAAAAATCTTATTTGGAGAAAATCATAAAATAAACACATTATGATATATGGTCTGTCACAGAGCTGTTGGTTGTAACACTTCGTTAAAGAGAATTTTTCTTTCTTTTTTTTTCTGTTAAAAATTGTTAATACACCTTAATATGGCATATTTGGCGTTCGCTCAAAAACGATCTTAGGCAACTTTTTTATACAAAATTTTCGTTTCTCTGAGATTACATATTTATTTCCTTATTTGCTTAACTGAGGGTCGGATTGTTCCATCGTGAAATTCGAAATACCATTCTCTATTTAAAAGCTTGTTGTCAAAGATAAATAAAATCGTGACAAACAGTATAACGGGCTTAACAAACAAACAAAAAATGAACGAAAAACGAACAACAAAATCAATAGCAATAAGCAGCCAGAACAAACCTATGTTCAAAACACATCTACCCCTCACCCCTACCTGAAACGAACATATTCTTATGTGCAGAAAACGAACACTAGACAACCTTTACAGCGTGCTGTCTAATCAGAATCTTCATTACAATTCCAACTGGTTCCTACCTGGTGTGGACGAACACCTAACAATGACTGGTTCAATTTTTGTACGTGTAGATTATTAATATGGGTCATGAAATTCTATTTACCCAAAAAGTCGACAGGCCTGAATTAACAGTAAAAACATAGATCAAACGCCGCAGAACGCAGCGTCTGATCAGGGTCTACACTGTTCGATACTCATGCATAAGTTTTCGGACACATCAACAGCCAGAAAACGGGCCTGTTCAAGTTTTAGGAGTAGTTAAAACGACCGAATACGTCGAGTTGTAGAAGACCGAAGCCACTAGCAAATTTTTCCATCAAAGTGTGGGCTAATATGGGTCATTTAATTTTGAACTTTTGCTCCAAAATCCTATTTTAATTAAAGAACCATGAAACGCCAAAAAAAAAAAAAAAAAAAAAGAAAGAAAAAGTCTGAGCGTATGCAAAATGCTAATTAAACTCAGTGGGTACGTTGTACAATATCCATTGATTACATTACGAAAACACGCCTATTCAAAAATATTGAAAATTTCACCACCAAAAGATAAAAATTCTGATATTTTTAATATTTCTGCTCAAAACATAGATTGTGGGGTACTCGTTAGAACCGCCTCGCCGAGGCGGTTCTAACGGGTACCCACTATCTATGTTTGTTGAGCAGAATTAAGAAAAATAATGTATACCCTGTAAATCCCAGTTTTACTATATAAAATGAGGGTTTAATGGGGTAAAAAATATATAGGTATATTTTCGTGATGGTACCATTTCCCACGGGTTGCTCAAATGACCTAAAAAGAACATTCTCCGAGTATTTGTCCTGTGAAAGTCTCATGCTTCGACTATGTAAACGGTCGTGTTGTGGCGCTGGTTCATAGTTTTAACAAGCGAAATAAGTCAATATTTGAGAAATTCATTAAACACTTTAGGAGATCTACCCTATCGGTTCATCTGAAGAATAGCCTTTTTGATCATCCAACGAAGAGTTGAAGTAAATCTATAAATAATGAATCGATTAGAGCGAACAAAAGCGTAATTAAGATCAATTCTCTACCAATACAAACATCTAACGAGACTTTAAATCTAGTGTCCGATTTAAGCTTTGAAAATATGATATTCCCATGAAGCGATGTAGTTTGTGCCATTCTTTTTTTTATATAATCCGCGCCGTGAGAAAATCTGTCATCGTGAACACACGAACCCAGTCGGGAGTAATTTGACACAGGCAGTACCGGCTCTTAGTATAACAACTGCAATAGCATTACGAAAACACACCTATTCAGATATATTGAAAATTTCATCACCAGAAAGTGAAAGTTTTCAGATAAAAATTCTGATGTTTTTCATATTTCTGCTCAAAACATATATTGTGGGTACTCGTTAGAACCGCCTCGCCGAGGCGGTTCTAACGAGTACCCACAATCTATGTTTTTGAACAGAAATAAGAAAAATAATGTATAGCCCTGTAAACCCCAGTTTTACTATTTAAAAGTGGGGTATAAGGGGATCAATATTATATAGGTATGTTTTCGTGATGGCCTCACCAACACACCAGCGTGTATATGTGCATTTCTTTTGACAAGAGCTGGGTTTTTGTTAAGAAATCTTATCTGCATCTACACATTTTGCAAAGATTTCTGTTTTCGTCAGCAGGGCCGAAAGGGTTCAATAGAAATTGGATTCTTTTGGAGAAAACATATGGTGGCATAGGCCTTTATGATTGTATGCACTGTAAAAATTTCCCGTAGCTTTTACGATAAATATTGGCAACTAGCTGCAAGAGCTTTTACCGTAAAGTTGAACTTTCGCGGAATTTCCTCGCAGGATAGGGGTAAGGATGTGTAAGCTTAAGATACGGTGCGGCAGTTCACATCCCTACTATGTCCTTTACGTCACCTACCTTGCCATTCACTGCCTTACCATGCGTAATTAAGACTATAAATAATCTACAGGCGCCCATAAAATTTACGGTACATGTACTGGCAGCCAGTTGCCAGTATTTACCGTATATTCTACCGGATCTTTTTACAGACTGCATGTATCTGATGCATAATATGAGGAAAAACACCATTATGCTATATACTATCTGCAAAGGCCCTGACCAGCATGCAAATGCGGGGTCAGTGGTCAGACCTTCTCTTTTAGGCGGTATGCGGTTTGGTATCCAATGACGCTGTTAGCAGACAACGAAGGCCCTGATCAGACTGCGGCAATGCTCAGTCTGATCAGGACCTTCATTGCCTGCACAAGGCATAGGGCCCTTTTCGTTTTTTTTTTTTTTATTTCGCATCACTTCCATGGGTTACATGTCCACGTACTGCCACTGTGTTTTGACGTCAAATACGAGCTAAAAATGTCCAAATTCCAAATTCAGAGCGAAACAAGAATCGGTGACACCCGCTTACAAGCCTAAGATAATAGTCCATTATAGGTCACAGAGTAGACATTGAGATTAATTCGGACAATATTATTGAATTCTTTCAAATAAAAATAAAACACTGAAACAGTTCTCATCGATAGATCGAAAACGAACAGATAATCCAAAATCAAATTGCATAATCATACAGTTAAGCTATATAAGGTACATGTGCACTATATTACATGAAGCCAGAATTAAGACCTAATTAACTATTGACCCATGGAATCCTACTAGTTGAGGAAAATATGTTGAAGTTTTTGCATTAACCAAAATGTGAAATAACATCACGAAAATATGCCTATATAATTTTGACCCCCTTAAAGCCCACTTTCATATAATAAAACTGGTGTTTACAAGGGTATACATTATTTTTCCTATTTTGCAAAAAATACATAGATTGTGGGTACTCGTTAGAACCGCCTCATCAATCGTTGTATCAATTGTTCTTTCTTATTAATTTAAGGGTACTGGATACAACTGGTCATTTCCGCAAAGGTAGACAACTTTTGTGGATTCCTGTTTGCGTCCCTGTACACCAATCTCCTTCTGAAAAGAGGTCTACTCTAAAAGGAAAGAATTTGCTCCCCGTGGGAGCAAATTCTTACCTTTTAGAGTAGATTCCTTTTCAGAAGGGAGCACAAACAATATGGCAGAGTCATCTCCTTTGAAAGTGTATTAATTCCTATTAATCTGATATAATTATTAATAACTATTACTAGAACCTAATTCAGTATGCGTGATATATTAAAAGTAAGACAGTTTAATTACACGATGTTTAATATAAAGAAAAAATAAATCATTATCAAATTGCCTGAATGCAGTAAATCATTAATTGTAATATCACTATACAGCAATATTCATTTGTTCATCATTACCATAATAATTACTGTGGGTGGCGACAAGTGAAATTGTACCATCATTTTTATCGTATGTGCAACACAGGCGGTTTCTGCATCATCAGTGTTGTATTTCATATATGCTCCACTATTCTGCACTATATGTTCCGTTTCATTTACATTTTAGCATAGACATCAGCCATGAAAATTAGCGATATTATTCTTATCTTTCACAGAAAAAAAAGAAAGTGTATTTCATTCGAACTGTCTTCTTCGGAAGGAAACAAGATGAATCAAACGTGAAGTCTTATTTTCTGAGAAAAATAGGGAAAATATTTTAGATGCTATATGATTTTTTTTTTATATAAACAACAGGTAAAAGTTTAAGTTTTCAACTTTGTAGCCTCTCTAATGTGACTGTGCATAGTTAGACTCTGTCACTTTAATAAACAGAAAACGGTTTTACAAATCATTTCTGGCAACAGTCCATTTTACGTGTAGAACAATGCATAGTATATATAAAAAATATTTATTGCATATAAACAATGCATGATGCATGTGCAACCATGCATAATGCATATACAACAATGCATATTACATGTGCACATTAAATGCAAACAATGGATTACATAATGTTCAAACATGGCAACTACATGCACAATACATATTACATACGCAAATTAAATATAACTTCTTTCATGTATGAAATAATATATAATACAGGCGCCACCATGTATATTCCATGTATATACGACATCTTTCGTATGTACAATAATGCACATTGTTCGTACATGTACCCTCAATACACATGATTCAGACTATAATTTAAGGTAAGGTTCGTGATATGAACTTCACAGCAAAGCTATTTTGCTTTGATTTAATGAACATTCCTCCACCCACAAACGACTACATTTTTTGTTTGAAGTCAGAAATACCAGGTTTAAGTTATGTCATCCACAAAAGTTTGTGTTATTTTATGTTGCATGATTAAAATGTAATGAAGTACTTTCACGCTCAGCACTCTGGATACAATTTTCAGCAGAAGACACAGAGTCTTATTTTTTTTTCCAGCAGTCAGGTTTTGACATTTCATCCAAATTGTCTCCACTGGAGACAATTTGCATGAAATGTCAGAACCTGTCTTCTAGGAAAAATACCATGAATATATCGTTTGCTAAATAAGCCCTGAATGTAGTAAAGGTTAAGGAAATCTTCAGAATGTCGTGTTCAATGGGAATGGTACACTCTTCCAGCGGAAAATAACTCAAATATGGACATATTTACCTCCCTATCCATTACTACTATTAAAAGAAAGCCTGAGTAGGTCCTATTTTCAATAATAGACTTGAATACAAGGGATACAAATCTATCTCCCAATATAGTCTCCTTTTGCAAAATGGCGACCAAATAATTCTAAAGTACAGTAAACAAGACCCTAAAATACAGTAAATATTCATGTAAACTGTAAATTACAATTCTTCAGTAGATATAATTGTCATCACGAACACACGCCCATATAGTTTTGATCTCCTCAAACCCCACTTTTTATGTTACAGTAGTAAAACTCGGGTTTACAAGAGTATTCATTAATTTTTCTTATTTCTGCTTAAAAACATAGATTGTGGGTACTCGTTAGAACCGCCTCGCCGAGGTCCGAAAGTGTTTATTGTTTTGGTGGTAAAATTCTCAACACATGAATAGGCGTGTTTTCGTAATGTAATTTCAACTAGACATTTCAATAGCTACAGATAGGAAATGAAAATTATTCTGATGATTACTGTCTTTCCCGGTCTGTTAGGAAAACATATGCCGTGAATACCGAAAAGAATCGCCGCGCTGGGGCGATACTTACAAGACCCCACGGCATATACTTCCACCTTGAAACAAGAAACATACCAATAATTTTAGTGAAAGTAAGTCTTATCTAGCTGTATGATTCAACTGAACTCAAAGAGCCAGGCTCTCAGACGAACCTATTTAATGGCGGACAATGCCCACAAACAAATACACAGAAAAGAACAAATTGCAGATGAAAGAAGCCGAGGCGCGTAAAACTAAAATTAAAAAGTTGTAGAAGGACTAAAAGAACCTAAATCATTTTGATTATGCGACGAATTCATCGCCTTAAAATACATATTCACAATAAACGTGTCATAACTGTTATAAAAGTTTCGTTTTGATTGCCGAATCGTTACAAGTTTATTCGTACTTAGTTTACGCGTTTATCATGCCTGTTGTGATTTCAAGCGAAACAGTGGTAGTACATACACATGTTATTCTGTTTTGTATCATCGAAAACAAATCTCTGAAGGGAAGTCTGTTTGGAACTGAGACAAAAATCTCCCCTCCATCCTCAGCCAACCTCCCATCATTATCAGGTTATGAATCACTCGGTCACTTTTAAATCTCAGATCGAAAAAAAATAATCTTTGACGGGAAGTCGGTTTCGAACCGAGACAAAAATAACACTCCATCCTCAGCCAGTCTCCCATCATCATCAGGTTATGAATCACCTGGTCCATTTTTACACCCCTGAACTCTGCTATGTGGAAAAGATGTCTGGGCCATATGCGAGTAGTACAGATCCAGATCAGCTAGCGAAGACTAACATTCTGATAATGAACATTGCTGTACATAATAATATTCTACCGTATCAGAAGACTTATTAAGGAGGAATATTTGGTGATAATGTTGGGACAATTTTCTCCAGTTCTCCATAACAAAAACAACAACAAAAAACAAAACAAAAAAAACAACATATGTTGTGGGTACTCATTAGAAGCACCTCGCCGAGGTGCTTCTAATGAGTACCCACAACATATAATTTACGGAGAATTAAGAGAAAAAAAATATATCACAGAATTATCATCAAATACTCCAATTTAACAAATCCGGGCTAACAAATCTTATGGGTGTGCAATGATTTTATAAGCGGAATGCACTGCGTTCAACTGTTGGTGAATGGTCGACACAATATTTACACGTTGAAGTCGTGTTCTTGTATTTAAATTTGTACTGCCATGACAAACCGTGCAGACATTGATCAGACACCACTGTGCATCATATGTGAGTCAGCAATTTGGAAAGGTTCATTTTGTTTCGACGCAGACGAGTCGCTTCATTTGAAAAATTGAGGACAGCAAACGCCAGATCAGCCTGTGCATCCGCGCAATTCGATCAGGGCCTTCAGATTGTGTAGTAGAGCGGAGTGTTTATTTATTTGTTCAATACGTTTTTAATTTTTTGCTATAATTTTTACTTCGAGATTCAGTATACAAGCCGACCAAAGCTACAAAAATTCTGAAACAAAATAATAGGGATGGTTAGAATTTTTAAACCGTTTGCAGGTGCACAAAAAAAAAAAAAAAAAAAAAAATAATAATATAAAAAAAAATGTAGACGCTGTGCATGATATGCATCCAGCAATTTGCATTTAATAAGCCGTTACCTGCAAAAAAAGCCACCTTACTAGTATTTCGTATGCCAAATGCTCAAGTCCTGGTGAACTGGGCACAGTGTTTGTTTGTTGCGTGTACGTGTAGAACCATGAAGCGAAAAATGTAGACCCATATCAGCCTGTGTAGACGCGGATACTGATCTTTATCGGCGCATTAAATTTTATGCAATAAGGCCGCTTTATTTTATTCTTGTTGTAAGTGAAACACTGTATGAAAGCCCATAAACGACACTGGGGTGGATAAATTACACACGTATATAAAAACAATTTGTGACGTGAATTGGCAATCACGGATAAATGACAAAACTTATTAGCTTCATTTGGCGAATTTAATTCACTCAATTACAAAATAATTTGAGCCTTTTCTGCAGGAAACCCAACTTTGAATATATACGAACAGCGGAGGTCTGATAAGACTGTGCATCTGCGCAGTCTGATCAAGGCCTTCGCTGTTTGCACACTGAAAAAAACCTAATGCTCGGCATAAAGCTAAGCTCAAGTACAGTGGTTGCGTTGCGCCTTCATTTTTTTACATACACGTATGCTTTAAGGTCCTTTTGAACATGTCACGGCTCACTCTATTGAAGTCTATGGTTTAGTTTAATCTAATATACCGATTACCATTTCGTATGAATAGAGACTTCCTTTAGACTTCATAAAACTCGAGTGGCATCTATCAGTGAGTTCACTGCAGCTCTGTCCTCATTCATACGATCATTCTAGTGCAACCGAATGCAAATGTCATTTAATGCCACTTTAATCACTTAAACATGGTCTTCAGAGCCGTACACGTGTCTAAATAAACTAAATTCTTTCCCTTAACCCATTGTAGTCGGGAAACCCGTGAAGGAGTAATTGGCAGACCGTGCAGACCCAGATCAGACGCCGCAGAATGCGGCGTCTGATCAGGGTCTCCACTGTTTGCAAATAGTTCAACCGATTTTCTCTCAGAATAACTAAATCAAATTGCCTGACATACCTAAAATCGAAATTAGAATCTTCCAGTATATAGTGTGGGTGAGTTCATTCAGTCTACAATGGGTTGAGAGCAGACCCCCTTTCAGGACAGGATTGGCGTGCAGGAAAGCAAAAGAAATTCAACAATGAAAGAAAAATGGCGAAGTAAAATAGTAAAAAAGAGAAATAAAGAACACAAAGGGACGATAGTGATAACAATAATAATAATAACGACGACAACAACATATTATAATCACGCCTGTTGAGTCCTAATGGCGAGACCCCTGTTGAAACTATTTGATCACAGTTTGACGATCAAAATCACCTATTCAACCACAAAAAGTCAAAATAATGAACATATGGTGAAAAGTCAAAAACAAATAACTAATGAAGTATAAAAGACACTGATTGTTTAAAGGTGAGAACACGGTGCATAACCTACCGCTAGGTTTTTACACCCATTACGTGACATTGTAGCACCAATGAAATTGACAGGAAAGTTCGATTAGCTCAGTTGGACATTTGTTTGCATAAGAAATCTAACCGGATATGAATTTCTTTCAGCATGCTTTTGGGGACCTGTAAACTTGATAATCTACAGAAACAACATAGACGTGTTGTCTTTAACCATTACCCTCTATGGGAAATTTCAGCAGACGACGATTTGATTATATATTTTCTTATTTTTCTTCTTCTATTTTTTTTTCTCAAAAAATATCATTTGACATTCCATGCAAACAGCCTCCTGAAGAGACAGCTTGCATGAAATGTTAAATCCTTTTTTCCCGAAAAAATAAGTAAATATTCAAAATTTTGTCTGCTGAAATATTTACCCAGCATACTAAGCGTCGAATCAGACTCATCACTGTTGGCCAAAATAAACAAGATTAGAATTTGTGTCCTGACATGAGAAAAATACAGTTATTCCACATGTGACTAGCGTAAATCTCAGACCAGTCCAATCGTCCCTGCAATATTTCCTAGGCCTTCATCATTTAGAGGCCTAAAATCAAAGGCGTGTTTACGAACAGTCTGGGCTCTGACAATCCAATGTAGAATCGAAAACTGACTATGTTCTTCCCGGTTTATGTTTAAGCATAAGGCTGGACCTTTTACTGTGGCGATCGATCTAACATATACAATTAGTCGAAAATATTTTGAATAATACTCAAAATATTTTGAATAAGCATATGATCACATTCTATTCAATCAAAGAATATGCGGAAGAGCTGACGGAAATCAAACAGAGAAAATCATGAGTCAGCCTGTTGTTTGTAGGGAGAAAAGGTGCATGGTTATGTAAGAAGGATAAATAAAAAAGCTCCTCAAGTTTATCATTAAAAAATCATATGTTGTGGGTACTCATTAGAAGCGCCTCGCTGAGGCGCTTCTAATCAGTACTCACTACATATGTTGTCATGGATAAACATAAAAATATCACAAAATTATCACCAAATACCCCTCCTTAACAAGTCCCAATGATTAGACTGGTTAGATTGTTGGTCTCTCGACGACAATACCCCAGTTGTTTGCAAAAGGTGAACCCGACAGTAAGTGTATGTATTTGGGAATAGTTTTGGACCGAGTTATATCCTTTATCCTATTATTTTTTATACTGTGATGAAACCCTTTTATTCAGTTCTTTGTCGGGGACCCCATGATGGTGTAACGTTTTACAACTGTACAGAAACAAAAGCGCCTGAATAAAATGATCTTAGATGATTCAGTCTTCAAGAAGGTAAGCTAACGCCAAAGACGTGTACATGTACAAATATATCACAGTCCGCGGGTCTCAAAACCATTTAGGGCCTGAGCTGGCCCACTATGAATTAATAGTATTATCAGAAGTGTCTAGACTAGCACGTGCTCGCGGTCTGGCTCACCGATTCGACATATGTATCAAAATGGAAACGTACATGTCCGATGAAAACAAAGATGGGTTTTTATGTATTCCATCATGAAAACATGCCTTATCATTTTGACCCCTTAAACCCCACTTTTATATAGTAAAATTGGGGTTTACTGGGGTATACATTATTTCTCTTATTTCTGCTCAAAAACATAGATTGTGAGTACTCGTTAGAACCGCCTCGCCGAGGCGGTTCTAACGAGTACTCACAATCTATGTTTTGAGCAGAAATCTGAAAAATATCAGAACTTTTTATCTGAAAAGTTTCATTTTTTGGGTGGTGAAATTTTCAGTATATTTGAATAGGCATGTTTTCGTAATGCGAAAACGTGCAGTCAAAAATCTAAGCAGCAGCTGCTTATCGAAGGAGGAAAATATTTTCATCAGACGGGTGGTTTATAAATCATCATAGGCTGTGAGAAAATACAAACGTAACCAGTTAAACAGGACATCTTGACATTCTTTAAAACTTCCTAAATATCTACCCCATTGTACCACAATTCCATACTCACATCCTCTAGGATACTTGAGAATGTCTCATGCAGTCAAATGTTTCCATTTTAACCTTTCCCTCAACTGTTGGCGACAGCAGAATAACTTTCATACGATCCACTGCGCAGAAAAATAGACTTTATATCATATACAGGCAACGAAAGCCCTGACCAGTCTGTTTACATTACGAAAACATGCCTATTCAAATATACTGAAAATTTTACCACCAAAATATGAAAATTTTCAGATAAAAAATTCTGATATTTTTCCTGTTTCTGCTCAAAACATAGATTGTGAGTACCCGTTAGAACCGCCTCGATGAGGTGAGGCGGTTCTAACGAGTACCCAGAATCTATGTTTTTGAGCAGAAATAAGAAAATAATGTCTACCCCTGTAAACCCCAGTTTTACTATATAAAAGTGGGGTCTAAGGGGGTCAAAGTTATATAGGTATGTTTTCATGATGATTTGCTCAGTCATCAGGGACTTCATTGCCAATATCGTTGTTTTGTTTGAAATAAGCAGTTGTTTGAGTCATCAGTGTTTGCGATATCGAATCAACAGTAGTGTTTTTATGTCGTTTTCAGTTGTTTGACTAGTACACGTACACTAACGTCGAAATCATTGCTTCTTTGTAATTTTAGATAAAACGGCGGGTTGCGAGAACTGTTCAGAATGACAGAAGAAGGGACCCGAGTGTTTATGGTTCCTTGTTCCATTGTAATTCTGAAGTAGTCCTCCTGAAAACATTAATTGGTCATAATGTCCCAGTCAGGTCACGATGTACAGACAACCTAAATGTGCCACGGAAAAACGAACATTGCGTATTCGACCAGCGATGACTAAGACCAGTCAGTACAAACTGCGTCTCAACATTTTAGGCGATCTTGTTACATGTATTAGTCAAGCGAACTGCTAAATCTATGACCAGACTGCGCGTCCGCGCAGTCTGGTCATAGCCTTTGCTATTCGCATATTGCACACGGTTCCCTTTCCTACAGGATGCCCAATTTCGCCAGTCTACTAAATTGGTTTAGACAGCTCCCGTAAAAGGATCATGGGTGATACTGAGAATGAATGATTAGGTTGAGAAACTTAGCAGGTTACCCTTGTATTAAGGTGTCAACCTTTCAAACCAAAGACCAGAGCACAATGATGAGATGGTCACGATTTGAAAGCGATCTTATGACCAAGTAATTCTTAATAATGGCGGAATTAATCGAGTGTATGTAAGAAGTGATCATTAAACGCTATACATTGAAAGTACTTAATATATTGACATAGGAGACAGCTATCTTTATAAAAGCCCAGCTTGTCTTTGTACTCTTAAATATTTCCTATTAGTAAGAAGAAAGATGGGAACGCGTAATTTCTTTTTATACTGACTTATTGTTGATTCAGACCCATTTATTTTACTGGGGAGGGATTGTCAACCTTGTCTCTTCTGAATTGTCAAGTAAACTCTTCTTTTCTCTGAAAAATAATACAAATGAAATTGTCGTCTGCTGCAAATTTGCTTGGCGCTTTAAGGGTACAGTGAATTAATTACTTTTCCCATAGAGCTCCATAGTGATTCCACCCTTTTTGGTGCTTAAGGGTTCATTTCAGGATATGGCTGAGCTTCTAAATTTTGTTTTAATTCAAAGCCCAGGCATAGTATAGCAAAATAAACAAGGAAAAATACCACCATCACCAGCACTTTCAGGGACTTTTTGGAGGCTGAATGTAGCAACCCCTCAATTGGCAGGTATCAAAAACTGAAACATTGCAATTTCACCACTTCTTCTTTGGGCTCCAGCAAACACACACAGAAACATTTATTTCTTTGAAACAATCAGAAAATTACAAACAGACAATTTTTCTTCAAATTAGAATGATGAGTTTTAATTCATCTTTATTATTAACCAATCACAGGTCGCCTTACACAAAATAACTACCCAGGGCTTCCCAACACTTTTTTGCACCAATCAGCAGTCCTGTCACAATTGGTTCACTGTGCCCTTAAGAATTAATACTCATATTACTAATGCTAGGCATGGTTAGAACCCACGCAGCTTTATAATCTGGTTAGTAATAAGGTGTCTAGACCTGTGGTGTTAGTAGAAGATTCTTTCATCTGGTAAGCTGGACAAAAACGTTTCCCCCAGGGTCCTCCAAGTTCTTGCCAATTGCACCGCGGATTCCAAATAAGCTCCCTATAATCTAGTTTCGTTAATTTCCTTAATAAATTTACAGATAACTTTGAATCAGCAGAAATTATTAACACTATCAACATTCCCTCGCCCTCATAATATTCTTCAAACGTGCAAAAATTGTTTATAACGAGTGCTTGTTAACCCTTAAAGCGCTAAGCATCACTGCGGCAGACGACATTTTGATTTTTTTATTTCTATTTTTCAGAGAAAATAAGACTTGGCATTTCGTGTGAATCATCTGCTAGCAGACGATTCACATGAAATTCCAAGTCTTATTTACTCTGAAAAATAATGAAAACAAATTTAGAATGTCGTCTGCTGCAATCTTGCTTAGCGCCTTAAGAGTTACATGCTGAGATCAATCAAATTAATTGAACCGAAACGGAAGAAAACGGACTTAATGCCGTATGTTATCAAAGAGAGCCCGGATCGGCTTTTGCATCCAAATACTCTGATCAGCGCTTTCTCGATTCATTACTGCATTTTTAAGTACTCGACGGATCTGTGAACGATCAAGAAAAGCAGTTATCAGCCTGAGAGTCTGCGCAGGCTGATCTGGACATTCGCTGTCCGTATTTTCACTTTACACGGCTCCATTATGCTATTACAGATAGTCCTTCCATCAAAAATAGCGATCTGGTAATAATAGTTATTTTAATCACTTTTTAATTTGTGCAGTAAGTTTTAGAGGCAATTTTCTATTGCAATTAAATCTATTTTCATGAAACAAAATTATATTTCTAAACGTTTACCATTCTCTGGGCTAATTCAGCAGACAACAGATTGACGACATTTTCTTATTTTTTTCCAGATAACATGTTTTGACATTTCATGCAAATTGTCTCCAATGAATAGAGTCGATTTTGCGCGAAATATCAAAAAATGTTTTCTGGAGAAATAAGCAAAATATTACAAAATATCATCTGCTTAAAAAATACCCAGCAAGCGTTGAAATATAAACAAGAGGCCCATGGGCCACGATTCTCTCACCTGTGTATATCTCCAGAACCATGCCACACTCTTCCAGTGTTGCCACTACAATAACTTGGACAGAACTTTGGCCGTGACGTAAAAACGTCAAATGTCATCCTAGGATCTTCATTTCAACAAATTTGGTAGACCTTGCATTCCCGATGCTTATATACCAAGATTCAGCTTCAAAGCTCTCTTGGTTCTGGAGAAGATTTTTAAGTGTTTTACCATATATGGGCATGGTGGCCATCTTGTTCAATTGTGCAGAACTATATGTACAAATTGTCGATATCTACAGAACGCACTATGTAAAATCTTGTGAAAATTAGTCCAGTGGTTTCGATTGTATACATGTCTATAGCCCATGGGCAAGGGCAGATAGCCCCCCAGGCGACAACATTTCGCTTTTAACTATAAGTGCTTTAATCATACATTGTAAGTTTTAGTCATTTGTCTTTAATACATTTTGAGAAAATGATTTGTCAACATTTTCCCCATGCAAAGGCCTCGATGCTATATACCAAGATTCAGCCTTAAAGCTTTCTTGATTCTGGAGAAGAAAGTTTCAAGTGTTTTAACATATATGAGCATAGCGGCCATCTTTATTAAACAGTGACCGTGACCACATATTTTCAAGCCCCCATTAACAGAAGAAAATTGGCCCAAGGGTTTCAGAAGAGAAGTCGTTCAAATGTGTTAACGGACGAACGGACGACGGACGAACGACGTACGGCAAATGATCACAATAGCTCATCCTGAGCCTCTGGCTCAGGTGAGCTGAAAAGCAATCAATGTTTACTTATGATGAGTTTGGGTAAGGTATGCTAGGACGGAATGGGATGGAGTAAGTAGCGAGGAGCGGGGATATTCTTATTAATTTCATCCATTGTACACGAACAAAGTACATGTAGTTTGTGAGTCGTGCCAAGGGAAGGGCTCTATCTAGTAGATTTTATCAATCAAAATGTATCCACTTTTAAAATATGAATAAACTGCATCTTAACAGAATATCTTGCCTGTACAGATAATGAGTTTCTGAAATAGGAGTTTTAGTAAAAATCCAGGATAAAACAGGAAAAAAATAATAATAATAAAATAAAATAAATAAGAAGTAAAACAAGGGAATTAAAGCTTTTCCGTAAATACCAACATTAATGCGGGCGGCGACACCCAAGCACTGGTCCTAAACAATATTTTTCAGCCCACACAAAAGGACGATGAAGCGGGATTTGCGTTAAAACGCTACAAACGCGTGTCTGTGCTACCTAACATAAATAGTTAACACGAACACAATTTTCTAGGTTAGTCAATCAATATAATACAATATAATTATTTTATTGCATTAAACAGACATAATAAAAATTACCGTGTATATCCTTAACAATGTGACACGATCAAAACCTTACCATATTTCTCCTAAAATTAGAAAATTTCATACGTGCTGATGTGGTTAAACCTCCTGAATGTGTTTTATAAAATGTAGGCCCTGATCAGATACCGCCTTCTGTAGCGCCTGATCTTTGTCGATACTCTTCGCTCATGCCTATCTGCCCGAATACGATAAATATGATGCCATTGTTTTTCATGCAAATGACATTTGAGCCAGCGCACGACAAAACTGTGTAACCAGCAAAGACTCATATCACCCTGTACATGAAAAGGATCTAATTTATCCCTCTTTGGATAGCCTGAAGGCTGTAGAAGGCACATGCGATCAGCGAAGACTCTGATCAGACTGCGCGGATGCGCAGGCTGATCTGAGTCTTCGCTGGTCGCACAAGACTTCTTGTAGGTTTTGTCGTGCGCTGGCTTATTTAATATTCAGCAATCTCTGGGCAAACACGTCATAAAACAAAGTTTGGTGATAATTTTCTTCTTGTTTTCCGGAGAAATAGGCTTTCACATTTCATGCATATTGTCGACGGGACATTCACATATATATCATATCATAATCATCATGATCGGATTTTTGATTAACGTGCAGGTTCAGGGGCCACATCAGTGGGCCCTCTTCCAGATAGCTGGCTTGCTGCACGCATGGCAGATCTCACACCAGATCTCCAGGTACGTCTATCAAGAGGGTTGATAGCCGAGAGCTTCCACTCTCTACAATCCCTCTCTGTCAGCTGCTTCCATGTCATTTTGGGCCTCCCAGGCCCACGCTTTTCATCAACCTGTATGTCAAAGGCTGTCTTGACTACACCATTGGAGCGTTCCACATGTCCATACCATCGGAGTCTTCCTTCTTTCAGAATGAGGTCCAGATCCTCAATGCCAAGCCGCACAAGTAGCTCATTGGACCTGGTGGTGACAATGTCTTGCGGCCTGACATTGCAGATCTGTCTGATCATTGCCCTGTCATTTCGCTGCAGACGCTGGGGGTTCGGCTTTGTCAATGGCCAAGTCTCGCTGGCATGGAGCATTGCGCTCCGCACACAAGAGCTGTACACACGGCCACGTGGTTTGAAAGAGAGGTTGCGTGAAGAGAGGACTGGTAGCAGATCCTTGAACTTCTTCCTGGCGGTTTTCACACGTGTTGTGGTTGAAAGTTCACAGCCACCTGCTGCTGAGAGCATGTCTCCTAGGTAGCAAAAGGAAGCTACCACCTCAAGCTTTTCAGGTCCGACCTGGACTTCCTTCTGTGGTCTGCCATCAAAGGGGCTGTAGAAGGCACATGCGACCAGCATCACCTGATATATGTATGATACGTTCAGGACTTGTTAAGACCCAGTAAGCATTCTATATAAATCTATAGCGGGCCGTTATCGGCCCGTCAGCTACCCTGACTGGCCGATAACGGCCCGCTATATGTTTATAAAGAATGCTAACTGGGGAAGAAGTACGTCATTGTCATTCTAGAATACCTGTTCCATTTCTCCATAAAACATGTCGTTGGTACTCATGAGTACTTTATGTGAAATAATTAACCCTTATCATGCTAAATAAACTAATAATGCCACACCTTTTCTAATTATCAGCCAATCAGATTACTTCATCCAGATTGTGGATATAAGTTCACATACTGAACGACAAACAGTGCAGATCTAGATCAGTTGGCTTCTGAAGAAGCCAACTGATCTGGATCTACACTGTTTTCAATGGCAGGGTTTATTCGGGTTCAGCAGGACAAGGGTTACAATATCCCAGGATTATCACCGGATAACCCTCCTTCACAATTTCTCTGAAGTTGGACAGAGGATGATTTTGTTTCGCGTCATGACAAAAATGTATCTGCGGGGCATTTGCAAAGAGTATACTACAGATCCAGATCAGACGGCAAAGCTAAACAATCGGATAAACAATACCTTTTGTTATACATTGCTATATTCTGCAGCAATAACAGTGTCAAAGGACAGTGAAGGCCCTGATCAGGTCACCGCAAATTGATACGGGCATTTTGCGCTCGCTTATGCCCCGAAGGTTTATTTTCACATGGCGTGGCCCAGTTTTATTATATATTTCATTCAAATACAGCGTGGAATGTGACATGCATAAAGTTCAAACATGATATTTTGATGCAGCAAGGATATTCAGCTATAAATATTAAACACATTATTTTCAAACAATATGACATTTTACTTTTGTCACATGTGTGTCTTCATGAGAAAACGTATCACACGAATTTCGTATTACGAAAACATGCCTATTCAAATATACTGAAAATTTTACCACCAAAAAAATGAAAATTTTCAGATAATTTTTTTTTATATTTTTCATATTTCAAAACATAGATTGTGGGTACTCGTTAGAACCGCCTCGACAATGTTTTTGAGCAGAAATAAGAAAAATAATGTGTACCCTGTAAACCCCAATTTTACAATATAAAAGTGGGGTTTAAGGTGGTCAAAATTGTATAGGCATGTTTTCTTGATGGTATTGCGACTATCTAGTCTAGCCTCTGTATCTGCTCAGTCTGGTCCCAGTCATCCCTGTTATGTAGTTTGCTTCTGCAATACTCATATGGTCTGCGCGAATACTAAAGGTCCCGATCAGTCTGTGCTTATAAACAGGCTGATCTGGACCCCCGCTTCCAATGATGCGTTGAATCTTGATGCATGGCCCTCTATAAAAAAATCCGTATGCCAACATGATAATTCTACATAGTCATTACATACGAATCTAAGCTGTGTAATTCATCCAAAGTTGGTAATGTATAGACATGTAGTAAATACTTGGTATCAAAGGATTTGTCTTGAGATATTGCATCCTATGACCCGTTCTGCACATGACATTCATCGTATCGTTTACTATATTTGACCTGAATCTGAATCTTAATTGGCTCGAGTGACACGCCAAATGACACTCATTCACGAAAGGTGTGCAACAGAGAAATTCATCTCTAGACCTGACCATTGTCATAAATCTTATTTTCAAGGGAGACAAATTTTGTTACATCCTGTTGACTGTGCTCCGCACCAACCCCGTTCTAAAGATGCATCTGTTCGAAAAGGGAAGAACTCGTTACCAAGGACAGCCAACGCCTTCATTTTAGAGTACATCCTTTCTAACGGGAAGCAAAGTAATTTTGACAGTTGCCTCCGCTGAAAATCCATCCATATTTCATAGAGGCAGAAGTTATATACCTATATCCCCAGTTAGCATTCTTTATAAACCTATAGCGGGCCGTTATCGGCCCGTCAGGATAGCTGACGGGCCGATAACGGCCCGCTATAGATTTATATAGAATGCTTACTGGGTGGAGTTCTTACTAAAGGCTACTTACTCTATGCCTTTATCCCTCTTTTCGAGGAAATGGTACTCTTTCAAGGCAGACAACCTTGTCAAACTGCTTTTGCTCCCTTCTGAAAAGGGGTTTACTCTAAATGAAAAAAAAAATGCACCCTAGAGTGACATAGGTTTGTCAGTTAAATGCGACTCTCTTTGTCGGGTGCATATTTCACGGGGTGAAAACCAGGCCTTCAATTCTAGGCCTTTCTGGTGTATTAGTTTACCCAAGATCTTCAGAACAATAGATTGGTATCAGTTCGATCTGAACCGTTATGTTTCCAAACCACAGGAGAGCGCTAGAAAACTTGTTGTTTTTACAGGCAAACACAGCCCCAGATAAGGCTATTTTTTCAACCAAAAATTATTGACATTTTTTCTATTTTATCCACGAAAACATACGTAGTTAGTACTCATTAGAAGCGCCTCGTCGAGGCGCTTCTAATGAGTACAAACAACGATTGTTTTTGAGTAGAAATAAAACATGCTTTCCTGATACCTCTCTTATCTGGATGTAAGCTTTGTCTTGAGAATTCCATATGTCTGGAACCCAGTAACACGTGTTACTTTTTGTGTTACATTTCAACACCTGCAGACTTATGAAATTTGATACTGACACATTGATTTTGAGTGTCTTAATTGCACAAGAAAAAAATCTGACAGCGTAATTAAAATAGCATTGAAATTATGTAATCATTGTTCTGCATACCAAAAATCTTATCTGGCGATTTTTGCGATATATGTGTACCCAATCACATAAAGTACGTACTGTCGAAATCGAACTTCAATAGCTCGAAGATCTTTGGGGCCATGGAAATTTATTCTAGATATGGGTAGTTCGAGCCAATGAGAGTCAACCATAGCGCCAGGTGACGAGGCAAATGGGAATTATTTAAGGGTATCTTTTCTATCTTCTATAAAATAATGGCATGCTGAGACTGGGCGATGCTGATGAGTACACTAAACATACATTTTCACCACAAGATAAGAGCATTTTCTCGAAATTAGTTCTAAATAAATATTTTCTTCCTTGAGGTATCGGAAGAATTTCCTAGGGACTCAAATACGAGTTCGAATCAGCCACGGTGTACAAGCCGTCGGTGTGTTCGTTGGCTAGAGAGAGAGAGAGAGAGAGAGAGAGAGAGAGAGAGAGAGATGGCCAGTTGGCATCGTACGTGTATCGCCTAACGACTGTATCAGATAAGAATTAAAAGCCTTTAAAATCCAATTCAGCTTATAACAAGATAGTTTTATAGTCTTTTTATTTTTGAATCCATCTAATGTCGAAGATATAAACCGGACAAATGCAAACAATACATGAGTGTACATTTCAGGCTCTTTGTGCGAATCTAAAGTCCCGTCCATTTAACATGTCATTTATATTCTTATTTTTTTGCTTTATTGCAAGTTTAAGCTCAGCATTTAACTTTTATATCAATTTTACACCTATGGTACGATAAAATCCTGTACCGGAATTTCTGATTAAGGGTTTGATTAATGGAGCAGTAAAAGGTACCAAATTTTATACCGTTAACGCTAAGCATGCTGGGAAAAATAAGCAGACTACATTTTTAAATAGTTTTCCTTATTTTTCCAGAAAACAGATTTTGACATTTCATGCAAACTGTCTCTTTCTACGGAGACAATTTACATGAAATGTCAAAGCCTATTTTCTGGGAAGATGAGAGAACTGCAATCAATTTGTCGTCTGCTGAATTTGCCCAGAGAGTGATAAAGTTTAAAGAACATTTTTTATAGGTTGTACACAAGACATTGTGGCGATGACTGTCTGTTTGTTATCTTTAAAACCATCTCAGAATGTTAGAAATATCTTGAAATCGGACCATATATGTACAGATCTGATGGGCTTTTAACAATTACAATGTAAAAGAAACTGGCTTTAATGGATAGAAGAATCTAGGACCTTGTAACGATAGCTGTGTTACGATTAGGCGGACAAGATGCGTGACAGATTTACCGCCATGTTTTTACAAGGGAGACAACTTTTGTGACTTTCTGTTTGCTTTTTTTGTTTTTTTTTTTTTTTTTGCACAGGAATTATTCCCTTCTAAACAGGGGTCTAATCTAAAAGGAAATGTGGAAAACCGAAGCGATTTCAATATTGCATGGCTACAAACACATTCTCGTTGAGAAATCAGAAAATATTTATTTAGCAGCCCCTCTTGTGTGCAGTTATGGTCATGCCTCGAGTATATTACAAGTGTTGGAAGGACTAAAGTCAAACATTAATTAAATTATGAATAGGAATTATTTTGAAAGCTCATGATTTAATGCAAGTACATGACTCTGGTATTGCGCTAACGCTTAGCACTCTGGGTAAAATTTTCAGCAGACGATATTTTGAAACGTTTTCCTTACTTTTCCCAGAAATAAGGATTTGACATTTCATGCAAATTGTCTCCATCTCCAATGCAGACAATTTGCATGAAATGTCAAATCCTGTTTTCTGAGAAAAATAAGAAAACTGTCCTCAGTTTGTCGTCTGCTGAATTAGCCTAGAGAGTGGTAAATGTTAATACGCAGGAATTCAATGCTCAGTGCTGTAAGTTTACTCCATCACGAAAACACGCCTATACAATTTCGACCCCCTTAAACCTCACTTTTATATAGTAAAACTGGGGTTTCCTGGGGTATACATTATTTTTTCTTATTTTGCTAAGAAACATAGATTGTGGGTACACGTTAGAACCGCCTCGCCGAGGCGGTTCTAACGAGTACCCACAATCTATGTTTTGAGCAGGAATATGAAAAATATCAGAATTTTTTATACGAAAATTTTCCATTTTTGATTGAAAACTTTTCAATATCTTTGAATAGGCGTGTTTTCGTAATGCCTTTTCAGAGCCTCCAAGTAAGTGCAGTTGAGACGTGTCATGCGAGAAAGTACATTATAACAGATGCGCAGGTCAGTACGCGTATCCACCTAGTTTGATCAGGCCTTCTTTGTTCACCTGCCGAATCATATTAGAGCCGCGACACGAGAAAACGACCCATCTGACATGTTCGCCCAACGAAGATGCATCCGTACAGTTTGATCAGTCTTCGTTGTCCGCATCATCACGAAAACATGCCTATATGATATTGACCCCCTTAAACCCCACTTTTATATGGAAAAACTGGGGTTTACAGGGGTATACATTATTTTTCTTATTTTGCTCATAAACATAGATTGTGGGTACTCGTTAGAACCGCCTCGGTGAGGCGGTTCTAACGAGTACCCACAATCTATGTTTTGAGCAGAAATATGAAAAAAATATCAGAGTTTTTTTTATCTGAAAATTTTCAGTTTTTGGAGGTGAAATTTTCAATATGTTTGAATAGGCGTGTTTTCGTAATGTGAAAAAACTCTGCATCCTTGATTATCCAAAATGCGCCCATTGAAGATGTAGGCTGCGCGACTGTATGAATTAACGGACTCATTAGTTACTGTAGAAAGTATCAACAGATGAGAGGGCAGTTGTCAGTTTCTGGCGAAAGAATGTGCACAATACAGGTTAACCGCTTAGAGGACTAAGCCTGCCCGGTAAACGTGTGGTTAGGTAAACTGACCGCGCTCGACATGGCCCCATTGGGTTGACTGGGCCGTAAAACCTCAACACAAACAAACAATCAACAGATGAGAACTGTCCTGATGATGAGACTCGAGGATGTGCAGCTTCGCCGTGTGTTGAAACGTTTGTAAAACTGACAACTTTACCCAGTTTAAAATACGATTCTTTTATTAAGTTCTATACTCTCAAAAATGATACTGGTTTGGAAAAAAAAATAGCCCAGAAGAACTTTGGTATATTGAAACGTTTAGCAAAAAAAAAAAAAAAAAAAAAAAAAAAATGATATTCTGAATGGTAAGCAACTGCGATATTAAGTATCGTCAATATGAATCTTGACAACTCTTTCGGTGCCAAATTTCAGACGATATTTGTCGTCTGCTTTTTATTTTTCTTTTAACAAGCTATCGCTTGGAAAGAAGTTTATATGAAAAAAGTGAAAGACTGAATGTCGAACAGCGTATATCCAGAGAAGATAATGAGCCGTCTTCTCTGGATCTACGCTGTTTGAAAAAGTCTATTATTATCGCCTGCGACAGTGAAAGTTAAACATTTTGTATGCTAGGCCAAAATTGCAACATTATGAAATATGTTATTTTCTCTAGAAAACAGTGAGGTGGGTTAACATTTCATGAAGATAGTCACCAAAGGAGACAATTTCGAATGAAATGTCAACACCTATTTTCTGGATAAAACAGGAAAACTATTGTCAGTTCTGTCGTCTGCTGGATTCACTGACAACTTAACACTTTAACGGAAAGCAAAACTGTAGCAGTCGCTTTTTTTTTTTGAGAAAATAAGTCTTGAAATTTAATGTGAATGGTCTGCCACAAATTTACTTAGCACTTTTAGGGTTAATGCAGATTTATATTTTTAAAACGCAAGCTATTTGATGAATAGTTTGAAGTTATCATGTCTGATCGAAATAAGGTTGTCAAGGAAGGTGACGGTAGTTTTCATTTAGCAGACTAGTTTATTGAAACTTGCTTGCGATACATCTTTAAAAACGTGTTTGGATAAGGTAGAGCATATTTTGATGGCTGATAATTTCGAGCATAATAATTTTCAAAGCATTTTATACATTTAGTATCAAGTTTCAAGTTCTTTCAAAAGGGATTTTTTCCATTCATGTTCGAGTACGTTTTTAATATTCACTTAGAATGAGTCGTGTATTAAAATGTAAAGTCAGAGAAATAAATTTATTAGCTAAAGACGGTCGAGATACGATAGAAAGATAGAAGGGACTAGATGTTTTCACCATGAAAGCAGGAAAAAAGATAGATCGTAAAATGTTACCACATCACGAAAACAGGCCTATATAATTCTGACCCCCTTAAACACACTTTTATATAGTAAAACTGGGGTTTACAGGGGTATACATTATTTTTCTTATTTCTGCTCAAAACATACATTGTGGGTACTCGTTAGAACCGCCTCGGCGAGGCGGTTCTAACGAGTACCACAATCTATGTTTTGAGCAGAAATATGAAAATTATCAAAGATTTTTATATGAAAATTTTCAGTTTTTGGACGTGAAATTTTCTATATATATTGGAATAGGCGTGTTTTCGTAATGATCACGAAGGAAGAAAAAAAGAATTAAGAAAGAAAAAAAAGAAAGAAAGAAAGAACGAATGGAAAGAAAGAAAGAAAGAAAGAAAGAAAAAAATCATAAAATGTTACCAATCTGTATAAAGCAAGAAAGAACGACAGAAACAAACATGGAATATAAATGACGGATAAGAGAAAAAAATACATGCTGAGTATACTTACTTCTCTGTCGTTAACTTCCTCAGAAATCCCCATAAATCTGTTGCCTTTTTATATTGCATGCAGAAACTTTTATTCAGCACCGTCCTCACTCTTTTCGGATACAATAATCATAACGATGTACAGAAATCTGTATATTGGTAAAATTGCACGAAATTACGTATTGTTTCAAACTTTTATCTGTGCTGTTATGGCGACTTTGTCAGTAGTAATTCTTTTTCAAACCCAACCATATAATTCTAATCGATAGGTCCACGTTAGCAGAGAAAATCTAAGAGAGAATAATCTTACAATAAATAAACCATGTCACGTCTGTCAATTATTCCTGCATCGGTGCACTGTCTGAATGCCAATATCAGTGCGTAGCACACACTGTGTCTTCAACGCTTAGCATGCTGGGTAAAAATTACAGCAATTTCAACATTTTGAAATATATTTCTTATTTTAAATATTTTCCCAGAAAATTGGTTTTGCCCTTTCATGCAAATTGTCTCCTAAGGAGACAATTTGCATGAAAGGTCAAGACCTATTTTCTAGGAAAAAAATATCAATTTGATGGCTCCTGAATTTGCCCATAGCATACTAAGTGTTAACTGATGCACTGTTCAAGATAAGGCCTCTAATGCCATATTCCAACAGTGAAGACCCAGGTCAGCCTTACAACAGCGCAATGTGACCAGAACCTCCTATATTCGTCAATGCATTCCACACTATCCATCGATTCTATATGATGAGAACGAAAACTCTGTTCTGACTGCGCGAACACGCAGGCTGATCTGGGCCTTAGTTTCCTGTAAATGGAACAAGGGCCCTATTATCGAGTCAAGCACTTAGTACCTTAAGTACCTGACAGATTCTGAAGATGATTTTATTATCTATCTCTAAATACCAACATGACATTACATATTTCTGAAGGTTATAAATCGTCATTTCAATATGCCGTATTTATCATAAGTAAATGGACTGATAGGCCTGAGTAAACAGTGTAGACCCTGATCAGACGCCGCAAAAGCGGCGTCTGATTAGAGTCTAAACTGTTTGCCACTCCTATGGCAGTTTTGAAACAAATCAACAGGTAGTAAAAATGGAATCGTTCAAAGTTTAGGATAAGTATGGTAAGGAGTAGAAATGTCCGAATAATTAGGATAAATACAGTGGAATATATTGATATAGTATTACTATTAATCCTTTATATAAGAAACGATTCTGCCTGCTGACTGCGCTCACGAGTCCAAAATATCCACAATCAAAGAACTCAGCGTGGCAGACTAAAAATGATTGAACGTCTTAGCAGACTACGGCTTATAAATATGCAAAGTACCCGAAATACCATCCCAGAAAATTCGGTTTATATGTGTCAGTCTCGGATCGATTCAGTAACCAAGTTAGTCATTTCAAAAACTCAACATGACGAGGTGAGAGTAACTTGAATACGCCAAAGAAGTAGTTCTTTAAAAGCGCCAACATCTAACACATATTTTAAATCCATTGATAATAAAACTACTGTAAACCATACACATAAGCAAATTTTATTGTTTTAATAAATAAAAATATAAACGTGTTTATAAAGAAATCTACATATGTGGCTTTACAGATGTTTAAAGAAGGTCTATTGTGGTTTTATTTTCTGCAGTTATTTCATTTTATATACGTTTAGTAATTTGTGAGCTTATTTTTTGTGTGTTTACTAATATGTGAGCAAAGTGGATTGTAATGTCAGTTATTTCTCAGTTTCCTCGCACAATTACTGAAAAATTTGTAATACAAGAGATTAATCATATTGTATTAGAACAAAATGCAGTGCAGGTGTTAGCTTAATATAACTTCTGGCCCACTCCAAGAGAAATAAACCGTAACGTGAGAAAACGTACCTTCTGACATGTGCGTCCAACGAAGACTCAAATAAGCCTACGCACCGCCGAGTTTGAAGAGAGTCTTCATTGTCCGTATGAAGTTACTTCGCATCCTTGGCTATCCAAAATACGCACAGTGAAGATTCTGATCAGACTGCGCGAATGCGCAGTCTGATCTGAATCTTCGCTGGGCCCCTATGTCCGAAGGTATGTTTTCTGACCGTGCGGCTCAAATATACAGAAAATCAGGTCTGTTTTTTTATCCGGCCATTGCTGTTCATTCAAACTTTGTGAATTTAGTATTATTCGTTGACGAGAATAGGTACACTTTTCAGAAGAGATGAGTCAGTCAAAACTGTTTGCCTCCTTTCTGAGAGTGGCTGTACCACTCTAAAAGGTAGAAGTAGAGCTCCCGACTTGACTGCACTGGCGGTTTATATCTTCAGGCGCATCACGAAAACATACCTATATAATTTTGACCCTCTAAAACCCCATTTTTATATAGTAAAACTGGGGTTTACAGGGGTATACATTATTTTTCTTATTTCCCTCCAAAACCTAGATTGTGGGTACTCGTCAGAACCGCCTCGGCGTATTTTCGTAATGGTATGCTTGCTTAACTCAACTATAATGATGGGTAATAAGGTTTTGACATTCCATGCAAATTTTCTCCTAAGTAAACAATTTGCATGAAATATCAAAAACTATTTTCTGCGCTGACGGTCGAATGTCATACGCATAAACATTCGAATGTCCAATTGTCTAGCGGCTAGATATTCGAATGTCGAATGTCTAGCGACCATTCGAATGTCGATGCGGCTAGACATTCCGATGTCGATTGTCGATTTTCTTATGGTTCGACATTCGAATGTCAAATGTCTACTGAATGCTGTGCGGCTAGACCTTCGAATGTCGAATGTCGAGCGGCTATACATTCCAATGTCGAATGTTGAATGTCTTATGGTTTGACATTTGAATGACGAATGTTTAATGTCGTGCGGCTAGACATTCCAATGTCGAATGTTCAACCAACTTCAAGGAATATTTTAAATCTATTTTACTTGATTCTCGAAAGTGAAACGCATATTCGAATTTGAACAAATATTTTTAGATCAAAACCTGACTGGAGTAGTCCTACACCGTGACACATTCCACATTTTACAGCTGGAGAGATGCAATTCAGTTCACAGAGTTGCAACAGAATATGGCCAATCGGGACAAAATAACGAACTTGTACTGAGTGTGACGTCACATGCATGGGGAAAATATAAAATTGGAAGTTATTACATATCTGTAGGACTATTATTGGTTTTCATTTAGCTTCTATTTTCATGTTATTTAGTCGTTCTGGATTTATTTTTGCTAATACATGTACGCCAAATGAAATCATGAGATTCGTACGACAATGACGCGATGAAATCAAGGAGGCCTAAATTTCTTTATTTTCATTTTCTGACGTCTGACAGAGGACTTGTTAAGGAGGAGTATTTTTCTGATAATTCAGGGATAATTTTTCTTATTTCTCCATAAAAACATATGTTGTGGGTACTCATTAGAAGCGCCTCGCCGAGGCGCTTCTAATGAGTGCCCACAACATATGTTTTTATGGAGAAATGGAGAAAATTATCCCAGAATTATCACCAAATACTCCTCCTTAACAAGTCCTCTGGTCTGAGCTGAAATAATGGCCATGAAATGGCTCCATTTTACAAAAGAGGCTGTATGCATAACCAAATGTACAAGTGAAGTACAGAAACGTGCAGTTTGAAGGGAGAAGGCGGTTTGGTCAAATAAGATGTGCCTATTAGCCCAGCATATTTTCATCACGAAAACATACCTATATAATTTTGACCCCCATAAACCCCACTTTTATATAGTAAAACTGGGGTTTACAGGGCTATACATTATGTTTCTTATTTCTGCTTAAAAAACATAGATTGTGGGTACTCGTTAGAACCGCCTCATCGAGGCGGTTCTAACGAGTACCCACAATGTATATTTTGAGCAGAAATATGAAAAATATCAGAAATATTTAGCTGAAAATTTCATTTTTTGGTAGTAAAATTTTCAGTGTATTTGAATAGGCGTGTTTTCGTAATGATACTAGTTCACTTATATGGCCTAGACATCCGTAGTTGAAAGAACGAGTACCGTCTGTACCCTAAGTATTCGGACATCTTAACTCCTTCCCAATTTTGTCCTAAAATTTGAACAAGTACAATTTACTACCTGTTGCTATGTCTAAAAGTGCTGAATGAATTGCAAACAGTGTAGATCCTGATGAGACGCCGCAATCTGCGGCGTCTCATCTGGGTCTACACTGTTTGCTCAGGTCTGTCTCCCCGATTACATACGGTACATACGGTAGTCCACTGTGATATACAGTCGACTCTCGTTATCTCAACTTCGCTTATCTCGAATAACTGCTTATTTCGAAGTGAAAATCTGGTTTCTGTTTAAACATGAAGCTCTAACAACGGGTAACAAAATATTGTGGAAAAGAGGAGAAATTGGGAGCAATTTCTCCTCTTTTCCACAATATTTTCACTAACTTCAGGAGTCAAAATACATATTCATTTTTCGAAATGTGGTTGTTCGATTTATTTTTTCCTCAATTCTGCAAATCTAATATGTCGAGGTACGGATATCTCGAAGTATTTCAGAGAGTTCTTTTGACTTCGAGATACCGAGAGACGACTGTAATTCATGTAATACCGCACATGTTATACTGCTTATCAGACAAAAAACTGCTGTATGGTTTTGCACCACCAACTCTCAGACCACTTTGAATGACATTAACGGACCTGGTACACCTGCTAGATTTGCCGCCATTTCCCGAAAGGGAGACAATTTGTTTGACTTCCTCTAGCTTTCCTGCAAATCAAGTCCCTTCTGAAAAGGGGTCTACTCTAATAGGAAATAATTAGCTCCTAATTATTTCCTTTTAAAGTAGAATCTTTCTCAAAAGGAAGGCAAACATTAGATCAAGTTGTTTCTCCTGGATGTGTATTCCATCACGAAAACATGCCTATATAGTTTTGACCCCTTTAAACCCCACATTTATATAGTAAAACCGGGGTTTACAGGGGTATACATTATTTTTCTTATTTCTGCTAAAAAACATATATTGTGGATACTCGTTAGAACCGCCTCGCCGAGGCGGTTCTAACGAGTACCCACAAACTATGTTTTGAGCAGAAATATGAAATATATCAGAGTTTTTTATCTGAAAATTTTCAGTTTTTGGAAGTGAAATTTTCTATATATTTGAAGAGGCGTGTTTTCGTAATGCATTCCCCCCTCCCCTTATGTCAAAACGGTAGCAGCTGCTTGTCAAGCACCCAGCAAACACAAGAAAATCAAAGTAAAGTTTCATACTTGTGCTATCTGATGTAAGCCACTTCATTCTGAGTGGATTTAGATTCAAGATATCTAAATATGATATAACCTTCTTGACTGTTTTAGGTGATTTTAAGGTCATTCTACAAGGCTACCTCATTTAGACACACAAATATATGTGAAAATACACAGGAAAGTCCAAAATCATGGAGTACAGCCTTTCCGAGTCACCAAAAGAAGGACAGATGAGGAGTAAATAATGACAAAATATCTTCCAGTACGAAAACACGCCTATTCAAATATATCAAAAAGTTTACGACCAAAAAAGGAACAATTTCAGATAAAACAAATCTGATATTTTTTCATATTTCTACTCAAAACATAGACTGTGGGTTCTCGTTAGAACCGCCTCGGCGAGGCGGTTCTAATGAGTACACACAATCTATGTTTATTTGCAAAATAAGGAAAAATATTTATACCCCTGTAAACCCCAGTTTTACTATATAAAAGTGGGGTTTAAAGTGGTCAAAATTATATAAGCGTGTTTCGTCATGGATTAGCGTTAGGCGCAGTCTGATCGGATCTTCTTTGTCCGCTTACAGAATGAACATGCAGTCTGATATGGATCTTCGCAAGTCTGCATATGATGACATATTAAGCGCTTTTTCTTGTGTAGGGTTATTATCAATTTCAGGTCAATTTGAAAATAAACTTTCCATTAAATAACAAGATATGCATGTTATCGATTAAACATTTCCCCTATACAGGCGAAAATATTACGATTTTCTAAAAGTATTTTTCTCTCCTGAAAATATGCTTAGGCCTCCACGTTTGATTTCAAATGTTGGAATGGTAGGCTAAATTTATTTGAGACGATCAAAATGGATAAATATTGTCACCGACCTGTCGACAGCAGGAGGATAAAGTTTAAAGCGCCCGGCGAAGATTCAGATCAGACTGCGCATTCATTCGCGCAGTCTGATCAGAATCTTCGCTGGGCGCAGTTAGGATAGCCAAGGATTCAAAGTGTTTTCGAAGACTCAGATCAGAATGCTTGGAGACGCAGGCTGATTTGAGTCTTTGCTGGGCGTACATGTCAGAAGGTACGTTTTCTCACGTACAGGCACATATTACGTATTATCGTATTTACCCTGAGTATTCCGACAGTTAG
This sequence comes from Anodontia alba, assembly GCA_964016985.1. Lineage (NCBI taxonomy): Eukaryota > Metazoa > Mollusca > Bivalvia > Lucinida > Lucinidae > Anodontia > Anodontia alba. The sequence goes on along the minus strand of OZ024821.1, from coordinate 96,658,167 downwards.
GCCTGAGCAAACAGTGTAGACCAAGATCAAACGCCGCATTCTGCGGCGTCTGATCAGGGTCTATACTGATTGCCATTCACCCCAGTTTTTATCCTATCTATATGTAGTAAAAATGGAAATGTTCAATTTTTAGGCCAAGTATGGTCAGGCGTTATGGTATCATAACAGTTAGGTTAAATACAGCATATTTAAATGAGCCTGACCTTAATAAGTTATAGGTTATCTGCTATAACTAAACACTAATTGACACGGGACACTCGAAAGATTTGGACATGTACAGAGTCAGGGCCGATAACCGTTAGTATAAAAATGTTCCAAGAAAAAGGCCTCTGTAGAAAGTTGATAAGACTTTGGTTAATTCTTCTGACTGGCACAATGGAAACTTCATTGACTTTGATGTCATCTTAGTATGAGTTGAATAATGAGAGAGAGAGAGAGAGAGAGAGAGAGAGAGAGAGAGAGAGAGAGAGAGAGAGAGAGAGAGAGTACTACACAAATAGATACTTCAACATGAAACTGAATCTCTGCATAAAGAGAAGCACAACTCTAATCAGAGTCTACCCTGGGGTGCCCTTTGGTTAGTCAAAGGCCTTCATATGAACAGCGATGACTGATCAGACTGCGCAGATGCAGGCTGATCTCTGGGCGCACACTCGCAAAAGTAATTTTCTCAGTCACGTTATGACCAAAGTGTGGTCGGACTCCTGTCCGAGTGTAATAGCCCGCCGCAAATCAAAACTACGAGTGACCACTGGACGTTATTGAATATATCGACGGAAATAGAAGATTCTAATCAGATTGCAAGGCTGTAAAAGTTGATCTGGGTCTCATGACAGAAGAGGTCAGTTCTAAGGTTGCATCTTAAGTATGGCTGCAGGAATAAGCACAGGACTTGTTCAGGAGGAATATTTGGTGATAATTCTGGGACGTTTTTCTTATGTTTCCATTAAAACATATATTTTCTTATATCTCCATTAAAACATATGTTGTGTGTACTCATTAGAAGCGCATCGTCGAGGCGCTTCTAATGAGTACACACAACATATTTTTTATGGCGGTATTGAGAATTTCATCACAGAATTCTCATCAAAAACTCCTCCTTAACAAACCCCTTGAATAAGACAATATCAGCCTAAATGTCGAACAACAATTTATCTAGTGCACTGAGAAGTCATCCCAGGACGTTATCCTTTCCAACAGAAAAAAAAATGAAATCAATGACAAGTGTAATCTCAAAAACAAGAAAACACAAATGGAAGATAATTTACGATACAAATGCACTGATTTATACCGAGACATCATCAATACATGAACTCTTGGGACCTTCTACCTGTGACGTATAAACCTTTACAGCCCTGCAACCCGAACCAGACACCATTGCAAACAGAGTAGATCCAGATTAGACGGCTCGTAGCTGTCTCATCAGGATCTACATTGTTTGCCAGTCTGTTTTTGGTTTTTGACTAGCGCCAACCATTTGCAACAATAGACATGTCAAACTCAAAGCTGAGAAAATCAGGGGTGAAAGGTTCACCCAGTTTTTGCCGAGAGGACTCGTCTACCAATCTTTTTGGACATAGCTTTCTTTCACTATAAGGGGTGTTCGGCTTTCTTTCACTATAAGGGGTGTTTGGTTTGGTTTAGTTTATTTTTAATTAGTCTTATACATGAAATCGTGTATTTCAATGCAAACAGTGAAGACCAAGATCAGACGTAACATTACCGCTTGTGATTCCAGAGGACTTGTCAAAGAGGTGTATTTGATAATAATTCTGAGATAAGTTTCTTAATTTCGCCATAAAAAGAGCAAAGCGCTTCTAATGAGTGCCTAAAAACTGTTTTTATGGTGAAATAAGAAAATATTATCACATAGTGGCCTAAATTCCCAACATTCAACATGAAATATCTTGCGATGTAGATGGTCTACATGCATGCAAATGTGATAAATCAGTTATACCATGGTTCTGCGCATGTACGTGCGATAATGCACTCGCTCACGCTCGTGCATTATCGCATCGTACATGCGCACGAACCATGGTATAACTAAGACATGTCCCAGAATTGTCACCAAGTATTTCTCCTTAACAAGTTCTTTGGATCCAATTCGATTCATTTCGCTGAGAAGATCCTAATGATATCCTAAAACGTATGTTGTCCTGGAGAAATAACTACGAATACCAATCCTTTGGGCGCACAGTCATTATCTGAAATCTCGATTGTTTGCATAAAGGTATTTTTGAACATGTTATCAATGGCGCCGCCTGTAAATTTCTCTTGCCATCTGTTGCAGGTTAAATGACCCTATCTGTACAGGTCGGACCGTATCATAGCATCATAGAGTTTCCGTCGACTATCACCGCACTATCAAGTGCCAATCACTGAACAGGTTGTTTTGACGGATGCCAGTACAATCTGATGTATGGAAGCATGGAAGTGTCAGTTCTTCTATGTCTTTGTTTAGCGTGAGAATTCCGAGAAAGCACCAATCCCAGCAGACACATGACGTTTGTACAACGTCAAATCAACGTTAGTGCAATGTCATCAGACACATGACGTTTGTACAACGTCGATGCAACGTCACGTTACAACGTCGATGCAACGTCATGGCGTTGCATCGACGTTGATGCGACGTTGTCTCAACGTTGCGTGCCAGCTGGGAATGGCCTTATTCCAGCAAGCACACGTTAAAACAACGTCGATGCACCGTTGAATTAACGTCAAGACATTGAATCAACGTAGAATCGACGTTGTTTCAATGTTGTGTGCTCGCTGGGTATGTTACACCTTATAGTTTCCTTCTTGCAGAACTTGCAAAAATCATTGAGAAATCGTTATTCCTCCAGACGGACATGAGAGGCAAAGACGGTTAACGGTTACTTACAAGTAAGCACAATGTAGCAAGCCACAGGTTTTACCAGGATTCAGGCTTCAACTTTCGGAAGTCAAGAACCCTAAAATCATTAGACAGCCACTCCATCAATATGGACTAACCATATATGCGCACAATTTACGTGCTAATTATCAAATAATCTGTTTTTATATGCAAAAAAATAACTCATAGCATGATATATATCAGAATTTTGATTAAAAAAGGTGCCAATCCTAGTTTTAAGAAAGCCTATTGACCTAAAACAAACATTTCAGCGGGGCTAAACAAAGGTTGATTGATTGTTTAAGATGACCCCAAAAACCTGTCGTTATCATATCATAGCTTCCTAGACGAGAAGATAATATACCTATATACTTATCCAGACATAGAGAAAGATTGTAAACACATGTTGCATTGACTTTAAAGAAAAAAGTGTTATGAAGTGTTGTGAGCAAAAAATACAATGCAACGAGGAACATTCTAACAAAATGGTGTCAGTGTTAAACCAAAAAGCCTGAAAGGAAAAACCGAATCATCTACGACACCTGGACGGGAAGGAGCAGGTGTATGGGTGGGATAAATGAACCGAGGGAGCGGTGGAAAAGAACGCAATTAGCAAGTAACTCTTGTGCCCTTGCCCGCAGCAATGAAGATCTTGATCAGAAGAAGCGCAGGCTGATACGGAACTGTGTTATTTGCTCATCATTTGACGATATGTAATTAAGCATCTTTTCCTGACTCGCACAAGTGTAATCCGTGCAACCTTACTTGTTTGCACCAATAGTCTTATTCAGGGCAAGAGAATCAACGAACATAGGACTGTGTCGGTGCGCAGACTAGTCTGTGTCTCCGCTGTTAGAAAATGCCACAGAGCTCTTTGTTATATAAGGCTCGTTTAAACGCCAAGCAGGGGTAAGAAAATTGGCAGATGCCAAATGTTTTCCTTATATTTGTTCAGAAAGTAGGCCTGACATTTCAAGCAAATTATCCTAGAGACAATTTGCATGAAATGTCGAACCCTACTTTCAGGATAAAAAAAATAAGGAAAAATAAAATTACTCGTCGGATGAATTTGCCCAGATAGTGCTAAAGGTTAATAACATGCATATCACATCTGATGGGTTTACGCACCTCATGAATGAGTTGTGTTATATAATAAAGGTAGTGTTGGGAATGACTGAAGGATGGGCTCAGAAAAAGATCCCATAGCTCTAAATAAGGCCCTTGTTTCAACCAAAAATTGCTGATAATTGTCTTATTTGTCCATAAAAACTTATATTGTGGGTACTCATTAGAAGCGTCTCACCGAGACGCTTCTAATGAGTACCCACAATATATGTTTTCATGGAGAAATAAAAAAGATATTTTCCTGGTACCCCGTCTTATCTGGAGCCATCAGATCCGCATTAATTTTAAACTAAACAAAGAACAATACTATCACACGCAGCGTATAATGAAATCAAAATACAGCGGGAGAAAATATAAGTAAACAAAATGAATAAACTGAGGTCCTTCGCAGGGAGATTCGGTCATATCTGACGATTCTTGAAGCGTCTTGCGGAGGCCCTTGTCTGACAACGATTGCGCAAACTAATCGAGATCTATGTCGTTATTGATCGCATGATGTTCGTGAGCAAGTTATAATGCTAACCGACAGACACGTTAACTAGGTTTACAGGCAGCGTCGTATTTGTTGTATGCTTGGAGTTTATACCGTTGTTCGTTCCTGAATCGCCCTGGCATTGATGCTTGGTGCTGCTGTCTGCCACCAAGCGCCTCCATGTCAACTTTATACTCAACCTAGTACCATCACATGATTTTTCTTCAAAATACTTTTCCCTGATTCTCCCTTGGTAAATGAGTGGGGTTTGCCAGGGTCTAGTTGTTCAAAGCATCGTTAGCTTAACGAGTTCTTCAGTGGTCAAAATGTTAAGTGTTCTAGTTAGTACAATATCTAATTTAAAGGTATTTATGCTGAAAATATTAGCGTATATTAAATATCAAATTTTAAACGATACGTCAACTAACGATATCGTTAGTTTTGAACAACTGGACCTGAATTTTAAATAAAGGAAACAGCCGGCCTCGGTGGCTCAGTTGGATGCGCCGTCCGACTGGAGACCAGGAGGTCGCGGGTTCAACCCCCGCGAGGTCGGCAACATTCTTTCGTGGAGATTGATCATGAAATATTTTCTACGGTCATTCTCTCCCTTCCGCTGATTCAAGAATGGCAGTTGTCAGTTTCTGGCGGAAGAATGTGCACAATACTAGTTAACCGCTTAGAGTCTGCCCAGTAAACGTGTGGTTAGGTAAACTGACCGCGCTCGACATGACCCCATTGGATTGACTGGGCCGTAAAACCTCAACACAAACAAACAAATAAAGGAAACATTTGTATGAAACGGAACACACAATCACGAGTACAGTGTACCAGCACTGAGTATCTAGTGAGTGGTAATTGAACCCACGAGCTTACTTTGCAAGAGAGCACTGACCAGTAGACAGACAACCCAGTCCACTCTTTAGACATGCATTTACACCTACTTATTTATTTACTTATTTTACTGTCATGCTTAATAGACGGTAGGTAATGTTTTTTGTTTTTTTTTTTTCTCCTGTTTTCGTATATTTCTCACCTGTGTAATCGGGCTGGGGATAATACACTTCACGCCTAATAAACAACCATTAATTCTATCTTTTCCGTTGAGTAGTAGTTTATTAATTTGCACATTTGTCATATTTCAACGATTATTGATCTAAATGTTCTTCGTTCTAATAGTTAGATTAGTTCTACCTTGGGTGGTGCTCTATAAATATACTGACTGGAGTCCGGCTCACAGGAAAAACAACAGTATGACATGCATGAAAAGCGAGTACCAGTCTGTCTGAACCGGATCTCAGCTAGTCTACTGATTCCCACGTTCTGTAGGTTGGCTGCGCGAATACTCAAGACGCTAATCTGACTGCACAGAGGCACTGGTTGATCAGGGTCTTTACTCGTCACAGATGCAACAGGGTCGCTTTTGCGGTGGACTGGATCACCATAGCTCCAGATAAGAGAGGGTAGTCACATAGTATTTTTTTTTATTTCTCTGCAAAACATATGTTGTTGGTACTCATTAGAAGCGCCTCGGTGAGGCGCTTCTAATGAGTACCCACAACATATATGTTTGTGTCTCCCCACAACATATATGTTTGTGGAGACACAAGAAAATAATCAAAAGTGCCTTATCTGGAGCTATGTTTCATTTTATAATATGTCATTAAGTCAAGCTTTGTGTGGGCTTTTCATATGCATACAATAGCTAAAAGTGGTACAATTGTATAGAAAATCTGCATGCTAGCTTTCATTCATATCTGGGCCTCAAAGAGGGTCCCGTGTTTGATATCAGTCAATCAAAATTAATACAACTACAAAGACGTTGTGTGTAGCATATGTACAAATGCCTAAAGATACTTCGGAAATCTGTGACAATTTACATTCTATTGAATAGTAAAATTTGTTAAAGTGACAAAATGTTAAAAATTAAATTGAGATAAATCTCTGGCGTGGTATTAAATATGACAGAAGCACTCATTTTAAAGTCATTTCTGATTTTAACAACGATGTGCCAGTTTTATTGTTGCAAAGTGAATACGAGATATGAAGTCGAAATATGACACCTATACGCTGGCTACACTGCAGTGAAGTACGGGGAGACGTTTTACGGCACTAACACATAAGTCTAGATAAGAGCGAGTATCAGGTAAATAGTTTTCTTATTACTCGACGAAAACATATGTTGTGGGTACTCATTAGAAGCGCCTCGACGAGGCGCTTCTAATGAGTACCCACAACATATGTTTCCGTCGAGAAATAAGAAAAATATAGATATTTTTTGGTTGCAAAAAGCGCCTTATCAAGAGCTATGCTAACACCTGCAGTAGTGAAAATAAATGCATTCAAAAGAATGACAATTGAGAATAAAAACGTGAACTGATAATACCCCGTCATTTTCGTGTCAAAGGCAGATAACTTTGTAAAACAATGTAGAAATTTGCTTATTGTAGCAATCTTATTCCAGATTTCCGCGATGTCAAAGCACATACCAATTTTGGTGAAAATCCACTGACATTTACTCAAGTTATCGTTCGGACGTAAATACGGACGTGTCGCGGACAGATAACTGTCAAAAATTGACGAAATTCGCTCATTTGCAATCCCAAATCAGATTCCCACTATATCAATGCATATACCAAGTTTGGTGAAAATCCATTGACGTTCACTCAAGTTATCGTTCGTAAACGAAAGTACGTATGGCGGGGTATAAAAATGAAAATAAAATTGGAATCAGCTGAAGTATCAAGTTTTCTGGGCAATGCTAGCTAGTTTTGGCCAGTGACCCTCCAATAAATTCTCAAAAATCCCAGAAAGTGCTTAATGATCACAAAGGACATATCAGTTTGTCAACAGCAGTTTTGTTTCATCAGCTAAATTCATATTCACTTGCGTTGATCAAGAACAGACTTTTAGTTTCAGACAAATATATAATTCATCCTCAAAATTTATGAATATCATTACCCTACATGTGTAGAAACCAAAAGGCAAAGAGTGTACGCTCCATAAACTTCATACCATCAGAATTATACTTATATATGCATATTTATTATAATTATGACAGCTCTGTATGCTGCGAAACAACATGCTGGGAAATAAATTCGAACAAGATGGTATGTGTTGAGAATGTCCCTTACACAGTAATTCACATTACGAAAACATGCCTATTCAAATATACTGAAAATTTTACCATCAAAAAATGAAAATTTTCAGATAAAAAATTCTGATATTTTTCACGTTTCTGCTCAAAACATAGATTGTGGGTACTCGTTAGAACCGCCTCATCGAGGCGGTTCTAACGAGTACCCACAATCTATGTTTTTGAGCTGAAATAAGAAAAATAATGTATACCCAGGTAAACCCCAGTTTTACTATATAAAAGTGAGGTTTAAGGGGGTCAAAATTATATAGGCATGTTTTCGTGATGATCACACAAAACAGTTGCACAGTAAAACGTCAGTGGATCAAACATCTTTGGGACCATGAAAATGTTTTCTAGACAAGGGCAGTTCAAGCCATAGACTGGCTCCAGTCTCCAGTGACTAAATAAATGTATTTATATTATAATCCTGTTTAACAATCCACTGAAATAAAACCAAAATAATGACTATGAAGGCTGGAAGTGACCAGACTTTATAGTCATGATATTAGTTTGGTTTTATTTTAGTGGATTATCAAACAGGATTATAAGAATAAATATTTATTCACTGGAGGCTGGAGCAAGTCTTTTCTAGCCACTGAGGGTTATAATACATAATCCTAGCGCTAGATCAGGAGGCAAATGGGGACAATCGTTCCTTAGAGTTAAGGTGTACCTTAGTTTAAGGTCTGAAATGTTTACGCATGAAATAAAGTATTCAAAGTCAACTAAAACGAAGTTTTGGTCTTTGTTCTGTAGTCGATGTCTGAATATATATATTTGTTTCATCGTTGAAATTCAGCTTCTATTACAAAAGCCAAAGTATGCTGAACAAATCTCAGCCCTTAAAGTTAAGATCCACCTTAATCCCTGCTAGCATTCTTTATAAATCTATAGCGGGCCGTTATCGGTCCGTCAGCTACCCTGACGGGCTGATAACGGCCCGCTATAGATTTATAAAGAATGCTTACTGGGATTTTAGGCACGATTGTAAACCTGGGCCCTGATCTGTGCCATTTGTGATCTCAAATGCGCAAAGCCATTTTTCTGTTAATTGACTCACTTAATGTCTGATTTATCTGCCATCACTGAACAGATTTGACCAACTCCAGCGGTATCCCAGTCAGCATTCTACGTAAATCTACATCGGGCCGTCATCGGCCCGTCAGCTACGCCGTAGCTGACGGGCCGATGACGGCCCGATGTAGATTTACGTTGAATGCTAGCTGGGATGACGTTTTACCCACTTCTAATAAAACTCATCGTTTTCAAGGCAAACAGTTATTTTATGCCTTTACGATAGCTTTACCTGATACAGTTTTTTTTTTTTCGACAAAATTTACCTCTGAATATTTGATAACCGCAGAAAGTGTCCAAAGACTTTCACAAGCACTGAACTAATATGCAAATGAGCCGGGTCATAGTAAAAGATGCCTTCGGGACATATACGAATGATGAAACGCCAGGCCCCGAGGATATAAAACTTTTTTCATGCTCAACTCAGCTGAGCATGAAATTTGTCCTGCTAATCAATCTCAAATTACTGACAATGGCAAATTCTTTTTTTTTTTTGTTTTGTTTTTTTTTGTTTTGTTTTGTTAAACAAAGCTGAGCATTAAAATTTCTCTGCAAATAAATATGAAAATGCCAACTACTGTTGGCATTTTCATCTTTATTAGCAGAGAAAATTTCATGCTTAGCTGAGTTTAGCATGAAAAAAGTTTTATAACCTCGGGGTCTGATCACATAGAGTCGGTACACAATCTGAGAAATTCCTTTTCTGTACGTCGATACACCATATTTACGCCAAGTATTTGTATATCTTGATTCCTTACCATACTGGTCCTAAATTTTAAATAAGAGTTGTACGTCTAAAACAGCGTTCTGCGGCGTCTGAATCTTGGTCTACACTGTTTTCTCAGGCCTGTCTGTCTGAAAACGTCGAGTATATGCAGAATTCAATAGTAGCAGATATTCTGCCACCCACAGCATCCATCAAATATTCTCGGATCATGCAGACATCGTGAATATGCAGACTGCTCTGGGTCTTCCATGAGCACGCATGCCTGATGATACAATTTTTACAAGCTAAACTTTATCTCTTTCTCGTCAATTGTACGTGGACCATTGATGTATCCCCCAACCCTGTACATAACTGAAATAACTTAAATATGTTTTGAAGATTCGCAAAACCACAATTGTGGACACTACCATCACGTACATGTATTCTCCCTCTCTCTCACAGCTATTGAGCGGCTAAATCAAATACGTGTTGACCTTAGGAATGTCAGCTTCGTTGGAATTAAACCTTTTATTCGTCCATGAAAGAAATTGTTAGTAATCTTCTTACCGGCACAAAACAGAAATAGCTCAAATTATGAAAATGAATACATTTCATACAGATAATTCAGTGACTGAATACTTGGCGACATCGTTTCAACGACTATAGAATACTCGCTAAAGCCCCCCTTCTGCTATTTCTAGCTTGTCTTTAGACACACTACCTACACAGTGAGACACTTCTTCATAGTTCTGAATAAGAACGGGTCTCAGGAAAATATTTCCTTTATTTCTCCAAGAAAACGTATGTTGTGGGTACTCATTCGAAGCGCCTCAGCGAGGCGCTTCGAATGAGTACCCACAACATATGTTTTCATAGAGAAATAAGAAAAAATATCAACTTTTGGGGTTGAAAAAAAGAGCCTTATTTGGAGCTTTGCGTCTTGGGCGGGTTGATTTTCGGAAGAAAATAAGCTTGGAGCACTGGATCGGAAAAAAGTGAACCTAAAATATGAAATACATTGAAATTTTAAATCTTAGTGAACCGGAAGTGAGGATTAAAGTATGAAAGGAGATAGAATTGGGACTAAGATCTTCACTCAATAAAACATGGTCATACGGTTATTATATTTCAACAGATATTGGTCGCAATACTGTAAATATTTTGATGGATAGAATCAGAAATTGTGTTAACATGCAGGGGTGGGGTCAGTGACTGTTATGTCTGCAGTACAATATTTCGACATGTTTACACCATCGTGACTGTCCTATCTGCGCGTCCAAAGGCATATACGGAGAGCGAATGCCAAGATAGCTGAGCATGCGCTCACACTAGTAGACCAATTGGATGCTTTATGACATAAAGGTCCTTTTCTTGCGTTGATACTCAATCATGTTGGCTTTAAGGCTGATGAAATAGTTACGATCCCATGGTGCGTTACCTTTACAAGTCTATGTAATATATAGCCACTATATTTTCCCTATATTATATAGTGAAAACATGGGAGTGCGGGGGTCTTCAGGGGTAAACATTATAAGGCGAATTTTCAGAAGTTTGCCTTGTTTAAACATGATTTTAATTCATTTGTTATTTGTTTCAATCTTTACTAAAAATCCAATTTTCTTCTCTTTTCTCCTAAATAATATTGAAAATAATATAGCTAATACAGAGCTAGATAATTACAAGTGTATTCAGATGTATATGTATGAGTTTCTATATCCTCAATGAACTCATATGTTTTTAGCAGGGGTGCTTCTAATGATTACCGCAAATATCAAAGGATTTGTTAATGAAGAGTAATTGGTGATAATTCTTGTATAATTTTACTTATTTCTCCATCTAAACATATGTCGTGGGTACTCATTAGAAGCGCCTCGGCGGGTACCCACAACATATGTTGTTATGGAGAACTGGAAAAAAACTACAGTCGAACTTCAATGGCTCGATTCCCCTCGAAGATCTTTGGGACCATAGAAAATTGTTCGAGACATGGGAGTCACTGAGGGTTAATCATGGTGCTAGGTCAGGAAGCAAATAGCGGTAATTTAGAGATTTTTTTTTATTTCCTTCACAATAATTGTATGTTGAGTGTACTATTTAGAATCGCCTCAATGAGGCGATTCTAATGAGTACACACAACATACAATTTCATGATAAAATAAGAAAATTTCCCTAAATATTTGTTTTCTTGAGCTAGTTGAATAATTTCGTAGGGGCTCGAAAATGAGTTCGAATTAGCCATGGTAAACGAGCCATCGGCGTTCGAGCTATTGAGGTTCGACTGTATTGCATAATTATCACCAAATACTCCTCCTTTGCAAGTCCACTGATATGTGCTGTTTTGCAGAAAATAAGAAATACAGGTTACCGATACTGTTTGGTTGAAAATATCTTCTTATCTTGAGTAAAGCGCCTTAAAAGCACCGGTACACATTTAACGTAAGAATGCTAATGAACTGAACAAAGGCCTAGAGATAGATCACATAAGGAAGAGACATATAGATTGCGTAGGCTGGCCTACATCTATGATATAAGGGACCTTTCCAGCATTGAGATTCAGTCGTTAGAACTTTAAGGCCCGTAAAACATGACGTTAAATACTTTAATATGAGCTGATGGTGCATAGAGGAATGTTTCTTTTTTTTTCTTTGCATGCATTTTCACACACCCCTTTATAAATTTTTGGAGAAACATACATTTTTGCTGCAAAACTGCACCGAATGACCAGATTTGCCAACCAGTTCGTTTAAGGTTTGCGCATTTAAACTCTTCATAGCGAAGTGTAGAAAATCTTACGCATCAACAAACTTTCTTATTTATAGCTTTATATCATGCAAACTTGCTTAAAAAGTGATATGGTTCGCGCCAAGTGAAAAGGTGTCTTCGAGCATTCAAATTCATCCTACGCATGCGCAAAGTCTCATCCTGGCATTTGCTCTCCATTGATACATTCTACAGTGTCCAAAATGTCTATTAGCAGATAGCGAAGGCCCTGATCAGACTGCGTGGATACGCAGGCTGATCTGAGCCTTTGCTCTCCGCAGATGCCCGAAGACATGTTTTCACATTGCGAGGCACATATGTAAAATATGATAATTGATCTCAAAGTATCATGTTCCCTGTTAAACATATTTTAATTGTTTACAAGTTTAATAGAAAGTAGCTTCAAACTGCATTTTATGCATACTGAACCTTTCACATCAGTTGTATCGTCCTGAGTTTCAAAAGCCATGTCTCGAATAGAAATATTTATTCATCTACGTCATCAGAAAAGATGCCTTCTGGGTATTTGCGAACTGGGATGATTCAGATTAGCCGGCGAAGCTGCACAATCTGATAACCGCATTTGTCATACAGCGATGCACTCTATAGTATACATTGATTCTGTATGCGGATAGCGTATGCCCTGATCAGCCTGCACGGATGCGCAGGCTGATCTGGGCATTCGCTGTCCCCATATGGTCAAGGCCTGTTTTCCCCATGGCGTGGCTCAGTTCAGTATCAGTATATCAAAATATGTTTCCATCAAACCATAAGTCAACTGAAGAGGGCCCTGAGAAAAGCTACCCTACAACGTTTGTAGAAAATGTGGACGCAGGAAACGTGTGCATTCTCCAACTACAGATTCTAAACAGACTGCACGATTGTTTCCGTGAAGGTGCATATGTGGGTGTTCGCTGTATATCCGCAAAGAAGAAATATAACCCTTCCTGCATTTTTTTTTTTTTTTTTTTTTTTTAGTTTTGTTTCCATCATTATTCACTTCTTGTAAAACAACACAATCCATCTGCAGGAATTAAGTTTTTGAACGTGGAAAACCACGTTTCAGTGAACACTCAAGAATGGAATGGGAAACACTGTAGAAAGAATGGAATGGGAAACACTGTAGAAACATTCGTCTCATCCGGATCTATCCTGTCTTCAAATGTTTCTATCTTTGATTATTGACAAAAAGCGTTTGTTTGAATGGGTTTTTGTTCAACGGCACGTCGAAATTTTGGGGTCACTTTGTATCGCCTCCCAGAGAAAGGGCGCGCTAAAAGAAAAGAGGAAAGAGAGAAATAGACGGTGAGGGGAAAAGTCAATGATAGTCTAGAAACAGAAGAAATACTAATATGTCGCATTCCCCTATCTATTGCAGGTACATAAGAGCTGATAAACATATGGACTGCCTTATACGAACTGAGACCTTAGCGCATCACATTACGAAATAGAAGATTTCACCTCCAAAACTGAACATTTTCAGATAAAAAGCTCCGATATTTTTCAAATTTCTGCTCCAAACATAGATTGTGGGTACTCGTTAGAACCGCCTCGGCGAGGCGGTTCTAACGAGTACCCACAATCTATGTTTTTGAGCAGAAATAAGAAAAATAATGTTTACCCCTGTAAACCCCAGTCTTACTATATAAAAGTGGGATTTAAGTGGGTCAAAATTAAATAGGCGTGTTTTTGTGATGAGCGAACAACGACGGCCCTGTGCATTCGTCTACGTATCCTAGCAATCTGGGCAGGATCTTTGCTGCCACAGATTATTGGATAATATAGGAACAGCAAAGGCCCAGATCAGATTATATGGATGCACAAGCTGATCTGGGGATTCCCTGTCCGCACATTGCACAAGGATAATTTTTCCTTTGGAAACAGCATATCTGCCCTCGTGTGCTGACGTTTCAAATCACATAGTGACGTATCACCATGACCAGTGTGTGACTTTTTTTTTTTAATCAATTTCCGTATTTATCCGAAGTATTTGGACATATAGGCCTGAGCAAACAGTGCAGACCCAGATCAGACGCCGCGTTCTGCGGCGTCTGATCAGGGTCTACATCGTTTGCCACTCGTCCAGAAGTTTTAGAAAAAAAAAAATCAAAAAAAAATCAGTGAGTAATAAAACTGACTTGTTTAGATTTTAGGACAAGAAGGGAAAGTATTTGTGGTGTCGAGATATTTATTGCAAATACGGTAAGCTCATCATATTAGTGCATGTTTCAAATACCACTGTCCTATTTAGTGTATATAATTTGCATTTTCAGACAAATAAAACCCTGAATACGTAATGAAATACGCTAAATAAATTCATTTGGATTTTAAGTAAATACATTGCATATATAATCATCACATGTCCGATTCTGACAGATTTAAAGCAACTTCAGCTGTAAAATGTCTATAAAATGAATGAAATGCGAGTGTTTTATAAGTGTACAATTTTACATATTGTCCTCTTGCTTTAAGAAATGCGTCTACAATTCATTCTGCACTACAAAAATATGCAGCTGTATACCTACGATACATGTATGCAGACAGTTGTGCTAAATTATTACTAACCAGAAAGTATAAACAGACAGTCACATACATTTGAAAATGAGCCGTTTCCCTAAAAAAGGGCCTGTCATTACGTAATAGATTCTACCAGAAATGACACTTGAGAGCAATGAACGCACTCACAAAACTGGAAACAGCTGTAGTCAAATTTTCAAGGCCAGACTAGATAGTTTCGGTCATTTAGGCTTCATCAGTGACCCCCATATAGATTTGAAGTTTCCCTGAAAAAAGTAATGAAGAAGGATCGACTTGGAAATGCATTTGCGTCATCGAAATGCAATACACATAAAGACAACGTCTGAAATGAAATAGACGGCACAGCTTATACTGTAAATCCACGCAGTCGGATTAGAGCCTTCACTGTTTGAAATATTCTACAGTATTCAAACATTCCGCCGTAAGTTTCAATGGCGGCAATAAATATCACGAAAATCCAATAAGTTTATCACCGGAACAAAAGTTTTGTTGGTATCTGGAAAAAATAGAACCCCACACAAAGAATTTATTCGTTGTAGTTATAGGTGTAAATTGCTAAAACATTAGTTCCCTATCTATTTAGTGCATCAACGATTATTCTCATTGCTATTCTTAGAATTAATGCATTGTAGTTCGCCAATAGATATTTCATTCATGATTTATAATTGAGACCAGACATGCTTGTCAGAGGGCTTGTGAAGGAGGAATATCTGACGATAATTTTTCGGATAATATTTTCAATTTCTCCATGAAAACATATGTTGTGGGTACTCATTAGAAGCGCCTCGATGAGGCGCTTCTAATGAGTACCCATAACATATGTTTTCATGGAGAAATAAGAAACAGAATCCATGAACTATCACCAAATACTTCAGCTTATCAAGTTCTCTGAATTGCACAAGCTAAACATAACGTAAATGCGAAGACTTGCTTAGCCACCAGAAGAAAGCCAGCTAATACTTTTCCTTTTTTTCCCCCAGCAAACGGGATTTGACATTTCATGCAAATTGTCTCCAACAATTTACTTGAAACGTCAAATCTCGTTTTGTTGGAAAAATAAGCAAAAACAATACCTTCAATTTGTCGTATGATGAATTTGCCCAGAAAGGATAAAGGTTAAAACTAGAAAAAAAAAAAAAAAAACACTTTCAACGCCACACAGAAAGGCCTTATTCAGATCTATTATATGCATTGCAGAGCCCATGGAGCCAGTCTTCGAGGCATGGAAGCGAATCATCACGAAAACATGCCTATATAATTTTGACCCCCTCAAACCCCATTTTTATATAGTAAAACTGCGGTTTAAAGGGGTATACATTATTTTTCTTATTTCTGCTTAAAACATAGATTGTGGGTACTCGTTAGAACCGCCTCGGCGAGGCGGTTCTAACGAGTACCCACAAGCTATGTTTTGAGCAGAAATATGAAAAATATCAGAAATTTTTGTCTGAAAATTTTCATTTTTGGGTTGTAAAATTTTCAGTACATTTGAATAGGCATGTTTTCGTAATGGCCTAGATCAGCCTACGTATACGTGCATTCTGAACAAGACCATTGTTGTCTGCTTACATAATCATTGGCTACACTAGGCGGACAGTACAGATCTGGATAAGACGTGTATGTATAAATCAGTATAGTATACACATTTTCACGACGCTCGTACCTTAACCCTTAAAACGCTACGCAAATTTGAAGCATGCAGATGACATTCTATATTTTTCGTCACATTTTTCTTCAAAGAAAATAAGACTTAGAGTTTCATAGGCAGATGATTCATATGAAATTCCAAGCCCTATTTTCTCCGAAGAATAATAATAAGAAAACAAAACAACAACAACAACAAATATTTCAAAGTGCCGACAGTTGCAGTTTTGACGAGCGTTTTAAGGGCTTGACCCATTGTAGTCGGGAGACCCATAAAAGGGTAATTGGCAGACAGTGCAGACCCAGATCAGACGCCGCAGAACGCGGCGTCTGATCAGGGTCTCCACTGTTTGCAAATAGTTTAGCCATTTTTCTCTAGAAATATGTAAATCTCATAGCCAGACGTACCTAAAATTGAAATTGGACGCTTCCAATATATAATGTGGGAGAGTCTATCCAGTCTACAATGGGTTAAAGGTATATTTTTTGGGACACTACTGCTTGTTGTCCCCGTAGTTTGATTATTCAAAGATTTATCGATCTCCCCACTTTAATTTACCTGATATACAAACATATAAAAAGATCACTTATTGACTTTATCGTTAGCACTCTCTGGGTAAATTCAACAGACGACACATTGGTCATATTCTTCTAGCTTTTCCAAGAAAATAAGGTTTGTCAGTTCATGCAAACTGTCTACCTTTGACACAAATTGCATGGAGTGTCAAACCCTGTTTTCTGGAGAAAAAAAAAAATAATAAGAAAAGAGATTTCAGAACGCCGTATGTTGATTTTTTCTTTACCCAGCATCGTAAGAGTTAAGCCAATATTTGCTTTTCATATATCATAGTTGGGAAAACTTGATCTTGTTTTAAGTAAGTTGGTGAAATGTTCGATAACAGTAATTAACAGTTTATACCCATAAGGGGAAACCCGCTATTTCTCAGTTTCATCCTGGAAACTTTAGCGAAACTCTTGGTCCAAAACCGTTGAAAATGTTTCTTGCGAAGAACTTCGCAAGAAACATTTTCGACTATTCTGGACTAGTTCTGGTGCTGTTTAGAACGGTGTTGTGATCTGAGCAGCAGAATACCAGAATAAGCGAAATTAGATCAACCTGCGCATTCTCACAGTCTGGGCCAGTCGTTCTTGCTCGCTAAAAGGGTTCTTCCGGGTTGGTTACGTCAATGACGAGGCAGAGGAAACAGCCAATCAAAATGAGGCTTAAATGAACGGATACACCTGAAAGACTTTGTCGCCATTTTGCAATGGCATGCTACTTTTGCAGCTTGGAAATTGTTATGAGGGAGTATTTGATGATAACTTTAGGAAAATTTTCTCTAGTTCTCCATGAAAACGTATGTTGTGGGAAATCATTAGAAGCGCCTCGGCGAGGCGCTTCTAATGAGTACCCACAACATATGTTTTTATGGAGAAATAAGAAACATTATTCCAGAATTTTCACCAAATACTCCTTAACAATTGCTCCTAGTAAAAAGATGTAAACATAGCTTAGACCAAGATCAGATCGCGATGTAATCTGGGTCAATACCACACCATTCACAAGTGACAACAACACAAGCTAGTAAGGAAGTGTCTCTGAAATGAGCCGGTACACAACACCGCCTTTCCTACAAGACTGCATATATCCAGCAAAGCTAGATCAGCCTGCGCATCCGTGCAGTCTGATAGACTTCTCAGGGCACTCAGTGGAAAGCTAAGGATACAGAGTGTATTCAAATGGACAGCGAAGCCTCTGAACAGCGGATGCGCAGGTGTCCACTCGGCATTAATGGGTTAATTTTGTTAAAAAAAATGTCATCCAACGCTCACCTAGTGCAAAAATCTTTAAAGATATCTAGATGAATCAATCTCAAATTGAATGACCTTTTCTGAATATCAGTGCTCCAGAAAAATAGTATATTCGGATAGAAATTTTCTCTCTTCACCATTAAAAATATATATACACCTTATCTTATTAGAATCGTGCTGCCTAGATGATCTTACTAGGATCTCAGAAAACACGAATTCGAAAAAAAAATGCAGAAACTATATCAATAGTTATTGTCTCTTAAATAAAACCTTATTTGGAAACCAACTGATAATGAGAATATCAAAACATTGTTTGATCTAAATTTGTACCGAGTCAAGTTAAACGGCTATACACAACCATCTACATATCTACTCTATCTGATCTGAGTTTGTGCTTTCGTATATACCAATGTACTAATACATAAAGCAATACCCTAGCTTGAGTTCTATTGGTGAGGCATGGGTACTTGTGTGGAATGCCACGACACGTTTGTATATTGTTGTTCTGTTCTGTTGTCTTGCGATCAGGTTTATTTTTGCTTGTTGTTTTTGATATAAATACATGTACTCTACTGATCTAGATAATGAACAAATATGACTATTTGACATTCAGTCGAAATATTCCTCACCGATAATAAGATTGTCATTACAAACATCAAAAAGAAATTGCAATATTAATCGGGAAAAATAAAAAATACAATTCTGATTTAGTAAAACGATACTAATTGAGCCGAAACGTCAGATAACGCACCTTCGGATGTGTGTGCACCAGCGAAGATTCAGATCAGTCTGCGCATTTGCACAGTCTGATCAGAATCCTCACTGGGCGCATTTTGGATAGCCAAGGATGCAAAGTTTCTTCATGTAGACTATGAAGTGTCTGATCAGACTGCGCGAGTTTGCAGGCTGAGTTGGGTCTACCTAGGGCGCACATGTCAGATGGTACGTTTTCTCACGTTGTGGTTCCTATTATCTCATTGTTTGAAGATTTTTATCCTAACTGACATTTTGCAAATATACCATGTATACTCCAATTATTAGGAAACTGTTGAGGAGGAGTATTTTGTGATAACTGGAATATTTTTTTCTAATTTCTTCATAAAATATATGCTGTGGGTACTCATTAGAAGCGCCTCGCGGAGGCGCTTCTAATGAGTAGCCACAACATATGTTTTATGGAGAACTTAAGAAAATTACCCCATAATTATCACCAAATACTCCTCCTTAACAAGTACTCTGGGGAAGACACGCTTAAGCTTACTATGACCACCCAGATCAAACCCACAGCGCGCTGATCTGGACCCGCTTTTCGCCAGGGCCAGAGTTTATCTATTGCTTTAACAGAGGGCAGCCCTTAAGAAAATTTATTTGTCTTATTTTGTTTTCTGTCCCTTGCAAAATTACCAATGTTGCATTGAATTTGGTACAAAATCGTTTTGCTTCTTATTGTCAGATAAAGCGTAGCAAGACATATAAAATCCTTGAATATTGAGTCAGCATGATGTAGGCTGTTAGGGCACTCGACCTTCATGGGGGATAACGTGGTTAGGTTGAGACAATTTTCAGGGTTGAGTATGAAGTGGACAGGGCGGCGCTTGGTGACAGCGGCACCAAGCGTGCATGGGTGATCCATGAAAGCAAGGCTTTACAAAAATACATGTACATGACAATCGCCACTGTCTCAATGTGCCTCTGGTGCCTGGTAGCGTTGAAAATCCGCACAACACATCAGTATGTCACGTAACACGGTTCTAATCGCGGCCCAGCAAATCGAGGGCACCTGGATAGATTCGGGTCCATGTGTACGTGATAATATACTGTGGTATGCTAGAGAATTCGGATGTTAAACAAGTCTTAATTAATCAATTAGTTAAAAGAACATTTAGTCCTTGTTAGCATGAAAGCACCTAATTGTCCATTGATAACATGCACAACGTAAGAAAACTGTCTTGAAGATGAAAGGAAACACCTGGTAAATTTGCAGCCATCCCAGCGGACACATGACGTTTATACAACGTCGGCTCAACGTCGATGCAACGCCATGGCGTTGCATCGACGTTGAGGCGACGTTGTATTAACGTCATGTTTTTACAAGGGAGACAACTTTTGAGACTTCCTCTTTGCTTTTCTGCACAACAAGTCCTTTCTGAAAAGGGGTCTACTGTAAAAGTACATAATTTGCTCCCAGAATATATGGACCAGCAGACAGGCCTCGACCTTCACTGTTCACATTTGTGATATCGTCCTCATATCTATCTTAACCCAATTATGCTTAAAGAAGTCAGCCATCTTAGAAGTTAGAGTGATCAACACTACGTATCTTCATATTTTTACATTGCAAACAGTGCAGACTCTGATCTGGGTTACACTATTTGTCAAAGTCCACTTTGTCACACATTAGGTATACGTGGGTTAACCCAAGGTAGTCGGGAGACCCGTAAAAGGGTAACTGGCAAACAGTGCAAACCCAGATCAGACGCCGCAGAACGGGGCGTCTGATCAGGGTCTCCACTGTTTGCAAATAGTTTAGTCATTTTTCACTAGGAATATGTAAATCTCAAAGCCGGACGTACCTAAAATTGAAATTTGACTCTTCCAATATATAGTGTGGGAGAGTCTATTCAGAAAACAATGGGGTAAAAATGACATAACAGAACCCGATATTCAGACGGATATGTGCCTTTATTCACATTCGATTGGTCAAGGTAAAATGTCAGTTTCACTATCAAAAGACTTAACAATTATATTATATTACAGGTTGTCTTTTTTTCTTTTTTTTTTTTTGGTAATATACATGTAAGGGACTGGGTACATTTGATAGCGCTTCGCCATTTCGGCCAAGGTTGACAACTTTTATGACTTCTGTTTGCATTCATGTACACCAAGCCCTTCTGAAAAGGGGTCTATTCTAACAGGAAAGAAGCTGCTCCCAGGGGGAGCAAATTCTTTCTTTTTAGAGTAGACCCCTTTTCAGAAGGGAGGCGAATCAATTTTGTGGGTTATCCCTCATGGAAATGCAGCCATTTCCCTTAGGAAATATAATGTGTAATTATAACGGGACCTTATGCTATTTATGAGCAATAGAGACCATAACAGATTAGCCTGCGTATCGGAGCAGTCTGACCACGAAATACGCTTTTCCTCGCTGTAGTCTACAGATCTATTAGTCTGTAAGCGAGCAAAGAAGGCTCAGACCATACGATGTGAATGCGCAGGCTGGTCTGGGCTTTCATGACCCGCCCAGGATTCTTTTCCCGCGTTGAATATCATGAGTATTCGTATGTCGTAAGGTACCGTAATGACCCCAGATATGATGACGTTTGAAACAAAAATTCATCTTAAATGTTATAAATAAATTAGGGCGAAGAAAGATGATCTTTATTAGAGATACATAAGCCTTGACTCAACTCAGCGGACGACAAATTGATGATATTTTTCTTAATTTTTTCTCAGACAATAGGCTTTGATATTTCATGCAAATTGTCTCCTTCGAAACCAATTTGCATGAAATATCAAAGCCTAATTTCTGGAAAAAATAAGAAAAAAAATATGAAAATTTCGTCTGCTGAAATTTGTACCCAGTATGCTAAGTGTTAAGCCGGGTCCTGACCAAACTGTTCGGAGAAAGGACGTAATTACCCGCGTATTGTCCTTTAAACCCCGGCAAACGATCACACTTTTAAAATTTAACCAGACCGTGGAGAAAACAAAAGATTCATTAGGATAAATTCAAAAAATGTTTACTCATGCTCATCTTAACATGCAAAACACTATAAACCGAAGATCAATAGCACAAAAATTAATAAGAAAAATAGATGATCAGGGAGATGAATGATGGCGCAGAGAAGAAAAACCTACTTAGATTACAAATCATCAGAGAGCGCCTGCACTGATTGATCTCGGTCATAATATGACCGAGATCAATCAATGCAGGCGCTCTCTGGTAAGGGAGTTCGCTGTTTCACTCTGTAACAAATGAACAGCTCTCTATTAACTGAGTGACCCAACTGAGTGCCTGTGACATAGAGAGAAAGGCTAAACTATTTGCGACCAGTGGAGACCCTGATCAGACATCTGATCTTGCGGTCTGCACTGCTTGCCAATTACCCTTTTGGGGATAATGTCGGTCGTAAAGTACACTGTGTGTCGCCTAGTGGCTCATTTGTTTAAATATGTATGAGGCAACGAAGATGCTGACCAGCTGTACAATGCACAGTCTAGGTTAGTTCTTTGTTTTCCCATGTATATATCGTTCAATGTGACTTTTCCAGTTACCCTCTTGTGGGGTTATGCACCGAAATTTTAGACAGCGTATGTTATTATTTTACTAACATTTAGGGCACTCGACTCAAGCCCGTGTAAATAAATACTAAAATAAGTGGATTACACATGTAATGGTATACATGAATGTTAGTTAAACTATAAGGCTACAATTTATTTCAAATTTATTACAGTTTACTTAAATTTATTTCCCAATTATATAAGCTATAATATGGGGTCTATAAGCTATAATAAAACAGTCTACACTGTTTGCTCAGGGCTGTCTGTCAGAATACACAGCAATAAATGAAAAATAAAATGTTTTCTTACTTATGAAAAACATAAAAACAACAACAACAACAAAAAAAAAACAAAACAAAAAAAAAAAAAAACAGCTAAATACTAAATGAGTTTTGGCTTTGGATATCTTATATACATAATACTAAAACTTCAAATCAGTCCACTAATTCGCACATCTATGTATCCCTTCGGGGAAAAGAGGGTAACTTCGATCTTCTATACAATAATGCTATATTGAATTTACTCCATACAATAATGGTATATTGAGTGTACCCTAAAATATCCCTATATATCTGTGAAAGAATTTCCTCCCGGCTCAAAAACGAGTTCGAATCTACTATGGAAAACGAGCCATCGGTGTTCGAGTCATTGAAGTTTTACGGTATGGCATACAGTAATAACCCTAAATACTGGGACAGGCAGGACCGAGCAAACAGTTTAGACCCAGATCAGACGCCGCAGACGCGGCGTCTGATCAGGGTCTACACTGTTTGCCACTCCTCCAACACTGTTTTAGACACATCAATTAACTGGCAGTAAAATAGACCTTTTTTTTTTCAAATTTTAGGACAATTATGGCAAGGAGTTAAGGTGTCCCAATACTTAGGGTTATTACGACAGTACAGACCTGGAAGTATATCAGTGCGTCTGTTTTTTTGCAGTTTCACCTCCTTATTTTTCACGCAGTAATATATGAGCCGAATACCCATTATCTCTGAATGTGTCAAAAGCAAAAATGAAAACCTACATACCAGGAAAAAGATAACTATTTCTGGAGTTTTTGTTGTAGTGTAGTGTTGTATTTTTACGTTCTCATTCGAAAATGGGGTGTCAGTTTGACATTATAAGTATATACGAATCGGTATATAATTTGATTTGGCAAAGTTTATGAATGATATTGGTTTCGGTTTTACTCGTACAAGTGCATATGTGTACCAAAGCCTATTTCGTTAGCCCCCTCTCCCCCCACTCCGCCAGGACCCCACCCCTCCCGCTCAAGCTATCACTATGGATACATTACCTGCATTTGGTTCCACTTTTCCAGTCAGTTTTCTTCATACTGGGTCAAGAGACTGCGGATGTGTGCAATTGGCCATTATAAACAATGTCCAATTTATAGCACACAGCAGGCCACTCGAACCGCCGATCAAACACACAGTCAGTTTGAGTTCCACGAAAGCGCGCCTCCTAACAAGGCTGCGTTAATCCAGTACACTTGGGAATCGAAATAAGCTTTTCTAGAACAGATTTGCCTTTTTATAGATGTGCAGGTAACAATTTTAACCACATCAGCAGTAAAGCTCATCCCCGCAGTATCATTTTACTCCTTAAATATGAATTTATTGTTATGCACAATAAACTTTGTATCTTGTTTAATCCCACCGCTATCTATTTTACGAAAGGACACAAAACCTACGTCTGATTTAAGTTCTCCTTACGTTGTCTGGTAAATAAATCATAAATGACTGTTACTAAATTTGTCGACACAAAATAAGAGATATTAGAAGGAAACGTTGTCACTGAAACATTTATTCGATATAAATTTCAGTAAAAAACACAATTCCTAATTTTCGCTATTTGTATAAATCCACATCAATGGTATATATTTTCACTTGTGACATAACACATACATCACTGATACTTTACCCTCGGATGCTCTCTTTAAAATATCAACAGCACACAGATTTAATTTCGGTCCGTAATATTTTACTTAATTGCCCGCTAAAACAAAACAGGTAAACATTATACATCACGAAAACATGCCTATATAATTTGACCCCCTTAAACCCCACTTTTATATAGTAAAACTGGGGTTTACAGGGGTATACATTATTTTTTTTTATCTTATTTCTGCTCAAAATATAGATTGTTGGTACTCGTTGGAACCGGCGAGGCGGTTCTAACGGGTACCCACAATCTATGTTTTGAGCAGAAATATAAAAAAATATCTGAAATTTTTTTATCTGAAAATTTTCATTTTTTGGTGGTAAAATTTTCAGTATATTTGAATAGGCATGTTTTCGTAATGTCGGGTTTTCATACTATGAAATATTATTACATATCCATTTGCCCACAAATGAACAACTGAGGTAAACTTTCATCTTTAATCCAATGCCCTGAAAAGAACGAGATTTCTCTATCTTAATACAACGACGGAATACACGGGATAAGAAAATGCACTTCTCTTTATAGACGAAATATTAACCACAAAACCACAAGGAAAATTCACCTTCTACTTGTAAAATCCAATATGAAGTTCAAGCCATTTTCGGCAGAGCATAATCATTACGCTGCACAGAAAATACACTATGGGCTTAACGCTGTTTGAAAATTATTGAAATAAATCCAAAATATTTAAAGAACAGGTGTGAGCTAATACCAACACCGACTATTATTTTAAACGAGAGGTATATCCCATTAACTATTAACACACTAATTAAAGGCCACGAGACGCGAAGTTAGCTGTAGGTTTATTGATAGCGGGTAAATATACTTTTTTAAATATTCAAGTATCTCAGTGTAGAATAGTTTAGAAAATGACAAGCGATTTTTACTATTCAGACCAAAGTCAAACCTGTCGTAGTTTCTCATTGGCTACGCTTTGACAATAGAGGAACAAGATGGGACGTCCTATCTAGTATTATATATACCACATTATTAGCTTACACGATGCGAACAAAACTCGCACAGAGTGTACAGTATACAGAGAGAGAGAGAGAGAGAGAGAGAGAGAGAGAGAGAGTGGTAAGTGGCAGCACAGACAAAACAACCAGACTACACAAGCTGATATTATGTTTTCAGTAAACACGTCGTTTCGACATCACTAAACACAAAGTAGACAGCATTATCTTAGCACTTAGCACTCTGGGTAGACGACATGTTGAAATATTTTTCGTATTTTTCTCGGAAAACAGGATTCGTCATTTCATGCAAATTGTCTCCAATGGCGACACTTTGCCTGAAATGTCAAGTCCTGTTTTCAGGGGAAAATAAGAAAAAATATTACCAATTTGTCGTCTGCTGAATTAGCCCTGAGGCAAACACACAACGTCCTAACAACGTCGTTTCAACGTTCGTTGTTGCGACGTTGTGTGTTTGCTAGGTAAAGAACTATCTAAAATACCGTATTTACCCTAACTGACACCGCAACTCCTTACCATATTTGTTCTAAAATTTGAACAATTACAATTAACTGCCCGATGTTGTGTCTGAAAATTGCTGGATGAGTGGCAAACAGTGTAGACCCTGATGGGACGCCGCATTTTGCGGCGTCTCATCTGGGTCTACACTGTTTGCTCAGGCTTGTCTAACTTCCCGAAGTGTCATTTTGTTATCTATCTAACCTCTCAACAACAGCCACCTCCTTACAACAGCCAGTTTTATGTTCGCTGTGGTGTCTGATCTGCGTCTACACTGTTTGCTCAGGACTGTCTGTCCGAATACTGAGAGTACATACAGGAGAAAAGAACAGTGAAGTAGCCCAGGCAAGGTGAATCGACAGTGTTGACATTTATTCGAATCATCTGCTTTGCAATGGCAGCAGACGACAGTTTTATTTATTTATTTTTTCAGAAAAAAAACAACAACAAAAAACAAAACAAAAAAAAAAACAAAAAACAAAACAAAACAAAAAAAAAACAAGTCTTGACAGTTCATGTGAATCTTCTGCTTGGAAACTGCAGCAGACGATAATTTTGTTGTAAATGTCGTCTGCTTTAGGTTTTGCTTGGCTCTTTAATGTGGTGTTTATATGCAAGAAAAAAGGAATATTTATGAATTTAAAACTGCTCACTCTTGAAAAATGATAATCTGGCTACCTGCGACATGATTACAATCTGTGACATCCGTCAAATAAGGGGATATTTACAGCACGATAAAATATGATCACAAATGATTGTATTCTCTTCCATATTAAAGCTCAGTTTAGAATGTCCCATAGATCAGATTATCCATAAGATGATTCTTTCATAATGTTGGGAAAAGTTTGAAACAAAGTTAACAAAGGAATAAATCAGAAATAAATAAACAAAATCAGGAATAGAGGTGAAAGGTAAAAAAGAAAGAAAGAAAAAAAAAGAAAAAAACAAGGACAGTGTAAGTGCAATAATGCCCATGCAGTAAGAATCATGGAAACAATACTAATGGTACGAATAAATACATCTATAAAAAAAGAAAGAGAGAAAAAAATGCTGAAGTAATTTCTCCTTTATTTTTAACGCAATCTCTGGTAGACTGTACGGGCATTTATATATAAACCATTTTAAACCATTAATGCCTATTGTCCCCGAAAAGAGACGTTTAAAAATAATTTTTAAACTGTGACGTCTGCTAGTGTCTATACAATTTGCCATGAAACTTGCAAAGTTTAGTCACAGAACTGAGTCTCCTTCGATATAATTCCCCATCACGAAAACATGCCTCTATAATTTGACCCCCTTAAACCCAACTTATATATAGGTAAAACAGGGGTTTACAGGGGTATACATTATTTTTCTTATTTCTGCTCAAAAACATAGATTGTGCGTACTCGTTGGGCCGAGGCGGTTCTAACGAGTACCCACAATTTTGTTTGAGCAGAAATATGAAAAATATCAGAACCTTTATCTGAAAATTTTCATTTTTTGGTGGTAAAATTTTCAGTATATTTGAATAGGCTTGTTTTCGTAATGCCTTTAGGGGGACGGGATACAAAAGGTAGATTATCAGCCTTTTTGTACAATGGCGACAACATTTTTACTTCCTTAATAATGTTTGCTTTCCTGCACACCAACTTCCTTCTGGAAAGGGGCCTAATGGAAAGAATTTACTCCCTAAATTCTTTCCTTTTAGAGTAGACCCCTTTTCAGAAGTCGGGCATTTATTTACGACAGTTGCCACCCTGATAGTGTAACATTTCCCTTTAAATAAATAATAGACTAGTCCAATATTCATGATTGGAGAGTTCGTTGAATATATTCAAGTATAAAGGTATAAATGGGTTGAAAACAGACTTAGATGCGTTTAATGTTGAAAAATAATCCATACACGCTCGCACGCACAAAGTTCAGCGCTTTGCATGCTGGCTGAAAATTGCAGCAGACGACATTTAAATATTTTTCTTCCTTTTTCGAGTAAAAAGGTTGTCATTTATGCAAATTTTCAGTTTTCTTAATTTTCCTCAGAAAACATGTTTGACATTTCATATTTACATAAAATGTCAAACATATTTTCTGCAAAAAATAATAATTTAAAAAAAATCACCAATTTGTATTAACCCAGAGAGTGGTAAAGATTAAAACGCAGTGTTGAGGTAGATCGATAGATCAAATCAGAGAAAATCTTCGAAACAATTTATATCTTTTTCAACTTTATTAATATTATAATCACGTTGTTGTTGTTGTTGTTGTGTTTGCTGATGTTAACTTTTCAACTAAATCTGACATCCATATTAATTTACATGACTTGCGCCTGCCCTGAGGGTTTGGCAGTTTAGCTAGGGGTCTATTTACTGTTTGTGTGTTTAGACAGGAGATGTCTGAGTGCAACGAAATGCAAATATTTTTATAATTCAACGCAAGCTCAAATAGAAACCGACCTAATGACATATGTGATCAGCGCACAACCAAATCAACTTTCGGTATTCGGTATTCCCATCCACACTATCTGATCAGGGTGTAAGCTTGTGTGAAATCTGAATATTCTACGTACGAACGTGCAGACAACACACTGCGTGGTTGTGCTGGCTGATCTGAGTCTACGCTAGTCGCATTTTTCATCAGGTGGATTTTTCTAAGATAGGCTTTTTAAAATTAAACGTCGACAAGAAAATCATTTTTTCTTCCAACTACCTACAAGCTATATGCATGTATACTGAATCAAAGCGACCAACGGAAGAGAAAGTTGCACAAACTAGTGGTTGAACCGCAATTGCTCACAATGAATCCCAGCAGGCATATGAAGTTTATACAACGTCGGCTCAACATCGCTGCAACGTCATGACGTTGCATCGAAGTTGAGACGACGTTGTATTAACGTCATGTGCCTGCTGGGAATATGCTATAGTGTGATCTCTCACAACAACAAGGTCATAAAACTGACCACTGGGGGAGGGTGCGAGGGAGCGCGAGGTGGCCTTGTAGAGAGATTAAATAGGAGCCGCGTCGCCAGAAAAAAGCTCTCCGATTTTATGACAAATGATTTTTTTTTCAGTGCGCATGCCCGGCCCTTTAGCAAGTCCACATGTCTAGTTCTTTGGCTGAAGTTTCCCTTTGACCTTCCGCTTACGTGGGCGAAAAACAATGGTTCTGGCGAGAGTACGCGGATGCGCAGGCTCGCCTGAACCTTTGTTGTTCGAACTGTATTTACCGTATGTATTCGGACATACTGGTCTGAGCAAACAATGTAGACCCAGATGAGACGCCGCATTCTCATCAGGGTCTATACGGTTTGCAACTCATCAAGCAATTTTTAGACACAACATTGGCTAGTAAATTGTACTTGTTCAAAATTTAGGACAAGTATGGTAAAAAGGTGTGGTGTCCGAATACTTAGGATAAATACGATATATGCTATAGCGGCTCTATTCCAGTGACGCCGCCTACCCAGCTAGCATTCTTTACAAATCTACAGCGGGCCGTTATTGACCCGTCAGCTACCCTGACGGACCGATAACGGCCCGCTAAAGATTTACGTCGAATGCTTACTGTGCTATATATTGGCGCTGCCTCTAGGTGGCTCAGTTGCGGTAGCGTTAAAAATCTGATCAGTCAGTCAGTCAGGCTGTATATTAAAACATCGCTTTAGGATTCAGAATGAGTACCTGTTACAGGGAGGTGCATGTTGTTGAGAGGTCACTGTTAACAGAGGTTCCACTGTATATCATGGTCTTGCCGTATCGATGTGTCGGACATTAGATTGCATGTATGTCAAATTTTTCTTTATGGTACATGTATTCCTCAAGTGATATGACCTGTTTATTAGAGATATATGTAAACCTAAGTAACAAATTTTTAGCCATTTTTTAGATTGAAAAAAAAAAAAAAAAACATCAACAAAAAAAAACAAAAAAACAAAAAAAACAACAACTAAAAACACCATCTCTCACACTATATATCGGAAGAGTCGAATTTCAATTTAGATATGTCAGGCTATGTGATTTAGATATTCCCAGAGAAAAATAGCAAAACTATTTGCAAACAGTGGAAACCCTGATCAGACGCTGCATTCTGCAGCATCTTATTTCGGTCTGGACTATTTGCAAATTACCCTTTTGGGGGTCTCCTGCCTAAAAATGAGTTAACTCGATAAAGTTATATTTAAATACGATTTACTAAGGTAATTTGATAGAATAAAATATATTTTATTTAAAGGAGAAGTATCTCTTACTGAATAAAAAGTACCTTCATTTCAATTCTAATCAAGTATATCTTTAACAGATATCGTAATTTTATTTACAGGTATATTTAATTTAAGCATAGCTTTAATTCAGCTCAATATTTAAATATACACCTGTAAATTAAATATACATTAAGCTGAACTCAAAACATGTTTAACTCTAGAAGGTTTTAGGAGATATTTATTTCAATTAAAGATATCTCTAATTTAATTTCGAATTACTTTAAATCAGTAAAAATAGAAATATTCTTATTCAAAAGCTTCTTCCCGTCACAATCCTTAACGTTTCTGGTTCCGACACCGTTGGATTAAAATAGCTTTGGAAACTATGCTCCCAACAATTTTAGGGAGGCATTATTATTCAAGAAGTATGATATGTAACTGGTTACGAAATAGAGATTTTGTTTTTAAAATATAAACAAAAAATATTTCAAATTTGGCTATCTTAAAGTGATTTAGAGATAGCTAACACATATCTTTTATTTAGGCGCACATTAAGATAATAATAATATTTAAATCTTTTTTTTTTTTAATGAATATTTAAGTTTTAGTTTCTAAGAGGCCTCTCTAATGCAATTACACATCCCTGTTTAATCTTAGATATATTTACTCAAATACATACGTATTCTGGCGAAGGTGAAGGGATGCACAGGCTTGCCTGAACTATTGTTATTCACATATGTAATGACTTCTCTTTGGTATTGCGTGGCACATATCTTCAGTCCCAAATGTTTGTGTTTTGAATGTCACATGAAAAGTTTGGACTTGAAAAGATAA
Source organism: Anodontia alba (assembly GCA_964016985.1). Lineage (NCBI taxonomy): Eukaryota > Metazoa > Mollusca > Bivalvia > Lucinida > Lucinidae > Anodontia > Anodontia alba. Next base: position 96,627,314 of record OZ024821.1, on the reverse strand, counting down.
GTTCTAATAAATATACAAAACGTTTTTAGTGTATTGTTTCTTTTTTCCAAATTATAAAATTTGAATATATATAAAAAAACACCACATACGATGAAATTTGGTTTTATGGCATTTCAACTCTGCTACTTCAATGAGGCCTAGACAACATATCGACGGGCTTCCGTGCCATAACTTGTCCGAAGCAATAAACCAATACTGAGCTCAGAGTCATTGGCTAGATCATGTTGGTATTTATCAGTATGGAAAAAAACATGAAAACTATAAATTGCTTAGATGTATCAATCAGGGCCCAGTTGTTCAAAGCTAACGATGTCGTTAGTTAACGATTCGTTAAAATTTATATCGAGTGATACGCAAATATGCTGAAATTTTTGCTGAAAAAATGTGACTAAAAATATCATAATATAGTATATTGAATCTGCTAAAACAGTTAACGAAATGACCCTGTACGAGCTCGTTAAGCTAACGACGCTTTGAACAACTGGGCCCAGTGTGCGAAAAATCATCAGAATATGTTCCAGAACTTTGAAGCGTAATGGACATTTATAAAGCCTCGGTCAATGGAATCTGGCACTCGGGAAGTCAGTTTGCTTAGATGAACATGGTATCATGCAGTATGCGAAAAAAACATCAAAATATTGAAGACCATTAAAGCATTTTGGCCTTTTCTCTTTTTTACATTTTAATACATGGCTAAGCCTCGGTCAATGAAATCTGGCACTTGGGAAATCTATTGGCTAGATCTTATTGGTATCTAAAAGTATCAAACGGTTTAAGCACCATGGCCATTTTCACTAACTGACAACACATTTTCGCTAACTGACCATGGATGGACGGACATACAAGGTAATTTTAGTGTACCGCTTCTAATCGTGCAATTTTTGGCAGTCATGATGGAACTCAGTGTGTAACCCTTGGATGTCAGGAAGCTGGCTTAGATTACATAAAATTAAAGCCCGTATAAAAAGCAATACGTAAGATGTGGTTTTGTATTGTGAACAGCGGATATTTCTGTTTACATTCTCAAATCCTCTCTTTGGTCTGTATAACTATGCCTGCTACTGAGCTAAGCCAACATCAGAGGTTGCTCAGTCAGCAATACCATCAAGCTCTATGCTACCTCCCCACTTTGTCTTGAAGCATGTAAACCAGTGATGGTGGCAGAAAATCTTCGATCCAAATGCTCCAGAACACCATATATTCAAGTCTAACCATGTCTTTTCCTTCATACATCACGAAAACATACCTATATAATTCTGACCCCCTTAAACCCCACTTTTATATAGTAAAACTGGGGTTTACAGGGGTATACATTATTTTTCTTATTTCTGCTCAAAAACATAAATTGTGGGTACTCGTTAGAACCGCCTCGGCGAGGCGGTTCTAACGAGTACCCATAATCTATGTTTTGAACAAAAATATGAAAAATATCAGTATTTTTCATCGGAAAATTTTCATTTTTTGGGTGTCAGATTTTCAGTATATTTGAATAGGTATATTTTCGTAATGGATGTCACAGGAATGTCTGATGCTGCAATGTAAGAATTTTTTTTACCAAATTGGAACCTGATATTTTACGCGTCGCACAAACAGAATGTAATATTTTCTGCATGGTGGCAGGGAGCCCATGTCCGTTATTTGTTAGTTTGCCATCACATTCCTCTTTTATCTTAAACGATCTCAGATCTTCTATTGAAATAAATCTTGGGTGACCATAAATGACAGATGTGTTTTTCAAGCTAAACCGTTAGATTTTATTCCATCTATCAGACACTTCGCAGACGAGCCAACGATGCTGTAAACCTTAATATTTGTTCAAGTTTTTTTTATCGGAAGAACATGCCCTCATGTGTAAAAAGGGCAAGGAAGGGCCGAGCGCTGTTTTTCTTTCCATGCTCGGCCAAACTCTGTCACGTTGATCTGTTTTCTGTGATTCCTTGACCTTGAAAGGAACAGTTCATTTATTCCCTCTACCCAGTAAGCATTCTACATAAATCTATAGCGGGCCGTTATCCAGAGGGAGTTTCTGGGAGCAAATTCTTTCCTTTAGGACTAGCTCTTATGATAAATTAGGAAAACCTGTATCATGATAGGTGATATCTCTATTCCAATACGTTTTATCTTACGCACATGCGTATTATGCGTAATGAGAGATACGCCTATGTTATCATCTTGTACCAGTGAAAACTTCTCAGCAGTTCCTCTTCATAGTCGTTCCATATCTATACTGAATACGACATCAACTTTCTGTGAAGTCATGTTAAAGCGCTTCTCTGATATTACCCAGCGGGTACATGACGTTTATACAACGTCGGCTCAACGTCGATGCAACGTCATGACGTTGCATCGACGTTGAGGCGACGTTGTATTAACGTCATGTGCCCGCTGGGTAGTCTGGAATTGCCTAGGTTCTCTGTGATGCCATAAACTAAGACATTTCCCTTTTCGATTAACAACATATTTTTGCCTTCAGGTGGTCTGTGCCAACTTGTAAATACAGTCGACTCTCGTTATCTCGAAGTCCAAGGACTCCTTGAAACACTTCGAAATATCCGTACCTCGACATACCAGATTTGCTGAACTGAGGAAATCATTAAATCGAACAAACAAATTTAACAAAATGAATATGTATTTGAACTCCTGAAGTTATAGATATATTGAAAATATTGTGGAAAAGAGGAGAAATTGCCCCTTAGGAGCAATTTTTCCTCTTTTTCACAATATTTTGTTACCTGTTGTTAGATTTCCATGTTAAAACAAGGACCAGGTTTTCACTTCGAGATAAACGGTTATTCGAGGTCGAGATAACGAGAGTCTACTGTATTGTAAACCCTAGGACTTATCAAGTTTTGCAATACAACCATCAGCGCTGAACGTAACGATGGTTAACTTATTGTAGACTGAATAGACTCCCCCACCACCCCCACACCCCCAACGCTATAAATTGGAAGAGTTCAATTTCGATTTTAGGTATGACAGGTCTTGTGATTTAAATATTCCTAGTGAAGCTTTCTAAACTGTCTGCACCGTTTGCGGGGTCTCCAGACTAAATGGGTTAAAGGGTATTTCATCAAATCTGCTAGATTATTCTGCAGTCCTGCGCTTTGCAAGTCTGCTATATTATTCTGCAGTCCTGCGCTTTGAGATCTAATTAACTTTGCTGGTTTTAACTTTCTTATCCATATCCGCCATGGTCATCAAATTAAGTTGTTTTACATGCTTAAAGAAACAGGCACGTTTTTCTAACATTTTTTTTTTTTGATAAAGGTGTCCTCTGCTTTCTTGCCCTGCATCTCGACAGTAAGGATATCATTCTCATTTTGAACTGGGGCACGAGCACCAGAAGACACACGATACAGATGATCCTTGTCACATAGTGTGAATGGATAGGTGAAGCCACAGACGGCGTCTTGTGTTTCATAGATATTATGATCGTTCTTTTAAATTCCGGTAGGCCGTTGAGCTCTGTTTCAGGTGCTGGACAGAGTCATTCAACATAGCAGCCATATTAAGTGTGACTTCTACATATTAGGATGCTCATGTGTGGTCAGCATCCACCGCTTGTATGTATCATAGTTACCAGTAAAATACATACGTCTGTGCCACTTCCTCCAGCCCCACAGTAACTTTTAGAATGATTCATGAAAGGCTCTACCACAGTCTTACCAGTGACCAGGGATGAATGGCCTTGCGACGCTTATTTCACATCATTGTATCGCACACCAGATAAGGAAATCTTGTAATTAACACTGAAACAGAAATTCTTATCCTACCCAGGTTATCCTACCCAGGGCAAGAAAAAAATCGAGCATCTCACGTGTTTGATATGCACTGGTTGTAATGGAACGTTATCGTTAAGGTATACGTCACTGAACGTAATGACTTCCTTAAACGCCACAGTAATATCATCACAAAATGGCGGACGTCAGCCATCGAACTGGCTGCATTATTATAATATCAACGTTCAGAAATGAAAGGTGTGCCTGAAAAAGAATCTATCATTGGTGTGAGGGATAGACATAAAAATACTCCCTCGCGATCACAGTCTTGCATCACGAGGCAAGACTCGTGATGCCAGACTGTGATCACGGGGGACAGATTTAGCAAGCCTCGTGATGCACAGACTGATCGCGAAGGACGGATTCTTCTATCTACCCCTCACACCAATGATACATCCTTATAAAAAGTTTTGTTGCTCCTTTATGGGATTCTTCTAGATGTGTCACAGATACCGAAAAGAAAATCAGATAGCTGACATAATTGTCCATCGCTTAAGAAAAGATAGACAGTCAAAGGCATACATTCAGCATAAAGCTTAAAGTCACTATTCTTCACTGCACATATGAGGTTTAAGACAAGACATAATCCAGGGTTGAGCGGTTTTCCCATTCTACATCTCCGTCTTTCTGTCTGTTTATAATCAATTAACTCGCTGATGTAAGCAAAGCAATGTTCAACTGGCATTAATTCTTCCGCGATATATTTGGATGGCAACTGAATAAGATTTTTGGTCTTTGCCATTGACTCTTCGAGCAAATTAACAAATGCTATGTCGTCACATTGCTGAACTAGAAATTGCTCCACCAATATTCCATTCAAACATTCTAACACATTCGTATGATAATGCGTTGCTCTCTCATAATACTTTACCATAAGCACCCCTTACGTGGGCCGATCAGTCTTGCTTCTAACAACACATTAGTTAATCCACGGCCTGTTATTTTCTTTGCAACTATCTTCAGGTAAACACAAACCGAATAGAATGTACCAATCCTTACAATACATTCTTGTATTTAGCAGCATTGCTCCATACCCGTGGAAGTGTTTTCCAAGATCAAATGTTGCAGTATAACGTTGACCCGGTTGCCTCCTCTATGAATCATTAGCATATTTGAACTGTACTTTACTCTGTAATTTGATAGTTTATGGCAGGATAATAGTCAATTGTTGTCAATTTAAGTTATTTGTAAAGTAAATAAGTGAACTCAGGAACTGATACAATCAGACCCAAACCAAGTTCTCAACATCAAAGCGAAAAACAGACAAATACAATCAAACAGTCAAAAAAAAAAAAAAAAAAAAAAAACAGATGGAAAGCAGAGTTGGCAGCCCTTTTCCAAAACGGTGGCAATTCTATTACCCAAACATAACTGAATGTATCTTTAACTTACATAATTGTTAAAAGAAAAACGTTTGTAAGTAAAACACTACAGAACATTCAACAAAAAATACCATAGGTACCACCTTGCAACGGTAAGTAATACATTATTGGAGAGCTTAAGCTAGCTTTACAGGATCCTAATCCTCGCCCTCAACTTCCATTGTGGTAAAAACATATATTTGTTTGGTTCGCGTGATGGTCTTCATTCAAAGGTATACATACAACTCATCCATGAATCATCATGGGCAACAAATAAATCACAGATAAATCATATGATGAAGGAAAGATGAGGACTTAACATAAACAACCGGTAACAGTAACGATTCCTGTCCATCCAGATACTTTTCAATTGTAGAAGACCTATGATTAGCAACCACGTGAACCATTTACTGATGTATTCTTAACTAATCCTTCACTACATGGGAACACTTTATCAACAATAAGATATAATAGCTTGGACATTTCTTTGACAATTTAGCATCCTGACAGCGCTTGTTGTACTGGAAGATGTTAAGAGTGCTTTTTACTTCATGACTCCATTATCTTCAACGTTGTCCGTTAGTACTTCTTACAGCATAATAACCATGAGCTGTATGAATTGAAGTAGCGCCTGTCATAGTAATAACCAACTAGTCAAATTTTTCAAATTATGTATGTTTGTTTGTGTTGAGGTTTTACGGCCCAGTCAACCCAATGGGGTCATGTCGAGCGCGGTCAGTTTACCTAACCACACGTTTACTGGGCAGGCTTAGTCCTCTAAGCGGTTAACCAGTATTGTGCACATTCTTCCGCCAGAAACTGACAACTGCCCTTCTTGAATCAGCGGAAGGGAGAGAATGACCGTAGAAAATATTTCATGATCAATCTCCACGAAAGAATGTTGCCGACCTCGGCGGGGGTTGAACCCGCGACCTCCTGGTCTCCAGTCGGACGGCGCATCCAACTGAGCCACCGAGGCCGGCCAAATTATGTATGAAATACTACATCTGGTTCAAGCATAATTTGTGATGTAATAATCGAGGATGTATGCTTTACTGCTTTTGAAATCGCCGTTTCCAATTCAGCTGAAAATTAATGGCTGTCACTTTGATCCAATCTGTTTTACAACATTGTCATTTGTTTCTTTCTGTACATGTAACGCTGTCATACTCACAAGGATATGTTTTGGCAGCTTCAGGTTATTGTCTGTTGCTACTTTGTACAAGTCTTGCCCAATGGAGCTTACAAAGTAAATAAGTGAACACAGGAGCTGATACAATCACATCACGGAAACACGCCTATATAATGTTGACCCCCTTAAACTCCACTTTTATATAATAAAACCGGGGTTTACAGGGGTATACATATTTTTTCTTATTTCCGCTCAAATCATTGTGAGTACCCACAATCTATGTTTTGAGCAGAAATATGAAAAATATCAGAATTTTTATATCTGAAAATTATCATTTTTGGTGGTAAAGTTTTCAGTATATTTGTATAGGCTTGTTTTCGTAATGAGATCCAAATCAAGCATCCAACACTAAAGGTAAAGACAGATAAATACAATTAAGCAGCCACAAAATGAACAGATGGCAAACAGAGTTGGCAACTCTTTCCAAAAAAGGTGGAAACTCTGTTACCTAAACTTAACTGAATATATCTTAAACTTACGTAATCTTAAAAGAAAAACATTTGAAAGTGAAACACAACATAACAATTAACAAAAAAGGCCACAGCCTTGGAACGGTCAGTAATGAATTACTGTGGGTGGGGGTGGGGCTTAAGCTAGCTTTACCAGATACCAACCCTCAGCTTCTAGAATGGTAAAAACATATATCTGTTCGGTCCGTGTGGAAGTCTTCTAACTCATCCATGAATCATTGCAAGCCTGATTAATTGGAGGCGTCTCTAACCTTTCCAGAGAAAACATAAACAAGAAAGATGTTTATTTCTGGGAGAATGACTTCATCTGAATTTTCTAACTAGTAAGTTGTGGAAGACCATCCTAGCCCTCTCGAACAATCATACGTACTGGTATTAGTTTCTCTTCAGACAGCAACAGATTTTTTATTCTAAATTGTTTTCTTCCAGTTTCCTGCTGTTGATGACTTTGACTGGCTGGGCCCTTTATCGACATGTTTCATAAAATGTTGATAACTATCATGATGACACTTATGCCCCGCGTCAACCTCAATTTTCTTGATTGTGGAACGTTTCCTTATTCATACAATTACGTTTTCGCTATTTGTATCAGCGTAGCAAAATGACTGAATGTTGACGATATCATAAAACCTTAAAACCAGTCTAGGATCCCCGAATGCATGGGTCAGAGGTTACAGGTCTACAACATTTTCGTATTATTGACAGAAGATCCACTAGAGGCCTGGTAGACAGTGATAGATAATTGTTAACTACTTGTCCACTTCTAACGTAGACTAACGTGGATTCGGTTTCCGCTCGTCTTCGAAATGTTGTCATGATTGCTCTGGTTTCTCATATTATTCAGGGTCGATATAGAAGTACAATCTCCATGTGTTATCAGCAGTGAAATTATTAAATATTGTTCTTGCGATAGTTAATCACTACTGTAAATCATAACACCTTTTACATCAACCAGACAGGCTTTGGTGAACAGACCAAGTCTAAATTTATTATTAATAAATAAATAATATTTCATCACATTTGCTAGTATGGACGGTAGATGCATTTGGCACTGGGCCTGGCGGTGGGTGCAAGTTGGGCGAAAGAAGGTTAGCATCACAATCAACTGATATTTCCATTAGAGCAGACTTCTTTGTAGAAAGGGATCGATGTGCCGGAAAGCAAACAGGGAGTCAAAAAAGTTGTTTTCCTTGTTGAAAACGACGAAAAATCTACCAAGTGTATCCACTTCCCTAAGCAAACTGTATACACTTGGTAGATTTGAATGGACAGGACATACTTGGTAGAGTTTAAGGGGATAGGATACATTTGGAACAGTTTTAGGAGGACAGGAAGTACTTGGTAGACTTTAAAGGGGACAGGATACACTGGGAAGACTTTAAAGGGAAGATGATACACTTGATAGATTTTAAGAGGATAGGACACATTTGGCAGATTTTTAAGAGGACACTAGTATATTTTAAGGGTACAAGACACACTTGGTAGATTTTTAGAGGGCAGGATACACTTGGTAGATTTTGAAGGGGACAGGATACACATGGTAAATTTTGAAGGGGATAGGATACACTTGGAAGTGTTCTAGGAGGACAGGATACATTTGGTAAATTTTTCAAGGGACTAGGATTTCTTTGGAAGAGTTTTAAGGGAACAAACTACACTTGGTAGACGGGATACATGGTAGATTTTAAGGGAACAGGATACACTTGGTAGGTTTTGAGGGTGACAGGATACACTTGGTAGATTTTAAGGGGACAAGATACATTTGGTAGATTTTAAGTGGGCAGGATACACTTGGTAGATGTTAAGGGAACAGGATACACTTGGTAGATTTAAAGGGGAGAGGATACACCTGGTAGATCAATGGAACGGGATACATTTGGTAGATTTTAAGGGGACAGGATACACTTGAAAGTGTTTTAGGAGGACTCATTTGTAGGGGACTGGATACACTTGGAAGTTTTAAGGGAACATGATACACATGGTAGATTTTAAGGGGACATGATACACTTGGTAGATTTTAAGGGGACAGGATACACTTGGAAGTGTTTTAGGAGGACTGGATACATTTGAGTAGATTTTTCAAGGGAACAGGATACTCTTGGTAGATTTTAAGGGGACTGGATACATTTGGCAGATTTTTAAGAGGACAGGGCACCATTAGTAGATTTTATGGGAACAGGACACACTTGGTAGATTTTAAGGGGACATGATACACTTGGTAGATTTTAATGTAACAGGATACATTTGGTAGATTTTAAGGGGACAGGATGCACTTGGACGTGCTTTAAGACGACTCCGGATACATTTGGTAAATTTTTCAAGGGGACAGGATACACATGGAAGAGTTTTAAGGGAACATGATACACTTGGTAGATTTGTAGGAGACAGGATACACTTGATAGATTTTAAAATGACGGGACACATTTGGTATATTTTAAGGGGACAGGATATACTTGGTAGACTGTAAGGAGACAGGATACACATCGTAGATTTTAAGGGGACAGGATACATTTGGTAGATTTTAAGGGGACTGGATACATTTAGTCATAACTCAAAAGTCACAAGTCATAACGCCAAACTCGTAAGTCAAAAGCCTTCAGTCGCAATTCAGAATTGCCCTCCAGGGTGTCCATAATCTCCAACGTGCGTTCTCCAAATGCGCGCCAATATTACCTCGAAGGTACAAGTCATAACTTTGAAAGTCACAATTCATAACTCAAAAGTCACATGTTATTGGAAAGAATGGAAATATGAGGTAAATTTTAAGGGATCAGGATACAGTTGGTAGATGTTAAGGAGACAGTATACATTTGGTAAGTATACAGGAAACGGAATAAATTTGGTAGATTTTAAGGGAAGCGGATGCACTTGGTAGATTTTAAAGGGACAGGATACACTTGGTAAGTATGATATAAAGGGACGGGATACATGTATTAGATTTTAAGAGGACAGGATATACTTGGTAGATTTTAAAAGGACAGGATACACTTGTTAGATTTTAAGGGACAGGATACATTTGGTAGATTTTATGGGAAAAGGATACGCTTTGTAGCTTATAAGTGAACAGGATTTACTTGGTAGATTTTCAGAGCACAGGATACACTTGGCAGATATTTAGGGGACATGATATATTTGGTAGATTTTAAGTGGATAGGATGCACTTGGTAGATTTTAAGTGGACAGGATGCACTTGGTAGATTTTAAGTGGACCGGATACACTTGGTAGATTTTAAGAGGACCGGATACAGTTTGTAGATTTTAAGTGGACAGAATACACTTGGTAGATTTTAAGGGGACAGGATACACTTGGTAGATTTAAAGAGGACAAGATACACTTGGTAGATTTTAAGGGGGACAGGTTACACTTTGTAGATTTTAAGTGGACAGAATACACTTGGTAGATTTTAAGGGGACAGGATACATTTGGTAGATTTTAAGAGGACAGGATACACTTGATAGATTTTAAGTGGACAGAATACACTTGGTAGATTTTAAGGGGACAGGATACACTTGGTAGATTTTAAGGGGACAGGATACACTTGGTAGATTTTAAGAGGATAAAGTACAATTGGTAGATTTTAAGGGGGACAGGATACACTTTGTAGATTTTAAGTGGACAGAATACACTTGGTAGATTTTAAGGGGACAGGATACACTTGGTAGATTTTAAGGGGACAGGATACACTTTGTAGATTTTAAGTGGACAGAATACACTTGGTAGATTTTAAGGGGACAGGATACACTTGGTAGATTTTAAGTGGACAGAATACACTTGGTAGATTTTAAGGGGGACAGGTTACACTTTGTAGATTTTAAGTGGACAGAATACACTTGGTAGATTTTAAGGGGACAGGATACATTTGGTAGATTTTAAGAGGACAGGATACACTTGATAGATTTTAAGTGGACAGAATACACTTGGTAGATTTTAAGGGGACAGGATACACTTGGTAGATTTTAAGGGGGCAGGATACACTTGGTAGATTTTAAGAGGACAAAGTACACTTGGTAGATTTTAAGGGGGACAGAATACACTTTGTAGATTTTAAGTGGACAGAATACACTTGGTAGATTTTAAGGTGACAGGATACACTTGGAAGAGTTTAAAGGGACAGGAGACACTTGGTAGATTTTAATGAGACAGGATGCACTTGGTAGATTTTAATGGGACAGGATGCACTTGGTGGATTTTAAGTGGACCGGATACACTTGGTAGATTTTAAGTGGACAGGATACACTTGGACGAGTTTAAGGGGACAGGAGACACTTGGAAAATTTTAAGAGGACTGGATACACTTGATAGATACTTCGTGTATTTTGTACAAGGAAGACAACGTTTCTGACTTCCTGTTTGCTTTCCGTCACACCAATCCCCTAGACTGGCTCCAGTCTCCAGTGACTAACTTTTTTTTTTTTTTTTCTTTCTTATAATCTGTCTAATAATCCACTAAAGTAAACCAAAATAATACACAAGTCACCAGCCTTTGTAGTCATGATATTTTTTGTTGTTTTTATTTCAGTGGATTATCAAACAGGATTATGAGAAAAATATTTAGTTACTGGAGACTGGAGCCAGTCTAACCAATCCCCTTCTGAAAATGTCTGCTCTAATGAAAAGAATTTGCTTCCAAAGGGAGCAAAATTTTCCGTTAGAATAGACCCCTTTTCAAAAGGGAACCAATCAATTTTGAAAGAGTTGCCTCCCTTGAAAGTGTCCCTTGAATTCCCCTTAGATTAGTATTTAGCGCCAACAAACAAAAATAAAATGGTGTGCTTTAATTACTAGAGATAGCTATTATCAGATTCAATATATAAATAATATGAATTTAATAGATGCTACCTTTATCCGTGCGTCCAAATAATCATAACATGCTTCATAGGCCAGATCTAACTGAATTTGATTTCAGACCACGCTTGACTTCTGAATCCACTGCATAAATTACGAAATAACGTCCAAGTCAACAATATTTCAGTAGTTTAGAGACATTGCCTCCAAATTTGTGGGACTTTTACCCGACCCGATCGCATTAATTCGGTTCCTGCTTAGTTACTAACAGCTCTGCCATCGAGGGTTTAGGCAGCTCATCTATTTCGCGGGCCCCGATGGGCGGTGGCCATGCTTTCCGAATACAGAAAACTAGTGTATGCCGATGGCAGGTACAACGACAATTCACTTTCGAGCACTTACCTGAAATCCATTTTACTGCTTCAGGATTGTTTCTAAAGATTTTTGACTGTTTGTGCCTTTTGTCTTTGTTTCTTTTGGTTTTGTTTTTCTTTTCTTTTTTTTTCGAATCTACCTATTATGAAAAGCAGGGAAAATAAACATTGAAAATAACAACAAATTACGAACCGGTCGAACAAAACACATTATTTTGGCGAAGATTTTACAGATTATCATGTGAAAAGAGCGTTAAGTCTATGTGTTATCTAAAAATCTACATCAAAGTGTATCTTATGCACCAAACGAATCATGCTTAGTTTGTAAATAGACGGAGAATGGATAGAAATAAAATTCGAAGTGGAGATAAAATTCAAAATGGCGGCGATTGCAAACTTTGTAGGCTGACGTCATGGCTCGTGATTCAACCCCTTGCAATTAGAATACATGGCGTTATTGGCTGTTATGTTGCTATTATCGGCACGGCCGCCGTGTCAATAGCCTCTGCCAAATCACGGAATGCTTATTGTTTTTCAGGATGAGCACCGAACCACCCAGGCGTTTGTTGGACCATCACAGTTTTGGTCACACATCACTGGTCACATAGTTAGTCTATAGTAGTGCACGCGTCTGCACGCCGAACCGCGGGTTGGACGCACTTATGAAGGCCTTTTGGTACAGACAACCCTCTTTATACCGACTTATACCGACACTCGAAACAAAGACACAATTCGTTATAACGACAATTTGTCTGTCACGAAACCTTCGTCTAAACGGTAACAACTAGTCACAAATTATGCAAGAATATTGTATTTAATACCTTAAAGAAACAATTGTTTTGGATACTTGTTAGAATCGCCTCTATGAGGCGATTCTAACAAATATCAAAAAAGTATGTTCTATGAGGAAATAAGAACAAAACAAGACTTTAATTACATATCAATCTGCTCATTTAGTATTCTGTACAACAGCAAATTCGTTTTAATGGCAAAGTATTTACGAACAAATGCTATCGTTGTAACGAGGGTTCACCGTATTACTTTGTTTGAAAGACAATGTTTTCGGTACCCCTGTCAAAGTAGTGATATTTGAATGGGGATGGGTGGGAGGGGGACCAGGGTTCTTTAGAGTCAAGTGAAGAATATTGAAGTGCATTCACATTGACTTCTCTAGGTTACCATTCATTGGCAATACAAACTAAACTTTGCTACTATTAGCATAATATAAAGGTACAGATCTCCACCCAGCCACCCTTGTAATTGATAACTGGCTCCCAGTCAACGACCGGTAACGCCATTTAATACGTTAACGCTTAACATGCTGGGTAAAATATTCCGTAGACGACATTTGAAATATTTTTTCTTAGTTTTCCCAGAAAGTATGTTTTGAGATTTCAAGCAAATTTTCTCAAAAGGAGACAATATGCATGAAATGCCAAAACTGATTTTCTGGGAATATTATTGTGGGCTGCTGAATTTGCCCATAGAGGGTCCTTATAATATGGCAAACGGTATTCGCCTGGACAGTGCAAATGGTGTCGCTTACATAACACTCAACATAGCAAAATTTACAAGTGCAAAGCAAAGACCTTGATCAGACTGCCTTAAAGTTCGCAGTTTGTTCTGGAGAGACTGGCAAAGGGCAAACCTTCGAATGTACGTTTGGCATATTTTGTGTGTCGTGACGAGCTTCGGCGTAATACAAAGCGCTTACATTAGTCCGTAGGCCTTCTATGCACACAGTTTAGCCAAAGTCTCCATTGTTCGTCCACAGACTACTGTAGTCTATGCTTTTGAAGACATGCGTCGGTTGCTTTGCTGTAGTAGGTCAAGATCAGTATTCACCTAAAGGGAATGTTCAAGTTAGGAATTGAAATACTAGGAATTAAAGCAAGAATAAAAAAAAATGAAAATGGCCAAAAAAAAAAAAAAAAAAAAAATCCGATATCCGTGGATGCCATTTCCGGTGCAGTGAAGAAGTCAAGGAATAGTCGCGCAGTTATTCAGTTCTGGTAAGATGGCGCTGGAACACCATTGAGTCTAATATGTCATGCTGGAGGGTAAGAAAACAAAAACGTATCCTCTGACATATGCGCCCAACGAAGACTCATATCAACCTGTGCATCCGCGCAGTCTGATAAGCGTCTTCGTCGTCCACATGAAGAAACTTTGTATCCTTGACTATCCAAAATGCGCCCAGTGAAGATTCTGATCAGACTGCGCGAAAGCGCAGGTTGATCTTGATCTTCGCTGGGCGCACATGTCCGAACATAGGTTTTCTGACGTTGTGGCTCACATAGAAAACATTACGAAAACATGCCTATTCAAATATAATGAAAATTTTACCACCAAAAAAAATGAAAATTTTCTGATAAAAAACTCTGATATTTTTCATATTTCTGCTCAAAACATAGATTGTGGGTACTCGTTAGAACCGCCTCGGCGAGGCGGCTCTAACGAATACCAAAAATCTATGTTTTTGAGCATAACTAAGAAAAATAATGTATGCCCCTGTAAACCCCAGTTTTACTAAATAAAGGTGGGGTTTAAGGTCAAAATTATATAGGCATGTTTTCGTGATGAGATGAGGTCAATCTCGAACGGAAGAAAGGCAGGCTGGCTGCTTATTGACTCGTCTACACGCCCACAAGAAAAATATTCCGTGCAGCATTTTTGTCTTATTGGCAAATAAAAATATAATACTGCTCTAGATTGTAATAATGCTGTAGATCGTGATGGAACTTAAGTTTTCATATTATAAGGGGTTCATTTTATTGATATATAACACTACGAAAAGAACTGCTACACCCCATTATATTCATAATATATGAGACGTGTTTTAATTATCCTCGCATGAATGTTGTCATCGCACCTGTACAGAGATTACAGGAGACAGCTTGCATGAAATGCCTAAGCCTATTTTCTGTTCAAGGCCACCCAAAGCAAAAAAAAAAAAAAAAAAAAAAAAAAAAAGATCAGTCAGTTGCTGTATTCAGCCCAGTGGTAATAACATGAAAGGGTAGCATTATTCTCCGGAAAGTTAACAGAATGACAGATTCAGAGTGTTAAAATAGCAGAATAGCAGAATGAAGGTGTAAAGCTAGCAGTATGAAACAATGAAATTAGCAGAAACACAGAATGAAAGTGTGACGTTGACCTAAGGGCTGAATTAAACTATGAAGCTAGCAGAATGGCCGAATGAAAGTGTGAAGTTGACAAATGGGCAGAATGAAACTATGAAGCTAGCAGAATGACAGAATGATAGTGTGAAGTTGGCGGAATGACAGAATGAAATTATCAAGCTAGCAGAATGAAGAATGATAGTGTGAAGTTGACAAAAGGGCAGAATGAAACTATGAAGCTAGCAGAATGACCGAATGAAAGTGTGGTTGACAAACGGACAGAATGAAACTAGCAGAAACGCAGAATGAAAGTGTGACAAAATGGCAAAAAGGCAGAATGAAACTATGAAGCTAGCAGAATGGCAGAAAGAAAGTGTGAAGTTGACAAAAAGGCAGAAAGAAACTATGAAGCTAGCTGAATGACAGGAATGTAAGTGTGAAGTTGACAAAAGGGCAGACTGAAACTACGAAGCTAGCCGAAACGCAGAGATAAAGTGTAAAGTTGACAAAAGGGAAGAATGAAACTATGAAGCTAGCAGAAAGGCAGAATTAACATGTGAAATGGACTAAAGGACAGAATGAAACTATGAAGGTAGCAGACTGGCAGAATGAAACTATGAAGCTAAGAGAATGCAAATGTAAAGCTGGCAGAAAGGTGGAATGATCGAATCCAAATATATTGCTATCAGAACAGCTGATGGATAAATTAATGCAAGGAAATAGGACCATCATTCTTTGATTCAATAGCCTGTGTAATGTGAGATGTTTCAGACCATGAGATGTTTCAGAACGCATGCGCAAACGGAACCGGATACATTTTTGGGTGACAAGGCGTCAGAATTGTCAGAGTTTTTCTGCCCAAATATTCCTATTCAAATGTCAATGTTTTCCTTAGACTTGCAGAAGGACAGAATGGAAAAGTTTTTGCGAATCCAAATCTATGGCTGTCAGCACATCAGCAAGACGAAATAATGCAAGCAAAATAAAGCGTACTTTATCCTTTTCAATAGCCGTATCTATGACGGACAGAAAATTATCATTTCCCGAGTCTCTTAGTATGACAGAACTATAAAAAATGACCCTTGAGAGCATTAAGCACACACAAAAAACGAAAACACCTGAAGTGTCAAATGTTCTAGGCCAGACTAGCGAGTTTCAGCCAATATGTTCTGCAAAACTGAATCTGCTGCTAGCAGAACATCGACAATGCCACATAAATTAAGTAGAATGGTCATCTTTGTCCAATCCAATACATTACGAAAACACGCCTACTCAAATACATAGATAATTTTATAACCCAAAAAGGAAAATTTTCAAATAAAAAAAATCTGTATTTTTCATATTCCTGCTCAAAACATAGATTGTGGGTATTCGTTAGAACCTCCTCGACAGGGTCAGAACTTGTCAGAAAATTAACATGTCTTTCAAGAAACTTTATGAAGTTAGCAGAATGATAGAATGAAAACGTTTTTGCGAATCCAAATTTGTTGACATTAGCAAATCGGCAAAGTGAAATAATACAAGAAAATTAGGACCATAATTGTTCGTTTCAACAGATGATTTTGAAATAGGAAGACCTCTGTCACTTACTAGACTCGCAGAATGGAATATCCCTGCGACTTCAGATCTGTTGCTATCAGCGTATTAGCAAGGTGAGATACTTTCCCGAGACTGTCAGAATGAAACCAAAATCAAATGATGCTAGGAAAATAGAATCTTGCACATTTATCTAATTTGTTTCTGCTTTGTTACGAATTAGACGTCATGCTCTCTCTCTCTCTCTCTCTCTCTCTCTCTCTCTCTCTCTGGCGGTATTGACAGAAGTATTTAATTCAACGGCTGGGTTTATAGACGAATTGCTACATATTAATGATAGTATTTCTTTTAAAAATGTTGATAATCCTACATAACTTCATTTTAATAGAACAAATTCTTTTAATACCGAATATCTTTTTCTGGATTTACACTTTGCCAACATCTAATAGTATATTTATATGCAAAAAAAATTATATATATATATATATATATATATATATATATATATATATATATATATATATATATATATATATATATATATATATATATATATATATATATATATATATATATAAGTAAAATGACTTTTAGAATCTATTTGATTCTGACATTGTAAATTGTGTGCACGCATTGGAATCATTATTGTGTAGAAGATCAAAACGATTTCCCTAAATTTTCTCCATTTTCTTTCTGACCTGGCGCCATGATTAACCCTCAATGGCTCGAACTGTCTCTGTCCTACACAAATTTGCATGTTTCTAAAGATGTTCGAGTCATTGAAGTTCGACTTCATGTCGCAGCCAGAGCATTTAGTCGCGGTAGTGTTTTTGACGACTGTAATAAACTATTTACTGTTTAACTTCTAAAACAAAAGCTGTCGGTACCATAGCCTACATAAATCACTGTCCAAATTTTGTCGTCAATACAGAATTAGTTTTCTAAATATAACGTTGGCTTGAATTGAAAACACTGCTTCAACAAGGCATTCTAGTTTTATGTTGATTCACTTCACAAACTCGGAAGAGCTGTTGATAAGTCTGATTTTCCAGAAAAGTCAAAATGATTATTAATTAATATAAAAGGATAAGACATCCGTAGTGGCAAGCCAAATCAAGATAAACAAATTTGCTACCCTTTTTAATTGCACAATAATGGGTCGGGACCCATGAGCAACGACGGGGATAATTGTGATACGGGTGTGCGAGCCAGTGTTTCGAAACCTACCCCATTCATATACCTTGACTTTGAAAAAAACAACAAACAGACCCATTCATATACTTGGTCGCCCAAAATGTTGACCTATTCATATACTGCCGTTTGATTTTTAGGGTCCATTTATTGCTGGTAGTTAGACAAATATAGCAGTCAATTCATTGAATACCAAGAGAACAAGCAGCCTCGAAAAATCTCTGAGCTAAAAATATACGCATATACTGGGATATCAGAAAAGTAGGGCCTTTCACATACAAATAAAACAAAAAAATTGGGTCAGTCATATACTTTTTGTTGAAAAAAGGGGGCTATTCATATACCTTGCAGCGCTGAAAATGAGGGCCATTCGGCACGCACATTCGTACTATGCCATATATAGGAAGAAGCCCCCCCCTCCTCCCCTACCCCGGAGCCTAAACCCTGATCTCACTAGTCTGTTCGGTCTTGTTGCGCTTCTATTATTGTTTTTCTTTTGTGCTGGCTTTCATTTTGTAGACGGGTCGTCATGTTTGTTTCATCATGGCATTGAGATCGGGATCATTAGGCGGACCGAATGATTAAGAGTAGCTGGAATCGTATCAAGATTGAGGTCGATGCTTGGGTTTACTTTTGACGATTCCAGGGCGGTATTTCTAATGCAGTTCCTGTGTGTTCATTCTGTTTTCGATGAAGTGATATTTTTTTGCGTTACCGTATTTACCTTACGTGTTTGGACAGATAGTCCCGAGCAAACAGTGTAGACCCTGATGAGACGCCGCAGAACGCGGCGTCTCATCACGGTCTACACTGTTTGCCACTCATTCAGCAATTTATAAACACAACATCGGGTAGTAAATTGTACTTGTTCAAATTTTAGATAAAGCATGGCAAGGAGTTGAGGTGTCCGAATTCTTAGGGTAAATACGGTAATATAATGATAAATATTGAAGTTGTATTCCGTGATTGTGGCTTTCCCTGGTTATCTCCATATTATTTTATGAAGTAGATGTAACAGGCGTCTGAGCGTGGTCTACACTGTTTGCTCAGACATGTCAGTAAGGATAAGCATGGTATTTACATTAATGAATAAAGAACATATTTTTTATATTGGATTACCGTGTGTATTTGAAAAATATCAGTCATTACGAAAATACGCTTACTCAAATGCAACATTTCACCTCCAAAAACTGAAATTTTTCTGATAAAAACTCTGAAATTTTTCACATTTCTGCTCAAATCATAGATTATGGGTATTCGTTAGAACCGAGGCGGTTCTAACGAATACCAACAATCTATGTTTTTTTGTTTGTTTTTTTTTTTTAGCAAAAATAAAAAACATAATGTATACCCCTGTAAACCCCAGTTTTACTTTACAAAAAATGGGGTTTAAGGGGGCCAAAATTATATAGGCATGTTTTCGTGATGACTAAGCTTAAGTATGGGTAATAATAAAAGAAAGTGGTGTAGCCCCTATGTGACTCTGTTGCCCGGTTACGTTAAAAATCTTGACTTGACTTTATAAAAGAAAGAAAGAAAGAATGAATGGACGGACCTCTCCTTCCTTTTTGTTCCAGTCTTCTCTCCATTGGTGAATTCTATGGTGTGTGTAAACATATGGAATGTTTACGGACTGTTAAATGGCATGGGAATGCCGGAACTTCAGTATTGGGGATGGGAGTCCAATGCCGTGTCACAGTCTGTAAACATCCATCGATTCATACAATATTTTGTTAATGTGTAATTTAATAACTAGAATTTCTGTGGTTACAAAGTTTGGTATAGAATGAATTTAAGCAGTTATTGATCAGTTTGTATTATGTGTATGATTTTTGAAAATTAAAAATAATTTATAAAAACAAACACAGATAACTCATCATAAGCATTACATATATTATAGACATTACGAAAACACGCCTATTCAAATATATAGAAATTTTCACCTCCAAAAACAGACAATTTTCAGATTAAAAACCCTGATATTTTTTTCATATTTCTGCTCAAAACATAGATTGTGGGTACTCGTTAGAACCGCCTCAGCGAGGCGGTTCTAACGAGTACCACAATCTATGTTTTTGAGCAGAAATAAGAAAAATAATGTATACCCCTATAAACCCAAGTTTTACTCCATAAAAGTGGGGTATAAAGGGGTCAAAATTATATAAGCATGTTTTCGTGATGCATCGGATAAACTAATTTCTTTGATAAATAAGGACTTTTCATAAAGAGATGTTCATGTAGAAACGGCATTTGCTTTATTATTTCATTCTCTCTCTCTCTCTCTCTCTCTCTCTCTCTCTCTCTCTCTCTCTCTCTCTCTCTCTCTCAAATGTAGCAGATTCAGCGTTTAGTATAGTTTCCTAAGGGCAACTGACAGATGGAATGCTATAAATCCAGTGGGCTCGTTTTCAGGATTGACGTGTGCTGTAAAGCAAATCTCCCTTGGCGGAAATGGCAACAATCTTCCAAGTGTTTTGAGTCACCTTCAGTTACCGAGTAACTATATACTCGTATATTTCTAAAACCGGTGAAGTTGTTTGTGACTATGAAAGACCGACAGAAACAATGAGTGATTATAATTTCTGTGATTAATTTGTAATCATTTCAATTAACGGTGATCGTAATGTACAAATGGGTTATTAAACAAGGTGATGTTTACATATCTAAATTTAATCTGAGCCGTGTCATGGGAAAGGTTATTGTCGGGGCACATGCGGACAGCAACGGCCCAGATCAGACTGCGCGTCCGCGCAGGCTGATCAGGGCCGTCGCTGTCCGCTTACAGAATTATTGCATACTTTAGAATATAAAGTATGTTAAAGACCCTGAATAGACCAAAATGGCTTCTTTGGCTGATCTGTATCTTTACTGTTCGCACATGTCCCCAAGACACAGTTTCTCACGGTGCGGTTTGATTTAATTTATTGACCTTAACATGTATATGGTACAGATTCAGGAAGGGTTCTACACTGTGCGCTCATGTAGAATATTCAAGGCCCGATCATTTTGTTAGGGAATAACTTAGATCCCGATACGATTGTATAAACACACAGACTGATATAGGTCTTCACTGATCACATATACTCTAAGATCATTTTCTACTAATAGAGGTAAATTATATTTATTGTAAAGTTCATATATGTCGCGTCAAGCGAAACAGTATCTTTAGCTTTTGTGATATGCGCAGATTTTCAGATCGTCGTGCGCATCCGCATAGTTTCAAGAGGCATTTTCTCTCCGCAGAGAAATTCTACAGCATCGAACGATTCTGTAAGCGAATAACAAGTGTCATACTGAGACTGTGTACGAAAGCAGGTTGAACTGGGTATTCGCTGACCGCACGTGCCTCGAAGGCACCTTTCGCATGATGCGTTCTGTATTATCTTGCCGTTGGTTGACAGACAAGTTAACCCTTAAAGCGCCAATCGCAATTGCAGCAGACGACAATTTGGATTTTTGTTTTATTTTTGCAGAGAAAAGAAGTCTTTGGTATATAATGTGAATCGTCTGTTGGCAGACGATTCACGTGAAATATCAAGACTTACTTTTTTCAGAAAAAAAAATAACAATAATCAAAATTTAGGATGTCGTCTGCTACAAAGTTTGTTTCGTGCTTTAAGGGTTAATTATCACCGTTACGATGCGTTAGCCATGTAGACCACACGACATGTCCACTTATGACCTGAGTAGGATATTTAAACTATTACAACTATTTCCTATCAAGGACCATTGTTTTAGTTATATTTATAAATATTAGTGAATAGTTTGACGATGAATCAAACAAATAACATCAAGTAAACTACAGAAAATCTAAGCATACAAAAATAGTTTTTCTTGGAATTTTAAAACGTCTTCAACGACTTAAAATTTGATTGGTTTATTTTTCGCACGTTTTATGCTCGCCTGTAGAGCTATGGCACTACCCCCTGCCTCGGCGTCGGCATTTGAGTCAGAATAGACATTTGCGTTGGTGGCGCCGTTGACATTTACAAAAATGTTCATGTTATACTTGAGATTTTAAGGGGTATTGATACACCTTTTGGGGAGACAACTGTCAAAAATTGTTTGCCTCCTTTCTCAAAAGGGTTCTACTCTAAAAGCAAAGAATTTGCTCCCCTTGGGAGCAAATTCTTTCCTTTAGAGTAGACCCCTTTTCAGAATGGACTTCGTGTGCAGGAAGGAAAACAGGATGTCACAAAAGTTGTCTTCCTTGTAAGAACTGTCTGAAAATCTATCAGGTGTATCTGGTCTCTGTGAAAAAGAGCCACAGAACATACGACAGAAAATATTTATTTTTATTTATTTATTTAAAGAAATTTATTTTACTTGATTGGCCTGCAAAAAATCATGAAACGCAGGTTTTCTTTATGGACTTTGCATATTCTGTGATATTATTTCACAGAAGAGA
Organism: Anodontia alba; assembly: GCA_964016985.1. NCBI lineage: Eukaryota > Metazoa > Mollusca > Bivalvia > Lucinida > Lucinidae > Anodontia > Anodontia alba. Next base: position 96,605,095 of record OZ024821.1, on the reverse strand, counting down.
TCCAATTCCAGCTGCTCGTGATTTTCAATATCAAGAGTGGTTGAATTTAATTGGTACACAACTTTCAGCCAGGTGCTGTATATGCAGGTCGTGACGGAAAATACCGATGTAGCACGTATAAACTGTGTCCTCCTTTTCGTGGCTTCGGTGCAACGCCTACTGTGCTTTTGCCGTCCTTTGGAGAGACTCTTTAGGCCTGGCGTTTTGTATTAAATGTAATATAAATATTTGTGATTGGTAGTATTTTATCAGAAACTATTTGTCTTTTCTGTTTCTACGCTGTTTTCAAAGATCTACACAATTTATCTTACGACGAAATAGGCTGATTTATGCAATTTCTATAGTAAACTGATTTTTATTGAGGTGTGTGTGTGTGCGGGGGGGGGGGGGGGGGGGGGCGGAGGGGGAGGGGTAGGAGAAGATATTCAAAGACAGACAGGTTTAGCTTTTCTCCTCTGATTATAGATTATTTATGTTCCATAATAATATTTTGAAAATATCAGAAATTTTGAACACGGAAACCTATCCTTAACTAGTGTACCAAACTTCCTTCCTTATTGATTTTAGAATAATATGAAGGTTTTTTTCATTGTGGAAAAAGAAAACATTGGTTTTTTTAACAATTGAACGGAATAAAACTTTTGATTCGTAGATACTTAGAACTAAACCTTTTGCATCGAATCACGACAGAAGTTTGCAAACGTACTTCTTCTGAGTAAAGTGCCATGAAACAAAGACTTTCTGAAAGATGTCAAACGCGGAGTAATCGATACTAAGCGCTCATACTATCATTACGAAAACACGCCTATTCAAACATACTGAAAATTTTATCACCTAATCATGAAAATTTTCAGATAAAAAGATTCTGATATTTTTCATGTTTCTGCTCAAAACATAGATTGTGGGTACTCGTTAGAACTGCTTCGTCTAGGCGGTTCTAACGAGTATCCACAATCTAGGCTTTGATCAGAAATAAGAAAAATAATGTATACCCCTGTAAACCCCAGTTTTACCATATAAAAGTGGGATTTAAGGGGGTCAAAATTATATAGGCATGTTTTCGTGATGGCGACAGTAAAAGCGGACAGAATGTTTTTTTTTTTTTTGTTTTTTTTTCTTAAACCTTTCATCCCTGAGTTTCTGAAATGGACTAATCCATCTTCGAATTTAGACATAGACATAACTCATCTGGATCTACACTATTTGCAAAGGTACATAGTTTGGTCTGCAGGGCTGAATTGGCTAAAGGTTGATTAGTAACTGACCTTACCATAGTTATGTATTGTGTGTCAGTTCTGGATGGTAGACCTCGCTCTAAAGACCACAAAACTCGATTTGGTATCCTACATACTATAATAAACCTAAGTATTGGGACAAAAAGGCCTGTGCAAACAGTGTAGACCGAGATCAGACGCCGCAGAACGCGGCATCTGATCAAGATCTACACTGTTTGTCACTCACACAGCTATTTTTAGACACAGTAAAAATGACGTACATTTTTATCAAAAAATATGGTAAGGAGTTAGGGTGTCCAAATACTTAGGTTGATTACGGTATATGCTTTAGTAAGAAAATAATGACTAATGTTGACTAATGACCACTCTCGCCTCTGTTTGGAGTGGGCTAATTTGGCCTCTTCATGCTCGTACCGCCTTGAGATATATTCTTATCTATTGACTGTCTAAATAGGTGTCCTCCAAATTATGCTGACCTCTTAAAAATCATACTCTTACGGGGTCCCCAAACTAGAAATTTGAGATACGACCGCGGCTGAAGCCCAGACCAGCATGTGCATTCGCACAGCCTTTCCTGGATTGCCTGGCGCTCACCAGGAATAAAACCGAAGGCACAGACCTGACTGGTTGAAGTTACTACCTAATGTGGGCCTTTGCTGTTCGCATAACGACAAAAGTGTTATTACAATATACGTATGGTGAGTCTTTAGTTAGTTTAGTCATGTCAGTTGCAGTCTTATTAAGTCGTGTCATTTTGTGCCTGGAAAAATTGTTAAGTTTGTAAATATATAGATTCTCTGTTGAAGGATTCTTCCATAAACAGTAGCTTTTCGCCATTAAAGTAACATAGAAGCTAGTCAATAGCATACGACATTCTGACTTTCTGACATTCTGACTGCTGCGAAACTACGGCTTGATGTTATATGTTTTTACATTTGAATCGTCTGCTCAAACCGCTCTCTCTCTCTCTCTCTCTCTCTCTCTCTCTCTCTCTCTCTCTCTCTCTCTCTCTCTCTCTCTCTGTCTGTCTGTCTGTCTGTCTGTCTCTCTCTCTCTCTCTCTCTTGAATGGCGCTTAAAGGGTCTGGTTAGTTTAACGACACCCACACTGTAAAAACTTCCCGTAGATTTTACGGTAAATATTGGCAACTGGCTGCCAGTGCCTTTGCTGTATTTTTACGGGGGTTCACAGAACTTTCGCAGGAATTTCCTCGTAGGACGGGGCAAGGATGTGTAAGCTTAAGCCTGCTATGCCCTTTACGTTACCTACCTTGCTCTACACAGCCCTACCATGCTTAATTATTACTTTAAATACTGTACTGTTTCCAAAGACGTTGCCATTAAAATGAATTTGCTGTTGTAAAGAATACCTAATAAGCATATTGATATGTAAGAAAGATTTTGTTTTGTTGTTGTTTTCTCATAAACATATGTTTTGGATATTTGTTAGAATCGCCTCACTGAGGCGATTCTAACAAATATCCAAAACATATGTTTCTTTAAAGTTTTAAATACAATATTCTTGCATAATTTATGACTAATTGTTACCTCTTAAGCGAAGGTTTCGTGCCACTGAAATTGTCATTATAACGAATTATGTCGTTGTATCGAGTGTCGGTATAAAGAGGGTTGTCTGTATTTGAGTCTTTATTGGGCACACATGTTCGAAGGTACGTTTTCTGATGCTGCGTCTCATTTGTTTTTGGCTGTAAAGATTTTTTACCAAAACTAACCGTTGGCATATTTAGACTTTTATTCATCGGAATGGCTGTTACCAGTCGACTGGCGATAGCTATTGTACATGACAGTCTGCTACCAGTCGACTGGTAATAGCGTTAAAATGGTTATTACGAGTCGACTGGTCATAGTGATTTTAACGTAAAAGCGCTGTTATCAGTCTACGGTTAATAGCATATTTCTATATTGAAATCGTTGCATTTTGTGTTGCCAGTCTGAAAAACTACTGTAGGGCATCTTTTATGTTATGTGTAAAGGGAGCCTAACTTATATTACAGAATCTCCACCGTGTCGGCAAAATTCTTTCGTGGCGATTGATCATGAAATATTTCTTTTACGGTCATTCTCTCCCTTCCGCTGATTCAAGAAGGACAGTTGTCAGTTTCTGGCGAAAAAATGTGCACAATACTGGTTAACCGCTTAGAGGATTAAGCCTGCTCAGTAACAGTGTGGTTACCATTGGATTGACTGGGCCGTAAAACCTCACTACAAAAACGTGTAAATGGCCTCCATACACAGAACATATATTATCGATTTCGAAAAAAAAAATATAAAAAAGACATTATGTACAAATAAGAAAGAAGATACACAGGCTTTGGTTGGGGTGGCGGATTAAAACCGAATAACTCATATACCATTCGTATGACTTGTCAGATTGTTTTTCACTGAAAAAACTGAAATACGCCTACTGTTGCCTAGCTGAAAAATATATTCATTATTAACTCGCATGTTTGTCATTTTAAATCACGGTTAGGCTAAATAAGTAACAAGAAAATGTCCCGTTCACGCTTTGAACACGCCCAGGGCTCTCCACAAGCACACTAACTACGCCCAGTACGCTTGGGACACATCACAGACACGTCAGGATACATTCCGACTTTTGGCTATGCGCTTGTGTGCATCACAGTCTACAATACTACAATGTAGTAATCTTCACCAAAAGCACGCTCACAACTCGCTCTGAACACGTTCAACATCAGTTTGAACAGGCAGGACAAGGTCTATACGTCCAAGATTTCTAACGAATCCCAGCGTGTTGGGGCTTTGTCATTTTTTTTTTTTTTTTTTTTTTCAAAACGACCGGCGGTCGTCTGGCTCATACGCCAATGTATGACAGCCCCATTAGAGATGTTAGGTTTATAATCATTAACTTTCACATTTCTGGTCAAAACATAGATGTCAGTAAAAACATAGACGAGAACCAACAACCTATGTTTGGACAATCTGTAAGAAAATTATTACAATATTCTGATGACATTAATCATAATTTAATGCCCATGTAAAAACATTATAACTTTACTCAAAGTACATACGAGCGTTGACATATTGTATTTTTGAAAGCTGAAAATAGCACAAATACTTTTTTACAGAACAGAACCTGTTACTGTCTCTTGCTAGAGTACCAACCCAGTAAGCATTTCTACATAAATCTATAGCGGGCCGTTTTCGGCCCGTCAGGGTAGCTGACGGGCCGATAACGGCCCGCTATAGATTTATAAAGCATGCTAGCTGTAAATGGTGTGTTTAAGCTTCATGTACATTTTTGTTAATGTTCATTTGTCGTTCTGCCATATTATGAATTTTGCATGAACTGAATGAAAATAAGTGTATAAGGCATGTAAACTAACAGGGGCCACAACTCAGTAAAACAATTATCAAAATTAGCCTATAGAATTCTCATTAAAAAAAAATCTTTCCATCATGGCGTGTTAATGAAACCCGTGAAACACAACTGACGTTTTCACACGGCGATTAAATACGGACATATGACGTTAAACCATATTACCCGATCACTGTCCTGTGGCAAGGTATACAAAATATTTTGGAGATCGATAATTTACATGATAGTATTCTACTGAAACATTTGTCCTTTGACATCCAAGCAAGAATTAAGTAAATGTGCTCCATGTTTTGCGCTTGCATGGTGAGTCCGAAACGTTAGGGTAAATACAGTATGTTTGAGCCTCAACGTTTGCCCAGCATTCGCGCAGTCTGATCAGAATCTTCAATGGGCGCCTTTTTGGATAGCCAAATATACAGTTTCTTCATGCGGACAACGAAGACTCTAATCAGCCTGTGCGAATGCGCAGGCTGATTAGAGTCTTCGTTGGGCGCATATGTCCGATGGTATGTTGTCTCATACACCGAAGCACACTGGGTGTGTGGTCCGAAGCACACTGGGTGTGTGGTCCGAAGCACACTGGGTGTGTGGTCCGAAGCACACTGGGTGTGTGGTCCGCACTATTATGTACACTTTATTCCAAACAATAAAGGAGACCGTGACGTTGGCGAAAGGAACTTTCGAGCCCTCAAGTTTGTTTTTATCAAAGTACTGAGCTGTGAATTTGTATGTCTTTTTTGTTCTGTAATGACCTTTTGATGCATTCGGGAATCCCCACTCGGTTTGAAGCATTATATAGGGCGCAACATGAGAAAACGTACCTTCTGACTTGTGCGCCTAACGAAGACTCGAGTCAGTCATCAGAATCTCCACTGTCCGCATGAAGACACATCACATCCGCGGCTATCCAAAATGCGTGCACTGAAGATTCTGATCAGGCTTTGCAAATGCGCAGGCTGATTTGAATCTTCGCTGGGCGGACATGTCCGAAGGTACGTTTTCTGACGTTGTGGCTCATATGTAAGTGGGAATGTATCAAGATTAATAGCGAGGTTAGTTTATTAATATTAATACAACCACAACGGTTGTATGGTTGATATGTTCAAGGTGTATTTCTGGGCCCACTTGTTCAAAGCATCGTTAACTTAACGAGCTCGTTAATGACAAACTCGTTATCTGATATAGCTAAGGTATTTTCAAATGCATTGACATTTTTGCTGCAAAAATGGGAGTAGCATTTGCAAAGTGTATTTCTGGGCCCAGTTGTTCAACGCATCGTTAGCTACTTACATTGCAAACAATATCCATGTATTTGTCATATTTCAAGACAGAAACTTTAACATCACGCTAGCTAACAACTTCGTAAAGTTTTGATTAAATGGGCCCTGACAGTTAATTACGTCAATATGCCTACGAGTTCTTCTTTGTCATAGCATTCTCACTATATAAAATAGGGAACGAATGAAACTGTGGTTAAAACGCCTACTAATATAGATCTATATAGTTCAAATGGCTGATAAAATTCAAACTAATTATACAGACGTTCGTGTACCTATAGTTTTTTTTTTTTTTTTTTTTTTTTTTTATACAGGCCCATTTCATAGACTTGTTAACTTAATGTTCTCCACGTTTATTTTGTTATCCGTTCGTTTGTTAGTTCTGTTTAAGACGAAATGCTATTTTGTGTTGTCATATCTTGTAATTAAACCATAAACCAATGTCTCTTGTTCCGTAATTCTGGCGTTTCCAATTACGAAAACACGCCTATTCAAATATATAGAAAAAATTACCTCCAAAAACTGAAAGCTTTCAGATAAAAAACTCTGATATTTTCATATTTCTGCTCAAAACATAGATGAGGCGGTTTTTGAGCAGAAATAAGACAATTAATGTACACCCCTGTATACCCCAGGTATACCATATAAAAGTTGGGTTTAAGGGTCAAAAGTATATAGGCATGTTTTCGTGATGGTTTCCTGGGAGTGTCGACATTTTTTTTTATTTCAACTATTACCTTTGTCATGCAGATTAAATTAAGATGTAACGCACATTTCTATTTGTCATCCAATTAGATTACCTGATCCAGATTGTTGAAAAATATCACAATCTGAATGGCAAACGGTACAGATCCATATCAGTTGGCTTCTTCAGATCGGAAGCCATCTGATCTGGATCTATACTGTTTGCAAAGTCAGTGTGCATCCGGGTTCAGCAGGATAAGAGTTAAAACTAATTGTCTACATTTATAAGTAATTTGAGCAAACAAAAGTGTTTAAAGACAGATTAATTGCAATTGTATAATTGAGCCATCTCAAGACAAACCAGCAAAATGGCATGTGCGTCTAGCGAGGACTCAGATTAGCCTGACTTATGTACAGGCTGATCTGTCTTCGCTGGATGCACATGCCTTTTTGTTGGTTTTGTCATGAGGTGGCTCAATTATTAAATTAAAATGCATTAGAGAGATTTGCGGAAATGCAGGAATGTGAAAAAAGATTTTGTTCAATTATAGAGTGGTACCAGAATTTCATACTTTTTTACGACATTTGTCATTTCTCATTTGCTTTTCTTCATGCTAACCCCATTCTGAAAATGGGGAGCAAATTCTTTCATTTGAGAATAAAATCCTTTTTCAGGAGGAAGGCAAAACAATTTTGACAGAGTTGCCTTGCTTGAAAGTGTATCAGTTCCCCCTAATTTTACATTATCAGGAATCACATCACGAAAACATGCCTATATAATTTTGACTCCGTTAAACCCAACTTTAATATAGTAAAACTGGGGTTTACACCCACAATCTATGTTTTGAGCAGAAATATGAAAAATATCAGATTTTTTTAATCTGAAAAGTTTCCTTTTTTTGGTTGTAAAATTTTCAATATATTTGTATAGGCGTGTTTTCGTTATGAGATTGATAAGGCCGCGAATATCAGTTGGAACGTCCGTGTTTAAAGGAACTTGATACATTTCCGTCGAGGTGGATAACTTTTGTGACTTCCTGTTTGCTTTCCTGCACAACAAGTCCGTTCGAAAAAGTGGTCTACTCTAAACGGAAAGGATTTCTTTTTAGAGTACAACTTTTCAGAAAGAATGCAAAACAATTTGAGAGTTACATTCCCTAAACATATACCTTAAATACCTTAAATCATTCATGTCTAGCGTCCCATTAAAGGGACATTGGCAAACAGTGTAGACCCTGATCAGACGCCGCAGAACGCGGCGTCTGATCAGGATCTACACTGTTTGCATGAAATATACAAGAGTAATAATAAAAACTAACCAGACCCGCCTTTAATCGGAGATGGAACTGTCCCAAGAGTAGATATAGAAGAGTCCACTTGGCATAAACGGGTTAAAACAGCTCTAGAGATTATTGTGTCATCATACATACTATGCTATGTATCTTTGAGTTATATCTCTACAGGGCATTCATGGGTCTGTTAAAATGGTGTACTCCATGTGTTTCTGACGTTTAGTAGGAATAAAATTCTGTTATATTCTTACTGAAAAAATATATTTAGAAATGGCTTTATTTTATATTACAATTATTTGTACTCGCGTTAATCAAAATATTTCAAAACATTAACAGTTCCATCTTTATAACTCTTAATTTTGGTAATTCTGTGTACGCAGTACTGATTCAAAGACCACAGAGGATGGTGTCCATGTAGAAATCTCTAACAATGGCTCTAAGACACGAGGGTAGTTCAATAAGTTCGTAGAAGTCGGTATTTTTCTATACAATTCAAGATTTCTTTTTTCATTTTTGTGCCGTGTAAACCTTTGTCAGTTGAATGATAACAGCCATTCAGTCAACACATACATTTTTTGCTCTTACTTTTTGTTTGAAAACCTATACCCATAGGCAAAAATGGAAAGTCAGAATATTGAGTTCAGAGCAGTCATAAAGTTCCTCACTAAGGAGTGTGCAAAGGCCAAAGAAATCAATCGGCGCATGGCTGATGTGTATGATGATAGTAGTCCAAAGTATTCCACAGTGGCAAAGTGGTCAGCAGAATTTAAACGCGGGCGAGACTCCTTAGAAGATGATCCAAGACCAGGTCGCCCTGCTGATGTCATCAGCCAGGAGATGATCGACCGTGTTGAGAAACTTGTGCTAAACAATCGCCGAATCAAAGTTGCCGAACTTGCTTCAGAATGTGGTATTTCTAATGGAAGTGTTTACACTATAATCCATGAACATTTAGGCATGTCAAAAGTATCTGCCAGGTGGGTACCCAGAAACCTGAACATGCAAGATCGTCAGCAAAGGGTGGAGTACAGTGCCAATCCAGAAGACTTTCACACTCGTCTTGTAACAGGAGATGAAACTTGGCTTCACCACTGGGACCTAGATACTAAAAAAGAGTCCATGCAATGGAAGCGTCCTGGCTCACCCCCACCTAAGAAATTTCGTACCTAACCATCAGCCAGCAAGCTAATGGCCACGGTGTTTTGGGACTCCAAAGGGATTATATTGATAGATTACAAGCCTGCTGGTACTTCAATTACAGGAGAATACTATGCCAATGTCATTAAACAATTAAGGGTTGCTATTAAAGAAAAACGAAGGGGAAAGCTAGCTGCTGGTGTCCTTCTTTTGCATGATAATGCCCCTGTGCACAAGTCCAGAATTGCACATGCGGCTATTCATGAGTGCAAGTTCGAGCAGTTAAATCACCCGCCATACAGTCCAGACCTGGCCCCAAATGATTATTATCTGTTTCGTAATTTGAAGTCCCACTTCTAGCTTTACCTCCATATAATGTCGAATCCACTCTCAATTCTATCATCCTCACGCCTTTAGATTAGTAATTCTTAACCCATTAAAGACTGAATGCACTCTCTCACACTATATATTGGAAGAGTCCATTTTCGATTTAGGTATGTCAGGCTATATGATGTAGATATTTCTAAAGAAAAATGATTGAACTATTTGCAAACAGTGGAGAACCTGGTCAGGCGCCGCGTGTTGCGGCGTCTGATCTGGGTCTGCACTGTTTACCAGTTACCCGTTTAGAGGTCTCCGGTCTTCAATGGGTTAACGGACGATCGATGATAATTTAAAAATGAACCAATAAAATCAATGGTGACCGAAAAATTATTTTGGTGTACTTGTTATTTTACAGGTGCATAAATGCAATTATCTCTGCATCGATAGTCTGCCAACTAAAAGTCGTCTTGCAGACTAATAAAGTGCAGCTGTAAAGCCCCGGCCTTGTTATCTGATTTATACGTATAATTACAATACAGATATATTTTCTGTTGTGCTTCGACATTTTTCAGAAAGGGTTTTTTTTGTTTGTTTGTTTGTTTTGTTTTCTTTTTTTGCTTGACGCTTTCCACAGAAGAAGTAAATGTGCAAACTTTTGTCATAATTTAATGCAAAACCATTTGTCGTAACTACATATGCTCAAAAAGTTTTATTCTAGCCATCGGTTTTTAAAAAGATAAAACATTTTTACTTTTCCCATAGTGAAAATGTATGCACATTATGCAGAAATCTGTAGGAAACATAACTTGGAGGCAGATTTTTAACAAATTCTGCTTGTTCAATTTTTCTGAAATTTTCACAGTATTGTTGTTAAACATCAATAAATCAAATTTAGCAAGGAAAAATAAATAATAATAAAAAAAAACAAAAAAGAAAAAAAACAACAATATTCTCTTAAACAATTTAAAATAAATCACTTAACCATAGAAATTGCACAGGTCAGACCAAGTTTTGGCCATAAATTTAATTTTAGAGTATATAATTGAGAACCAAAACAGATACAGAAAAGGCAAATGGTTTCTGATAAGATGTGGTCAAACAGAACAGAATATTTTCATTTAAAATAAAAGGCCAAGGAAAAAACATCTTCCCGAGAAGGCCAAGGAAAAAACATCTTCCCGAGTGATGTCGAAAGGACAGTAGGTATACATACAGTTGTGGTTTGGTTCCAGCAGACAAGGCCGCGAACAATGTCATTTTGTGTGATGTTTGCACTATGTTAAGATTTACAAATATATATATATATATATATTCAGTCTGTCAAGTTTGTCGTAAGTACTATCGACTCCCGGTATATTTTCCACAATATTTTCAGCACACACTCGTACCTCTTACTTTGGAGTCAAATTACAATTCATTTGTGAAATGTGGTTGTTCGATTTTTTTCCTCAATTCTGCAAATCTGATATTTCGATGTACGGATATCTCAATGTATTTCAGTTAATCCTTTAGACTTCAAGATAGTGAGAGTCGAGTGTATTAGAGAGCCAGAATAACTTACCTACGCTGTACTGATTACCGAAGCTCCATAGGAAAGCATGTTTTATCGCAGTCTTCGCACGGGCTAAACAGAGTCTTCGCTGTCCGCCTGAAAATGCTTTGGATCCTTGGCTACCCTCAGACGCCCTTCTAAGACTTTGATCGGACTCCGTGAATGTACAGACTGGTCGGATTCTTCGCTGGATGCATATGCAATATTGTAGGAAATAGTGAGCCCCGGCCCATTTATTAACTTAGGGCATCATTTGAATATACGAGTAGCTCGTATCTAGCAGATTAATTAATGCGTATGCAAAAGTGCCTGCAAATCCTTCATTAGTATCATATTCAGCAAATTACCCTAATTACTACAAAACGAACTATATTTTGAGACGAATTTTCAGTACAATGTTTTTTCTATGGACTGTTCAACGTTATACTTGTAACCAAGTTTTAGCTTTCGCAAAAAGATTGACTTAGCGAAGCACACAATGTGTGTTATGCTGTTTGTGAAAGCTAATATTTGCACAAAATAAGCTGAATGAAAAGAAGTTCTTTAGAGATACAAAACAAACAGGAAGATAGAAAATAGCTGACTCAGGTTTTTTCTAGATCAGTTTATGATCGATAATGAAAATCTGCAGCATCCTGCACGGCCCGAATTTAAAGGTGCATGCGTTATTTTTAGCTTGATCAAAATCTTAACTACATCAATATTACAGATATTTATCAGACATACGAAAATGGCCGTGTTATTTTTTTTCTCATTGGTGGCAAGCACGTAGACATGCAATTCATCCTTTCTTAAAAGCGTAAAAATGTGAAAAATGTAACATTATGTTTGGTCATAATGAATCCCCTTATTTTCAAAATCAATCAATATAGTATACTGAACGGATACTAGCTTTCTTTACTTTCACCATACTCTCTTGCACAGAGGTTTGCTAACTCATTTTTTCGTAGACAAACGTAATTGAAACGAAGTGGAAATTGTAAGCGCTGATAGTTGAGCGTACTTTCACCAATGATGTCCGGGCCGCGTCGAGCGAAAAAGTGTTTTCGAGCATTTGCAAAATGTGTTGATTCACACCAACCTGCACATGCGCAAAGTTTCATCTAGGTCTTTGCTGTCCGCTGAAACATTCTGTAGTATCTGATGATTCTTTTTGCAGACAGCGAATGCCCCGATCAGACTGCGGGAAAAGGTTTTGCCTGGCACGTCCGATATGGAAGAATGTCACCATGGAAAGCAAAATGTGATGAAGATAGATACCTTATACAGAAATTTATTAGTTTGTAAGACACAGAGTAGTGAGAAAACTTATCAATAAATTTGTAATGATTTCAACGTTTGCTGTTGTGTGTGATTGATTATTCGTGTATATAACCGATAATATACAAATAAAATGTGTTTAAATTAAATTCGTAGGTATTGATCTTCTCTTTTTTTAGTTTGTGCTGTGTTGTGTGTGTGTGTGTGTGTGTGTGTGTGTGTGTTCTGCAAATTTGCATTTTGTTGAAAATCATACACATAACGCCTTAATGATAATCCCTATGATTACATGTTTTCGGATATGTTTCTTTAGTGTGCCAATGTTGTTTGGTTAATATGTAAGTTCGGAAGTGACCAGCAGCGCGCGCGCACCTTTCTTTTTAATTCTAATCCGATTTTTTGTTTAACCTTCACCTCTCTCTGGACTAATTGTCGTCTGCTTTGTCTTCTGCCGGTTACTTTAAAAGTCATTTCTGCAAACAGTGTGGACTCAGATCAGACTGCTCCTTTAGGAGCAGTCTGATCTGGGTCCACACTGTTTGCCTGTATGCAAAAATAGGTTTGAAAAGTCTGCAAGAATATTCAGCAGACGACATAAACAGACATTTTCAGATGCTGGTTTTCTTGGCGCTTTAAGGGTTCATTTTTACCGAGCATGCTAAGCGTTAAACAAAACTGTTGTTATGATTATTTCAAACATAAAGACACGACGCCAAAGTAAACATGTTAATATTACAGCAGATTAAAGTTATTAATGAAGGGATTGCTATTTTTTGACATCGGAGCACTTTCAAGATGGCGTGGAGCATGGAATACGGTAGTTCGCATATATTTTGTAATTTACACAATTTGGCACTAACTCGAACATACAGTATTCAAGGTGTATGCCAATACTAGTTAGAAGATTGTCCATATAATTAGTTTCTATTTCAAAACAGTTTTATCCCAGAGTGTTGCAAAATTGATGAATATCTAAACAAGCTATTCCAAAATTTACCTCGAACTTGTTTTGCGCTTGACTATCAATGTCTGTGGTCGGACCCATCGTGGCTCTGTTTGAGCTTTTCTTGTGTGCTGGCTTCATATCGCCATTGAGCCCTTTGCTCTGTTTCATTACAGTGTTTGTGATTATTTGTGTTTCACTGTGATTAAGTAGAGGACCCTTTTGTTGACCAATTTAGAGCAGCACCAGATTTAAGGGTGAGTTTTCGCGCGAGTAAAACTGATTTAAGCCCCAACTGTAGCCCTCATTACGAAAACACGCCTATTCAAATATATAGTCACCTCCAAAAAAAAAAACTAAGCATTTTCAGATAAAAAACTGATATTTTCCATACTTCTGCTCAAAAATAGATTGTGGTACTCGTTAGAACCGCCTCGCCGAGGCGGTTCTAACGGGTACCCACAATCTATTTTTTTTTGAGTAAAATTAAGAAAAGTAATGTATACCTCTGTAAACCCCAGTTTTTCTATATAAAAGTGGGGTTTAAGGGGATGAAAATTATATATAGGCATGTTTTCTTTATGTCTACTGATCATTCCAATGGGGTTCTTCTGTTGAAGTTCTTTATTCGTGCGTCGGGAATTTTTTGTGTTGTCGTTGTTTGTTCCTCATCTCTTCTTTGTTCGGGTACGTCGGAAAGGCTGTACTTCGTCATTTTGGCATTTTCTCGTCATTTTCACTTATATTTGTGGTTTCCAAAGAATAACATATTATTTGATGTTGTCACATTTGTCATAGTAAATAATGTTTGGCTGTTTGTATATTTAATTGCAACATACCAGTGCATAAATCCTAGGAGCATTACTTGTGCTAGCAGACTCAAATACGTGTATGTAAACTGAATATCAGAATAATGTAAATGAAGGCAAACACATTAACTCGGCCGATTGAACTAAAAATCTATAAATCCTTATGAAAATGACTTAGGACAACAGGAGTCCGAACCTTAGATTTTGAAAAGAATCGACATTTCTGACTGTCAGAGGTAGGTTGTTCCAAAACTCAATGGGGGTATAGAAGAGAAATGTTTTTGTTAAAATAACCACTATATTTCTTTTACCAAATTATTGACAGAAACAGAGTTTGTGAATCCAATAACAATTCTGGTTGTCTCATACTGGATCTGCTCGATTGTTAATGTTCATATTGAGTGTAGCAATCCCAAACTACATATTCCAATAGCGGACTCGCATAAAAAATGTGAATATAATAAAGAGCTTTTCTACCAGTTTTAGATTTAATTGACCTTAATATCCCTAATATTTTAGATACAATCGATATAATATTTACGCTCTAAATGTTTATGATTTTCAAAAAAATTAATTAAAACACTCGCAAATACAAGATACGGAAATTGATATGCAGCACAACAAGAAAATATTTGTTTTGCTTTTGTTTTAATGGGATTAAAATCTCTTCTCTTATTCTTCTCTACATATTGCCATATGCCCTTGCGGACATTGTAGGCAGGCGCGCTTGTCAAGAGTTTAAGACTGTTAAGATAAAAGGACAAAATATGATAGCGCAAGGAGATGAGAGGATAGGTTAAAATAGTTAAGATGAGTTTAAAAGCAGGTTAAAAGCAGATTACTCAAGGATCTAAGGACGTTAGTGTGTAGTCTGCCAATTTCTGCCATGAAGGCTTCAATGCTCGGCTGACATACAGCAGACTCAGGAGGGGCATTCCACTGGACTATAGCCAGAGGAAAGAAGGAGTATTTATAGTAATCCCGAGATGCATACACCTGAGTTACATCAAAGTTAAATCTAGAAGCCCTAGTGCTCATCTGATATAATCAGGGTGGGGTACTAAACCATACACAATCTTATAAAAGAGAGAAAGACTCTTTGTTCCAAACTACGCCAACCCAAGTTGTTTAACATATCAGTTACACTGGCATACCGATCAAAATTTGAAGATGTCCATCTGGCAGTCCTGCGCTGCACCATTTCAATATGGTTAACTTTGTCCTTTGTATGGGGATCCCACACAGCTGAAGCGTACTCCACCTGTGGTCTCATGAGGGTGTTGTATGCTGTTTCTATGATCCTTGGCATCTTTGTTTTGATATTGCGTTTCAGAAAGCCCAACGTTTTATTGGCGTTACCAGTAGTCCTGTCTATGTGGGAGTTCCAGGTGAGACCGCTAGAAACGTCAACTCCCAGGTATTTGGCACAGGTGACTGTCTTGAGAACATGACAGTGGAGTCTGTAATTGAACTGGATTGGCTTCTTCGATCCAGTCACCTGCACCACCTGACATTTGGAAGGATTGAATTCCATATCCCACCTAGCCTCCCACAAAGCCAGTTTGTCAAGGTCCTTTTGTAGGGTTTGACCGTCATTCACGCCCTCTATGATGACGTAAAGAGCTGTATCATCATCAAAAATACGGACCTGTGATGAAATGTCAACAGGGAGGTCGTTGATGTAGATAAGGAAGAGGATCGGTCCTAGGACCAATCCCTTAGGGACGCCTGATGTTACAGGGACCGACCCAGATTCCTCACCTTCAACAACACCCCTTTGAGAACGATCACCAAGGAATGCGTGAATTCAGCCAAGCACATTGCTCGTATTCCGTAGTTATGTAATTCTGTAAATTTTTAATAACTTCTCTGAAACTGCTTGAGAAATTTTTAACAGACGCTTAAAAAATCACGGGGCCTTCTGTCGAAAGGGTATTGCCAATTTGTTTAAATGGTCCCGCGACTGAACAAGATGGCCACCATGTTCATATATGATAAAAACTATTAAAAATCTTCTTCTGCAGAATCAAGACAGCTTTGGGGCTGAATCTTAGTATATAGCATCGCTGTCTCAAGCTCTACCAAGTTTGTTCAAAATGTTGATCGTAGGCTGACCTTTGACCTTTTTACGGCAAGGTCAAATTTGCATCTCTATAGATTTTATGGGGGAGTTGAAAAAAGATCTTTTTTTTCCTTGTTTCAATATGTATTTAATACTAATGGCTGAAACTTACTATGTATGATTAAAGTAGTAAAACTTTTTAGTTAGGATCAAATTCCCCACTCCCCCATTTCCCAGCCAGGGGTTATCTGCCCTTGCCCCTGGGCTATATACAGGTAAAAAATCATGAAATCTTTTAACGTTCTTCTTCTCTGAAACCGCTTGACAAATTTTCATATGGAGCCTTCTGCACAATTGATCAAGTGGCTGCCATGCCCATATATGGTAAAAACACTTAAAAATGTTCCTGTCCAGTACTAAGAAATCTTTTAGGCTGAATTTTAGTATATAACATTGGGGACTCAAGGTCTGCCAATTTTGTTAAAATGATGTGACTAGGATGACTTTTAACGTTTTTATGGTATGGTCAAATTTGTGTCCCAGTTGCTGTGGCAATACTGGAAGTATGTTGCATGGCATTTGCAAATATGCAATAGCTGTTTTTATCAGTTGAGCAAATTGTGGCCCATGGGCCTTTTTCTCAACAAAATAAGGCAAACTAGCGTCTGTTTCATCCATTTTTGAGATACAGGTGTAGAGATAGAGGCAAAGTACACGTTATTTGCGGTAGCTTTTTAACCCATTTATGCCAAGTGGACTCTGTTACCTCATCTCTTTGGACAGGTCTTTTCCAACAGAAGGGGTGTTTTTTATTGTTACTATGTTTAATAGCAGTTCCTGTATTTGATGCAAACAGTGTAGATCCTCTTCAGACGCCGCCTTCTGTGGCGTTTGATCTGATTCGACACACTTTGCCAATGTTCCTTTTATGGAACTCTAGGCATAAATGGTTTAAACGGTATACATAAGCACAAGGTAGTCTCTATCCATTTAAATGATGCGTAGGACGGTGTGCAAATATTACTATTAAAAGCTAAAGCCCTATGGGATACGCATATTGAGATAACGGTTTTTTTTTACGAATACATCCTAGTAAATACGTCAGAGCATGTAACAAATAGAATACCCACGTCATCGTCAGGTATAAAGTGCTATTATTTTCTACAATGAAATTATTTTTCAGAAACAATTCGTGTAAACTATACTGAAGGACAACAGTTCTGCACGGTTCAACCAATCTAAGATTCTCAAATTATTTAAATTTGTATGTCTTTTTTATTCAGTCACATCAGGTAATCTTTAGTTTGATATATATTTTGCTGTAATCTACTACGTCAGAACGAAGCTTGATGTTGTTCAAAAAGGTATACCCTATATAGTATAACGTTTGCAATTTAAAGTCAATGGAAAGATAACAGTTGAGGTCTGCCAGGGAAGGCCACAGTGACGGAATATTAGGAAGAGTGCTCGTGTACAATATTTGTGTTGAAGGTGCATGCATAGCGTCTACAGAAAAAAATGACACATGTCTTAATATTGAACAAAATAGTAACTTCTATAGGCGTTTGTAATTTTCGGAGCTCAGAATTGCGTATATTAATGCGTGTCATGTCCATTAGCATTCTTCAGCATTTGAAAAACCAGTCGAAAAGCATGTATAACAAAACAATTAACTCTGTTAATAAGTTGACGTTAATGAGAATATTTGCAGTTTTTATGCATTTTTACGATTAATATTAAAAACAAAATATGGGTGAGATTTCACAAGAACAACTGGTTTATACTGTTGTCCGTTCCATGGGAGATATTCTGATGCTGATCGTCTGTTTTGTGTATTTCGCCATACGGCTACCCACTTTGCCTTCTGTTTTTATGCCACCAATTTCGAGAAAGTTGAGGGGCATATTGGTTTGGGCCTTCCGTTCGTCTGTCGTCTGCCCGTCTGTTACACATGCATACGGTCAGGAATGGTTAGAGCCCGGATTTTATATATTTTACATATAGCATCAGCCTGAAAAAATAAGCGGACCCGTATATTTTTCGTTTTCATTCAGGGTTCTCCTTGCGGAGTTATTCCCCTTTTTCGACTTAGGCATTTGACGACAGTCGGTGGGTATCTTGTGCGCAACTCCTCATACAGTTTTATACCGATCAATTTGAAACTTTTCAGGCTCTTTTTTATGGTCTGTTGATGAGCATTTGGTTTGGCATTATCGTCAATTTAATTTTTGTTACTTCTTTCAACTTTTGAACTTCGCCTTTTTTGTGCTTAAGTATGACGGCCAATGCATGTGTAAGAGAAAACATATAGTTGGGGGCATAGTGTTTAACAAACACATTTTAGTTACTTGTTGTGATGCTCGCATTGTGGTTACCTGTTTTAGCGGCTGCCGAGTTTGCTTTCTGTTTCCTTTCTACAGTCAAACCTCAATGGCTCGAACCTCTTTGGGACCATGAAAATTTGTTCGAGATATGAGTAGTTCGAGCCATTGAGGGTTAATCCTAGCGCTAGGTCAGGAACCAAATGGTGAGTAATTAAGGGAAATCTTTTTTATTTTCATATAACAATCGTATGTCGAGTGTACTGATTAGAATCGCCTCAATGAGGCGATTCTAATGAGTACACTCAACATATAATTTCATATTAAAATGGCAAAATTTCCCAAAATATTTGTCTCTTGATCTATCGGAAAAATTTCGTAGGGACTCAAAAACGACTTCGAAATAGCCATGGTAAACGAGCCATCGTTGTTCGAGCTATCGAGGTTCTACTGGATTTGTATCGCTCTAATGTTTAGTGTTGCATCAGGAGATTAAGGCGAGGTTTCGCGCGAGTAAAACTAATTTAAGCCTCCCTCCACATCCCGCTTCCCTCTCCCAGTAGTTTTTTTTTCTACTGACCGCTACAAGGCGGTTACTTTATTTCTGCATTCCTTCTTTGTTTATGTCTGTAGCCTTCTCATCTCTCCTACTTTTGGTGCCTCGTGAAGGTTGTGCTTTGTGATTGTGGCGTTCCTAAATGTCTGTATACTGATACAGTCGAACTTCAATGGTTCGAACATCTTTGGGACCATAGAAAATTGTTCGAGACATGGGTAGCTCGAGCCACTGAGGGTTAATCATGGTTCCAGGTCAGGAAGCAAATAGCGATAATTTAGGGACTTGCTTTTATTTCCTTCACAATAATTGTATGTTGAGTGTTCTCGTTAGAATCGCCTCGATGAGGCGATTCTAACGAGTACACACAACATACAATTTTATGATAAAGAAAATTTCCCTAAATATTTATTTTTCTTGAGCTAGCGGAAGAATTTCGTAGGGGCTCAAAAATGAGTTCGAATTAGCCATGGTAAACGAGCCATCAGTGTTCGAGCTACTGAGGTTCGACTGTATATTGATTGATAAGGATGTCAAGAATAATTATACTCTTGCAGAACTTTTTTTCTGAAGTATACATGTTATACTGTATATGGCAATAGTTCAAATTATGACCGCGTTTTGGATTTAACAACACATCTTGCAAATGGTGATGACGTAAATTTAATCACTGTTCTATATTTACCAGTATCATTGGTGGGGTATGTTTTTGTCCCTTAAGCATCATCCATGCATCACTTAATTATATAAAATGAGAGATTAATATGGCCGTTATCATTCAATTTAAAAATCAAATGCCCAGTGGAATATGTAATTACTGTTACATTCTAGTGTTTCAGTAACTCTTAGCATGTTGGGTAAAATTTCAACATGATATTGGGAACGGAAGCACAATGTCACAATGACATTATTCCGAAGTTGTGTTTGTTTGTTTGTGTTGAGGTTTTACGGCCCAGTCAACCCAGTGCGGTCATGTAGAGCGCGGTCAGTTTACCTAACCACACGTTTACTGGGCAGGTTTAGTGCTCTAAGCGGTTAACCAGTATTGTGCACATTCTTTCGCCAGGAACTGACAACTGCCCTTCTTGAATCAGCGGAAGGGAGAGAATGAACGAAGAAAATATTTCATGATCAATCTCCACGAAAGAATGTTGCCGAACTCGGCGGGGGTTGAACCCGCGACCTCCTGGTCTCCAGTCGGACGGCGCATCCAACTGAGCCACCGAGACCGGCTCGGAAGTTGTGTGTTAACTGGGCTAAGTCACGTGTGAAGAACACGGTCCGAGATGAGCCTGCATACATTGTATCTGTGCATCATAATCGGGGGCCATTGCTTCTCGCTGTAGCGTATATAAATGGACTTCAAAGAATTTCCTGATCATATTCGGTTGCTGCGCAGACTGGCCTGGTGCTAGACCATTCATCTGTATAATGAGACCCTTTTCCCGATGACATTAATATCAAGACAATGTAATGTACACCTACTTATTCCTCATAATGTATATAGTACAAACAGGGGTATACCGGACTACACAAGGCTGTACATCATACGGCCAATATTTTCAGCATATTGTAGATTTTAAGTCTTCTAATGTGTGTCCACAACATATTATGTTTTCATGAACAAATAAGACAAATGCCAATATTTAAAAAAAGATCTAAGAAGCATAAATTTAGGTGTGCTATAACGTAAATCATTACGTGAACCTAATCAACCAGAAGTTCGACTGACATGGATTATTTTAACAATGATTTTGGATTGTCATGGTTACAATTACTTAAATCTCACGAATGGCTTATTGTTGGGTTTTGGGAAGAAAACTAACGCTTAGCATGTTGGGTAATACATTCAGCGGACGACATTTCGATATATATCGGCATTGCATCGGTGGCATTGAAAACTGGCATTTGGCAATTCCTTTGGCAAGATCTTGTCAATATTAAAATAT
Organism: Anodontia alba; assembly: GCA_964016985.1. Taxonomy (NCBI): domain Eukaryota; kingdom Metazoa; phylum Mollusca; class Bivalvia; order Lucinida; family Lucinidae; genus Anodontia; species Anodontia alba. Next base: position 96,584,337 of record OZ024821.1, on the reverse strand, counting down.
CATATGAAAAAGTTTTATCAAAATATCCCATACGGTTGAAGGCCTACGACAAATTTTTATATTGTCATTTGTCTCGGCCAATGGAAAGTGGCAACTGGCAAGCCCATTGGGTGGATCTTGTAGGTATCAATCTGTGTGCGATAAGAGTATCAAAATATTCCTAAAGATTCAAGAGTTACGGCCATTTTCGCCCACTGTCACATTTTCGGCATCGACATCGCCTCTGTCGATGAAAAGTAGCTTATGTGGCAAGATCTTGTCAATACTAATGTTTATATAAACTTTATTTTAATCAAAATATACCATATTATTGAAAACATATGGCGAGTTCCATATTTTTACATACTTGGCCTTAGTCACTGAAGTGACATTTGGCAACCATTTGTCTAGATCAGGTCGATATCGATCTGTGAGCGAACAATTATCAAAGTATTCCTAACGGTTCAAGACGTTTCAAGTGTTAGGCCCATTTTCGCTAATTGTCCAGATACATGTTCACAAACTGTCCACGGATGAATTACAAACTGTTCGACGGATAGACAAGTCGATTATAGGGTACTCTGCGAAAGTCGACCTTACAATCAGTCAAATTTTCTGTGGGTCGTGCAAATTATTGCTAAAATATCCCATAAGGTTGAAGACCTACTGAGATTTCCATAATTTCACATTTTCTGTGGTAAAAAATTATCAAAGTATTCCTAATTCGCTAGAGTTGCGGCCATTTTCGCTGAATGGCCTTGGCGCTGCGCCCCAGTCAATGAAACAGACATTTGGCTAGATCTTGCCGTGTTACAGTTTACATTCAAGATTACACCCAGGTTTACCTGCATATTTACATTCACATTTACGTCCAAAGTGCTCATAACTTTGATACCTTTTATGCTACAAAGTTGAAATTTGGTATGATATTTACCCAGACCCAAACATTAGGCTTCATGGTAGAGTTGCCCCTGGGGCTTGCTCTTGGGCGGGGCCAGGGGTCAGAATGTATAACGGGTCATTATGAACACATGCAAAATGCCAATCGAATCATAAGTCTGGTGTCATTACTTGCCCTAGAAAGTGAGAAATCGGGTATAATGATCACAGATGAAATACTTTGCATAGAGATTAGGATTTGGAAACTGGATCATGCTAGGGGTGGGGCTGTGGGTTGGGGCCAAAGGAAATAGCCATATGGGCAAATGCCATAGGGTGGGGCCTCTGTGTATTTAGGACACATGTCTAGTTATCAAAATATCCCATATGTTGAAGAACTACTGAGATTTCCACATTTTTACAGTTCTGGTCTCGGCGTTGCCTTTGTCAATGGAAATTGGTAGTTGGTAAGCTCATAGGCTAGATATTGTCTGTAATAATCTGTTTGAAAAACAATTATCAAAGTCAGAGGTATGTCTATTTTGGCTAACTCTCCACAGACAAGTTCACAGACTGTCCACGGACGGTTCACAAACTGTCCACGTAATAATGGACATGTCGATTTTAGGGCACTATCCGAAAGTCGCCCTTACAGTGGTGTATCGACTATTCTGCGGGTCGTGTAAAATTCCTAATTGTTCAAAAGTTACGGCCATTTTGCTATATATATTCAAAGACACTAGAAAAGGACCGCGTATTATATTATATTTTGATTCATCGAACAGATTGAACACTGAAAAAAAAAGTTCGAAGGTTATTTTTTTTTTTATTATTTAATTCTATCTGTGTTCAACGTCACGATCTTTTAGTCATATCGCGACGATGTCTTTATATGACAGGGAGCTCAATATTCACTTTACAGTGTTGCCTCACTAAAATATCCCGCGCCAGACACATGACGTAACATTCCACCCTTTCACGTTATACCAGGTCGACTATTTCCGTTTGCTCAATGCTGATCGCCAAGCGAAAGAGCAGCTGCAGTAATATCATGTTTAAATTCTTTGGTATTACTTGGCAGCGGATCGAGCGCACAACCTCCGGAACGCAAGGCAGACGTTCTAGCAACTTAGCTACTGTGCGGTAAATTCGTAGGTAATCGGCCAGCTGATTTCGGACGGTTTAACCATATGAGCCAGCGAATGACAAACCCAACAAAATGACTTGGCTACTCAGGGGAGAGTCAGGTTAACACGGATATTTACCGTTTCATCATTCTGGCTGCGCACTCGGTGGGTTGCTAAGGATCCAAGGTTTCTACGTGCAATCAGTGAAGACGGATCAGACTGGGCAGATGCACAGGTCACTGCGCGTGGTACACAGGTCATTTTGTTGATTTTGTCATGCGACGGCTCATATATACAGAGTTGCCGCTAGGTCCAATTACAGTCGCACCTCAATAGCTCGAACCCGATGGTGATCAATTTGGGTTCGACTGACCCAGCGGTATTTGAGGTGGTTCGAAGAGTGAGTACGACGTAGCCTGCTTATACAACAATTCACCTATATTGACCACAGAGGACAGTAATAACTGACTAAAATTAAAATATTTATTGGGTAGATTTTTCTATGCAGTTTTAAATAAATGAATTTTCCCGAAAAAGAAAAGATTCTTAATTACATATGCCATTACGTTCTCGAACTTTGTTCTTTCATTCGGTTCACACCTTTGTCGTTTACAGAAGCATTGCTGCAATGTATAAATTGACGTTTACGCCACACGGGGAATACCGAACATTCAGTCATATAAATACGCGCCCGTCTATGCTCAGATGACGTCCGATTTCATCACGAAAACACGCCTATATAATTTTGACCCCCTTAAACCCCACTTTTATATAGTAAAACTGGGGTTTACAGGGGTATACATTATTTTTCTTATTTCTGCCTGAGGCGGCTCTAACGAGTACCTACAATCTATGTTTTGAGCAGAAATATGAAAAATATCAGAGTTTTTTACCTGAAATTTTTTTTTTATTTTTGGAGGTGAAATATTCTATATATTTGAATAGGCATGTTTTCGTAATGTATTTACAATGTGCACGTAATCTATCTATAGGTGGTAAATTCGAGAAGCTAATTTGGGAGAATTTGATTAAAGTATTGTCTGTTTCCCCGCAAAAAGCTGGAAAACATTAAAATTCCGGAAATTAAACAACATTTATCAATAAGAACAATATCGTTATTAATTTAAACCAACCAACCGCAGCAGGTTTTTACCGTTTTCTAGTTTTTGAGGCTAATTCATTCTTATAGAAGTATAGAAGTTCACAATCTGTCCACGGACGATTCACAAGCTTTCTTCGGACGACAAGTCGTTTATGGGGCAATCTTCGAAAGTCGAACACGCGGACTGCACAAATATATACCACGGAAGAACTGAGGGCGAAAGTTAAGCCCCAGTAATATTTTTACTGACCGTTCCAAGGCGGTGCTTCAGCTGTTTTTTTTTTTTTTTTTGTGGGGGGGGGGGGGGGGGGGGCGGGGGGGGTTTACGGCCCTTTCAAGAATATTTCACTTATATCGGGCTGATCATTCATCAAAGGTGGGCGAAAACCGGAGAACCTGGGGAAAAACCACTTGACCACCCGTAAGCAAAACTTGGCTTTCCCACATGTGACCCGAGCGAGGCTCGAACCACAGTGGTGAGAAACCTAATGGGATTAAGAGTCAACTTTCTTATCCACTAAGCTACGGGGCCCCGCTTCTGCTGTGGTTTACTATTTCTGTCATTGTATGTCTATTCATGAATGTCCTGGTAAAATTTTTTATTCTGTACAGCCGTTTGGTCATTTTTTTAAAAGAAATTGTCCTTTTGGGTTTCTGCTTGTAGTGTTTTGATTGTGGTACCGTTGCTTTAAGTACGTCCTTCTTTCCCTTTGGTGTCTTGCACGGAAAGTGTTAGGTAATTGTATCGATTCCTGATCATTGCCTTCCTTTCTATTACAGTCTGTCAACTTTTCTGCTGTCGTGCAATGAATACAGTAAGATCGAGACTGCAATTTTCGTTTATCTGATGTGTCTCTTGCTTCTAATGGATCCCTTTTCTGGTCCTTTATTTTCATATGGATTTCTTTGAAAACACAATACCGCGTTTGACCTGTTTACCTTTCGACATCGTTTGGAAAGACGTTTTCGCTTGGTGTTTTATTCGAAAGGAAAATGTTATATTTTATCTGAACATATCTTATCAGGAAACATTTGTCTTTTCTGTTTCTGCGCTTTTTTAAAAATATTTACTGTAAAATTAATTTTCCGGTCAAAAATGGGCCTGACCTATGCATTTTCTGTAGTAAATTGGACTTTTTTTTTTATTAGAAATTATATTTTTGCTTTTCTTCACAGAATTTTAAGTATTGATGTTCTACGTTTAAGAATACGTTAGAATTTTCAGAAATTTCGAACAAGTGAAAACTGTTGAAAACTGGCATCCCACATTACCTACCCTATCGATTTTTGCATAATTTGCAGCCATTTTTACAATAGGAAAATTATTTTTTCAGTTGTTTTTAACCACTGATATGAATAAAACTTTTTGTGCATAGGTAGTTACGACTAAAAGTTTTGCATTGAATCATGACACAAAAAATGCCAATTTACTTCTTCTGAAGAGAGCGCCGCGCAAAACAAAAAACAACAAATATATATATATATATATATATATATATATATATATATATATATATATATATATATATATATATATATATATAATGATAATAATAAGAAGAAGAATAAAAAAAAGCTCAGGCCTGTCTGTCCAAATACCTACGGTAAATACGGTATTGCTCAACTGTTGGCCAGGAGACACGGGCAATAATGCATTTTATGTTACTAATGAGAAAACTGGGCGACCGAATGTGCCATTTTCGTTTATTTGCAGTGTTTCTTGCGTCTTATCGATCGCTCTTTTCAGAAATCTACAATGATTGCCCTTCGAAACAAAGAACACATAACAGAGCGAAATCCAGAGTCTCGGTTTTTATTGAGACTCGTCATATGACACCGGCTAAAGCGGAACTGGATTTTCCAAGATATCAAATTGGCTCAATAATGATCAGTATAAAAATAAAAATAAACTACGCTTTGATGAATTACGGGGGAACATTTTTCAAATAAACCTCCTTTCCGAACATGTAAGAATTCTACCCAACACAAGACACACTCTGGTCTGTCACAGTTGGTATTTTAAAATCTGATAAGGTCCGTTTATACTCTAGGTAATCTTGTATATACATTGGTAAGACTATAAATGCACAGTCTCGTCTGAGCATGCGCAGTTCGCATGTTGCCCAAAAACAGATTTTGTCCTGACTTAGCTTATGTTATGTAAACTTTTATGCACGGAGTCCATTGTACTTTAGCTTCAAACCTTCTCAGCGGACACGCAACGCTGGGACGATCTTGCATCAAAGTCACTGCAACGCCATGACGCCATTTTACTTTAGCTTCAAACAACATCATGACTTTGTATTGACGTTTATGCGACGTTGTATATAATATGTTGTATATAATTATTCCTCGTGCTCAAATGTGTACAACCCAAACTCAACTATGCTTTATCTTGGGCATTTGAGCACGGTTCGGAAAAATAACTAATGGTGTTGGAGGGCAGATTGCGAAGCATTAATTCACGTCTGCGAAGCCGGAGTGAATTGATATTCGCATCTACCCGACAACACTATGTGTTAGCCGCGATAAGTCAAAGCAGAGAAAAATAATTTCGATTCTAACATGATACATAAAGGAAAATCGACATTGTTGCAATCTTTTCCAAAGAACCCTTTGCAGCGGACATCGATAGAAGTCATCAAAAGCGCCCTTTTGCATGCACTACGTTGACGACGTGAATTATTGTAGTTTGATCACGGTGATGTTTCAATAAGGAAAACGTTAACGCCATGTTAGAATCTGGGCCCAGTTGTTCAAAGCATCGTTAGCTTAACGAGCTCTTTAGTGGTTAAAATGTCACTGTTCTTGTAAGTACAATATCTAATTCACAGGTATTTTTCCTGAAAAAAAAAGTGAGTAGCTCACATTTTTTCAGCAAAAATATTAGCATATATGCCATATTTAATGATCTAAATGTTAACGATACGTATACTAACGACATCGTTAGTTTTGAACAACTGGGCACAGGTTTATAAAAACGTCGTTTGAACGTCGCAACAACGTCAGATTGTTGCGCAGTTGTGTGCTAGCTGGGTTAGATAGCAAGACAGAATTACTTCCTGTAAAGTAATTGAACAGGCAAGAAGGTCATCTCATGTGTCGTGAACTCAATTTAAAAATCAAACTGTTTATTCGATAAGCGCAGTCCGTGGGTCTCCGATAATATTTACAATAGATATGATTTCACATTAGGTCGTTTATAAAACTCACGAGACAATCGTTTATGTTCAAATATGACTTTGGGGTCATTATAATGGTAGAAAAAATCCTCATCAATGTCCTTCAGTGAACGATCTAAAACTGAGAAAGCGGTCAAATTTAAATGTATGTGTTTTGATTGACCAAGGTCATGTCTGAATAAACGAAATTCCATTTATTAAACGCATTGCATGCCGGGTAAAACTTGCCGCAGACGGCATTTTGAAATGTGTTTCTCATTTTCCCAGAAAATAGAAAATGGGCTTTGATATTTCCTACAAATTGTCTCCTGAGGAGGAGATAATTTGCATGAAATTTCAATGCCTATTTTCTGGGAAAATCAAGAAAAATGTTTCAAAGTCTCGTCTCCTGAAAACCAAGAGAGTAGGAAATGCTAATAGAGAGATCTGAAATTCAGTTACAGATTAATGGGATAATTTTGAAAGTTTCTCTGTTAAAATAAAGATTCTATTAATTAAAATATAACCTTTAAATGAATTAGAAATATTTCTATTCTTATTAAAGATATCTTTAAATATGTATCAATAAAGACAATTTAAACGGTGCTCTACCCATGTCCTTTCCAGACTATTGCCATGAAAAAAAAAAAATAAGAAAAACATGTTTATTCGAGTTATTAAATAGATTTTTGATGCAGAACGCTAATAAAAATAATAAACAGATAATCGAGCCAGCGCACGACAAAACCTACAATAAGACTTGTGCGACCAGCGAAGACTCAGATCAGCCTGCGCATCCGCGCATCTGATCCGAGTCTTCGCTGAGCGCATGCACTAGTATCTTCTACAGCCCAGGCTATTCAAAGAGGGATTAAGGAGAGCCCTTGCCATTCTTGGTGGATGTACAGGCTGATCTTAATCTTTGCTGGTCACACAGAGATCTTATTGTAGGTTTTGTCGTGCGCTGGCTCAATTATAATTTATGCTTTAAATTACAAAATCTCAAATCATATTCCAAAAGTGTATACTTCCGCATTCCCTGTTTCCATCACGAAAACACGCCTATATAATTTTGACCCCCTTAAACCCCAGTTTTTTATAGTCAAACTGGGGATTACAGGTGTATACATTACTTTTCTCATTTTGCTCGAAAACAGAGATTGTAGGTACTCGTTAGAACCGCCTTGTCGAGCCGGTTCTAACGAGTACCCACAATCTATGTTTTAAGCAAACTATGAAAAATATCAGCGTTTTTTATCTGAAAGTTTTATCTGAAAGTTTTCAGTTTTGGAGGTGAAATTTTCTATATATTTGAATATGCGTGGTTTCGTAATAAATTGCCCGTTGTATCATCATGTCATTTTTGGTCCTCATCTCTTCTTCTTTTGATCCCTCGGAAAGGCTGTATTTAGTGACTGTGGCATTTTCTGGATAATTTCAAATATATTTTTACATAATAATGCATGTACTATATGGAAAATTATGGGTACATACTAGATACACTTATTAACGTAATGTGAAATATCTTTAATTCAGTTAAGGATAAAAATTCAGTCTAAGCTTCAATTAAGAAAGATTTTCTGAAAAACAAAACCAATAAAAAAAAAACAACAACAAAAAAACGAAGGATGGTATGCATAATGCGGGCATATATACAATAACGTTTTTTTTCCCATTCATGGCTCGATGGAACGAAAACAAAACCATAATTTAATTCCTATAATTATTTTTGTATTTGAAATGTTCATAAATTCGCTTAGTAAAAGCGTTGTATTGTTACTTTATAGCGGCAGGTCGGTGCGCGCAAGAATATTTAATTTGTGCATGCTTTTACCCGAGCTGAGTGCCATGACAGTGATACGGGTCCTTGACGACGTTTCAAATTTGCCTAGCCTGACAGGAGATCAAAATATCAGTGGGAGGATTACGTACAACAAAATGTTCAAGACATAATTATGTTATTTTTCTGTTATGAAATAAAGGCACTGCCTTTGATGCAAACACACTCAGCCAACTTGTTTTCTGATATGTATAAGATTTGACAGCAGTTTGTTTACAAACAAAGTTGGCCTCACCCGCAGGGATCAACTGAGGTTTTTCTTTTTTTTTTCTTTCCCTATATACTGCCTCACGCCCGCGAGGGCATATTAGGCAGGGAAGCGCGTCAAGCAAAAAATCAGACAGCAAATTAATCTGAAATGAGAGCGGTAAAAAGTAAATTAGCTAAGTGGGTAAAAAATGATAGATTAAAATATATTTGTGGAGTTTAAAATCAGGTTAAAAACAACTACCTCTGGATCTAAGACCTTGAATGCTGCAGTCTACCAACTGCTTCCCTGAATGAATCAAGGGCTGGTATACAGACAACATTCCGGGGCAGGGCATTCCACTGGACATTTGTCTGGGAATAAAATGAGTATTTGTAAAAGTCATGGGTATTATGGATTTGTCTGAAAGTGAAAGAGTGACAGTACCTAGAGTTAGAATTCAATAGTTGGATGTAATCTGGGAGTGGTACTGCCACAAGACCATATACAATCTTGTAAAAACAAGCAAAGACTCCAGCTTGCGTTATAGGCAGTCTCTCTGAATTTACGGGTTTTTTTTTTTTTTTTTTTTTTTCATTTTAATGTTTCTCTTTATAAATCTAAGAGTGCTGTCGGCATTAGCAGTTATGTTGTCTCTGTGGGAATTCCAGAATAGGCCGGCCACTGGATATGTCAACCTCCCAATATCTTGCACCGGTGATAACCTTCAGGAGATGGCCAGGTAATTTGTATGGAAAATGTACTGATTTCCTAGAGGTTGTTACCCTTACAACCTGACACTTCGAGGGGTTGAACTCCATGTCCCACCTGGATTCCCACACTGTCAGTTTGTCGACGTCCTGTTGTAACACATTACTGTCATCCGTGCCTCCAACTGTCAGGTACACAGCCGTATCATCCGCGAACAGACGTACTTTTTAGGTTAGTTCCTCTGGCAGGTCATTGATTTATATGAGGACCAGAATCGGTCCCAACACAGAGTCCTGTCGGACACCTGAAGTCATTGGGACAGACTGAGTCGTCACCATCAAGGACTGTGTACAGTCTGCGACCGGTTACCCGGAAAGGCACGGATCCAGCGTAATGAATTTCCTCTGACCCCGTAGTGATGGAGCTTTCAGAGGAGCCTGGAGTGATTTACCATCAAAGGCCTTTGAGAAGTCTAGCAGCACTAGGTCAGTATGTTTCCAAGCACTAGTATTCCTTGCAAGATCCCCGACTAATGTGGCAAGCTGAGTTTCGCATGACCTCTTTTCTCTGAAACCATGTTGTAAATCATAAAAGAGGTCATACTTATCCATGTGCTGTACCACGTGTGAAGCCATTATATGTTCGAGAACCTTGCAAAGGATACAAGTGAGGGAGATAGGTCGGTAGTTCGCAGCCAAAGGCTTGTCTCCTTTTTTGAAAATTGGAGCCACCTGTGCTCTGCACCAGTCTGCTGGGAGTTTCCTGTCAATATTGAAGGCTCAAAAATGACCTGCAGAATGGGAGCGATCTCCTCCATAAGCTCCTGGATGAGGAGTGGTTTGAGCTTGTCAGGGCCGGCAGCTTTATTGGGTTTATGGTTCTTGAGCAGTTTTAAGATCCCTGCCACTGAGACCTCAAAGTCTTCCATTACCGGGTGGAGTTTAGCGTTCCATCTAGGATAGGATCTGGGTCAATTTCACGCCTATCAGCCATGTCCTGGATTTTCATGGTGCAGAGTCGGGCTAGGGAGAGGGGTGCTGTGGTCGTAAAGACAGATTGGAATTAGGCATTGTGTATGGTAGATTTTTTTTTTTTTGGTGTCAGTGACCAAAGTATCATTCTGTTTTAGCGAGGGGTTACCAAGCTGGTCCTGCTTTGAACTCTTCAAGAAGGAAAACAACTTTTTTGTGTCACAAGTGGATTCTTCATTGGTGAGTCCTAGGAGACCTTCTAGGTTATCCAGGCATGAGTTTTGATTCTACTATTGACCTGTTTCCGAAGTTGGATAAATTTTGTCCAATATTCTTGATCTCCTGAGTTTTTAGATCTGCGATAGAGCTGGTTGCGTTTTCTGATCAATCTTTTAATTCTTTGTGTTACCCAAGGCATAGATGGTTTGCCTTTAATTAGTTTGCTTGGGACACACTGATCAGTGAAATCATCTATAGCTGATGTGAAGCTGGCCAAAAGCTCTTCGACTGATTTTCCTTCGTGGTTTGAAATGAATTGGGACTGGAAATCTTTCATTAACTTTTTTGAATTTTGGCCAGTTCGATTTGCCAAAAAGGTGAACTTTTCTAGGTTTTGTTTCATTAGCTATGGGCTTGACAGAGCATTCAGCAATGGCCATGTCATGGTCACCTAGACCAAGTTGGCAGGCCACATTATTTATCAGTGTAGGGTTAGTTATCAAAAATAGGTCAAGTATATTTCCATGTCGGGTAGGGTGGGTTGTCATCTGTACTAGGTTAAAATCAGCTAAAATGTCTAAACATATATCACAGATCGGTCTACAGGTGCACTTTGGTTTAAAGGAAGGAATATTGTCAGACCTGTCCAGTTTTGGGAGAGTGAAATATCCAAGAATCCAGATATTACCCTTTGTATAGGCTTGCACTTTTTCAATTGACTTTTCTCAGTTCAATCAAACTTTCCTGATCATCTTCCCTCGGCCTGTAGAAGGCTGCTACAAGCAAAGGGTATGAACCGGTGACCTCCAGCTTTATCACTTCGCATGCTATCTGAAACGAACAACAAAATGTTCAAGACATATGTTATTTTTCTGTTATGACGTAAAGGCACTGCCTTTGATGCAAACACACTCAGCCAACTTGTTTTCTGATATGTATAAGATTTGACAGAGGTTTGTTTGCAAACAAAGTTGGCCTCACGCGCAGGGATCAACTGAGGTCTTTCTTTCTCTTTTTCTTTCTCTATATACTGCCACGCCCGCGAGGGCATTCTAGGCAGGGAACAGAGCAATCTGTTCAAAACAATGACCAGGATGAAGACATCGCCGCTTCGAGTTTTTGATTTCCGGTCTGCTCGAAGGAGGGAAACTTTCACTGTTTGTAATTTCCGGTGATAACCAGTTCCTACAACAATGTCTGGGTTCTCGGTTTCAATCAGGCAATGAAATTCACAATTTCATGAGAACTGATTGGAACTTAATATTTATAATTTTCAGTTGATTTTGATTTTTCAATTTTGCACTCTTTTTTGGGTGTGGAGCTAAAGGACATGGAGGACTCTTCAAACATGGAAGTGCAAAATTTGGTAGGCCGCATTTCAGACAAGACCAAGACTAACCGGAGTGCTCAGCCATTATCTGATGAATGCTGATGTTCATACCCTGGCATTCAATATGTTACCAAAATCCGCCCCTGTCACATTGGATGCTATTTTGATTATTTTGACAGCTACCGCAGGGGTACTTGGGAGGCCTAGGACCGAGGTTTGGCTGAACATCATGGTGTAGAGTAACTAACAGTATGCTTATATACAGTAAGCATGTAGGTCTACCATTTGAGTTTTTTTTCCAGGAGCAAGGGTCAATTTTCTCAGTTTCAACAACATGTTTCTATTCCTGGAACTCAAGGTTTTGTGATTCAGGAGGAGACAGAATAGGTCATGTTTCAAGTCTGTTGGCGACTCTTCTTCATCTGGAAGCTTCAATATATGAGCCAAGATTGACAATAATGTCAGAATGCACAGAAGACTCACCAAATTCATCAGAATCATTTTGTCCAAATGTTGACCGGAAGAAAACAACAGGTACGGTCAGGGTTATTGAGACGCTTGACTTGAAACTTACAAAGATATGGGGTAACTTACAAAGATATGGGAGAAGTACTTGAAGATAAAGATCAATACAACATATTTATAATTTCAGGAAGGTAATTCTATTAATTGGCACTAATTTACTTCCAAGATTTCTTGGGGAAGATCCTTTGGTTGCTGTTTTTAGAAAATAAAAAAGGGCGAGCAAAATCAAATTAAACAGAAGCTTGACACATGCGCACTTCGCGTCACGTGATAGGTTCTGTTTTTTTTATTTGCATTAATTTATTCGTAAATTCAGCAGAGCAGAGCTTACAGTATATTTATTCAAAAGCAAATTTAATTAGGTTTATCAATAGTTATTTCTTACTTTTTACTTGGCCTATTAATTATTTATTTGTCTGTTAACCGTGATGCCAAATTAAAGATGGCGAACGAGACAAAACAAAGTTTGCTACGAGATTCCACACGAGATTTGGGTGCCTATGTATGTTCAGCCACTCTACAGTAATGCAAATACTTCGTGTTTTTTTTTTTTTTTTTTTTTTTGTTGTTTTTTTTTTTTGTGTGTGTGTGTACGCTATTAGATACAAAGGAAAAGCTTAATAAAAACAAGAAATCATCATTTTCTTAGTTTTATTCTTTCGATTGTGAACGAGATTATCGTACTCCTGGTGTTGGGTTTTACGGCAAGGTGTGCACATCAGATGTATTTTGTTTCATCGAGAAATAAAAGAATTTTTTTTTTCTCCGATCAGAAAGCAGGAAAACGCATGAATGTAAATAAAAATTGATTATTTATAAAGAATATTTGATAAATAAAGTTTTAATTGTTTTTAAGATATTTAAAATGAATGCAGGTACGTCTAAGTAGATCACGTAAAGATTGATTTCTTTTTCAGTAAAAGAGCCTCTTAACCCTTAAAGCGCCAAGCAAACCTGCATCTGAAAATGTCGTCTGTTTATGTCGTCTGCTGAATATTCTTGCAAACTTTTCAAACCTATTTTTGCATACAGGCAAACAGTGTGGACCCAGATCAGACTGCTCCTAAAGGAGCAGTCTGATCTGGGTCCACACTGTTTGCAGAAATGAAATTTAAAATCACAAGCAGAAGACAAAGCAGACGACAATTATTGTGATTGGCAGTTTAAGGGTTAATCTTATCAAACTAAATATAGCTTTAGTGAACAAAAATAATATGTGTAATCAAATTGAAATATTTTGTTTCAGCCAGATATGTGCATGTATCAATAATACAAATAGAGACTAGCTTTAATTAATTTCCATTTTAGATATCTTTATTGTGCATAACAAATAGAAAAATATTTCATCTTTAGTTAAGCTCTCTTTAATCAAACTGTTATTTTGAATAAAATATGTGACTAATTCAATTAAAATGTACTTTATTATTGTTGTCTCACTGATTTGGGGTCACTTTTGGACACTTAATATAATTTTAGTACAAAGACTAAATCCATGGTACATGTTTTCTAAATCAAGAAATCATCGTATTAAAGTTAGCTTTTAGCACACATTCAGTTCTTGAGCAAGACGTAGTTACACACATAACCCTTTGTAAAGCGGAATAACAAGTATTGAGTGGCTATTTTCAGTCGCCTGCCAATAGTAAAATACATTAAATTCGCTATTTTACAGTCGCAAATCAATATCGGTTTTACGTGGAAGACGCTATTAACAGTCGTCAGTAATTTCCCTACTGACAGACGACTGTAAATAGCGAATTCAGTAAACGTATTTTCGCTGTTGACAGACGACAATTCGTCAAAGGGGTAATGATGGGGAATCTAAAAGGGGGTTGTATTTTTATTCAGGTTAGAGCCTTTGCATGCACTCTTTTCTAAGAATTCATCCGTTTTATACACATATTGTATACCAATAGCCAAACTAATATAACACTGGAATCCTTTGTAAATACAGAACAAAATAAAGTAAGAAAATAGCAAAAGCCCATTTAAATAAACTGTCCTAAGCGGTTTCTTTGAAGATATTGTTAAATGTCACTAAACCACTTTCCTGTTATAGGCCTACATGTAGGAGACATTTCAGTTTGTATGGCAACCAATCAAAACGGTCACCATACTTAAGGAACACAAACTTGATTTTCTCTTATCGATGTCATAATTCTACCAATATACAGTGAACCCTCGTTACAACGACAGCATTTTTCCAAAGATGTTGCCATTAGAATGAATTTGCTGTTGTGAAGAATCCTTAATGGACAGAATGATATGTAAATAAAAAGGCCTTGCTTTATTCTTATTTCCCCATAGAACATTATGGTTTGGATATTTGTAAGAATCGCCTCAATGAGGCGATTCTAACAATATCCAAAACATATGTTGCTTGAAGTTTTAATGCTATCTTAATGCTATCATTCTTGCATAATTTCTCATTAACCGTCACCTCTTTAGCGAAGGTTTCATTATAATGAATTTTGTCGTTGTATCGAGTGTCGGTATAAAGAGGGTTGACTGTAGGTAGGTACAAACCATTTAAGTGTTTTGGGGGTATCGTTTAAGGAAATGGCTAGACTTTCATGGAAGACAACTCTGTCTAAATTGTTCTGCTTTCTTTCTGATAAGGAGTTACTCTAAAGGGAAAGAATTTACTCCCCTTGGTAGAAGATTCCTTTCTTTCAGAGCAGACCCTTTTTCCGAAGTTGATGGGAGTGCAAGAAAGCAAACAGAAAGTCTCCCTTGTCAAAATGGCGAAAATCTTCCAATTGTATTTGTCCCCTTAATGGATTAAAGGAATTGATAAACTAAGATATTGGAACAGAGGAGTTAAGATGGAGTATTTGATGATAATTCTGGTAAAATTTTCTCCAGTTCTCCATAAAATACATATATTGTGGGTACTCATTAGAAGCACCTTGGTGAAGCGTTTCTAATGAGTACCCACAACATATGGGTTTTTATGCAGATATAAGAAAAAATATCCCAGAATGATCACCAAATACTCCTCCTCAACAATTAATTCCTCTGTTCTAACCAAACTAGCAAGAGCAGACATACTTCCTCAGTACAAAACGGTCTAGGATAGGAAGCTACCGTATTTACCCTAAGTATTAGGACACCTCAACTCCTTACCATACTTGATCTAAACTTTGAACAAGTACAATTTACTACACAATACTGTGTCTAAAAATTGCTGAGTGGCAAAATGTGTAGACCCTGATGAGACGCCGCGGTCTGCGGCGTCTCATCTGGTTATACACTGTTTGCTCAGGCCTTTGAACTTTGAACAAGTACCTAATCTTTGAACAAGTACAATTTACTACCCAATGCTGTGTCTAAAAATTGCTGGATGAGTGGCAAACAGTGTAAACCCTGATAAGACGTCGCTCTTTGCTCAGGCCTGTCTGTCCGAATACATATGGTAAGTGCAACACTTCCCCTATACAAATCGATCTTTGGTAGGAAACTACCTAACGTTAATAAACATCATCAGCTCCAAAATCGTCACGAAAATATGTCTATATAATTTAGACTCCCGAAAACCCCACTTTCATATAGTAAGATTGGGGGTTTACAGGGGTATCATTATTTTTCTTATTTCTGTTCAAAAACATAGATTGTGGTTACTCGTTAGAACCGCCTCGTCGAGGTGGTTCTAACGAGTATCCAGAATCTATGTTTTGAGCAGAAATATGAAAATATCAGATTTTTTTATCTGAAAATTTCATTTTTTGGTGGTAAAATTTTCAGTATATTTGAATAGGCGTATTTTCATAATGGGTGTCTATGGGCCATATGTCGAGGGCGTATTTGGGGCATTTGCAGACAGCAATGACTCAGATAAACCTGTGCATCCATACAATCTGAGTAGTGCCTTCGCTTGTCCACACAGCCTTACCAGGACATTCTCTGTCAGTTAATAGATTCATTAGATATCGAAACTGCTTAGAGAACCAATCATCCAGGTTCTGCTGTCATGGAAGTGTAGAATAAATGACGTACAGAAAAGACCCTGGACAAACAATGCGATCCCAGTAAGCATTCTACATAAATCTATAGCGGGCCGTTATCGGCCCGTCAGGGTAGTTAACGGGCCGATAATGGCCCGCTATAGGTTTATGTAGAATGCTTACTGGGATGTGGAGTCTAAACTCGGTCTATGTCGCTCGTTAGTTTCTCTTCACGCGCCTCTTTGGTTGGAGTATGCTTGTTGCGAAGTGCGGTACTAAACTGCGATTCAGCCTGGTTAGGAATTTTGCTTTTCAATGATACATTCAATTATATCTGTACACGCGTTAGCGTTTAGCACAGTCACTGTGTTTCTATTTAACATAGTCTCTGATCTGGTGATAATTACACTTAGCAAGCTGAATAAAAAAATCACACTGCCAAATCCTGCTTTCTTGGAAGCATATGTAAAACATGATTAATTTGTCGTCTGCTGAATTTGCTCAGGGAGTGGTAATGGTTTAAGTGTAGTCTGTTTTAGCCTATAAGGTACTTTGTACAAGTTTGAAAACTGAGCCTCTCCATGTGACATAGGCGACAAGCTTTGACTACTTGTAGCTAACATAATATATGACCCTTTAGTTTCTATTTGCGAACAGCATAGGCCGAGTCAGACCGTCTGAGGATCCGCTGACTGATCTGGGTATACACACCTCGCATGTCGTAAGATCGATTTGTATATGGAAGTGCTAAAATATAAGTGCATTAACCCTCTAGGCCCAGCCATAGAAAGCATTGTCCAAAAACTTTCATATTACCCACAGTGACTTATTTTGGGAAGTAAAATTACAAAACTATACTTGAAATGTTTGGAAGGTCAAAGGTCACGGAGATACGTATGTATCATATATGATACATTGGGCAAGGGTGAATAACTCCAGAATAAAAGATCTTTTAGGATTTATTTGTGTCTTCAATATTTGCATTTATTGAAAAGGTTCTTTTGGAAAATACATATCAAGTGTTTCTTTAAAAATGTGGTTGGCAGGGCAATTTTTCATTTTGAGCAAAAATTTTGCCCAGTGTATCATATATGATACATCCAACTTTGTTCACTTTGATGGCTGAAAAAACATACTTTAAGTTAAACCATAGAATAATCATCTGTGTTTTCTTATGACCTTACATCTTGACATACATTATACCATTTAATATTAACATTATATTGAAATATCCTGGTCGCAGCACCAAATATATGTCATGTATTATATATGATACATGGGACACTAGAGGGTTAACGTGATTTTCTGCAACAATGAGTGCTTGCAAGCGCACGCGCACACGCAAAAGATGCATGCATACCATTTTAGAACGTAAACTGTAACATTTGAACCGTGACTTGGGTACAAATCCTTCCCAGCTAGCACTCTACTTGAATTTAGATTGGACCGATATCGGCCAACAGGCTGGGTTATTTGAGCCACGCCATTAGTTCCTGCTGGGCATATTGCGGATAACAAATTCCAAGATACCGAACGGATGCCAAAGTTGATCTTGGAATGTTCGCCTTGTCCCCTTAATGGCTGTCTGTCATGATTGTTTGCCCTTCCTCGCCCGCGTAAAACAGTTTAAGCACCCAGTACTTAATGTAGTTTAGGTTTAAGCACATATTATCGTGCAGGTTCAAGTGTTATAAATGTAACATTGCGGTCACTCGCTATAGCTCTGCCCACTTTTCATCATGTTTTGTTTTCATGTGTTATATTTTCATTGACATTGTGATTAATTTCTTCAATGGTTGTCCCACTTGCTTTCAGTCTTCTTTCTGTTTTTATTTATTTATTTATTTATTTATTTATTTATTTATTTATTTATTTGTTCTTATTTTTTTACTTTTGTTAACGTCTGGAGCTGTTCATGAGATAAGAGAGAAGTTTCGATAGAATTACCGTATGTATTCGGACAGGCAGGCCTCAGCAAACGGTAAACCCAGATGAGATGCCGCAGAACGCGGCGTCTCATCAGGGTCTACACTGTTTGCCACTCATCCAGCCATTTCTAGACACAGCATCGGGTAGTAAATTGTACTTGTTCAAATTTTAGAACAAATATGGTAAGGTGTCCGAATACTTAGGGTAAATACGGTCGATTTGTTTAAGCCATACCAAACGCCCTGCCACCCATCAACCCATCCCTAAATACAATATCTCTTCCGCGAGTGGTTATTTCCTCTGGCCGTTCCAAGACAGTTCCTGTTACAGTTTTTTGTTTGTACAGTGAAACCTCAGTGACTCGAATACCGATGGCTCATTTACCATGGCTAATTCAAACTCGTTTTTAGTCCCTAGGAAATTCTATTGATAGTCCAAGAAAGCAAATATTTATGGATATTTTAGTGATTTTTTTTAATTATTTAATTAAAAAAATGGTATGTTGTGTGTACTCATTAGAATCGCCTCATCGAGGCGATTCTAATGAATACACCCAACATACCATTTTTATAAACGATCGAAAATAAATCCCTAAATTATATTCACCTGCCTCCTGGCCTGGCGTTATTATTAACCCTCAGTGGCTCGAACTACCCATGTCTAAAACAAATTTACATCGTCTCAAACATTACGAAAACATATATATTCAAATATATAGAAAATTTCAACTCTAAAAACTGAAATTTTTCAGATAAAAAAACCCCTGATAATTCGGCGAGGCGGTTCTAACGAGTATCCACAATCCATGTTTTTTTAGCAGAAATAAGAAAAATAGTGTGTACCCATGTAAACCCCAGATTTATAAAGGGAGTCAAAATTATATGTTATTGGGATTCGACTGTATGTCGGTCACTGCAAATGTGCAGTTGTGTCTTGTCACTGTTTGTTCTTCATCTCTCTATCTTCCGGGTTCTTCCGACTGCATGCTTCGTGATTGTGGCCTTTACTGGATAACTCATTACGAAAACAAGCCTATTCGAATATATAGAAAATTTCACCTCCAAAAACTGAAAAAAATTCAGATAAATAACTGTGACATTTTTCATATTTCTGCTCAAAACATAGGTTGTGGGTACTCCTTAGAACGGCGAGGCGGTTCTAACGAGTACACACAATCTATGTTTTAGCAGAAGAAAAACAACGTATATCCCTGTAAACCCCAGTTTTACTATATAAAAGTGTGGTTTAAGGGGGTCAAAATTATATAGGCATGGTTTCGTGATGGCACTTATTTATATATGATGCGCAACGCACGAAAAAGGCACATATGCAATTAGCGGACAACGGATGCGTAGGCTGATCTGGGCCTTCGTTGTTCGCGTATGATATAAGAGCCATTTTCCTACGTCATGCATCATTTTATATTGTCATTCAAACCTGTGATTTGAATGTCCAACGCATGTAGAGAATCTTGTACGAATAATAAGGGTTGCCATCCCTATAAAAAAAAAACACCTCAGCGCAGGCGCGCGAGCAGTGGCATGAAAGTCTAGAACAACGTGCATTCAGGAGCAGCAAGGCTTCTATTGTGTTTCTAGTTCTGATAATTATACAAGATAAATCAAACTTTCGAGCTCTGAGGTTGTCTTGCTTCCATAACGTATAAGCGACAAGGTAAAAATAGTTTCTTATGACTGTAATCAGCAGCACATTCCGAGCAGTCTGATTAGGGTATTTTCTACTCATAAGTATAGTCGACTCTCGTTATCTCGACCTCGCTTATCTCGAATTACCGCTTATCTAGAAGTGAAAATCTGGTATCTGTTTAAACATGAAAATCTAACAACAGGTAATAAAATATTGTGGAAAAGAGGAGAAATTGCTCCTAAGGAGCAATTTCTCCTCTTTTCCACAATATTTTCAATATATCTCTAACTTCAGGAGTCAAATTACGTACATTGTGGGTACTCGTTAGAACTCGACGAGGCGGTTCTAACGAGTACCCCATTTGTGAAATGTGGTTGTTTGTTTTATTTTTCCTCAATTCTGCAAACCTGATATGTCGAGGTACGGATATCTCGAAATATTTCAGACAGTCCCTTGGAATTGGAGATAACGAGAGTCGACTGTATTTGTCCGGATATGCTGCCGGTAAAGGTTTCTTATGTTACTATTAATATGCTACACTGAGACCCTTTTTGCATGATATATTTATGTTTTTTAAATGCGAGACATTTAACTCTTTCAGGTTGTAGAAAGTGCAGCGAAGATAGTCTGGTCTGCACTAAATAAACATATAAACTACAAGACAAACAGCGCCCATCGACACTTAAATATTTCAGAGTTATTAGTTCAACATTGGAATTCGCTCCCCTAGCGCGTAACACCGTCGATCAGTCTCGAAAAGCAAATGTCATTTTCATAGTTGATTTATACGTCCTGTAACAGATGTCAAACAAACGTTTTGTATTAGGCACAAAATCATGCACATTTCCTTTCAGCAAAGTTGCATATTTTCAATATTAAAAGTGTTGTCTTTAATAAGTTTCAATTCGGTCTCCGTTTTATCACATGGGGGATCCATAATTGGGAGCCCTGACTGTCTCCAGATAAACGTATAACAGTATTTTTTTTCTGGTCAGAACTGAAACAAACGTAAAATATAAAGGGTATTTAACACTTAAAATTTGCAAAAACTAGAAAAAAAGACCTTATGTCATATACATGCATTAAGTTAAAATATACATCAAAACAACTTTTAGCACGAAAATTACACTGAAAAAATAAAACAGATAGACATTCCCAAAATCGGCCGTAGATGCAAAGGATAATAAGTAGTCAGTCTAAAAAATTCACAGCATATTCTATGCAGTTTCAAAACGACAAGGGTTTCCTTAATGGTGTTGTTGAACACGTAAATATCCATTTAAGCATGCTATATAGTTATATAGTTTTTCACATGGTCAGAGACGCATTTTGTTTTCACAAAATCAAAGACGTTATTTGTTTTTCGAAGTTTTAAACATCTATTAGATTACATGAGTAGGATTTCAAGTCCAATTTGCCAAAAAAAAAAAAAAAAAAAAAATACAAACTAGGTCAGTCCTATTCAAAAATATAAACATCAACCATGTTTTTTTTTTTGTTTTTTTTTTTCAAGGGATATTTAATTGGTATGAATTAAGAAATTTACTTGTTTCAATTCAGTCAGTTTTTTGCACACAAATTATATCCTGCATGTGACTTTCATTTACCAAGCATACTAGCAGTAAGTGACCCCAAAATACAACTGCACATACTTAGCGAGTAAGAGATGTCTTCAAATATATGTGGTCATTGGGGACTTTGGTGGCACAGCCCACCTGAAGCCCCGGGCAGAGACCAAAAAGAAGTTCCAATTTTCAAATGGTGTAAAGACTTAAAATCAAGGAATTAAGAGACATCACTCATTCCTGCACAACCTCAAGCAGGGACATTTAAGACTTATGTAATCAAATGCATATGCAACTAAATTATAGGCATCTAAGATAAAGATTTACTCAAATACATTTATTACTGAATAATTGGAGGTTCTGGGGGCTTTGTTGTCCAGAAGCCAAAGCATTTTTGACACTGAAAAGACTTGAAACAAAGTTTTGCAAGCACAGATTTTTCTTTTTTTAATCAATGACCAAGCACCATTTTATTATATTATTTTTTTCAACAAAAAACTGAAGCCAGATTATTATTATTATTATTATTATTATTATTATTATTATTATTATTATTATTATTTTGTAGCATAACCAGAACTGTATTTGTTTTAGAGAACCGAGACTTCCATTTTCTAATCCTAGTGTGTTCTTTGTTTCTAAAGGCAATATGTTTAACGTTTGTTGCCCAAAGCTCTGAAAACCGTGCATTATCGTGATTTTTCGCAACAAATGATTAGTCACGGCCTTTTCCTTATCAAATACAATACAATAATTGAACATATGCGTGAAACTGGCAGTAAACAAACAAACAAAAAAACATTATTTGAAGTTGGGCACAGCATTTCCTTTAAGATTTGTGTGTGCATTTTGAAGTCCATGTTGCTCATGTTATCATTACGAAAACATCCCTATTCAAATATATAGAAAATTTCACCTCCAAAAACTGAAAATTTTTAGATAAAAAACTTTTATATTTTTCATATTTCTGCTCAAAACATCGATGAGGCGGTTATAACGAGTACCCACAATCTATGTTATTGAGCAGAAATAAGAAAAATAATATATACCCCTGTAAATCCCAGTTTCACTATATAAAAGTGGGGTTTAAGGGGGGTCAATATTATATAGGCAGGCTTTCGTGATGAAAATAGATTTTGCCACAACAGAATGATGCCTCAGTTACAAATATGCAGATGCCTTAAAAGCGCATAAAAAGGTGCCTAAAAAGCGTATAGGTAATCTTGGAAAGGTTATATGCGAAAACGGAATGCCCATAACAGCAATTTGCAAATACACAGGTTTGTTTAGGCCATTTCTGTTTGCATATAGACATTGATAGAAATTTTAGTGAATAAAGAATAATTAGAAATGAACGGTTTTGTATAAAAAATATTATGAATTATTATACCCCATTTATATTCATAAACTATATTAGAAATCCCATTGGTCGAGAGCATATCACGTGCAGTGTAATATTCTGCAATGTTACCCTGTAATATTATCCTCGCAAGTAATATTACCCTCAAACGTCACTGCGGGTTTACAGGGATATACATTATTTTTCTTATTTCCGCTCTAAAACATAGATTGTGGGTACTCGTTAGAACCTCCATGAAAGGGTCTTGAAAATATTAGTTTTTAAAAACTTTAACGCAAAAAAAAAAAAAAAAAAAACAACTTTGACGTAAATGTCACTCCATTGGTTTTTATTATGCAAGATAATCATGGACAACTAGTACAATATTAAACACCATTAAAATATTTCTGTTTCAACTGTCTAATGAAAAGCAAAATCAAAATATAAACAATCAAACTGTGATGTCTGTCATTTGGGTTTACAGTCATAAGAAATGACGCATCAAATCAATTTTTTATATTTTTCAAAAGCCTGGACTGCAGAAGTTGTACAGCACATACATATGATTGTTTCAATAATCCAAAAAGTATCTTTGAGCCGATGAAATTTTACACAACCTGAAGAATTGTATTCCTGTTACTATTCTTCACATCTGTAAATATTATCTCTGTTATGAAAACGGCCGACGTTATGGTGCATTAACTTATTCAGGTAGTGTAATTGAAGCAGTTATATTAAATTTATTTGATTATTTATTTATTTATTCATTTATTTTAGTCGGAGGCATGAATCATGATTTTAGATCAAAATGTTCTAAAGATAATCTATTTGGTCAGCAAAAGTAATTTTGTATGATATAATTTTTTTTTTGCAGCTAACATTTAAAGGGATACCTACATGCACTTGTAAATACTATATGCGTACATGCAGTTGCTGACGCTGAAGGACTCGCTAACTCTCTTTAAAAATCTATTACTTGTTTGCTACTTGGTTATACTGCAATGTAGTTCTTATTGACCAAACAAACAAGGTCTTGGCTTTGCCAATGACATCATGCGACATCCGGGGAAGCACCAGTTCCATCTAATGATTGGCAGTCGTAAATACTGCCAATATTGACAATGATGTCATCACAAATCGTAAGTACAGAGGCTACTAGACTGCATTCAAAACACTTTACAGAAATAATTGTAATATGAAATAAAGGCACTGCCTTTGATGCAAACACACTCAGCCGACTATTTTTATCTGTAATGTATAAGATTTGATAGCAGTTTGTTGACTAACAAAGTTGGCCTCACGCGTCGGAGTCAACTGAGGTCACGTGATATGTTCGTTATTCTTTTTTATTTGTACTTTTTTTGTAGTTTTTATTTAAATTCAGCATAGCTTATATTTATTCAAAAGCAATCTTAAACAGGTTTATCAATAATCATTACTCATTTTTGGCTTATTTCGGCCCTCTCAATATACGATAGGATTTCGCTTAGAAACAGCAACCTTGAACGCTCCAACTGGCTAGAAATGGTTGGTTTTCGGCATGTTCATTCTTTCCAGTAGTTTGTACTAAAGGGCAAAGTAAACCGATTGTGACAGGACTTCTGATCGGTGCAAAAAGGTGTAGGGAAGCCCGGGGTAGTTATTTTGTGTAAGGCGACCTGTGATTGGTTAAAAATAAAGATGAATTAAAACTCAGTATTCTAATTTGAAGAAACAAATGTTTTTGTATTCCTGACTGTTTCAAAGAAATAAATGGTTCTGTGTATGTTTGCTGGAGCCAAAAGAAGAAGATTGCAAAGTTTCAATTTTTGATACCTGCCAACTGATGGGTTGCTACAAAAAAGTCCCAGAAAGTGCTGGTGACAGTGGTGTTTTTCCTTATTTATTTTGCTGTGCTAAGCCTGGTCTTTGAATTAAAACATAATTTGGAAGTCCAGCCATACCCTATAATAAACACTTAACCACCAAAAAGGGTGGAATTACTATGGAGTTCTATGGGGAAAATAATTAGTTCACTGTACCCTGAAAAGCTTTGTTTATTGAACGCATACAGCCATTGCTGACTTTAGGTCGATCAATGACTTTTGGTCTTTCAAACCATACCAAGGCTATGGCATTTTAGGAGCACTCGATTCCGATTTGAAACTCAGTAACGCAGCGGTGCAACGGGTTAATCAAAATACTGAAGCTAACAATATTGAAGTTGGGTCAGCTCGCAGAATGAAAGGTAATTCGGCAGAGATCAGTGTATTGAAACCACAATACACTAATTTCTGCTTTATGGAAGTACAGTCAAGACAATTGTAAGTTCGCACCGTTTTTTGTGTAAAGAAATGAAGCTTACGGAGACTAGTGTGCTTCCTTGCGGTGTTGGGCTACCCTGCAGTATTTAGTATGACCGCTTTCATTGACATAAGTTTCCCACAAAAATCTAGTTCTTGTCGCCAATCGTTAGCTGATGAAACAATGTACACCTAGATCAGATGTCACAGAAGGTGACCTCTGATCTGAGTCTAAACTGTTTGCCACTCCTCCAGCCAATTTCGGGACATATCAGCATACAGTAAAATGGTCTTGTTATTGGCTCGCCTGAACTTAAGTGCAGGAAGAGCTATAGAAATCACCACGGTGTTTGCCTTGCAAAGATGTTTAAGTGTTTAGTTAAAGTTTTTAAAGACTCACTACTTTCATACCTCGTGATGGATCTAGTTCACATGTATGAAGATAGATATTGGTCTGAAAATGTCATCAGGACACATGCCTGTGCTTGAAGGGTCGAGGTCACAGACTTAAAATTTTCAGGTTTCTGTTTTTGGTTTAAGAGCTCATTTACTCCCAAACCTTATCATGTACTCAATTAATTATTGGTATAATGATAGGTATTGTTCCAAATAATTCATCAGCGCCATCTTAACTCGTGGCTGTGACCTAAGGGTCACGATCATGGACAGTTTTCACGTTAAAAGTTTTTGGCTAAAGTATTGCCAGAACTTATGATGGATTTAATTCATATTTGTATGATGACAGATTTTGGTACAAACATTTCACCATGGCTATGACCTTGAGGTTTAGATCTTAGATTTTGTTTTTAGTTTTAAAAGCTCAGTATTTCCAAACCTTATGATTGACTTTGTTCATATTTGTCATGATGACAGATATTGATCCACAACAAAACTATATTGGCAAAGCCAAATTCAGACCCGCTATGCTGCCTGCAACAGTTCTTATGATAGTAGCACTGCATTTTTAGTTTGTCTAGTCAAGATTTGAACCACATAAATATGATAGAATGTGGAAAGTCGTTTCGCTGCAGACTGTTTCTCCCAGCAGGCACTTTCATTCGAAATTACAGTTTTAAATACACATGTATGCAGTATTTTTTATAAATATTCAATCAGTTTTATTTTTTCTTATTTTTAAATAACTTGGTAAACATATTTTACAAAGACTTTGTAGATTAGTGTTATCTTTTACCTGTACTTTGTGCAAACAATTGTCAGGAAAAAATACTGAAAGAAGCAGCTAGCATAGGAGACATGTTTTTCTCAAACTTTATTCTTACAAAAGCTAAAACCTCATAGAATCATCTTACTCAAATAACATGTCATGATACTTCTTTCTGATGACATGTATCTTGAATTACAGATATACTGATTTATTTTATTAATCAACTGACTGTAAATTTCATTTCTGACAAAGTTATGTATCTTAAGCTCATGCAAGTTAAAAGAAGAATCAGTTTGTTGTGTAGTTTAAACAAGGTTCAGTTATGTAAACGATACACTAACTAATGTTCTTAACCTTATTGTTACTTATTTTCTTTTACATATTATAGTTTAGTCAGTTTCATATCATTGTGCCACAACTTCAGCTATAGACGTTTTGTTAGTTTGCTTTTTTAAGCGTTTGTTTCATGTTCTTACTAGTTTCCATAAATAAAACAAACATTTTCAAACACCATATATGTGTTCTGTTCTTGTTTTTTTTATTCCAGTTTTCCATCGGTGCATACACCTCAAGCAAAAGATGGCGTAATACTCAAATATAATGGTACAGCTAAATACTTCGGAAATAGGATAAGAACACGCATGATACATCATAAATCGTGAACTTTTTTCGGCCCTTTCACGGGCGGCTGAATATACGATATGACTTTGCTTAGAAACCGTGAAAACCTTGAACGCTTCAAATGTTGGGAATGGATGGTTTTTGGTATACTGGTTCTTTCCAGTAATTTGCACTGAAAGCCTATGCTTTTATCAACGCATGCAGTCATTGGCTGACTTTAGCTTGACCACTGACTGTAGCTCATTCAAACTAACCACGGCTATAAGGTGTCAAAACTAAATGACGCAGGTGCAACGGGTTCGTCTAAATAGCGAAAACAGCCTTGTATATGCTAATATGGACTGGCAGTTGGGTCAGAAATGTGTACAAAATATCGTAGCATGAAAGATAGTTCAGCAAAGGTCAGTACATTGGAAACATAATAGACTCATTTCTGATTTTGGAGAGTATATCAAAGCGCATTTGTAAGTCCGCAACTTTCCTGTAAAGAATGGTCCACTTTTCTCACCTACAGCACTGATACTTGGATTACTAAAAAATTTAGACATGCCTACCGGAATTCAGGCATGACGTAAATTCACTGACTTTGTTTAAGAAATAGATCAGCTCTAGCAGTGATTTGTTGAGTAATAAATCACTGTTTGGAGGTCAGTTGTAAAGTAGATTAAATCACGAGCGCGGAGCGCGAGTGATTTATCTACTTACAACTGACCGACAAACAGTGATTTATTACTCAACAAATCACGCACAAGAGCTGATCTATTTCGATTTCAACACATAGAAAACGATGAAAAAGTAATTGTATCCTTCAGATTCTTGCAACTGTCCGCCATCACATAAATAAATCCCGCCAACAGTTTTGACCGTAACGCTGTTGTTTACATGCATTTCTTACGTTGTTGACGCGAGAAAAACGACGTTACACCGTCTAACGCCGTGGAAACGATGATTGACGTCAGCAAATTGTACAAATGACGTCGGAACGGCGCCAGACCGCGTCGTGCGCTTCCGCCCAGTGATTTGTTGCAGAATAAATCACTGAGTTTAACTATTGGCTATACAGGCAAGGAGTGTGAGAATAATAATTTGCGTTAGCGTCTGTTTCTGACCAAGTATCAGACCTGGGGCATTCATTACGTACTTCTTTAACAGCAAACCACATATAACTATTACTTACACAACTCAACTTGACAGTAATATGCTGCATTACGAAAACACGCCTATTCAAATATATTGAAATTTTCTCCTAAAAAACTGAAAATTTTCAGATAAAAAACTCTGATATTTTTCATATTTCTGCTCAAAACATAGATTGTGGTTACTCATTAGAACCGCCTCGGTGAGGCGGTTCTAACGAGTACCCACAATCTATGTTTTTGAGCAGAAATAAGACAAATAATGTATACCCCTGTAAACCCCAGTTTTATTATCTAAAAGTGGGGTTTAAGGGGGTCTAAACTAAATAGGCGTGTTTTCGTGATGATGAAAGCCGTTTCTAGTTTTTTTATTAAGACTATCCTTGTTAATCATTTATTGTTCTGCTTACCATGATGCTAAATTAAAGATGGCGAACGAGATAAAACGAAGTTTGCTACGAGATTCCACACCTAAGTATATTTGTCAGCCTCTTTACAGTAATGCAAACACTTCGTGTGTTTGCTATAAGTCAGAACAAAATGGACATTGACAGAATATTTCTTTCCAGAGAGAAGATACTATGACTAAATGCATTATCAGTGGTTAGAAAAATGTAATATTCCAATGAAATTAAAATAACTTACATATATTTTATTTCGTATGTACAAGGTACCCTAAATAGTCGCACAACTCTAATATATATATAATATTTCAACAAGTTCATTACACTACCTGTAACTGAGTCTAAAATTGCTGGAAGACTGTCAAACAATGTAGACTCTTATCAGACGCCGCATTTTGTAGCGTCTGATCTTGGTCTATACTGTTTGGCTCCGGCCTGTCTGTGCGAAATCTTATCGAATCGCCCACGTCCCCCTCCTTCCCCCACCCCCAATCCCCCCACCCCCGCTCTCACACACAGAATCAGATATTTTGAACCGACTATTGATCCGCCCCTGATTGCGGAAATATCTCAGTCGCATATTTGCCTGGTCTAAAATAACAATTTAAAGGTAAAACGTCCACGGATAGACCCCACTCGCACAATTTTGAAACAAAATATTTTGGAAGTGGTCGGAAGTTTTTGAAACGTGATTATCACTTCGTATATTCTCTAATAGGCATCCTGTATTCAAAGGCCTCTCAATTAAGTATAAGATATTAAAAGGCTCCGTTTTCCGTTTTATTATTGTTACATAAGTATGTTTGAAGAAACGTGGGAAAACTGTGCACCATATTAACCCTAAGTAATCTAAATTAAACCTAAGACAGACAGAGAGGCAGGCAGGCTGACGAAAACAATGTAGACCCAGATCAGACGCCGCGGTTTACCACACAACCAGCAATCCAACAATTTTCAGACATATCTATAAA
The DNA here is from genome assembly GCA_964016985.1 of Anodontia alba. NCBI lineage: Eukaryota > Metazoa > Mollusca > Bivalvia > Lucinida > Lucinidae > Anodontia > Anodontia alba. Next base: position 96,555,303 of record OZ024821.1, on the reverse strand, counting down.
GATTCTATATAAACAGATACGTACGAGTATGTTACAGCACAGATATTCTGCGACAAACGGCAATCATGGTTCGTTATTAACCCAATTGAAGTTGATAATTTTGCTTTCCGCTTTTATTTTACGACGGTGAGTCAGTCCGCAAACTAGGCGACGACTGTTTCAGACGACTGGCGCCTGACCGCAATGTCTCTGATCGGGATCATCGTGGTACCTATTTGAGGATCTCTTGTGTTTTGACTTCAGATCGCCATTGAGACAATGGCTTTGTTGCATCATAGTTTTGCAATAATATGTGTTTCACTTTAATGCTACAGAACCCTATGTGGACCAAATAAGTATTTGTGATTTGCAGCTCATTATAAAACATGCCTATTCAAATATTTTACCACCAAAAAATGAAAATTTTCAGATAAAAATTCTGATATTTTTCATATTTCTGCTCAAAACATAGAGTGTGTTACTCGTTAGAACCGCGCTGAGGCAGTTCTAACGAGTACCCGCAATCTAAGTTTTTGAGCAGAAATAAGAAAAATAATGTGTACCCCTGTAAACCCCAGTTTTACTATATAAAAGGGGGTTTAAGGGGGTCAGAATTATATATGTTGTTTTCATGATGTGAATCGGAACTAAGGGTGAGTCTCCAGTGTGTGTGCCTGCACACTTTGGAGTCCCTTCAGCCGCAGGCCGTTCCCCTGGGGAAATAGATGACTGGTTCATTCACCGTGCTCCATTTGTGTGTAGGATTGGTGGTATGTTATCCGTATTGCATCCTCGAACACAAGAGTTAGCGTAACCTAGCCTTGGTGTTCTATGATGAATGCTGTGATAGCCTTGTTCCCTGTTATGAACTATATATAGCTTGTCCGACTTTTAAACCATGCATTTTAAAATTGCCTGTGATACGCTTTTATGTACTCTATGAGATATTTTAACAGCCCGACAGCTGATACACGTTCCATACTTATTCTACATTTACAGTTTACCCGGTTTTCGCTAAGACATTTTTAAATTTTAAGTTGGAATAGTTTATCAGCAGTCCCAATTCTAAATCTCTTAATGATTTAATATCTTAATTTTTACTGTATATATTGTATATATGTGTAGGTATGATGACTGTTTACTTTTTTTACTTATTATTTGTACTTTTAGTTTCTGCAGAGGGCCACAAGGTAGACTAGCTAATATAGCTAATTGTGTTACCCTCTTTAAACATTGTATAAATAAATAAATAAATAAAAATAGTATTCCAAACATTTCGTTTTTGTTCTTGCTAAATGATAATATCAGCATATCGAAAAGTTTGTACTGTTAAGGACCGCAACTTCTTTTCCAAATATGTTTTTTTTTTTCCTCTCTTGTAATGTCAAATGGTTTTTAGACTATAGTATCATTAAATGAATGTATTACCGGAGAGAGGACTATCTAATGCTGTTATAACTTGTGTACTTATCTCTTTGTTGAACGTGTAATAAAATATCATTAATCTAAAGTTAAGGTTGAGTTTTTGCGCGAGTAAAACTAGTTTAATCAATTGTAGTCTGGAAACCCCTAAGAGGGTAATTGGCAAACAGCGCAGACCCAAATCAGACGTCGCAAAATGCGGCGTCTGATCAGGGTCTCCACTGTTTGCAAATAGTTCAACCATTTTTCTCTCAGAATATCTAAATCACACAGTCTGACATACCTTATATCGAAATTATTATTTTCCAATATGTAGTGTGGGTCAGTTCATGCAGTCTACAATGGGTTAAGGCGCCCAGTAGATATTTTACAAGGCAGTTCCACTGATGCAGTTCTTCGTTGTTCGTGTGTCTGTGGTTTCTTATATGAGCAAGCGGACGACAAAACCTACAATAAGAGTTGTGCGACCAGCGAAGACTCCGATCAGCCAGCACATCCGCGCTGGCTGATTTGAGTCTTCGCTGATCGCATGTGCCTTCTACAGCCTCAGGGCTATCCGCAGAGGAAACATGGGAATCTTTGCCATACAGGGTGAAAGTACAGGCTGATCTGAGTCTTTCCTGGTCACACAGATCTTATTGTAGGTTTTGTCGTGCACTGGCTCATATTGTGTTTGGTCTGTCACTGTAGGCCCCTCGTCTTTCCTTCTTTCGGGACCTTGGACAGGCTTTGCTTCGTGGTTATGAAATATCCTGGGTATACGTCTGCAAAGAATATGTATCCAGAAGAGCCGTCTCTTCAGAATCTACACTGTTTGCCATTTTCGTGTTGATTACTGACGGAAACCCTTACTTGCAACACTGGACTCCAGTGATCAAATTCACAAACAGAAGTGTTCTTTTTAGAACCTCAGTGCTGTAAGAATAGCAGACTTTTATGTCCAGCATATTGAATTCAATAAACAATAGATGATTGTCGTTTCAAACTGCGAATATTATACCACAAGCTTGTGTTTCCAGCCTTATTGGTGGTGTTCAATACAATGACCATTATCAAATCCAAGCTAGCGTTCTAGATAAATCTACAGCGGGTCGTTATAGGCCCGTCAGCTATCCTGACGAGCCGATAACGGCCCGCTATAGATTTAGGCAGAATGCTTACTGGGATGGTAGTAAGAAGACAGGCCAGGGGAATGGTTACATTTTCAGAGGAGGTAACTCTGTTAAAATCATTATTGCCTCCCTTCTAAATAGGGAACAGTGGTGGTGTTCAGTTTGTAGCTGATAACGAATGTTACCAAATGGGCTGCATCAAGCGAACATTTGTCTTCCAGCATGCACAAAATGCACAGATTCAGATTTATCCCACGCATGCGCAAAGCCTCATCTGGGTATTTGCTCTCCATTGATACATTCTATAGTGTACAATAATTCTGTTAGCGGACAGGGAAGGCCATGATCAGCCTGCTCGGACTTCGCTGTATGCGCAGACTGATCTGTCTTCGCTGCTGGCTCATTGATGGGAGTAGTGAAAAGGGTTCGGGTGAAGTGTTACACTTTCAGAGGGCAATTCTTTAAAAATCTTTATTATCTTCCGTCTAAAACGGAATCTACTCTAAAAAGTAATGGCGGTTAAATGTATAGCTTACAACAGACGTTACCAAAGTACACGCTGTATCTACGCCACTATGGGGGAATTTATACACTTTCAGGTGAGACAACTGTCAAAATTGTTATGTTCCCTTTTGAAAAGTTGTCTTCTCTATAAAGGAATAATTTGCCTCTACAGGGAGTCAGTTCTTCCCTTAGAGAGTAGACCCCTTCTAGAAGGGGCTTGGCGTTCAGAAACGCCAACATGACTTCACAAAAGTTGTCTCTCTTGGCGGAAATGACGTAACATATTTTTTTATCCCTTCCCCTTTAGAACAACATTAGAACAAAGTAAAATCATCCCTTTTGCTGCTCAACAACAACAACAAATAATAGTAATAACAATAATGATGATTATAATAATAATGATTCAGAAGAAGAAGAAGAAAAATAAACATTTTTGATCGAATTGGTCAAAATTAAGCATCGTTTGATTTTAATGTGAAATTTACCCATTTAAGCCTGGTACATTGACAAACAGTGTAGACCAGGATCAGACGCCGCAGAATGGGTCTACACTGTTTGCATTAAGTTCAGAAGTTCCTACAAGACATGATAATTATAAAAACTACGCAAACACCATTTATAACGAGCTTAAGCGACTTGCGAAGCATGTCACCACCTGCGAAACAGGTGGCGAAGCTCAAGCTCGTACTATAGGTATCGTGAGTCTCTCACATTCTATGCAGAAGAGCTCGCATGCGGCGGTTGACTGGTTTCCCATATCTACAGTGGAGTGTATCGGCGTAATGTTGAATCCGAAAATCAACGCCGGAGCCCTTGGCCTGGTTTCCGAAAAATATGATGATCAGATACGCTCCGCTGCAAACATGGAAAGTCAGTCAGCCGCCGCAAGCGGTCTCATTGGGTGTAAAGAATCGTATAGCCAATGAAATAAAAGAAATTTTTACGCCATTGACACGGATGACTGCACGACTGATCTGCGTTTTAGCCGCTATTTTTAATCTGAGATTTCTCTCGCATTAAACAACATTTTTTTATATTTTGAGGGTGAATACTGAAGCATTGCTGTAAAATATGGATTACATCCCTACAGCACATAACAGGAATTATGCATAGGGAAGAATTTATCGCTGACAACATGATAAAGGTAGGATATACGATGATTTCAGCTGACGGCGATCAGCTGATCTTTCGTGTTTTAGTGACTTTCGTCTGTACACACAAGCTGCACAATGATTTGCTTGTCAAATTGTGTCGTAGCTCGTGTTATTGATAAACATAAGCATCCATAAAGTTAATACCTAGAAACCGAGTCACATTGTATGGCATAATTGATAGCAGTAACGACGCCGTGGAGAGTACTACGCCTTACCCCAAAGCCCAAAAACCAAGGCAGACCGATCGACACGGATGCAACGGTTGCATGCCAATTTGTAAACGCCTGTCAAATTAATGGTGTTTTTAGGACATGCTTCCATTGTACCCTGAAGGCATCAAATTTGGATATCACGGATGGCAGATTTTAGGTAATTCAGACTGGGTAATATAGCTATATTTAGTATTAAATCAACCTCTTTTCACTTGCCACACTTTTTAAATATGTAAAAAAAAGTAGAGCGATGTTTCTAGGACACCCTGATTAAATATTGATGTAAGCATAATATTCGATGTTGTGCACTTTGTCTCGGACCTATTTAAACTGATTTTACCTGGTGAAAAAAAAAAAGAAAAAAATACACAAAATGCTTAAGCTCGTTTCATAGGTAACTCCTATTTATTTCATATTATAGGAAATGGACCTGTCCATAAATTTAAGGTGGAAGAGTCCACTCGGCATAAATGGGTTAATGATAATGTCAAGTACAATAAGAAATATTGAAGTAAAATACAAAGCTTCCGACAGTCATTTCAAACAATGATCTACAAACTCTATAACTTAGTTACAATAACTTATTGCGCTATAATTTAAACTGAAACACTGTCGCAGCCTTGTCCTACTGTTGTCATTCGCGTTCAATTGTTTTCCGTCATAAATAGATTATTTACTATTGCGTTACAGTGAATTGCACTAATTCGTGTAATTATAGTTCTAATTGGAGGTTGTTTATATTAGTTCGATCTCTGAACCCTCTTGCAGAGACGACAAGTCCCACATCGTTTGAAAAGATAATTTTAGTTCTAAATTAAAACATCTTTACTATCACCTGTTGGATGTTATCACGTCTGCAAGCGCAAGTGTTCATTGTATTGTAAAATGGGGAGAGAACTCTGCACGAAGTGGAAGAGGGCATAATAGAGTTTATTTGGTTGTTTTGATCGATTACGGAGAAATAATTCACTAGTGTTCTAAGGCTTGCGCGTAAAAAACTGGTGAGCGAAGCGAATGAGTTTTTTTACAAGCAAACCTTAGAACACGAGTGAATTATTTTTTCGTAATCGATCAAAACAACAATACAACTATTTATTACATTTTTATTCATGTTTTACCTTTGATTTTTTTCAAATTCAGCCGTTATGATATCCTACCAAAATAGTTCAAGTTAGTGCAAGAATTTCAGGAGGCGTTGCCTAGTTTGAAAATCAGTCGCCATTTTGTTTTCTCTTAAATGTAAAAATCATCCTATGCTTGAAATACAGACACAACAATGTATCGAAAGTTGAACTGGCTTATTAACAAAATCACACTTTATATTTGTGTTGCTTTCCTCAAAAACGCCAGCTAGACATGAAAATTGCCGTCTGATTTCCATGATGTTATAAAATTTTCCGCAAAACATCAACTATTGTTATTGCTGTTACCAATATCAGCAACGTCTCCTAGCAATTATAACGTCAAAACGTTCGAAATGAACGAGTAATTCAATTATAGATTATAATTCACCGATAAATCTTAGTAAATCACTACTGAAAATGTATTAAATAAAGTGTTTGTTTGTTTTTTTTGTGTGTGTGTGTGTTTTTTTTTTTTATCGATTACGGAGAAATAATTCACTAGTGTTCTAAGGCTTGCGCGTAAAAAACGAGTGAGCAAGCAAATGAGTTTTTTACAAGCAAACCTTAGAACACGACTGAATTATTTCTCCGTAATCGATCAAAACAATAAAATAAACTGTTTATTACATTTTAATTCATGTTTTACTGTTGAATTTTCATTAAGCCGTTATGATTTCCTACCAAAATAGTTCCAGTCAGTGCATGAATTTCAGGAGGCGATTATCTCGAAGTGAAAATCTGGTCCCTGTTTAAATATGAAAATCTAAAAAAAAAGTATCAAAATATTGCGGAGAAAGGGAGAAATTGCTCCTAAGGATATATCAAAGTATTTCAGAGAGCCCAATGGACTTCGAGATAACGAGAGTCGACTGCATCTTCTAAGGGTGAGTAAAGTTCGGGCACGTGCTGAGGGGCGTATACAGCCCTGCAACTACAATGCTGTCATATGAAGATCCCGATGAAACCAAGACTTCGGTTTCCAAGGGCAACATTCATAGGTTTAGTTGACTAACTAAACGACTAATCGCCTTTACTCTCTCTCTCTCTCTCTCTCTCTCTCTCTCTCTCTCTCTCTCTCTCTCAAATAAAAAAACTCTGATATTTTTTTATATTTCTCTCTCTCTCTCTCTCTCTCTCTCTAGTCTCTCTCTCTCTCTCTCTCTCTCTCTCTCTCTCTCTCTCTCTAGAGAGAGAGAGAGAGAGAGAGAGAGAGAGAGAGAGAGAGAGAGAGAGAGAGAGAGAGAGCTGCATTGTCTGGACAACGAACTATTCAGAAATTGTTGCATGATCAATGAATATACGTTTTTTTTTTTTTTTTTTTTTTTTTGCTTTTGTTGTTCTTATCATCTGTTCATGCAATCTTCACGTTGACTAATAACATGTTTTATCCCTGTTATTCAGTGGCGTAACGTCATGTCATAAAAATCGTCCGACCACACGTTACATAACACTTTAGCGGAAACAAATAACGTCATGCCGAAGTCCATGTCATCAATGCAATTTCTGTTGAATAATTGTCAACTTTCGGATGAATTTCGTAGGGACTAAACCACGAGTTCGAATTAGCCTCGTAAACGGTGTTCGAGCTATTCAAGAGGAAGGGCCAACAAACTATGACAAACCTACTTCAGCTAATAATTGGCCAAGCCAATTCTACCAAGTGATATTCTAATTTTGGAACTCTTGCTTTTCAGAGAAATTAAGATTTAATATGTCAAAAACATAAGTAAAGATACCCAGGAAATGCAAAGTCACGAAGCACAGCTATCCCGAGGCACCAAAAGAATGAGAGATTGGGAACAAATCATTACGAAAACACGTTTGTTCAAATAAATAGAATATTACACCTCCAAAAACTGAAAATTTAAAATAAAAACCTCTGATATTTTTTTTTTATATTTCTGCTCAAAACATAGACTGTGGATACTCGTTAGAACCGCCTCGGCGAGACGGTTCTAACGAGTACCCACAATCTATGTTTCTGAGCAAAACTAAGAAAAATAATGTTTACCCTTGTAAACACCAGGTTTTCTATAAAAAATGGGGTTTAAGGTGTTCAAAATTATATAGGTATGTTTCCGTGATGCATGGCAAAACAAGCATCATGTATGAAAGCAACTACGCACACAAAAGAACTGTAACAGAAGAACCTCATTTGAACAGTTAGTAGAAAAAAAAATATTGGGTGGCTTAAACCAAGGGCTGCATTCAGAAGTGCAAAGTGACAACGATTGTTTGGCTCTGGATCCATGTAACTAATGACCAGTGCCAACAGAAACAGGGATACAGGGCAAAACTCTCGCGAGTAACTTGCACAGTAGAACGCAGCCCGGTTTTAATTGCGCGAAACTTCACCCTTAATTCTGATGCAGCTCTAAATTACAAACATAATTTTGGTTCGCAAATGGATCTTCTGCCTCATCTCTGAAACATCACAGTATAACACTTTAAAGGTGTAATTAGATGGGTTTTTTCACTCTAAAAGAGCCAAGGCAATTTTATCTACGTAATTTCTACTGTCAAGTCTGAATCTCTCTGAAAAGCAAAGGTACCAAATCTGAATGTCGTTTAACCATATATCGTCTGCTGCAGTTGTAATGGGCGCATAAAGGGTTAAAGGCGATGATTTATAGTGGGCTTAAGTGGGCTTTAAGCCGTCAGTGACACCAAATTCAATTATGAACAAAATTAATATTTCCTTACCTTGTCATATGGGTCAGTGTCTGAAAGTTTATTACCCATATAAAACGTATTTATGTTTATTTTTCACATAAACACATAAACTACAATGATACAATGAACTTCAAATAGGTTTAAATCGATGACATAGGCACCAATTCCTTACCCTAGGTTCAAATGTTGTGGAAAATACAAAATGATTTTTCGGTCTGCATAGAGGCTCCCTAACTAAGTGAAAAGTCACAGAAAAAGAGTGAAAATCAATTTACAATCGACTCTCGTTAGCTTGACTTCGCTTATCTCGAAAAACCGCTTATTTCGAAGTGAAAATCTTGTCCCTGTTTAACCACGAAAATCTAGTAACAGGTAACAAAATATTGTGAAAAAGAAGAGAAATTGCTCCTAATTTCTCCTCTTTTCCAGAATATTTTCAATATACCTCTAACTTAACTAGTCAAATTACATATTCAGTTGTGGAATATGGTTGTTCGAGTTATTTTTTCTCACATCTGCAAATCTGATTCGAAGAGATACGCATGGATATCTTGAAGTATTTCAGAGGCTCCCTTGGACTTCGAAATAACGAGAGTCGACTTGAAATCATTCCGATGAACATGAAAGCAAACACCTCTTGGCAAAGACTGGCAGCCAGAGCTAAAAAAAAAAAAAAAAAAAAAAAAAAAACGAAAAAAAAAAAAAAAAAAAAAAAAAAAGAAACATTAGTTGCACCACAGAGAGTCCGAACACAGACATAAAATCAGACATCAACCTGAATCCTCGTTTATTGTTGTTTGTTCATTCTGCTCGTTCTGTTTCGATTAAGTTCTGTTGAATGTTGTCAAGTCATGTCCTTCAAACCTCATCTGTTGCCTGGCGAGAGCTATTTTCCGTAAATGTGGCAATTTCTGGGTATCCCAATATTTGTTTAGTGGACAAAAGACAAATGCTAGTTTTGTCTGAGAAAGTAGAACACAGAGAAGTTTGAAGACAAACTTGTTTGTTTGCTGATATGTTGGACAAAATGACTGTAAACTAAACTAACAATGGTCTTCTGAAACAGATTCAGGAAGTCGTATTTCAGTCCAAAGCCCGACTCACCGTCGTGCGCTTAAAGAGGGACGCAAAGATATCAACCATGATTAGGTCAAACGTACATACGCGACAGAAAATTGAAATGATAGTTAACTATGACTAATGCTTTTAGAAAGCAAATAACAGCCGACAAAATACAAGAACTACCACAATCTCAGATCATTGCTAGGAGTAAAACCCATCAGTGCTAAATGCAACCGTATGCAATACAAGGACTGTAATAACAGAGATTATAGATAAAGCATTGCAGAGTAGTAGAAAAAAAATCATAAACCTGTTCATAGGATAAACAATCATCAAATGAATAACATTAGAAGCACTACCAGATGTAAGTTGATTTGTGACAATATTAGGTTCTAATGAATATAAAATAGTTTAATAGTGAGCAAATATACTAGTAACCAACCATTTTAGGAGGTAAGATATTGACAGGCTTGCAGGGATATAGCACTGTAATATGGATGGGTGTAATGAATAAGATGAGCAACTGGTGCAAGTATTTTGTTGGCTTAAGTCACTTATCGTTTCTTTTTGAACTACCATAGAAAAAAACAGATAAATAGCTAAATGGTCTGATATTGCTATGCTTGTCTATCTATTGTAGATTTGTATTGACGCCATGTTTGGGGAAAGTTTTACCTTTTGTTGTACAGTCGAACTTCAGTGGCTCGAACACCGTTAAGACCATGTCAGTTTGTTCTAGATATAGGTAGTTCGGGCAATTGAGGGTTAATTATACGAGTAGCGTCAGAGGGATAATTTAGTGATGCATTACGAACACATGCCTATTCATATATACTGAAAATTTCACTATCAAAAACTGAAAGTTTTCAGACAAAAATTCTGATATTTTTCATATTTCTGCTCAAAACACAGAGCTCGGCGAGGCGGTTCTAACGAGTACCCACAATCTAATTTTTGAGCAGAAATAGGAAAATTAATGTATACTATTTATATATTAATTTATAGTTTTACTATATAGGAGTGGGGTTTAAGGGGGTCAAAATGATACAGGTATATTTTCGTGATGTCTTTTCGATCTTCTATATAATAATGTTATGTTAAATATACTCATTAGAACTGCCTCAATAAGGCAATTCTAATGAGTACAATAACACATATGTTCTTGTAAAAATAAGAACATGCCCTAAAATATCGCGCTGTATTTGTTTTCTTGAGCTATCGGAAGAACTTTCATGGGTCTCAAAAAGTTTGAATCAGCCACGGTAACGAGTTTACTTGATTTTGTTAGAAATCATACAGAAGCGTTTTACAATAATAAATGCTAAACTGATTACTTCACAATCAAACGGGCTATTTCAAACATATTGTAAAGCAATTAGATTTGCGACATGTTAAAACTGGTTTAAGCCCCCAGTAGGTTTGCTGCTAACAGTTCCACGGTGTTTCTATTGCAGTTCTTCTTTGTTTTCTTTGTTTATGCGTCACAGCTGTTGTGTTTGTGCTGCGTGGCGGCCGTAAAACGTCTCTCCGCACGTACAGTTGACTCTCGTTTTCTCGACCTCGCTTATCTCGAATAACCGTTTATCTCGAAATGAAAATCTGGTCCCTGCCTAAACATGAAAATCTAACAACAGGTAGAAAAAATATTGTGGAAAAGAGGAGAAATTGCTCCTAAGGAGCAATTTATCCTATTATCCACAATATTTTTAATATATCTCTAACTTCAGGAGTCAAATTACATATTCATTTGTTAAAGGTGGTTGTTCGAATTATTTTTTCCTCAATTCTGCAAATCTGATATGTAGAGATACAGATATCTCAAAGTATTTCAGAGGGTCCCTTGGAATTCGAGATAATGAGAGTCGACTGTATATTTAATGCTGTTATTATTCCATCCTCAGGGATTGCACTTACAATCGCTTAGCACAGTTCCCTTTCCTTTACTATATACCTCTTTCTGTATTCACCGCCGTTCTTATCTCGTTTACAACAACTGCCTGCTTTATGTTTCTATGGATAAGTATTAGGCATTGCACTGTTTTTGTAGGTTGGTGTTGTACTTTCATTCTTTCTAAGTGAAGAATGAGTATTTGCAAGCTTACATCTGGTTCTGATAATCGATTTTATGTCGGTATGGCATTTCCTCCATATCAGCTTCAATTACTACTATTATTTACTTAAAAATTAGAATTTCTCCTTCAAGGTTACATTCCGCATCTTCTCTGCGGATTCGTTCATCTCAAAATCACACCTCTTAAACTTGATTTTGTTTCTTCAATTTATCTCCTATTACCAATATTTTTCGGAATGATCTTAAAATCAGAATCTCGCCGTCGCCGTTAAAATCCCTATTCTGAATAAGTATGTGAATCCATATAGAAGGACAGGGCCCAGTTGTTCAAAGCGTCGTTAGTTTAACGAGCTCGTTAAGGGTTATTTCGTTAACTGTTTTAGTGGATTCAATATACAATTTTCTGATATTTTTGCTGAAAAAATGTGAGTAGCTTTTTCACTAATCACATTTTTTCAGCAAAAAATTTCAGCATAATTGCGTATCACTCGATGTAAATTTTAACGAATCGTTAACTAACGATGTCGTTAGCTTTGAACAACTAGGCCCTGGAATATATCCCACCATTAGTAAGTGCAATGTCAAATGGTGTAGTTGTTGCAAGCATTTGTTTGTAAGTCTACCACTACATAATATAATCTATTAATGGTAGATGATTTATTATCAGTAATATGGTTGACTCAGATTGGTATTCCATAAAAGTATTTGTTTTGACTTGAAATGCTAAACACTGGGAAACGCAATATGTTGGACAAACCGGACAAGCCATCAAAAAAGGTAAGAGAAAAGTCTAGGGAGTGCCACAATCACAAACCGCAGCCCTTCCCAGACCTCAAGAGGAAGAGGAAACCGACAAATCTAAACAAGCACAAACCGAACAAACGTACGAAAAGCATTAAGATTAGCTCTCTCTTCCCCAAGCGAGGTAATCGCAATACTAAAAGGACTGAAAAACACAAGAACAAAATGACACTAGGAAAGACAAACAACAAATTGCCTTGTAGAATAAACCACAAAGCAACAAAGAGTAACACCGGGACCACCGCCTTAGAACGGTCGGTAGAGCAAACCACCGGGGGATTTAAAGCACTTTTACAGCTAGCTAACTTCACCCTGGGTCCCGATGCTACTCTCAATACAGAAATACATAAAAATTCGGTTCGCATAAAGGCTCCCAACTCAGTCAATGCATCAAAGCGAAAACATAAAAAATCAAATTAATCACTATAATAAACAAAGACGAGTACTCATGGCCTAATTATACTGTATGCCAGAGTAAATGAAAACCAATAGTTGAACCACGGCGGGCCAAGCCAAAGACATATCGTCAAGCCCCACCCCACTGGTTAAAGTTTTACGAAGAGGCCGTCATTGAGTCTGAGGCCCGAACCGCCGTCGTGCAATTAAAGAGTGAAGCATAGCCATCAACAATGATTGGGTTGACAACTAGGCATGCAGTCTGCCGCATAATATCCAGGCTATAGCCAATTCTTTTATAACGGTTAATAAGTTTTCTGAATTGCTCCGAAAAGTTAGATTTACCTACAATTTTTCTAAATCTGTACACTAAGTCACTGTAAAATTCGGGTTCCGATATACCTTGTTGCAGAAGTGTTTTCAGACTGACGCTATAGTTTTCTAACAAGGTACTGTGTCTGCGATAAAATTTCGAAAACGCCTTACGAAGTTTAAAATAACGATAGCCCTGCCTAAGAAGTTTGGCAGTAAGGGCTTTATTACGGTAGTTAAAGTCATTAAGATTTGAAGAAGCTCTGGCAAATCTTATAAGTTGAGATATGTATAAAACAAGGTTTTGTTGAACATTTCTATAAAACATAAAAAGTCCAAAAGAGTATAATAGGTTTCTGTACCGACACATACTTGCCACTCTCCTAAAGACCTTTTGATTTAGTCAGTGGAAAAAAAAAACAACATTTACGTTAAAATGCATCTTCTACATTTTTAACCATTAAAGGTATGAAACTTTATTAAAATGGATAAAGATTTTACAAACTGAATTTAATGATAATATATCACCAGGGTGATATTTCTAAATCACCAGATTTTTCTACTTCTTCTCTGTTTGATAAAAAACTAGATCTCATGGCTCTCGAGTGAACGGTAATGTTAAACGCGTATCTTGTATTGATATGACACTTTCTGAACTTAACAACCTTCTAAAATAATTAAGAAGACATTCTATGTTATCTGTACATATCAGGTATTAAAATCTCTCTCTATTTCTTCTTTAAGAAAAGTAGACACAGAAGTTGGTAAATTTTGTGGCATTTTGAGTTTTCTGCACTTATATTTATTTTTTCATATGTGGAGTGTGTGATATGGTGGTGGTGGTGTGTCTGTGGGGGATGGGGGATGTAATTTTGCTATGTTTAGTATTTTATGTGGAATGGTTTTTATAACACCGAAGACACATCCTCGCCATGAATATTTGGAGCTATCCTCGGGGGTTGCTTTGTGTATCGGCGACTTCCGATTACTGTTGGCAAACATAAGCAGAAGATTTGTATGTCATTTTCATTCGTATGAAATAAGGTGTTAACTTATCAAAAATTCATAAACTATATTTGGAGATGCCCAGGAAAGCCACGACCACACATTACCCATCCCCGCCAAATTGCACTGGATAAGGGTTAAATGACCTAAAATGCAATACAAAATGGTATTTCAAGGGAAACAGAACAAGCGAACGAAGCCAAATAAGTATTAATTGACAAGAAGTGGCAATGCAAAACAGCACGGCATTTAAACAACAACGAATGAAGAGGAACTGCATTAGAAATATCGCCATAGAATGGTCAGCTGCAGAGTTAAACCTGTTCTTTAATCCTGGCAAAGTTCCAGCAATAAATGATTGTTCGGTCCGCATAGCGATTCCCAAACATCGCTAAAACATGCCTTTATAATTTTGACCCCTTTAAACAACACTTTTATATAGTAAAACTGAGGTTTATAGGGGTATACATTATTTCTCTTATTTCTGCTAAAATATAGATTGTGAGTACTCGTTAAAACCGCCTTGCCGAGGCGGCTCTAACGAGTACCCATAATTTATGTTTTGGGCAGAAATGTGAAAAATATTCGAATTTTTTAACTGAAATGTTTCATTTTTTGGTGGTTAAATTTTCAACATATTTGAATGGGCATATTTGACGCTGCCTCTATGTGACTTAGTTGCCTGGTAGCGTTAAAAATCTGAATAGAATAGATAGGCATATTTTCGTAATGCTCATCAGCGAGTCAGAAAACATTAAACTTTCAATACTATAATGAAATTAGGATGACACTCGACTACAAACTGGAATGCCAAGAGCCTAATTTTCAATGAATATATACAAAATATTCACGGGATTTTCTATTGGATTTGCAACTCGAGGCCGCTGTTTTCTCTTAAAAGGATTTATGAAGTGCATGTATACTCTTTGCTCATCCCCATTTCAGAGCATTTCATACTAATCATGACCTGAGTCATGGAAGGGCTTGCTCACCTTCATATCAGCCCTACCTGAGCAGACAGAATCACAAGATATTGAATTAGAATACATAGCAAACGCCCTTATTATACAGCACAGGTTCACAGATCTGAATCCACGTTCTTCACCTTGGAAGCTCGGCTTTGCTCGGTGTATTTCATAAATTCCGTTCTTAACCTGGTCTGCCTTCGTCCTTTAGCAGAAAGTCGTTTTTTGCACGACGCTTTACTCAGAGGATGTAAATTTACAAAGGTGTGTCATGGTTCGAACGATGCAAGACCATTTGTCATAACTACTTATGCACCAAAGGTTTTATTCTATTTAGTATTTGTTTGTTCTCTGTGTTTTAATTATTTCAATTTTTGTTTGTTTTTAATTTTTTTTTTATTTGTCCGATAGTAAAAATATTTGCAAAAGATAAAAAAAAAAATGATGTAGGTAGTTTAGATGCAGATTTTGAGCATGATACACTTGTTAAAAATTTCTGCAATTTTCACAATATTGTTATGGAACATCGATAACTTAAAATCAGAGAAAAGAAGCAAAACATGTGTTCCAATAAAGACTTCCTTAAAAAACATACTCAGTTTACTATGGGAAGTGCATAGGTCAGACACATTTATGGCCATAAAACTAATTTTTACGGTGACTATTTGAAAACAAATCACATGAACAGAAACGGTAAATGGTTCCTGATAAGACGGTTTCAAACACAAGTCAAGTTTTCCATCTAGATGAAAACGCCAATGAGAGCGCCAAACGTCTTTTCTAAAGTTATTGAAAGCATAGTAAATATTCAAACATCTTAATTAATTAACACACTTCTCCTAAATTTGGAATGACTCCATTATCATCACGAAAACATGCCTATATAATTTTGACCCCCATAAACCCCACTTTTATATAGAAAAACTGGGGTTTACAGGGGTATACATTATTTTTCTTATTTCTGCTCAAAAACATTATTTTTCTTATTTCTGCTCAAAAACATAGATCGATGAGGCGGTTCTAACGAGTACCTACAATCTATGTTTTTTAGCAGAAATAAGAAAAATATCAGAATTTGTCATCTGAAAATTTTCATATTTTGGAGGTAAAATTCTTATTGTATTTGAATAGGCGTGTTTTCGTAATGACTATTTGTTGATGTGGCTGAAACTGCCGGACGAGCAACAAATAGTACATACCTTCATCAGAAGAAGTATTTTTATCTGGTCTACCCTGTTTGTCAAGGTCTTTCTTTCTCAATGCTTAAGCTAAATAAGGTATCCAGGAAAAACAAAACGCTTTCTGACATAACCGTTTTGAAAAGTAGGAAAATTACCAATATTTTACCCTACAGAAACAACTAGGATTACAATTAAACTCCAACGTTCCGCAAGCAGCAAATGCGAGTCAATTTAGCTTCTTTCTCTAAAACAGAGCTTGGCATTCATTTCATATCCAGAGCTTAACATTCATTATTTTTGTCTCTATTTTGAATATAACATCGAACCCTGTGTTATTAAGGATAATTTAAATGAATTACCAAAAAAAAATTGTCCTGTTTTCAGGAAGAACAGCTTTGAAAAATGTCTGAATTAAATGTCAAGCATTGCTCTCGACTAAAACAAAAGAAAAGTGTTCTTTTAAAATGTCGTCTGCTGATAGTTAAAGTCAACTTGATAAAGGTGAAAGTAGATAGTGTCAAAAGTGTATTTGTCTTGTCAATACCCTTCTTATGTGTATGACTCAGCGCATGTGAATGATTGTTCGGTTCTTCTTTGTGCGCATGCGCAGTGTGAATCATTTCTAGGTTTTTCCTTGTGCGCATGCGCAGTGTAAATGAATGTTCGGTTCTTCCTTGTGCGCATGCAGCGCACAAGGAAGACCCGATCAATTATTCACATGCATCACCTTATTTGCACATGCATTCGTTGTTTCCACACCTGTAATATTGGGTTTGTGTAGATTGTTGACAGTGAGTAGCGATGTCCATTTTAAGCCCACCAGTCGAACAAGCTAATCCGGCCTTCAGTGTTTGCATTATGGCATAAAGCTGTTTTTTCCTCATCATGTGACACAAATGAGAGTTTGGGTTATAGATCCGGGTGGCCTCTTATTGCTCATCCGGGGATTTAAAGTGAGATGTAATCACTCCAGGGTTTTATTTCAAATATCATGGGTTATCATGGATTATCAGATAATCACGGCGAAGATACCCCAGGCGAGGAAAGAATGTTACACGCGTCGAGTATGTGGGTCGAAACAAAACTCCCGAATTTCAGCTTAATTTATTTATTCAGAATTTTCAGAATAATAACCCTTAAAGTGCTCAGCAGAATTGAAGCTGACGACATTCTATTTTTTTAAGACTTGGCATTTAATAAAATACTATGTCTTATTTTCTTTGAAAAATACAACAGCAAAAAAAGTCAAACTATCGTCTTCTGCAGTTGTGTTTCGCACTTTATGCACCAGTCATTCGAAACTCTGGCCCCTGCGGGGCCGGGGATAGCGGAAGCATAGCGGGGCTTAAGTGTCGTAATTTAACCTTCAATTAGTCCTAGCAGTGCCGTAGATGTGCCGGGGTATAAACTTCCCACCAAAATGCTTTGCATACATAAGTTAGAGCCACATCAACCTCAAACTTTAGTTTTCTAATCTGTCAATGATACTTTACCTTTTGAATTTAGCTGTATCGCGTACACCAGAGCTTTTACCATGAAAAAGATACAGGTTGATTTTTGCAACACAGAGCAGACTTTTCCAGGACACAACAACTGTGGTGGGGCTTTTAGCATAAATTTGTCCCCGCAGTGCAGGGCATTTAGCAGAGCTTTATAAACTGAAAAGTTAAAAGCCCCGCTATTCCCCTGCCCCGAAGGGCCGGGGGCTACAAATGACTGGTGCATTAAGGGTAAATGGACATGACGCTGCTATGGAACTGACATCATACAATTTTGGTCATGTAACTGGTATAGATTTAACAGCACAATGTCGGATATGGAAAAGACCAGAAATGAACAGAACAGAACAAATTTTATTTAGTCAATCGTGACAGTCAGAAATGGACAAAAGAATTAAGAAGGCTTGGATTTTATACTCGGTAGGTATTCCGCTATTTTGTACAAGAGAGACAACTTTTGTGTCTTTCTGTTTGCCTTCCTGCACACCTGGTCTATTCTAAAAAGGGGAGCAAATTTGTTTCTTTTTTTATGTTTTTTTTTCAGAGTAGACCCCTTTTCAGTAGGAGATCCTTCCCCGAAAGAGTATCTTCCCAGTCTCTTAAGACCTCTTAAGACAACACAAATACTGGTATGGGACGCCATAGCTGTCTGATGTGGCACAGTTTAATTGACGTGTGGTGAATCATTCTGTGGAAATGGCTTTCCTTTAATCTTATGTGAACTGATCATCACATTATACTTTCGAAGTGTTCATTAAGTATTACAAGACGAAATATTTAGACGTAAACGTCTAAGTGCCGGCGCAAATTTTGTTCATGTTTACTTAGAGATATGGGACAAAGGGTATTCTAAAGTTTGATAAATTTTCAATGTAACAGGTAAAAAAAGAATAACAATGTGATTCTTTAATGTATGCTTTAATTTGGTTTATTATTTTTTTTAAAGAAATGAGAATAAATTAGATATTAATCTGACAAATATATAAATCCAAACCATTTCACGTGGAAACACTAAAAAGCGCGAGCGTGCAAAAGAAAACACCTGTGTGGGCTGTACTGTATTTTTATCAGGTATATAATGCCGAGAAATTTCTCATGAGAAAAAAAAAAACAAAAAAAAACACACCAATAAACCTCTTGAGCGTGCAAACCACATGAGCGTGCAAAATAAAGAGCACACGGGGACTGTACTGTTTTTTTTTTTGTTTTTTTTTCTTTTTTTTTTTTTTTGTTTTTTTTTTTGTTTTCTTAATCTGGAGATGATTCATGTTGTTTGAAATGTATTATAATATGCTCAGTGTATGATTCTTGCAATTAATACTTGCAACGTGTCAAACTCAAACTGATAAAAAAACCGACCTGTCAATGAAAACATCTATGCAAATGTGAACACGTCTTGGTATAGCACTATGTAAAATTATCATGGCAACAACAAAGGTGGACCTTGCACCTGAAGAACCTCTTAGTTTATTTATAAAACATATGTGACCATACGCCTGAATGAAGATGGCATGTACATACATACGTTCTAAATATGAGTGCTTTTATGACGACTGACTATCGAGATATAACCATTTAAAAACTTAACCGCAGTATAAGAACACTTTACAGTAGTGTCCCAGATTTTGACCTCTAGCCCCATCCCGAGGCTTGAACTCAGGGTCCATTCTTATATAATGGCAGAGTACCCTCCTATGTACACATGCTCCAAATATGAATGCTTTCTGTGAGATATGGAAATTAAAAAAAAACAAAAAAAAAAAAAAAAACTTTATCGCAGTGTGACGACCACGTACCCGTACCGTACGAGCTTTAGAACAAAAATAACAAAATTGATAAATGCAACTAATAAAGCCAGTTTTACTTTTATAAAATTGGGTTTTGATGGAATCATCATTGCACAGGTTTGTTAATCTGATGAAAGAGGATTATTATGCCTATGTTGAGAAAATTAAATATAATATGAGTAGGATAGACATCTTTGTCACATTTGTAACTTTGCACTCCATATATCCCATTTGTAGCTCTGCATGCCATTTTACACATAATACAGGTAAAATGTGCAATAATCAAGGCCATCTAAAAAAATGAAAAATACTGGCTGTAGATCAACCTAAAAAATATCACCATGAAGAGACGTACTGAATTTAAAAAAAAAAAAAAAATCGGTCACTGCCTGATCTGAACTCACGCCCGTCCTAGTGACAGCCATTACGCCATAAATCTGATGTAACTTCATATTGCAAAGTTAGGTACTGATCAATATTTACGATGCGGTTTTAAAACTCCTTTGAGAGCTAATCGGACACGCTCCCATATGTAAAAATCCAAAGCTATATTAAAAAATATAAAAACTTGACACTTCAGTTTTTTTCCAGTTGTGTGTGTTCATTGCTCTTAATGGCCATTCCTTTGAGCATTCATTTGGCTATTTATTTCGTTATGTGACTTTACCTAATTGTTTTATTATTATAAATAGAACACTTGACACTTCAGCTTTTTTTTTTTCAGTTGTGTGTGTTCATTGCTCCTAAAGGCCATTCCTTTGAGCATCCGTTTAGCTATTTATTTCGTTATGTGACTTTACCTAATTGTTTTATTAGTTTATGTAACTGCGCTATGTAAATAAACTCGTTCTTCCGTTATGCATTTTGTTAACACTTAAGGACAAATGCTATTTAATACTTCCCATATTGAAAATGATTTCAGACTTTGCATATATTCAGTTTCATATATTGGCTCATAATTTATAAAATGAAAAATAGTATGTCACCGGGCTAATTTTATGTAAACTGAAATAAAATGGCTCAACCCTGGAAGCCTTTTTCCGCAAATATTGACAAACGACACAGCTGATGAATATTATGTCCAAAATAGCATTTTCTTAGCTTTTTATTATATCATTTCAATCGGAATGAAGAAGGAAATGATACTAATGCACAGCTAAAGCGTATTTGTTATCCTAAGGTAAGATGTTTTAAACACGGTGACTCCTACTATCTCATACAAAACAAATCCTTCTTCCAATTTCAAGGCCATACGGAACCTTGCTTCATTGGAATTTTACAAAATGTTTTTTTCTCCAGAAGAAGTTTCTAGACAACTTAAAAATAAACAAAAGTATGGGTCACCGAGCTAAATTCCTTTTTATTAAAGAAAAACGTAACCCCCTACCTCCTAATAGTTTTCGTGGTCAAAATATACATAGAATCACACACACACACACACACACACACACACACACACACACACACAAAGTAAATGGACTTAACCTGTATAGAAGGGGGCTTTAATCCAACTAGCTATATCTTATTTGAATTAACATTAAATGTTTTGTGAAGAAATGTCATTTCAATATTTTTATTAGTTTGAAGCCCAATTTAGCATGCTTTGTGAGTGTGCATATGTCACACATACGAATACGTAACAGATGTTACGTAACAAATCGTTACAACTGTACAAGTGCACGTATATGTAGCATATGGCAACGTTGATATGTTACGTTGATTGAGTTGGGGTTTAACGACACGTCAACCCTTGTGGGTCATTTTATGTCGTCTCCCAGAAAAAGGGAGAAAAGAGATAGATAGTAGAGGAGAAGGAAGAGAAGGACAGGGAAGAAAGAGGAACAGGAATGAAAGTGAAGAAACAGAACTGTACGCATATGTAACAAGTGGACAAGTTAGTGTGAAGCGTTCGTATGATGTGTACGAACAATACTCATACGTTACACCTGTTCATTATATAAAGTAGAGGTCACTATTTCGGGAACGACATTCGACCTTCGACCTCCGAAGAGTCAACAACTAACGAATAACCATGATTCCGTCTATATTGTTGAATGCACTGATAGAATTCAACTTTGTTGGAGTTCTACTATGGAGATTATCCGACGGAAAGGATTTAGTTCGCGTTGAAGTAACCTTTCATAAAAACCAACCGACTTCAAGATTCGTCAAGAAGAGGGCCGAAAGCAGGAGGCAGCCTGCACCCTCTGTTGGTGAACCGCCTTGCCAGCCCACATCTGCTAGAAGACCGACGACGACGACAAGATCAACGCCTGCAAGCCGACAGACTATGCCGGAGAAGGAGACACCACCACCAGCCGTCCAGACACTGCAGACATCAACACCTTCCACCATCAGACATCAACGCAAGCCAGACAGCAGAGATCACACCATCACCGATCATCATGCGACCAACAACACCGCCTCCTTCTCCAGATTCTCCGCCTACAAAGAAGCCAAGGATCAAGTCGCTCAAGTACACGACAAGACAACCGACACAGTACTTCCATGTCAAGATGGAAAATAAATGAATATCCCATTCACGAGAAAATACGATCTCCAGGACGTCCACGCCACCACATACAAGGTCATCGTGAAAGCCACAAGACAGCCCAGAGAAGACTAGAAATCAACATCGACCTTCCGGCCTTCTTCGACTACCACCAAGAGAACAAGCATTGGCTACTAATCAAGGGGCCTACAAGTCGGAATTGACACGCTACGTGGAAGTATTTGCAGTCGGAACTGACACGCATTAGGTACGAGATTAAAAGCTCAAACTTTTCGGCCGACAGTCAAAATTCTGCATCTTACAGACTGGACTGCTACTCACGCACGAGGTCTGGACATGCCCGCATCGTGTCTGGACGTGCACGCATCCCGTGTCTAGGAGAGGTGACCTAGTTATGAATTATATCTAGGCACCGTTTCAAGCCAACCCAGTAGTCCAGTAAAACTAATCCGGATTTTCCGGCGCTGCCTCAATGTGACTCAGTTGCCTGGTACGTAGCGATAAAAATATAGATAGATAGATAGATAGATAGATAGATAGATAGATAGAGTCGGGAACGACTACTGTGACCGCTTTGTTTCTTAATATGCATGTTTTTGTTCTTTTTATTTGATACACGGCCCTACTTACAAATCTAATGCTTTAGCATCTATATATCGAGGTTTGAGCGCAAGACTATAGTAACTCAAACATATTTTTGAAACCCTTGTTTAGGGGCAACTTGGACCCCTTTGTAAACAATGCAAATTTTCATTGTTTACAGAAAGAAATGTTGTAATCTTCATAACGCCTTCATGGTGAGGAGATTAGGTTTGGGGAAAAACAACCATCTGACTTACGCCAGTCTTGCGCTCCACCCTCGATATGTATAACATACATTTATGTTAAATGTAACATATAAAACTTCTAATAGTTTGTGTTTGTTACCTGTATACTAAGCATTGTTAGATGTATATTAAGTACGTATTGATATTGCAACCACTTGATATGTATGGTTTCCAAGGTAGAAAACGTCTAAGTTGCTAACAGCCTATAAATGATTCTTCTAGTTGCAAATATCATTCTTGAAGTGTGGTGATGTTCTTTTTATCTCCTTTCAAGGATATAATAGGACCCTCATACAAATTGCTGCTGAAACATTTAAGGATAAGTGTTGGCGTTTGGTGTTGTACCGGTATACTAATGTTGTTACTAGTACACTCTACATTACGAAAACACACCTATTCAAATATATAGAAAATTTCACCTATAAAAACTGAAAAGTTTCAGATAAAATAATCCCTACCCCTGTAAACCCCAGTTTTACAATATAAAAGCGGGGTTTAAGAGGGTCAAAATTATATTGGCATGTTTTCGTGATGACAGATATTATCTTTTGTTCTGACAATGGAAGTCTGCTATAAGCGTACAGACGCTTATATATGAGCCGTGTCATACTAAAAGGCACTATAAATTATACCTAATTCAACAAATTTTGCCATTTTGGAATCAGATAAAATCAAAAGTTTAGATTTAGTATGAAAATTTCATTTTTGACGATTTTACAAAAGGCGAATTAGTAGCATATGTCTTTTTACCCTTCTCATGCTGAATAAATTAAGATGCCACGCCACTCCTACTTTCCAGCCAATCAGATTACTTGATCCGGTTTTTTTGATAGAAATTCACATATTTAATGACAAACAGTGCAGATCCAGATCAGTTGGCTTCTTCAGAAGCCAACTGATCTGGATCTACACTGTTTGCTAAGACAAGGCATGCCGTGTTTAGCAAAAGAAGGGTTAATGTGAAGTTGTGTAAACACATAATAGCTGTAAACTAAACGTGCACATAAAATCAACATGTTCAGTCATATTCAATGATATTTTTTTCAGCGCTAGTTTTAAGTTCATTTCGAACTTGTAGATTTTGTAGAAACATATCCAAGTTACAATATAGTATGCCGTTTCTTAAGCCCCGACCACACTGTCACGATTCTGTTGGGAACGTCGGAATGATGTAATTAGGAAAATACTGTATAATTAGATAACAACAACAACAAAAAAAAAAACTCGAGTTCAAAATATGAACACGTTTCATGTAATATTGAGACAGGCAAAGCAATCTATTTTGGGGTTCTTTTTTTTTTTTTTTTTTTTTTTTTTTTTTTTGTTCTCGTTACCGTATTTACTGTATGTATTCGGACAGACAGGCCTGAGCAAGCAGTGTAGATCATCAGGGTTTTAACTGTTTGCCACTCATCCGGCAATTTTGAGACACAAACAAAAAGGTGTCCACACAACTGTACTTATTCAAAGAACAAGTATGGTAAAGAGGTGTTTCGAGTAAATACGGTAATTGGCGTAAAAGGAGTGATTATGTGATTATAAATTTATGTCATTGCGCTACTCCTGCTAAAAGACAGCTGCATTTGCTTTTGCTCTCTTCCTTGTGTTTTTTTTTTTTTTTTTTTTTTTTTTTTTTCTATATTTTGTGGGTTGGACGAGGATTTATACGTCTTCTGGTAGTCTGACACGTGCGTGAGCTTGACAAGGATCCAGACTGAGACGACGACAATTAACATTCTATATTCAGCAATAACCATCCTTTTCCAATAGAATACACGCTTGGGATTGCATAGTGACAAATAAAGAAAAGAAGGCGAGAAGTCTGTAGGATACATGGTTAAATATACCTAAATGATATACCGTAATAACCCTAAGTATTGGGACAGATATGCCTTTGCAAACAGTGTAGACCCAGATCAGACGCCCAAGAAGTTACTCATATTGTTGCAGCAAAATATCAATGTATTTGAAAATATCTAAGATACAACAGTTAACGATCTTGTCATTAACAAGCTTGTTAAGCTTGTTGTTCGTCTGTCATTACTGACAATGACCAATACTTATCAACTGTGTGATGTGTTAATATTTGTGTGTTCTAAGATGGCTGATGAGACCAATCTTAGCTCTAAACTGCCTGTTGCAGATAGGTCTGAGGAAGAAAGCTCTATTGGTGATGCCTTAGCTTTGGCTTTCCGCTGTGCACGTTTCTGCTCGGCTTCGATAATTCTTTTTGCTTCGTATTCGCCAGCTCCCCTTTTTATGAGACCTCGCCACTTCGTACGATCTTGTGCAATCTGTTCCCACGATGTTTGTATGTTGAAGTCTTTAAGGGAGGCTTTGAGGGTGTCCTTGTATCGCTTCTTCTGATCACCATGGGGGCGTTTTCCTACTTGAAGTTCTCCATAGAGGATTTTCTTTGTCAAACGTTCATCAAGCATTCTGGTAACATGGCCTGTCCATCTTAACTGTGTCAATTTCAGAAGAATATGTATACTCTGCATCACTGGCCTTTTCAGGACTTCTGTGTCTGGAATCCTGTCTTGCCACTTGATCTTTAGAAAATTTCTAAGACAGCTTGTATGGAAGTGGTTCTGTCTTTGGGCATGCCGTTGGTAAACTGTCCAAGTTTCGCATGCGTAATAGTGTTGGCAGCACTACCGATCTATATACTTTCAGCTTTGTGTCAAGTCTGATTCCACTTCGGTCCCAAATACTTCCACGTAGCCGGCCAAATGCTGCACTAGCTTTGGCAATTCTAGCATTGACTTCATCATCAATGTGCACAACTCTAGAAAATGTGCTTCCAAGGTAGGTGAACTTGTCTACCACCTGCAGTCGTTGACCTTTCACTGTGATGGTAGGCTCCTTGTAAAGCTTCCCAGGTGCTGGCTGATATACTACCTCAGTCTTTTTGATGCTGATTGTGAGATCATAGCTGTTACATTTATCAGATACTTGATCCACACCTTTTTGCTTTTTCTCTTCTGTTGGAGCACCCTTTGCCATGTCATCAGCAAAGAGGAACTCGTCTAGCACCTCTGTCTGCACCTTAGATTTAGCTTGCAACCTTCTTAGGTTGAAAAGTTTCCCATCAAAGCGATACTTAATAGGTGTACCATTGACTCCATCCTGGAAAGCATCTGTAAGCATGGCAGAAAACATCATGCTGAACAGTGTTTAGGCTAGTACACAGCCTTGCTTAATTCCATTTGTCACAGGAAATGGATCAGAAAACTCGCCATCATTTTGAACCCTTGCAAGCATACCATCATGGAACTGCCGCACCATTGCTATGAATTTGGCAGGACAACCAAACTTTGCCATAATTTTCCAAAGTCCCTCACGACTGACTGTGTCAAATGGTTTGGTCGACTAAGGTCATGTAGAGGTCCACATTCTGTTCCTGGCATTTTTCTTGAAGCTGTCGTGCTGTGAAGATCATGTCTATTGTTCCTTTGTTTTTCCTGAATCCACACTGGCTTTCTGGTAGAAGCCCTGACCGTTCCATGTGTTCATTCAATCAGTAGGACTCTAGCAAGAATATTCCCAGCAATTGATAATAAAGAGATGCCTCGATGATTGTCACAGACATGAGGATTCCCGTTCCTTTTGAATAGGTGGGTAATTGTTGCATCCTTGAATTCTTGAGGGACGGCTTCTTTTCTCCACATAATGTGAAATAACTCTGTCAGTTTCTTTGCAACTAGAGGACCTCCTGCTTTGTAGATCTCTGCAGGTATTGCATCTGATCCCGGAGCCTTGCCAGATGACAGGAGTTTTATTGCTTCCACTGTTTCAGAGACGGTTGGGAGCTCATCAAGCAGCGGATTACATTCCACCTGTGGTAGTCTGTTGATAGCTTCATCATTGATAGATGATGGCCGATTAAGGACACCATCAAAGTGTTCAGCCCATCTTTTCAAGATACCTTCTTTGTCAGTCAGAAGTCTAGTTCCATCTGCACTAAGGAGTGGGGTGGTTCCTGAGCTCTGGGGACCATATACTGTCTTGAGTGCATCAAAGAACTTTTTCATGTCCTTTCTGTCTGCAAAGGACTTGATTTCATCAGCCTTTTTTCTCAGCCAGGAGTCTTGCATGTCTCTGAGCCTCGTCTGAACTGTCTTGCATATGTTTGAATAGGCAGTCCTGCTAGATACTGAGCTGGTACTTCTGAGGTAAGCCTTGTGTTTTGGTGTTTCTCTTCAAGGAGTCCCTGAATTTCTTTGTCATTCTCATCAAACCAATCTTGGTGTTTGCGAGATACTGATCCAAGGGAATCCATTGCTGAAGAGTGAACGGTGTCTCTGAAGACTGTCCAGCTCTCATCTACATCTTCTGACTGTGTTCCAGTGCATCTAAACGACTGCAGAGATCGTTGACGAATGCTTGCCTCTTGTTGTCTTGTTTCAGCTTGGAGACATCTAATTTCTTTGGCACCTTCTTGCCCTGTGGTCGTCGTACAGGCTGAATGCGCAGGTTGAGTTTGCTGACAACAGGCCTGTGATCTGTCAAACAGATTTGCACCACACATAGTTTTAGTCACTCTGACATCCTGTCTGTCCTTCCTTCGCACTATGACATAGTCAATGAGATGCCAGTGTTTGGAGCGAGGGTGCATCCATGTTGTCTTTCTGCGAGTTGGTAGACGGAAGACTGTGTTGGTGATCAATAATTCATGCTCTGCACAGTCCATTAGGGTGCGCAAATTCATAGCGCCGATGGTTAGAAGTACCACCTTCATCTTCTTTTTTCTTGTTTGACCGCTAAGTGGGATTCACGCTGATCGCGGTTAACCAGCCAGGAGTTTTGAAGCAGGCAATTGTTTAGGGCACCTTTTCTAGCCCCTTCCCCATGCTATGGGGGTGAGCAGTGCGATCCTAAAAAGGTCTGCTCAGTCGCTCCGTTCGGCTGTCGAATTCCCCATACTGCTTCGCTCTTAAAGGAAAGCGACCATATAGAACCAAGCCGCCTATGTGCAGGTCCGCAACTACAGCTTCCAGTGTTTCCTCACCTGCTGCTTCGCCGCTCGCTCATCGCCACAGGGCTTTTGTATGATTTGCATATATGTGCTTGCTGTGAATGTGTGTTGCTGATTAAGATGACATGCGCTGTGAATCGGATTATAGTGAGGGAGAGGCGCGCACAGCCAACCTCACTCTCTCATCCTGACCTAGCTGGATCCAGAGGCAAGACTGTGTCAGGACATCTGGAGCTAAGCCCGGATGCAGTGGATGACCACAACTTCTTTTGTGCCTTGTCATGCTCTCCATGCTCCACAAATTGCTGCTGCATCGCCATTTGGGTCGTTGAATCATAGAAATGATTTCTTCCGCCCCAGCTGCCGAAGCAGACTTTACATAACTGGAACAGGCAAATCCAGGTATGCAGGTTTTTGTTTGGAGTTGCCAACTCCTAGATGGATTGCCGACCAGGACTTGAGAGCTCCATCTACCCTAGATATTGCTACACAGATTCGGTTAACAGCTATATAGAAGCAGTAACTTACATGTCTTATGTAGCTAAGGTATTTTCAAATACATTAATATTTTTGCTGCAAAAATGTGAGTAGCTTTTGCATTAAGGTATTTTCAAATACATTAATATTTTTGCTGCAAAAAATGTGAATAGCTTTTGCATTGCAAAGCTACTCACATGTTTCAGTAAAAACGTCAAATGCATCTGCTCTATTTCAAGATAGAAGCTAACGACGCTTTGAACAACCAAGTCCAGGATAAGAGGAATACCCAGAGAAACATTTGTTTTCTTATTTCTCTATGAAAACATATGTTTTGGGTATGCATTAGAACCGCATTGGCGGGGTGCTTCTAATGTGTACCCATCACACATGTTTGCGTAGAGTCAAAAAACGTATCAATTTTTTTTGTTGTTGTTTTTCTTTTTTTTTCTTTTTTTTTTTGTATTTTTTTTTTTTTTTTTTTTTTTTTTGAAAAAGGTCTTATCGAAAGCTGTATAGCCGCGAAGACTGCATGTGTTCTAAATGCTCGTTCAATCTCAATTGAGATGAGGGAAACCCCAGTTATTGCTCTAAAGCCAGTAAGTTTATCGTCGGCTGACGTTTAAAAGGCTTTTCAACCTGTATTCTTTACCTTACTTGTCCTAAGTATTCAAAAAGAACAGTGTAGAACCAGGTTAGGCACCATAAAACAGGGCATCTGATCAGGATCTACACTGTTTGCCATTCATCCAGCAATGTTTTGACACAAAATAAGGTTGGCTAAATTAGCATTCAATTTTTAGCCCTTGTCCTGCTGAACCCGGATATACCCTGCCTTTGCAAACAGTATAGATCCAGATCAGTTGACTTCTGAAGAAGAAGCCAACTGATCTGGATCTGCACTGTTTGGCATAAAATATGTGAATTTATGTCAACCATCTGGATCAAGTAATCTGACTGGCTTAACATTAGAAGTGGGCGTAGCAGCTTAATTTATTCAGCATGACAAAAGTACGGTAAGGAGTTAAGATGTCCGAATATTTAGGTTAATACGATAATGCGCAGACTGTCAAAATTATTCATCTTGTTGTTCTTCATCACGTCTGCAGCAGACGACAGTGATATTTTGGTACTTTACAGAGAAAATAAGGCTTGGCATTTCATGTGTTAAACATTTAAAGCGCTAAGCACATTTACAGCAGGCGGCATTCTAAAATTGATTTTTTTTTTTAATTTATTTAAGACTTGACATTTCATGGGAATCGTCTGCTAGGCCAACTTTGAAGTTTTATTTTCCCTGAAAAAAAATACAATGTCGTCTGCTACAATTTTGCTTTTTAGATAAGAGTTGAGATCGTTTTGTCATGAGAAGGGAGCTACATAAGAAGGAAATTGCTTAAAAAGCTGTTTATTTAATATGTCATACAATATTTATTTACCCTTTGTGTTCGGACACATCAACTCCTTACCATACTTGTTCTAAAATTTGAACAAATACAATTTTCAACCCGATGTTGTGCCTAAAAATTGCTGGATGAGTGGCAAACAGTGTAGTTCTGATGAGACGCCGCGTTCTGTGGAGTCTCATCTTGGTCTACACTTTTTGCTCAGGCTGTCTGTACGAATATATACTGTTAATACGGTACATGTCTAAAAGTAATCGAAGCATTTGTCATTTCCCTGTTCATATCATATGAACCGGACAACAGCACGAACCACTACAAATTACGTCATACCGTATATACCCTTAATAATGTGACATCTGAACTTCTAACCCATTACGAAAACATGCCTATGCAAATATATAGAAAATTTCACCTCCAAACACGGAAAATTTTCAGATAAAAAAAATTGATATTTTTATCACATTTCTGCCCAAAACATAGATTGTGGTTTACCCGTTAGAACCGCCTCGGCGAGGCGGTTCTAACGAGTATCCACAATCTATGTTTTTGAGCAGAAATAATAAAAATAATGTATACCCCTGTAAACCCCAGTGGGGTTTAAGGGGGTCAAAATTATATAGGCATGATTTCGTGATGCCATACTTAATCCACAACATATGCTTTTATATACATATAGATAAAAGTACATGGGCTGTAATCTGAAGACTACGAAATTGCTTGACTGTGTGCTTATCGGGGTATGTGCGGTAATTATGCCGAATATGGTACATCTGCTATACTGGAAACGAGGGATTAACATATGCTGTTAAAACCAGTATTATTTATCGGGGATTTTCTAAAATTATGTTTGTTTGTTTTTTTTTGTTTGTTTGTTTTTGTTTTGTTTTTTTTGTTTTTTGTTTGTTTGTTTTTTGTTTCAAAGTTATGGCTGTTTGAGGTCATCTTAATCTTTTCATACAGAAACTGATTTTTGTTTACAGTCCGGAAGATTTTTTTTTTTTTTTAATATATTTATAATATATATTAGAGCCCGTACGTGTTTTTATATATACGTATATTTGATTATATATAAGAAAAATATCAATGTTTTGTACTTGTAAAATTCTCTCACTAGCTATGGCAAAGAAAAAGGTAGGCATGTTAACATAATGACAGATACCTGGACCTCCTTCAGTAAAATGGCACCGAGACCTTTTTAATGTTGACAGTCAAATTAAAAGATTGCACATGTACAAGTTACGCATTAGAATGACATTAAATAAACATCCCAAGGGATACGACAGACGTCTCGTCATTTTGTCATTATTACAGCGTGATGTAGACGTCGGATACATGTATAACAATCTAACAGACGTGCCCTTGGGAAAAGCGACCTTCTAAACATTCTTACATTTAAAGCGCCAATCACAACGGCAGAGATTTTTTTTATTCATTTATTTGTTTTCGTTTTCCGCCGAAAATAAGTCTTGACATTTCATGTGAATCGCCTGCCAACCAGACGATTCACAAGAAATGTGGACCCATTTCTATGAAAAAATAATTACCAATATAGAATGTCGTCTGCTACAAATTTTGCTGGGCGCTTTAAGTTAACAAATTCTGCTTACCCGCTAAAATTAACCAAGCCTTTAACAATATTTGCATACTTTGCATACACAATGTATACAGTTTTATATATTGAGAGGAATTTTATATATATATACCAGGTATCGCCTGATCAGTCTACGCTGATGCTGCGGAGGATTGGACAGTCCCTGTTCGTCAGTATTAAAGGTACTGTTTCACTTGACAGGGATAAGTTAAACAAACATCTTTGGGGTGCGTAGTCAATCAAAACTAATTATGTCATTACTCATGATCACAGATAGATTTGATTGAATACAAAACCAATCATTAAAATTACCCTCTCTCTCTCTCTCTCTCTCTCTCTCTCTCTCTCTCTCTCTCTCTAGCATGCAGTAAAGTACCATATAGAATAATGGAATAAATATCTGTACCAAATGAGCCAGTGGATGACAAAACCAACAAAATGGCATGTGCGCCCAGCGAAGATTCAGATCAGCCTGGGCGTCCCTCCAGTCTGATCAATGTCTTCCCTGTGCGCTCAATAGGTAGCTAAGGGCTCAAGCTTTCTTCATCCGGACAGCGGACTGATCAGACTAGGCGGATGCCCAGGCTGATCTGCGTCTTCGCTGTGCGCACATGCCATTTTGTTGGTTTTTTCATGCGCTGGCTCAGATAAATACAGCACGCAGTAATTGAGAAATGCTGAAACACCCAATAGATACATCTTGTTTGCCTAAACTGTGCACACTAATAAATATATGTGCCGTAACTTGAGAAAACGAAACGTACCCTGTGCGCCCAACGACGACCCTAATAAGCCTGCGAATCAGCGCAGTCTGATCAGAGACTTAGTTGTCCGCATACAGAAACTTTGCATCCTTGGCTATCCAAAATGCGCCTAGTGAAGATTCTGATCAGACTGCTTGAACTCGCAGGCTGATCCCAGATACCGTCTGATTGTCACAATGTATTTCGGGATACATTGTATTATCCCCTGAACTTTTCACAACTACAGCAGACAACACTTGAAATATTTCTTTAGTTTTTCAGAGAAAATTAGGCATGACATTTCACGTGAATGTCAAGGCTTATTTTCCCTGAAAAATAACAAACTCCATTTAAGAAGGTCGTCTGCTACAAATGTGCTTAGCGCTTTAAATTGTTACCACATGAATACTTGAATATCTTCAATGAAATGTTCCATTGCGTAACTTAAATAAGAGGGGTTCATAATATAATTAACTCGTGGAGGACGTTGGGGTGGGGGAAGGAGGAACATAATAGTTGAATTGGGAATCCTAGATATTTCGAAAAGATACACACTAATTCTTGAAAATTAAAGCCAGTGTTATTTTGTGTGCGTGACATTACGAAAACATGCCCATTCAAATATATTGAAAAGTTAATCAATGAAAAATTGCAAATTTTCGGACAAAAAATTCAAATATTTTTCTTATTTCTGCTCAAAACATAGATTATGGGTATCCGTTAGAAAACGGATTATGGGTTTAAGGGGGTCAAAATTATACAGGTGTGTTTTCGTGATGAAAACGGAAAATACCTTTTTTCTAAACTGCAATTGTTCGTCTAAAAGAGTGTTATGACGGGGATATCGTCTTTTGTTGACTTGCCCTAATAACAGTCCTAACATGTTGGTCAAACAAATTTTGCTTTGTCATAAAAGTTAACATGCCAAAAACAAATATTGTGAACCATGCCTTATTTGATCATTCGAAAATCTTGATTGATAAGCTTTTTTTTCAGCTTTCTTCAACCACGAGAAGAGGTTCGTATCAAGAAGAGCTATACGGCGAATTACCCTGGTAAATATGAACCACAACGCGGGAAAGCGTACATTCATAACATGTGCGCCCAACGAAGACTCAAATCAGCCTGCGCATCCGCGAAGTCTGATTAGAGTCTTCGTTGTACGAATGAAGAAAATTTGCACCTTTTGCTAGCCAAAATTCGGTTTGAGGTGTAAGGAAAGTGGGTGTTTGTGTGAAAGGGTTTGGTGTTTTTTTCAAATCAGTGGTGGTTGCCTTTTGTGAAAGTGTAAGATTGCGGTGGTCCTTCTAAAAATGCAGTTTTGTGGATATCCTTAATTTAAATAAAATCTTGTGTGTTGTTGAGGTTTAAATACAACGAATGAAAATGAAATATATCCGGGACTCATTGGAGGTAAATTCATAGCATTTAGGCTCCTACATTTGTAGCTATCCCCGCCCTCCTACGGGGCCGGGGTTTTAAATGACTAGCGCATAATGCAAGCAAAGGTAAATGCTACAATGTATAGAACATACTGACGGACCTGATCAGTCTGCGTTCTTGGCCATCCCTGTATGCATATTGCATTAGAATCATTTTAATGTGTTCTGGATCATATATGAAATGCGAAATCCAAATAGAGTGTACAAGCGCGCAGTCCAATCAGGTTTTGCAAAGCCCACTAAATGTATTTTGTATACATATTTTCCCTAAAAATCAGAGACCCTTAACTTCTTAATACAGTTGTCCTGAAATTTGGACGTGCACATGTGTCTAAAAGCTACTAAGATAAAAGCAAACTGCATCCTGTCGTGTCTGATTGGGATCTGAGGCGAACCACAAAGGCCCAGACGAGATCGCGCAGATGCACATTCTGATCTTTCTTGCCCACAGGCATGAATGCGCAAGTGCGCAGGAAAAGTAAAAACATTCTGCATGCTAATATAAATACACCGTATAGGCGACAGTCGCAAAAGGACGAGAGAGTTGACGAATACGGACTATTTTATAACGAAATCTGCGTTTTCGACTGCCAAAATGACAGTCGACGCATCACGAAAACATGCCTATATAATTGTGACCCCTGCAAACCCCACTTTTATATAGTAAAACTGGGGGTTTTCAGGGGTATACATTATTTTTCTTATTTCTGCTTAAAACATAGATTGTGGGTACTCGTTAGAACCGCCTCTGCGAGGCGGTTCTAACTACCCACAATCTATGTTTTGAGCAGAAACGTGAAAAATATCAGAATTTTTTTATCTGAAAATTTTCATTTTTTTTGGTGGTAAATAAATTCAGTAAATTTGAATAGGCATGTTTTCGTAATGGAACGCGGAATAAATGTTTTCGATTATCAAATAACAATTTTGGCATTCGAAAACGTTGTTTATTAATAAATTGCTCCGTGCCGTTAAGTATCTAATTTTACGGAATTTAGATTCTGCAAAATTCATATAGTGCCGATGTATAGGAACGATGACGTATCTGGCCAGATTTTGCGCGGTTCAAACTTCTCTGGCTCTTTGATTTTAGTCTCGTACACACCTTTTTGTCGTGTTTGTATTATTTTTTTTCACAAGCGGAAGCAACTCTGTCGAAACTGATTTTGCCTCTCTTCTGAGAATTCTACTCTAAAAGGAAAAAGAAATGATTCCCTTCTTTCTTTTTTAGAGTGGAACCCTTTTCAGAAAAAGGGGATTGGTGTGCAGCAAAGCCAGCAGAGAGGCACAAAAGTTGTCTGTCTTGTAAGATGTTGGCGGGAAATCTACCATCTACCATGTGTATACGATCCTAAAAGCCTCGACAACAGAGGATATTTGAGGCAGCGCATGACAAAACAAAAAAAAAGGCATGTGCGCTCAGCGAAGACTCAGATCAACCCAGTCTGAACAGATTTTTTGTTATGCACTCAATGGGTAGCTATATAAGGACCTAAGCTTTCTTCTTGCGGACAGCGAAGACTCTGATCAGACTGGGCAGGTGCCCAGGCTGATCAGAGTCTTTTCTAGGCGCACATGTCACTTTGTTAGTTTTGTCGTGCGCTGGCTCACTCTTTTGAAGTTAACACCAGAAATATTTTCATCGAGTATATTAAAAACATCAGTATTTTCAAGAGTACGAATGTTTTTATAACAGGAGATGAAACTATTTATGGTATTTACTTCAGAAGAGTAAATTTTGCTTTTACATTATTAATTCCATGACGCGCAGGCCAGTTTGAGCATTAACTTTTCGGTACGATATAAATTAAAAAAAAATTACTTTTCTCACTTTGAGGCGTAAATCCTCAATAGGACAAAATAAACTACCAGTAGGCACACATTATCAAAATGACGTTGCTACGACGTCATTTTAACTGTGTGTGCCCACTGGGCAGTTTCAGATTTGAAAAAAAATGTTCACCGGAGATAGTATAAAATTAGTCAATATCGTTGTCACTTCTGGTCGTTATAATTTGAACCAGCGCATAGCAAAACATATAATAAGAACGGTGTAACCGGAAAAGACTCAGATCAGCCTGTGCAGCTACCCAGTATGGCAAGGGTTTTCGTTTATCCTTCTTAGGATACACCCGAAACTGTTGCAACAGCACCCACCCTAAACTGTTTCAAAAGTCAATTGAATAAACATTGCCACTATCATCTCTACAAATCTTAACCAGTGCTATTCTCTCTCTGTCTCTCTCTCTCTCTCTCTCTCTCTCTCTCTCTCTCTCTCTCTCTCTCTCTCTCTCTCTCTCTCTCTCTCTCTCTCTTAGGCTGATGAGGGCCTGCGATGTCCGCAAATTGCATAAAGGATTTTTTTCATGCTTTGCGCATATAATATTATAGACCGATTTAAATACTACGTCACACAATAAAAATCATTCGGAATCTCTCGGTTTTTAACGCAGAGAATTCTAGTATCATTCCTACAAACCTTTTTACGTCACACACTGAACATCATTTGGAACCTCTCGGCCTTTAACGCTACGTTCTAGCCTCGTTCCTAGTGGATGGCAAAAAGTTGTTGGTTATATTTATCGAACAGTATAATTGCCGATGTTTTTTCATTTTTTCATTTTTTTTTCTTTCTTTTTTTTTTAATTTCAAAGCAGCAAAAATAAAGCAGCTTCATTCGTTAAAAGTTTCTTTTCAGAAGAGACTGATAATTTAAACGTCATAAACACAAATATTAACGTATATTTTGACTACATACTTGCTAAAACTAGGCGTAAAAATGGTCACCATAAAGCAATATTACGGTTACGCGAGTGCCTGCTGATATCGGAAGAAAATGAAACATTTGTATTTGTCTTACGAAAAACAGTCAAATTGCTTATAAAAGTTGTATTATAAAACACTAGACAAAATTTACGATTAAATATTAACCGAAAGAAATCTATTATCCAAGTACAATTTGGCTTGAATCAATTGGTATCAATGGGACCGGAAATGTTTTTGCCATCCACAATTTTTGGTCACG
Organism: Anodontia alba; assembly: GCA_964016985.1. Taxonomy (NCBI): domain Eukaryota; kingdom Metazoa; phylum Mollusca; class Bivalvia; order Lucinida; family Lucinidae; genus Anodontia; species Anodontia alba. Next base: position 96,519,043 of record OZ024821.1, on the reverse strand, counting down.
TGGCATTAATTTGTAATCACCAGTTCAGCAGCCCGGATGTAAACAATAAAATGAAAAAGGTCTATAATAATTGGATGAAAGTTGTTTACGTTTATCGGAAAATAAAAATTGTCGGTGTTTTTTTTTTTTTTTTTTTTTTTTTAAATGGAATTTCAGTCGTCAAAAGTTTCTTTTCAGAAGGGATTCTCATCGAGTGATCATTAAATGTCATAACCACAAATACTAACACATATTTTGACTATATACTAACTAAAGCTATCTCCATAAAGCAAAATTACGCTTGCGCGCGTGCCTGCTGATATCGGAAAAATATGATTGAAACAGTTGTATTTGTTTTAGCAAAAGCAGTCAAATTGCTTCTTAAATCTGTATTTTTGCGAGTGAATATTAACCAAAAGGAATTATCCAAGTAAAGTTTGACTTAAATCAATTGGAATCAATGGAACCGGAAATGTTTCTGCTATCCACAATTATTTGTCATGTGGTATAACATTATAATCACGTGGTCAGTAGCCCGGACGAAAACAATAACATTAAAATGGTCTATATAGAACTCGGACTACGGAGATTGCGTCTTCGTTGTTAACAAAGAACTGGTTTCTCTCTCGCTTGTTTATCTCATAATCAGACAACGTTTTGTCACTCAAATTTCGTCAGTCACTTCTCACTTACACTATCCATTTCCATGGTCAAAATCTCGATATTGGCTCATTATTTCCTCGACCAGTGTTTGTTCAAGATATTGCTGACTTTCCAAATACCCACGCTATCGTCTGTTGTTGAGATACAGCTTCTCTTTTTGTCATCTAAACGAAAGTGTATTCTAGTTGGGAAAGGTTGTGATCTTAGCACGTGCCCTGAGCCCAGGTCAACGATTTATCATATTTTATCGACCAAATTTGACAGTGTTAACTAAAGTGTGAAGTTCGCATGCTTAAACTTTACCGCGATCTGGTCCGATTGAACAAACTAATGATATTTTTTCATATCCATCACGAAAACACACCTATATAATTTTGACCCCCTTAAACCCCACTTTTATATTGTAAAACTGGGGTTTACAGGGGTATACATTATTTTCTTATTTCTGTTCAAAAACATAATTTGTGGGTATTCGTTATAGCCGCCTCTGCGAGTTTTTGAGCAGAAATAAGAAAAATATTTGAATTTTTTGTCCGAAAATTTGCAATTTTTCAGTGATTAACTTTTCAGTATATTTGAATAGGCATGTTTTCGTAATGTCCCAAGAAAACGGGCTTTTGTCATTCCATGCTAATTGTCTTCTTAAGGGATAATTTGCATGAAATGACAACGTCTATTGTTTGTGGAAAAATAAGAAAATATTTCGAAATGTCGTCTGCTGATTTTTTTATCCAGCATGCTAAGCGATATAGTTTCATATTTTCCCAAGAAAACGGGCTTATGTCATTCCATTCAAAATGTCTCCTAAGGAGATAATTTGCATGAAATGACAACGCCTATTCTGGGGGAAAATAAGAAAATATTTGGTTTAAACTTTATTTCATTTGTATAACATGTACAGATATATAGAAATATGAAACTCATGATACACACATTATACAAAAGGGATCCAGAAAAAAGTCTGAGACTTATTTGAATCTGTATCCCATATCTGCAATAACTCAATACTATTTAACAATTTCGTGATCATGTCAATTTTATATCATCGTTACAATTATGGTTATTAAACTTAAGCTGATAATAAGAAAATATTTCGAAATGTCGTCAGCTTATTTTTTTATCCAGCATGCTAAGCGTTCAGAATTAGTGTCATTTAATTGTTTTTCCAGTTCTGGACTGTCATACTACTGTATTATACTGTCGAACAGCAATAACTCTAACACCAATGGCTCGTTTATCATGACTGATTCGAACCTACGAAATTCATCCGATAGCTCAAGAAAACAAATATTTAGGGATTTTTTTTCTTTTTATCATGAAATTGTATGTTGTGTGTACTCATTAGAATCGCCTCATCGAGGCGATTCTAATGAGAACACTCAACATACAATATTGCGTAGAAAATCGAAAAAGAAATCTTTAAATTATCGCCACTTGCTTCCTGACCTGGTGCCATGATTAAAATCCAGTGGCTGGAACTACCCATATATCGAACAAAGTTCCATAGTCCCATTGATGTTCGAGCCATTGAAGTTCAACTGTATTCCATCTTTGGATGCTTAAAGTGTTTTACTTGCGGTATAATCCCCTTAATTCTGAAGTGGGTCTAGGGGTTCTCTACATCGTCAGTTAAACATCACAATAAAACATGTAAAACACAACATAGAAGTTAGTAAACGTAGTTCATAATATAAGAAGTTCAGCGATTAAAATTTTATTCCGGTTATTAAAGTCTTTGACTTATAATAATAATAATAATAATAATGTCTTTATTTTACAAGGATGACATATGGTCCTCTTTAAAAACTTCTAACAATATATACATATTATACACATTTACATTGTAAAATCGGCCGACAAGTTCGCCGGGTCGACGCCAGAGCAGCGCTAACATATCTTGGTAGTATGTTGCTCCGCCGTCGTCCCAACGCCAAACGGGTAATTTCATAATCTATGACATAAAACATTCGAACAGTCTAGGGATCGCAGTTAAAAGTTTCTTTGAATAATAAGCAAGTAAAAGTAATTAAATATCCTAAAAGATGATGCTTGATTAAAAAAAAAAAAAAAAAAAAGGAAATTTTAACACCCTATAAAACACTCCGATAATAAAATGACCCTTAAAATATATCTGTAGAATCTTAAGATCTGAGTTGAAATAAAATCATTAACCATTGCACATTGCACATTGCACATTGCACTTGACTAAAGGATCTAGCAAAACGAGGGGCATCGCCACTCAAAACAGGAAATTCGACAATTACAAAATCAAAGAGATCTTCTGCCATAAATTTTAGTAGGGATTACATCATTAGATATTGATGAATTTATATCCAGAATCGGGGCTTCGGCATCAGAGGTGTTAGCTTTATTTGTTTGAAGTCCTTTTGAATTTATAAGTTTTCATCTACCATTTGTTCAAAGTAATCATTGTCAACGTTAGAAAGGCGCTTTCATGTCGAGACGTCGGCCTATTTATTGGCCCTATCGTTATGCTCTCAACATTAACTGCACGACAATCGGTCACCTTTTGGACTCGATGACGGTCCTGATCTAAATCTTGCCCAAGTGGATAGGTACCTGATAGCATGTCCCAGGCCTGCCCCACTTTGGATCAACTAATGTTTTTCTTTTGTTTTCATTCCGAAAACACGCCTATATAATTTTGACCCCCTTCAACCCACTTTTATATAGTAAAACTGGGGTATACATTATTTTTCTTATTTCTGCTCAAAAACATAGATTGTGAGTACTCGTTAGAACCGCCTAATATAATTCTACACAGAATGACTTAGTGAAAATGTATATGTTAATATGTGATATTGTACACCAGGATGGGACTATAAAACTACAAAATCTGATTAACTTAGGAAGCCGCTACGCCAACCGAACAATTACATGTTTTCCGAATAATTTGTAACCTAGGGTGTAGAGTAGGATCCTGTAAAACTGGTTTAATCTCCCTCAACCCGTTTTCAAGCTGTTAATAGTTTGCTTCCGGTCTTTGAGATTAGACTGGTTGCAAAGTTAAACACTGTGAGAATTAAGAAATAATTACTCTCTACGAGGGTGGATTACGAAGTATCAATTCACGACGGTGAAGCATCTGCCCGACAACACCATGCGTTAGTCGCGATAATTCAGAGTAGAGAAAAACAATTTCGATTCTATCATGGTACACGAAGGAAAATCGACATTGCTGCAGATCTCTTTTACAGCGGACCTCGCGAGAAGTAAATGTTTACATGCGGCGTCATAAAACGCGCCCTCCCAGCGGACACACAACGTTGAAACAACGTCGATTCAACGTTGATATAACGTCTTGACGTTGAATCAACGCTGAATCGACGTTGTTTCAACGTTGCAAGTCGATTTAGCGTTGATTCAGCGTTTTGACGTTGAATAAACGTTGAATCGACGTTGTTTCAACGTTGTGTGTCTGCTGGGCTTTTGCACGATCCCCGTTCAGGACCATTTTCCCAGCCTACACTCAGAGACAATCGATCCACCTGTACGTGCTGTCAGTGCTTTGATTTATGGATAATCCAGTTCACTCCCTGGTTCTTATTATTACTATAGGTCGACCAGTTTAAATGCAGGCACTTGTACAGAAACACCTACCTGCCGATTGTAACTGGAAACTTTCACACATAAAAAGTCTTATCATAGAGAGGACTTATGATTTATTAATTTCTGACCTACATTCTACTTCCCTCAGTAGAAGGAAAAGTCAACAGTTTCTTTTACAATATATACTGTTCATGTCAATAGTTTATTTATTTTCCTTGTTGTAATCTACCCCGGGTTTAGGAAACAATGGAACCAGTAATACTGTCTAAATGTACTTTATACGCCTAGTAGTAGTTAAAAAATTCGCCTGCAAAGAACATCTTATACATGCACACAGCCTTGTCCAGTCCTGTGCATGTCGATTACAACACCTCTGCACCTATTATTATCAATACAGAGAACAGATAAGATTTGATAGTGGATAGCGCATGAGCACACCGGTCTAATTCTACATCCTTCGAATATGGGATAAAGTACAATTTTGTTTGTCGCGGCTTATGTGATCAGTAGGTGTTAAAATAGCACCTGACATAGATTCAAGTAGGTACTTTTAGATCAAAACAAAATAAAACAAGCCATCTCTTGATAAATTTCGATAAGGGATTAAAATGGGCAATGGATTCAGATTTATCTTTGCTCGATTATTTATTTTTGGAAAAAGAGACACCCCACAGAGGTGAATTTATCTGGCTTTTTACTAGCTATACCGTATAACCTCCATGTACCCAAGAAGAGAAACATTTAGCTTATCCCATTTTAGTCTGGAGACCCACAAAAGAGTAACTGGCAAACAGTGCAACTCCAGATCAGACACCGCAGAACGCGCAGAAATAGTTTAAGAATAGGAATATCTAAATCACATAGCCTGACATACCTAAAATTGAAATTCGACTCTTCCAATATAATGTGTGTGCGTGCGTGTGTAAATATCGTGCCGTAATAGTCACATAACGGACAGAGTCTGTGCTATACAAGTTGTAAGTATGTTTTTGCAATAAACTACAAGGGCCCTGCCAAGCATGCACGTGTCGTCCAAACTTACTCGCAAGCCAAAGGCCCGCGATTCCTGCTTATTATCAGGACCTTCATTGGTCGCTTACAAAGTCATTGATTGTAGAAATAGGAAACCGCCCTGATCTGAATTGGGCATGTGCTCGAGTATACCTTTTAGTGAAGCGTGGCCCAAACTTAAAATAAGAACATTCTTGGACATGCTTGGATTGATCTATTGTGATTCTCTTTGTCCGTCGTAAGTCCCTACATCAGTTAATATGGTTTAACGACATCTCACACATAGTGTTCAGAAATGTTGCAAGTGTTAAAGAAATTCCAATTTTATGTGGCACGAATTTGTCTATGACAATTTTTTGCCAAGTTTATGGTTTTAAACTCATATGATACTTTAAGTAGTTGTGGTGGCAACCATTAGTTTTGATATAGGAAAACTTTTAAGAACATAGCAAACGATTAAATGTAATTCCACTGAAATTATGCAAATAAAATCCATAATGATTGCCCTTGAAAACAAATAACACATAAAATAATGAAAATCGGAGTGTTGGTTTACCTCAGATTCTTCATATGACAGCACTTTAGTTTGAAGGGTTGCCTACGCACTTAACACCGACGTAACATCACGAAAACATATCTGTATAATTTTGGCCCACTTAAACCCCACTTTATATAGTAAAACTGGTGTTTACAGGGGTATACATTATTTTTCTTATTTCTGCTCAAAACATAGATTGTGGGTACTCGTTAGAACCGCCTCGCCGATTATCATAATTTTTATCTGAAAATTTTCATTTTTTGGTGGTTAAATTTTCAGTATATTTGAATAGGCTTGTTTTCGTAATGGCGGCTCGATTTTCCAAGCCATCAAAATAGCCCCAACCATTTGAAAGAAAATAAATATAAAGTCTGCAGAATGTTTCTAATGTAGTTCTCTACCAAATTTATGGTTATTTTGTGTCCGTATGGACCCAGTAATTTGATTACCAGGGCATCAAATGTTTTCATTAGACATATCTGAATAACGCAGTCATTCTAAACTATGTTCCAGATATAACGTTGGCTTGAGAATACTTCTCTAGGAAGGTCTGTCAGAACCCGAATTTTATGGCAACTTAATTTTTCGGAAGGATTGTTGGTATTAGAGGTTTGGGGACAGTTCAGAAAACAAAAACTATCCAGAATAGTCCGAATACCAGTCAATCGGAAAGTATGGTAAGTGGCCGGACTGGTCAGAGCATACCGGCGGTTGTTGTTTTTTTTTTTTTTTTTTTTTTGTTTTTTGATACATTGCATGCTAAGTCGTACTAAGATGTTTACGTTCAACTTTCAGAATATAGATTAACTATACTACAACTTTTTCCCAAATTTTAAAGATTATTGTGATGACTCATGAGAGAAATCCACTATTACTAAGGTTGAATAGACATGCAATAATCTTAAAAATCGCTTTGCTATGACTGACCGCCTTTATATCATCTTAAATACATCTCCCATACCTTACATGGCATCAGTATTAACTCGTACCTGTATTTACAGATTCTAAAAGGATTCTAAATCTCATTAGAACGGTGTTTCTTAAAGACATCACGAAAACATACCTATATAAGTTTGACCCCCTTAAACGCCATATTTATACAGTAAAACTGGGGTTTACAGGGGTATACAATATTTTTCTTGTTTCTGCTCAAAACATAGATTGTGGGTACTCGTTAGAACCGCCTCGTCGAGGCGGTTCTAACGAGTACCCACAATCTATGTTTTGAACAGAAATAAGAAAAATATCAGAATTTTTTATCTGAAAATTTTCCTTTTTTGGTGGTAAAATTTTCAGTGTATTTGAATAGGCATGTTTTCGTAATGTTAAGGGAAGTTATTTAAATTAAGGGGCATCCGAGTGACTTTTTCTTGCTTATTTTTTCAGCCCTGCAGACCAAAACAATTTTCTTTTACAAACAGTGCAGATGCTGATAAGACGGTTCATAATCTCATCATGATCCACACTGTTTGGCATTCTGTTTGAGTTTTGACTGAAACCCCTTTTTAAAACAATATTTCTGACCCAGATTTAAAAAGAAAAATGCCCGCAGAAACTCAGGGATGAAAGAGTTAAAAGTCAGATTAGTTTGGCCTTGGAGCTTCGATAGCTCAGTACATTTTGCACTTACCTGCTGATACCGCAGCTGAGAGTTTTTTGTATCTTGTAAAATCGAGTTCCGTTTAACCCATTGTAGTCTAGAAACCCCCAAAAGGGTTACTGGCAAACAGTGCAGACCCAGATCAGACGCCGCAGAATGCGGCGTCTGATCAGGATCTTCACTGTTTGCAAATAGTTCAGTCATTTTTCTCTAGGAATATCTAACATAGCCTGACATACCTAAAATCGAAATTAGAAGCTTTCAATATACAGAGTGGGACAGTTCATTCAGTCTGCAATGGGTTAAGCCGATGCTAGGGGATGTATGCAACCCTGCAAACTACGATGCTGTCATATGAAACGAGACTTCCAGCTGCGTTCTTTTTTGTTTGTGTGTGTGAAGGGCAAACTTTATATATCTATATATAGATATGACTTTCACTGCAAAACAAAGTTAAGAGAAAAGCACAGGGAGTGCCACAATCACAAACCGCAGCCCTTCCCAGACACCACAACTTGTATTAATTGTCGTGTCAAACTCATAATGCAGTTATTATTTCAACTCTCCTGGAAATCATTGAAACTATTCTGGTATCTTAAAAAAATCAAGTTCCACTTGAGTCGGTGCTACGTGGAGGTGGCGTGTGCAGTTCTGTAAACTACAATGCTGCCATATATGGAGACAATTTTTTTAAGCCAGCGCACGGTAAAACGTACAGTGAGACCTTCGTGACCAACAAAGACGCAGATCAGCCTGTACGTCTACCCAGTATGGCAAGGGTTCTCGTTTATCCCTCTTTGGATAGCCTGGAGGCTGTAGAAGGCACATGCGATCAGCGAACACTCTGATCAGACTGCGCATCTCACAAGTCTTATTGTAGGTTTTTTCGTGCGCTGGCTCATTTAATAGTGTAATTGAGCTCTATCTGCCGGTGTCTGAGATGTTTGCCACGATTTTCTTTTTTTTTTTTTTTTTTTTTTTTTGGCTGATGCTTTTCACAGAAAAAGTAAACTTGCAAATTTTTGTTACAATTTAATATCATAACTACTATATATACACAAAAAAGTTTTGTTCTGTTCATTGTTGTATTTTTTTAAAAATCGTATATTTCCATATTTTTTTTCCATACTAAAAATAGCTGCGAAGTGAGTTGCAAAGTATTCAGAAATTGGTAAGGTAGGTTATCATCAAGTTTTCCTTGATCAAATTTCTGAAATTTTCACAGTATTGTTATGGAACCTCAGTTTTTTAAAATTCATAAAGAAAAGCAAAACTGTTTTCTAAAAAGTTCTAAAAGATTCAGTTTCATATAGAAATTGTATAGGTCAGACCCATTTTTTTTTTGGCCATAAAATTAATTTTACGTTGAATATTTGAAAACAAAGCAGAGAAACAAAAAAAGACAAATGGTTCCTGACAAAAAAATTGTCAATCAGAAATGAAAGTTTTCATTTAGAATAAAATGTCAAGCGAAAAACGTCTTTCCGAAGGATTTCGAAAGCACAGTAGATTTTGTTTACATATTGTTTTCTATGATGTATCACTGATTGGATTAGGGCGCCTCTATGCAATCCGAGCAATCATTTGAGCCAGCGCACGACAAAACCTAAAAATTAGACGTGTGCGACCAGCGAAGACTCAGATCAGCCTGAGCATTCGCGCAGTCTGATCAGTCTTCGCTGATCGCATGCGCCTTCTACAGCCCTCAGGCTTTCCCAAGAGGAATTAACGAGAACCCCGTCTAGGATGTACGGGCTGAGCTGAGTCTTTGGACACAAGTCACATCGGTCTTATTGTATTTATTTTCTTGTGCTGGTTCATTGACCTGCGCGGGAATCGCGCCGGTCTCTTAATATAGCTTTGGATTTTTACATATGGTAGATTATTCGATTAGCTCACTAAGGACTTTTTATATTTTCCGGGATCGTCATGACAAAACCAACAAAACGGTATGGCGATAATACAGCTTTTGCACAAGTCTTATTGCCATAAGCGATAATATAGGCTTTTGCAAACAGCGTAGATCCAGATGACGGCTTATAGTGAGCCGTCTCATCTGGATCTACGCTTTTTGACATTCAGGTTTTCAACTTTACATATAAACTTCTTTCCAAGCGATAGTTTATCAAAAAAAAAAAACAAAAACAAAAAAAAAAAAAAAAAAAAGAGACGACAAATGTCGTCTGAAATTTGGCACCAAAAGAGTTAATACGAGAAAAGCAAACATTAAAGAATCACATTGTTGTTCTTTTTTACCTGGTACATTGAAAATTTGTTAAACTTTAGTATACCCTTGTCCCATATTTCTATGTAAACATGACCAAAATTTGCGCCGGTACTTAGACGTTTACGTCTAAATATTTTGTCTTGTTTGTACTTGAAAAACATTTGAACGTATAAGGTGAAGATTTTGTACCAGTAAAATCGCCCTGTAGATTTTACTGCTGACAGTTCTTAGGCTGTTGTTCTAGTGTTGTTTGTTCTTTGTCTTGCCTTTTGGGTGCTCGCAGACGGTCTTTTCCTCATGTTTAAAATTGAGGTACCTTATGACAAAACCAACATTTTGTTTTTTTGCAGTGAAAGCATCCGCCCAGTCTGATAAGCGTCTTCACTGTTCGCATAAAAAAGCTTGGGTCCTTAGCTACCCATTGAGCGCACAGCACGAAGGCTCTGATCTGAGTCTTCGCTGGGCACATATCCGTTTTGTTGGTTTTGTCATGAGGTGGCTCTTTTGTCCTTTTCCATAACGAAAACATGCCTATATAATTATGACCCCCTGAAACCCCACTTTTATATAGTAAAACTGGGGTTTACAGGGGTATACATTATTTTTCTTATTTCTGCTCCAAAACATAGATTGTGGGTACTCGTTAGAACCGCCTCGCTGAGGCGGTTCTAACGAGTACCAACAATCTATGTTTTGAGCAGAAATATGAAAAATATCAGAGTTTTTCATCTGAAAATTTTCAGTTTTTGGAGGTGAAATTTTCAATATATTTGAATAGGCGTGTTTTCGTAATGGGTGTCTTATCGTTGTGTGTTGATTTTGTTTGGCATCGTTGGAGAAGGGGGGGGGGGGGGGGGGGCGTTGTTTTTTTTTTTTTTTTTTTTTTTTGTTGTTTTTTTCTCTTCTTCTTAAACCTTCTCCGGATACCTATGTCTTTTCGCCAACTAGGCTGTTTGAAAAACCCAGTCTCTTTGTTACATGTAGTGTAATGCAAAGAAATGTCGATAACAAGCCGTAGACATATCCTACGTGCACTGCTCCTCTCTACGAGGGGTGATCATTAAATAATGAAATTATACATATCGTTGTCATATACTATCACATTACGAAACCCCGCCTATTCAAATTTATAGAAAATTTTACATCCAAAAACTGAAAATTTTCAAATAATAATAATAATAATAATAATAATAATAAAAACTCTGATATTTTTTCATATTTCTGATCAAAACATAGATTGTGGGTACTCGTTCTATGTTTTTGAGCAAAAATAAGAAAACTAAGGTATACCCCTGTAAACCCGAGTTTTAATACATAAAAGTGGGGGTTAAAGGGGTCAAAATTATATAGGCATGTTTTCGTGATGACTACGACCAACTACTCAGTGACGTCGTCAGAACGGAATTATTTTTACGCACATCCAGGAAAAATATTGAAACCTTTTCCCTAGCGTCGCTTAAGCGATAAATTCTTTCTTTAAGAGCAGTTCCTATGGTAAAGAAGCAAACACTGTTTATGTTAGTTGACATGTCTCTTTTGCAAATAATATCATTTTTGTAACACGTTACGCACATGCGTAATTACATAATGGCCATTACTCCTATGCTACTAATATGGCGTTAGGCATTTCAATTGTATTTCTAAATGATTTCGTTTGCCTTGTATTTACGTTAAAATTTTTGGATAGCATAGCTTTTTACCATATTTATAGTTATATTTGAAATGTCCATTTGACTAACCATGACGAAAACACGCCTATTCAAATATATTGTAAATTTTACCACCAAAAACTGAAAGTTTTCAGATAAAAATTCTGATCTTTTTCATATTTCTGCTCAAAGCATAGACTGTGGGTACTCTTTAGAACCGCCTCACCGAGGCGGTTCTTACGAGTACCCACAATCTATATTTTTGAGCAGAAATAAGAAAAATAATGTATACCCCTGTAAATCCCAGATTTACTATAAAAAAGTGGGGTTTAAGGGGGTCAAAATTATATAGGTATGTTTTCGTGATGTGAAGAAATGTCTAAAATGTTGTGACTGAATAAGCTGTCTCATCTGGATCTACTCTGTTTGACATTCAGTCTTTCAACTTTACATATAAACTTCTTTCCAAGCGGTAGTTTGTTATAAAAAAACAGATGACAAGTGTCGTCTGAAATATGGTACCGCTTTGCATCGACGTTAATGCGACGTTATAAAAATGACATTTCTAGTTATTTGGTGCAATACGGTCGCGCCTATACATTTTCTTTATCACTGTGGATTAAGACTATCGTCTTGCATTATTTGATATCTCAACCAGCAGTGTCCAGATGTTTTATTATGAATGAAAGCGGTGGGAAACAGGGTGAAAAAGTATGGATTAAGAAAAACTGACATATCTTAATTTATTGCTCCACTTCAGTCTTTGATATGGCGTGTCGTAGATTTAATTCAGCCTATATTGAAAAGTGCTGGGGGTATTCAAAGTCACCTGTGAACAGAACAACTGGGCGAATACTGCCTGTGTCAGGACATATGAAAAGGAGTGTTCGGGGCATATGCGAACAGCGAAGGACCTAGTCATATTATAAAACTAGCAATCACGTAAACTTCCTCATAATATCTGACCCTCAATCCCCTACCCAACGCATCCTACTCTCCCTTTTAAAATATAATGTGCTGAATTAGGGTTTTCCTAAAATCTGAATGGTTGAAGCATATTTGGTTTAATGGTTGTGTATAAAACCTCAGAAATAATTTATAGATCTGGGCCCGGTTGTTCAAAGCGTCGTTAGCTTAACGAGCTCGTTAAGGGTCATTTCGTTAACTGTTTTAGCAGATTCAAAATACAATATTCTGATATTTTTTGCTGAAAAAATGTGAGTAGCTTTTGCACTGCAAAAGCTACTCACATTTTTTCAGCAAAACATTTCAGCATATTTGCGTATCACTCGATTAAAATTTTAACGAATCGTTAACTAACGACATCGTTAGTTTTGAACAACTGGGCCCAGTTTTGTCTATATATTAATACTGCCGACTGATAATGGGCGGAACCTTACTGAAGTTGGTCAGACTGGTTCCAAAGTTGAAAGCTTAAAACTTTCACCTACTAACTATAATAAAAGTAGACAACACTTAAAAACACCTTTGTTGGTATTGTTTTATCTAATCTGCTCTATAAGGAAAGAATTTGCTTCGCATGGAGTAAAGTCTTCGCCTATAGAGTCGGTTCCTTTTAAGAAGGGCATTGGAGTGCAGAAAAGCAACAGAAAGGTACAAAATTTTCTCCCTTGTGTAAAGTGGCGGCTACAGCTCCAGGTGTAACAATTTATTCGTAAATCCCCCAATATTTAAGTATATGAGGCTTTATACCCCTTAGTAAAAGTATAGCTTGGAACTTAAGAAGCTCAGGTATACATTAACCCTTGTTCTGCTGAACCTGGATATGCCTTGCCTTTGCAAACAGTGTAGATCCAGAAGTAGCCAATGGATCTGGATCTGCACTGTTTGTCTTTCAATATTTGAATTCATATCAACAATCTGGATCGAGTGATCTGATTGGCTGAAAATTAGAAGTGGGCGTGGCATCTTAATTTATCTAGCAGGACAAGGGTTAAAAGGAATAGATACACTTTCAGATGAGATAACTCAAAATGTTTATCTCCTATTAAAAGGGGTCTTCTATGTAAGGAAAGAATTTGCTCCTAGAGGGAGCAAATTCCTTCCTTATAGAGTAGATTTCTTTTTAGAAGGGTATTCGAGTGCAGGAAAGCAAACAGGAAGTCATAAAGTATTATCCTTTGTTAAAAAATATGACGGCTTCAGCTCCAGATGTATCAATTCACATTAAATTAAGGGATGGTTGTAAATTTGGGCTTGAGACCTGAATTACTTTTTATTAAATTTTAGTCGCCCTTACAACTGAGTGCTTCACCCAGAAACCTTCAAAATGGACTCGTCAGTATCTGAGATCGGACGAATCTTCTTACCCTGTAAATATATTACCTGTAGTATGATACAAGAAGAATGATCAAGGAAGAATGAAGTAAAATAAATGAACCAGCGCACGACAAAACTTTCAATAAGACTTGTGCGACCAGCGAAGATTCAGATCAGCCTGCGCTTCCGCGCAGTCTGATCTGAGTCTTTGCTGATCGCGTGTAGCTTCTACAGCCTCCGGGCTATCCAAAGAGGGATAAACGAGAACCCTTGCCATACTGGGCGGAAATACAGGCTGATCTGAGTCTTTGCTGGTCACACAGATCTTATTGTAGGTTTTGCTGTGCGCTGGCTCATAAATGATATACATGTAAGGACAGCTTTTGCTTATTGTAAAATAATCAATACAATGCATATTCATGATAATAAATACCCCAGCCAGCATTCTTTATAAATCTATAGCGGGCCGTTATCGGCCCGTCAGGGTAGCTGACGGGCCGATAACGGCCCGCTATAGATTTATAAACGCTTACTGGGTACCAGAGCAAGGCAACGTTTTCAACTTTATCTTAATCATGCCAAAGCTTATAATATTGAGATAATCAAGAACTATTAGAATTACGACAACACAAATCAGCATTCAGTCGACGAAAAGAATCAATAAAAATGTCGTCGTTTTTGAAAAAAGCCCAGTTTTTCAAAACAACGTTGGTTTAAAGAACTCGTTAGTGGTCAAAATGTTAACTGTTTTAGTTAGTACAATATCTAATTCACCGGTATTTTTGCTGAAAAAAAATGTGAGAAACTCTTGCAAATCACATTTTTTCAGTGCAGCAAAAAAATTAGCGTACATGACGTATTTAGTGATCAAAGTTTTAACATTACGTTAACTAACGACATTGTTAGTTTTGAACAACTGGGCCCTGGAAAGGCCAGAATCACGAATCGCAGTCAAAAAACGAAGAGATGAGGAACAAATAATGACTATAAAATGACGCGTTTTGAGTCACAGGGAACGGATTTGTACAGGTTGCAAATTCATACGCTTAGAATTTTAAGACCTCTGTTCTTTGATAAATGTCATTTTTTTTAAGTAACACCTACTTTAAAACAGCTTTTTAGGGCCTTTTCTGACTCAGAATTTCCATAAAATATAAGTTATAAAACAGCTTCGTGTATATCATATCATTTTTCACACACTGTAAAAAAAATTCCCGTAGATTTTACGGCAAATACTGGCAACTGGCTGCCAGTGCCTTTTACCGAAAATGTTTACGGGGCCCGTAAAACTTTCGCAGGAATTTCCTAGTAGGAGGGGTATGGATGTGTTAGCGTAAGATACGGTGAGGTAGCTCACATCCCTACTATGTCCTATACGTCACCTACCTTGCCCAACACTGCCCTACTGTGCGTAATTATCACTGTAAATAATCTACAGGCGCCCGTAAAATTTACGGTACATGTACTGGCAGCCATTTGCCAGTATTTACCGTAAAATTTACGGGATCATTTTACAGTGCAGCAACTTGGTATCAGGACAAAAAATATTGCATTCGCATGGCAAAATAACTAAACTTTTGTTCATCTTTCTAACTAACTGTGCAATAATAGTAGTGTTTTATTAAAATCCCGAAAGCACGACGCAAATTTGTAGCGCACGACTTTCTATTATTAATTCTGTTGTTTTCAGAGAAATAAAAGACTTGACATTGGATAGTCAACATTACGAAATCGCACCTATTCAAATATATAGACAATTTCATCTAAAAAAACTGAAAACTTTCAGACAAAAACCTCTGATATTTCCAAATTTCTGCTCAAAACATAGATTGTGGGTACTCGTTTAAACCGCCTCGGCAATGCGGTTCTAACGAGTACCCACAATCTATGTTTTTGAGCAGAAATAAGAAAAATAATATATACCCCTGTAGCTACAATTTTGCGTAGCGCTTTAAGGGTTAACATATTCTGTTCTGTAGTTTAATACAGATACATTTTGCAAACAATGTAGATCCAGATGAGACTGTCCGGAGCTCAGGATCTATACTACGGGTCACACTATCCTTGTTTTCTGACTGGCACTCCTATTTGCAACACGGGTTTTGTCCACATTACCATAACACGCCTAGTCAAATATATTGAAAATTTCACCACCGAAAACTGAAAGTTTTCAGACAAAAATTCTGATCGTTTTCATATTTCTGCTGAAAACATAGATTGTGGAGGCGGTTCTAACGAGTACCCACAATCTATGTTTTTGAGCAGAAATACGAAAAATAATGTTTACCCTGTAAACCCCAGTTTTACAATATAAAAGTGGGGTTTAAGAGGGTCAAAATTACATAGGTATGTTTTCGTGATGAAATTCACGAATGGAAATGTCCATTTCAGAAACTCTTTCTGGGTCACAGTAACCTATATATGTCAAGTAAAGATTTTGCCTACCGTATTCACCTATGTATTTGGACAGAGTGTCCTGAACAAACCGTGTAGACCCAGATCAGACGCCGCAGGACGCGGCGTCTGATCTGTGTCTACACTGTTTGCTACTGACCCGGCAATTTTTAGACATACCACCTGAAAAATGCACTTTTTTTAAAATTTAAGGACAAATATGGTAAGGAATTAAGATGTCCAAATATTTAGGGTAAAGCCGTATGATAGGTATAGTACAGTGGGCACGTGATAAGAGACCATGACGGACATTTCATTTCTCTTGTAATGATTTTGTTTGTTGTATAACTGTGATTATATTTACCCAGTTCTTAGTGTAATAAATGCATCTATCTACTGGCAATAAATAATAAGATAATGAAAAAGTCAGTCAGAAACTTCAAATATTTATTACACACAGCAATAATATTTTTCAGATTTCCTTTGAAAATATCTTAAGAAAAAAACTATGTCACGTCTGTCACAGAGAAAGCATTCATTCATGAATGAACCGTGTCATTTAAAAAAAAAGTACCTTATACTGAGTTTAAAGAGCGAATGGCACACCAGTGGCGGATCCAGGGTCCTTTAATAGTGGGCTAAAATCTTCTGAGGGTAGGAGGTCGATTTGATCAATTACCGTACTTTCCCAAAGTATTCGGACAGACAGGCCTTTTATCCCCTGTCACACCAAGCCGCGTTTCCACTGCGTTGGCACGGAGTTGTTTAATTTTCCGGAGCGCCGTGAGATCGCAAGAAAACCCTGATATTTTTCGTGAAAAAGGGCCTGTCACGGCGTCCTGACAGCGACCAAGGCGTTGCTACGGAGCTCGCATGGCGTTCTATCGCGTTCCTACGGAGGTCTTGTTGGCGATTCACTGCGCTCTCACGACGCTTTCACTGCGCTTTCACGGCGCTCACAATGCATGCACTGCGCTTTCACGGCGTTCGCACTGCGCTCACGGCGTGTTGAAGACGTTCGTTTGCACAACAGAACGAAGTCTTCGTCAGTTATATGTTTGTTCTCGAAGTTGAAACCATGCCATTTTGGAACTGCTGGACCTGCATATAGGCAAGCAGGAGTCCAGCTTGCTGGCGTACGTCGGACATAGTGAAAGGAATGCTTATTTGCATATCTCGTTTTTATAGTATTTTGTTTGCTTTTGTCATAATTGTTTGCATATCTCATTTTTTTAATCTATTCTGTTTGCTTTTGTCATACAAACGCCGATGGGCGCGGTAAAAGCTCCAAGGGAGCGCAATTATCGCCATGACAGCTTCTTACAGTCGTTGTAAGAGCGCAGTAAAATAAATGGCACTCCATAGAAGCGCCGTAGACGCGTCGTATAAGCAGTGACATCTCAAAGAATGCCGTACAATCTCCATGCAAACGCCACGGACGACCACGGCATTTGCACAACGACCCTTGTGCGCGCCCGCGGATCTCCTATTGCATTGTAGGAGACCTTACTGCGGGGCTATGGTGACCTTACGGCGACCCCACTGCGCTCTTATTAGAACGCCGAGCGACGGCGTTTGTTTTGAGCATGCTCAAAGTGCGTGCGTCGCTCGGCGTTCTATGCGATCCCATAGCGTCTACCGGCGATGCCACTGCGTTGCTGCGGTGATGCTTGCGATCGTACTACGCGCATCTCGGCATTCTGCATTTTTCTTGGACGCCGTGGAATCGCCGTGAGAACGCTGCTCTGGTGTTTTACCGTTTGCAACTCATCCAGTAATTTTAGAAGTATAACTTGAAGATAAATAGTCAACCATTGTACATGTAGTCGGGAGACCCCTAAACGGGTAAGTGGCAAACAGTGCAGACCCAGATCAGACGCCGCAGAAGGCGCGCTGATCAGGGTCCCCACTGTTTGCAAATAGTTTAGCCTTTTTTCTATTGGAATATCTAAATCTCACAGCCAGACGTACCTAAAATTGAAATTTGACTCTTCCATTATATAGTGTGGGAGATTCTATTCAGTATACAATGGGTTAAGGGAGCGGAAATTCTGGGTAAATACAGTATCCAAAATTTTACATGCAAAATTTCCCATAAAATGAAATTTTGAATGGAGTTTGATTGAACCCCGCGAAACCTCTCTGAATCCGCCCTACTCATTTTCCCGAATATTACAAGGTGTCAGAACCTACCCTTGTTCTTTGCACGTTAATTAAGAACAAGCTATGACGATGCGGACTGATCAGGTTCTATTCCTGTAGTCGATATATTCTGAAGCATCTGTTGATTCTGTAAGCGAACAATAAATTTCCTGATCAGACTGCGCGCATGCCATCACGAAAACACGCCTATATTATTTTGACCCCCTTAAACCCCACTTTTATATAGTAAAACTGGGGTTTACAGGGGTATATATTAGTTTTCTTATTTCTGCTATAAAAACATAGATTGTGGGGGACTTGTTAGAACCGCCTCGTCGAGGCGGTTCTAACGAGTACCCACAATCTATGTTTTGAGCAGAAATATGAAAAATATCAGCATTTTTCTCTGAAAATTTTCATTTTTTTGTGGTATATTTGAATAGGCGTGTTTTCGTAATGCACAAGCTGATCTGGGCTTTTGTCGTTCGCGTTTGACGTACGAGCCATTTTGCCACGTTTCGCATCAGGTAATTTTTCCTGTGATAATTTTAAAATTACTAACACCTGGGCCTGTTGTCAATAAAATATGAAATCTTTTATAGATTATATCATTTATAGCTTTTATTTACAGATCAGTCCTCTGTGATTAAAGGGAAGTATCAAGTGTTCATAATTTTCGAATTCAAAATTAAACTTCTTTTATATTAAAATTGCTGCAGAACAAACGTCAACAGATCGGGTCTCGTGAAAAGCTACCCTAGCAAATATGCAAACAGCGATGGTCCTGAATGAACCGTGCATGAACATAGTCTGATCAGTACAATTTCTGTTTCTGAAACTACTGTTATCTGCCGAATATATTAGGGAATGGCGATGGCTATATTTAGATTGCTTCGATAACAAAGTGACCATGAGCATCGTCATTTCAATATGCAGGGTATCATAAACTAACTGTTCTCATGACCCGTACATTTACGTCAATCAGGCTATCTATACCATTTTGCTACCGTGCGGTTTAATATGTCTGGATTCTAACGACATTCTTGGACAATTTCATCACGAAAACATACCTATATAATTTTGACCCCCTTAAACCCCACTTTTATATAGTAAAACTGGGGTTTACAGGGGTATATATTATTTTTGTTATTTCTGCTCAAAAACATGGATTGTGGGTACTCGTTAGAACCGCCTCGACGAGGCGGTTCTAACGAGTACCCACAATCTATGTTTTGAGCAGAAATGTGAAAAATATCATATATTTTTATCTGAAAAATTGCTATATTTTTGGTGGTAAAATTTTCAATATATTTGAATAGGCGTGTTTTCGTAATGATTGCAAATAACAGCCACTATAACATATGGCATCATAAGGAAACAGTAGATATTACATGTTTCAATTATTAGTTTTCACAAAACATTTTCAAATTGACATTTAGCTGTCAATTTCTCAACCAGCTTTTAACATTTATTGGGTGCTAAGCATAGACTAAGCGTTTTGCACCGTTAAATATAATGTTCAGCAGTCCATGGAAAATAGCATTGGACCAGCCAGTCATAATGATCCTTTTATAAAATGCTTCTGGATCAATGGCAAACATTTAGATTGGTATCCGGACATTTCCCCCCCCCCCCCCCCCCCTGGACATTTCCCCCCCTGCTCAAATCAGCTAGGTAGGATGATTCCCCCCCTATTTTTGGCAGGGTTAGGGCATTTCCCCTCCTGCAATATAATAAGGGGTGGACATTTCCCCTCCCATCTTTTTGCACAGAGAGGACAATCACCCCCCCCCCCCCCCTCATTTTTGGACTATGGAGGACTATTAGAGAAACTGAAAAATACGATTCAATATATATGACAAAAGATCTCATCAATGGAATTTATTTATATATAGACATTTTGCCCATTAACAATTCCAAACCACTCATCCCCGATACTAATATGTATGCAAAGTTTGAACAAAATCCGTGAAAAAATACTCAAGTTATGGATTGGAAACGAAGTGCGGAAGGCGGACGGATGGACAGACATATGGACAGACAGACACCGGAGGGTATAACATAATACCCCACCACTATCATGTGGCGGGGTATAAAAATTGAAAAATGAAAAGTAAAGCTTACCTGCAGGTCCGTAGTGGCAGTACCATTACACTTTAGGGACTTCCTCTTGGAACATTCCCATCGTCCACTTACTTCATTTCACAGGGGGGGAATCATCCTACCCACCTAATTTGAACAGGGGGGAAAATGTCCAGGGGGGGGGGGGAATGTCCTTTGCTAAATAGGAGGGGGGAATCGTCCACTTACTTCATTTCACAGGGGGGGAATCGTCCTACCCATCTAATTTGAACAGGGGGGAAAATGTCCAGGGGGGGAAATGTCCTAGATTCATTTAGATTGTCTACACCCATGGGCAATTAGATGTACAGTTGACTCTCGTTATCTAGAACTCGCTTATCTCGAATAACCACTTATCTCGAAGTGAAAATCTGGTCCCTGTATTAACACAGAGATCTACCAACAGGCAACAAAATATTGTGGAACAGAGGAGAAATTGCTCCTAATTTCTCCTCTTTTCCACATTATTTTCAATAGATCTTTAACTTGGGAGCCAAATTACATATTCATTCTGTTAAAGGTGGTTGTTCGATTAATTGTTCTCCTCAGTTCCGCAACTCTGATATGTCGAAGTACGGATATCTCAAAGAGTCCCTTGGAGTTCGAGATAACGAGAGTCGACTGTATATATATATATTGTATGTGTTCAGACACACGGGCCTGAGCAAACAGTGTAGACCAAGATTAGACGCCGCGGAACGCGGCGTCTCATCATGGTCTACACTGTTTGCCACTCATCTAGCAATTTTTAGACAAAATATCTAGTATTAAAGTACTTATTCAAATTTTAGGACAAGTATGGTAAGGAGTTGAGTTGTCCGAATACTTAGGGTAAATACGGCACCAGTAAGGCTTTCCATTACGAAAACACGCCTATTCAAAAATAAAGAGACAGTTTCACCTCTAAAAACTGAAAATTGTCAGATAAAAAAAAACTGATATTTTTCATATTTCTGCTCAAAAACATAGATTGTGGGTACTCGTTAGAACCGCCTCAGCGAGGCGGTTCTAACGAGTACCCACAATTATGTTTCTGAGCAGAAATAAGAAAAATACACACATGTAATATATAACCCTGTAAACCCCAGATTTATTATACAAAAGTGGGGTTTAAGGGGGTCAAAATTATATAGGCATGTTTTCGTGATGCCTCTGAATCCCAGATGTATGCTGCTGTTGTAATTACATGTAAGTAAGTAATTTATTCATGCAATAAGCAATTTATTCATGCAATAATTTCAACATATATGATATGCAGGATAGCGAACATACATTATACACGGTAAGTTTCCATGAGAATCAATACCAATGTATTCGGGAGAGGCGCGGTTTTAGACTTTGAATTGTATAATCTATTTATGCCGAGTGGACTCCTCTATTTTAATCCTTCGGACCAGTTCACTTCCAACAATAGGGGTATCTGGTTAGCTTATATTATTATTACCATATTTATAGCAATTCCTGTATTAAATGCAAAGGATGTAGAACCTGATCAGACGCCGTATGTATATTTCTACCATATTTGTATTTGTACATGTCAGGTTTAAGAATAAAATATGTACATGTTTAACTTCACGAAAACATGTCTATATAATTTTGACCACCTTAAACCCCATTTTTATATAGTAAAACTGGTGTTTACAGGGGTATACATTATTTTTCTTATTACTGCTCAAAAACATAAATTGTGGGTACTCGTTAGAACCGCCTCATCGAGGCGGTTCTAACGAGTACCCACAATCTATGTTTTGAGCAGAAATATGAAAAATATCAGAATTTTTTATCTGATTTTTTTTTATTTTTTGGTGGTAGAATTTTCAATAATATTTGAATAGGCATGCTTTCGTAATGAACCATGCTTTCTCTGTCATTACGAAAACACGCCTATTCAAATATATAGAAAATTACACCTCCAAAAACTGAAAATTTTCAGACAAAAAATCTGATATTTTTCATATATCTGCTCAAAACATAGATTGTGGGTACTCGTTAGAAACACTGCGGCGGTTCTAACGCGGTTCAAACGAGTACCCACAATCTATGATTTTGAGCAGAAATAAGAAAAATAATGTATACCTCTGTAACGCCAGTTATATATTATAAAAGTGGGGTTTAAGGGGGTCAAAATTATATAGGCATGTTTTCAT
This sequence comes from Anodontia alba, assembly GCA_964016985.1. Taxonomy (NCBI): domain Eukaryota; kingdom Metazoa; phylum Mollusca; class Bivalvia; order Lucinida; family Lucinidae; genus Anodontia; species Anodontia alba. The sequence goes on along the minus strand of OZ024821.1, from coordinate 96,496,722 downwards.
GATGCTCTGTGACAGACGTCGGAAAAGTTCATTATCATCTGCCGCTGTTCTGGGTCTGCAGTTTGTATAGATAGGTCTTTGCTGGAGCTATAAATGTGTTAATAATGGATTAATGTCGAAAACTATTTGACTTGTCTCCGTCGTTCTTTGAGAATTCAAATAATTCCATCTTTTACCACCAGGCCAAGCCTTCAAGGACTGTGATAGGTGCAGCCATCTTCGCACTTTTTTCCAAATTATTTATCCAATGATAAAGCAAAAATGCTGAAATAGGAATGTAAACTGGGCCAAATACTTTGGAAATATTCTACATTGATCTTCAAATATTTTCCATCCTCTTAGCTAATTAATATACGAAAGTTAAACAAAATACCTTGAACATATACGTCATATGATGTTCCCAATATATCTTAGGAAGTGTTTTAATCCGGGTACTAAATCAATCCCGAATGACATCCGGGTGCGTTTTGAAATAGACTAAAGATGACACTTGAAGTTAGAGAAGATAAAATGTGGGTATTAGTACCTGTTTGTAGATTTATTATTCATAATTACGAAATAAACATTAGGTCATGTCACTAAAAAAGGGACAAAACTGAGTTTGTAAACAGACGTATAATGCCAAATCACCTTATGATTAGTCTCTGCAGCTTGGTTATCGCTTAGCATGCTGGTTAAAACTTTCAGCAGACTACATTTTCTTTTATCATAACGAAAACACGCCTATTCAAATATATAGAAAATTGCATCTCCAAAAACTGAAAATTTTCAGATAAAAAAACTCCGATATTTTTCATATTTCTGCTCAAAACATAGATTGTGGGTTCTCGTTAGAACCGCCTCGGCGAGGCGGTTCTAACGAGTACCCACAATCTATGTTTTGAGGAGAAATAAGAAAAATAATGTATACCCCTGTTAACCCCAGTTTTACTATATAAAAGTGGGGTTTAAGGGGGTCAAAATTATATAGGTATGTTTTCGTGATGTATTTTTCTTTTCATAAAAAATAGGCTTTGACATTTAAAAACCTATTTTTATGAAAAAGAAAATGAGACAAATTGCATGAGATGTCAAAGCTTATTTCTGGCAAAAATAATAAAACAAAAACATACCGTATCATGAATTTGTCGTTTGCTAAATGTAAAATATGATGAAATATCAAAGCCTGTTGTCTGGAACATTTCTAAGAAGAAAATTTGCAAGAAACGCCTAATTCTCGAAGCCTAATCCTAATCCTGTTTTGGGAAATAATAAGATAAATATTGTCTATTTGTCGTCTGCTGAATTAGCCCAGAGAATGATAAGGGTTACGAAAACACGCCTATTCAAATATATTGAAATTTTCACCTCCAAAAACAGAAAATTTCTGCTCAAAACATAGATTGTGGATACTCGTTAGAACCGCCTCGGTGAGGCGGTTCTAACGTACCCACAATCTATGTTTTAAGCAGAAATAAGAAAAATAATGTATACCCCTGTAAACCCCAGTTTTACTATATAAAAGTGGGGTTTAAGGGGGTCAAAATTATATAGGTATGTTTTCGTGATGTATTTTTCTTTTCATAAAAAATAGGCTTTGACATTTAAAAACCTATTTTTATGAAAAAGCAAATGAGACAAATTGCATGAGATATCAAAGCTTATTTCTGGCAAAAATAATAAAGCAAAAACATACCGTATCATGAATTTGTCGTTTGCTAAATGTAAAATATGAAATATCAAAGCCTGTTGTCTGGAACATTTCTAAGACGAAAATTTGCAAGAAACGCCTAATTCTCGAAGCCTAATCCTAATCTTGTTTTGGGGAATAATAAGATAAATATTGTCTATTTGTCGTCTGCTGAATTAACCCAGAGAATGATAAGGGTTAAGCATTTATACTTTGTTCTCACTTTTGTCAGACTGGGCAAGCATTGTCTGAGCCGACATTATCTGCTCATCAAACATTAAATACATTTTCCTTTGATGTGATGGTAAAGGTATAATACATTCTGCAGAAGTATAACATTCCTAAGATTATAGCGAAATTGAATGCAAATACTTCAAATTCGCCATGTCACGCACAAAGAGAACTGAGCACATATGCGAACAGCGAATGCCCTGTACAGTCCGGACTGTTCAGAGGATCTTTACGAAAACACGCCTATTCAAATATATGGAGAATTTCATCACCAAAAAATGAAAACTTTCAGATGAAAAATCTAGTAGTTTTCATATTTCTGCTCTAAACATAGATAGTGGGTACTTGTTAGAACCCCAGCTAGCATTCTACGTAAATCTACATCGGGCCGTCATCGGCCCGTCAGCTACCCTGACGGGCCGATGATGGCCCGATATAGATTTACGTAGAATGGGACCGCCTCATCGAGGCGGTTCTAACGAGTTCCCACAATCTATGTTTTGAGCAGAAATAAGAAAACTAATGTACCTCTGTAAACCCCAGTTTTACTGTATATAAAATTAGGGTTGAAATGGGCCAAAACTATATAGGCGTGTTTTCGTGATGGCGCAGGCCAATATGAACCTTAGCTGTTGATCAGCACGTCCTAAAATATCTGTTACGTTTTTAAGTAAATGGATATACCTGAAGATTTTGCCGCAATTAATCACAAGGGAGACAACTCTTGCGATTTCCTATTCATTTTCCTGCACACCAATCCCCTTCTGAAAAAGGGGTCTGCTCTAAATGGAAAGAAGGAGCAAATTGTTCCATTTTAGAGCAGACTTCAGAAGAGAGGTCAAACAAATTTCAACAGTTATCTCCCTAAAAAGGTAAAAAAAAATGTCCTTTTGTGCTATGCCTTCTTTGTTCACACACAGGTTTTTGTTTTAAGGAATGGGTGCATCTCCAAGAGAAATAACTCTAGCTTAGATGACTTTGCCCATTGTAGGGTAGGGGAGGGTAGCTATTCTTAATCAAGGAGACACATGTTCCCTCTAGGAGCAATTCTATTTCTTCAAGAGTAGTCCGAATTTCGAAAGATCTATGCAGGCAATAGTGTTCTCCCTTCGCAAAACGGAAGCAATTTTTTTAGGTGTATCGATTCTTATTAAGGAAACGGTTAGAGTGACACGGCACACTATAAGTATTCAGTTTACAGTGCTAAGTGCATATCCGTAATAAATACCACAACTGCCATCTACTTCTGAAAGACAAATAACAACTTCAAACAAGATTTTTATACAACTACATGTCACAATAACGTCCCAGATTTAAACTTATTCGTATGCTACCGTGTTTATACTATGTATTCGGACAGACAGGTCTGAGAAAACCTTGTCAGATGCCACAGCGGCGTCTCATCATGACCTACACTGTTAGTACCACACCAGCAGTTGTAGACGTATCAAGTGGTTGTAAATTGGGCGTGTTCAAATTTTAGGATACGTATGGTAAAGGGTTGAGGCGTCCAATTTATTAAGGCTATACACGGTATATCATCGTTTGACTAAAGACATGATTAAAAAAAACAACAACAAAAAAACATGAAAAATGTTGCCTACAGTTTGTGAATCAGGCATATCAAGACCAGGGCTCAGTTGTTCGAAACTAACGATGTGGTTAGTTAACGTAGCGTTAAAACTTTGATCATTAAATATGGCGTATACGCTAATAGTTTTGCTGAAAAAAAATGTGAATAGCTATTGCATTTGGAAAAGCTACTCACATTTTTTCAGCAAAAATACCTGTGAATTAGATATTGTACTTACTAGAACAGTTAACATTTTGACCACTAACGAGCTCGTTAAGCTAACGATGCTTTGAACAACTGGGCCCAGAATCTGACCAAGGAATATATGGACCGCGCCATGCGAAAACGTGTCTTCGGGCATATGCGAAAAGCGAAGGCCCAAATTAGCCTGCGCATCCGCGCAGCAGTATGATCAGGGCCTTAGTTGACCGTTTGCAGAACCATTAGACACTTAAGACCGTATCAATGGATAGCAAATGCCCGGAACAGACTGCGCATGAATGGGATGAATCTGAATCTGTGCATTTTGCGAATGCTCAAAGACACAATTTCGCTGGGCGCGGCAGATACGGCATCACGAAAACACGCCTATATAATTCTGACCCCCTTGAACCCCACTTTTATATAGTACAACTTGGGTTTACAAGGGTATACATTATTTTTCTTATTTCTGCCTAAAATCATAGATTGTGGGTACCCGTTAGAACCGCCTTGCCGAGGCGGTTCTAACGAGTACCCACAATCTATGTTTTGAGCAGAAATATGAAAAATATCAGAATTTTTATCTGAAACCTTTCAGTTTTCGGTGGTGAAATTTTCAATGTACTTGAATAGGCGTGTTTTCGTAATGGTGAAAATGGCATTGTTCACATAGCCCTAGATAAAAGGAGTAGCAAGATAAACGTCTTTTTTTTTTTCTTATTTCTCCACAGAAACGCATGTTGCGTGTACGCATTAGAAGCCTCTGCGAACGACTGAGCAACACATCACGAGAAAGTGCCTTAATGATTTTGACCCCCTTAAACCCCACTTTAATATAGTAAAACTGGGGTTTACAAGGGTATACATTATTTTTCTTATTTCTGCTCAAAAACATAGATTGTGGGTACTCGTTAGAACCGCCTCGTCGAGGCGGTTCTCTCGTCGTGGCGGTTCTAACGAGTACCCACACTATACGTTTTGAGCAGAAATATGAAATATTTTAGAGTTTTTAATCTGAAAGTTTTCAGGTTTTGGAGGTGATTTTTTCTGTATATTTGAAGAGGCGTGTTTTCGTAATGAACACATGAAAATAAATGGGTCCTCGTACGCATATGCACAGCGTAGTCCGAGATAAGCCTGAACACCCCCCTTCGCCCCCCCCCCCCCCCCCCCCCCCCACGTCCGATCAGTTCTTTAGATGGTTGTCAGTATAGCATGTTGTATCCAAATTGTTAAGAGCGCAGGTCCTTATTAGCCTGTGTACATGCACACACTGATCTGGGCTCCGAAGGCACGTTTTTACAAGGTTCGGCTCAACTACAGTCGAACCTCAATGGCTCGAACATCTTCGGGACCATGGAAATTCGTTCGAGACATGGGTAGTTTGAGCCACTGAGGGTAATCATGGCATCAGCAAATAGCGATAATTTAGGGAAATCTTTTCGATTTTCTACACAATGATTGTACGTTGAGTCTACTCATTAGAATCGCCTCAACACACAACATACAATTTCATGATAAAATAAGAAAAAATCATTAACTATTTGTTTTCTTGAGCTATTGGAAGAATTTTGTAGGGACTGAAAAAAGAGTTCGAATCATCCACGGTAAACGAGCCATCCGTGTTCGAGCCATTGAGGTTATGCTGTATATTACATATCGCACATGTTGGATTTTACCAATTTATTTGCTTCATAAGAGTATAGTTCACCTTCATATGGGGTACATGTTAGGCAAAATAAAACATATATGTTTTTGGGGTAACATGTTAGAAAAAAAGTTTAGGTAGGTAGGGATTTTAATCTTTTTACATTTTTATGTAGAATTATATCATAATTTCCAAAAAAATATTTGGACTCAGCACGATACGAGCAAAAAAATATTTATCAAGTATGTTTGACTACCCTTTGATGTCTGTAAAAATACCGATAGAATGGCAAACAGTGCAGACCCTGATCAAACTGCTCCCGTAGGAGCAGTTTGATATGGGTCTACGCTGTTTGCTCAGACCTACCTATCCGAATATTAAGAAGAAATATTTCATCCCAGAAACACCTATTTTTATGTTTGATTTTTTTGGAAAACATGAAACAAAATTGCTAGGTTTCATCAGGAAAATTAGGTAGGGTAGGGTTACCCTAAACACACGCATTTTTTTATTTGGCCTTAAATTTATACGGAGTAAAATCCAATCTCGTACTTCGTATAGTTCTCTTTCATACGGGATAGAGTTCACCCTTATACGGGGTATAATTCACCCTCATATGGCATACATTTTACCCTATTATGAAGCAAAGTCCATCCTCACATGGGGTACAGTCCACCCTCACACTCCAACCAAAGACGAATAAATCAAGAACGGGAGCATAAAAGTATGGATCTACAGCTATTCTCTAGCGTTTTTCATTTGGGAAAACAATGCTCTTATTTGTTATCAAAGCAGAAAAGTCCATTTTTTTTTGTAAAGGGTTACACGATCGCATTTCAGGACGCACCGTGTTCTTGCAGTAGCACTAGGCAGTAATATGTGTTTTTGCAGAATTCTTATCAAGTAAATTTTCTTTCAAATGGTATATAATATGATCAGGTATTATCCAGGGCTGCAATATGCAAGAGAAAAGAAGTATACGAGTCCAAGAATTGAATGTCTTACAAAATCAACAAAATTTAATGGCAGTGTAGAACTACATCTTAAGATCTAAACGTTTCCAAATTATATAAGCAAATTAAAATAAATTAAAATACTTCCATAATTCAAGAAGTTCGGCAGATGACAAAATGATGAAAGTTTTCTTATTTTTCGTACAAACTAGGCTGTGAAATTTTATGCAAAGGGTCTCGTACTACATAAAGGTGTATCCTTCTAACGAGACAACATGCATGAAATGTCAAAACGTATGTTCTTGGAAAAATAAAAGTAGATATTTCAGAATGTCGTCTGCTAAATGTTTTATCCAGTCCGCTAAGCGCTAAGAAATGAAATAAATATTTGAACACATAGTTTACATTATTGATGTCACACATGACACTTTTACATGTATGTCATAAAACACAAGCATGAAAAAAACAAGAAACCGCCTTATAAAAAAGACGAACATTATATGTAAAGGCAAACATACTATCGACCCACCCAATTTCGATAAAGGGGAATTCATACTCTCTCCAGACAGACATTCTTGTATACAGGAAATTAAACAGAAAGTCACAAAAAACTGTCTTCCTTGTCCAAAGTGGTATTTCTGTTCCCTTTAACCCTTGTCCTGCTGAACCCGGATATGCACTGCCTTTGCAAACAGTGTAGATCCAGATCAGTTGGCTTCTGAAGAAGCCAACTGATCTGGATCTACACTGTTTGCCATTAAGTATATGAATTTATATCAACTATCTGGAGCAAGTACTCTTATTGGCTTAAAATTAGATATGGGCGTGGCTACTTTATTTATTCAGCATGACAAAGGTTAATACACTGGGCTACACTTTTATTTAAGTATGAAACAAATTAGTATCATTCCGCAAAACATCACGAAAACATACCTATATAATTTTGACCACCTTAAACCCCACTTTTATATAGTAAAACTGGGGTTTACGGGGGTATACATTATTTTTCTTATTTCTGCTCAAAACATGGATTGTGGGTACTCGTTAGACCCGCCTCGATGAGGCGGTTCTAACGAGTACCCACAATCTATGTTTTGAGCAGAAATATGAAAAATATCGGAGCTTTTTATCTGAAAATTTTCAGTTTTTGGAGATGAAATGTTCTATATATTTGAATAGGCATGTTTTCGTAATGATACAGAGTGCCCTTTGTCCACCCTGCTTGTCATCCTTGGTTCAAGTCTTTCTTGGCAGAAAAGCGTTTTCCATTACATTCTTTAAATAACAATGATAATTGCAAAGACAGTAGAACCTCCACCTACAGTCACCTCCTAACACTAGCCATCACTTCCCTGTAACGGCTACGTTTCTGATTTCCCACAGTGCCGTTTATCTATCTATTGTTGTGGATTCTATCAATGTGTGAACGCTGGCAAATCACTCACAAATGTGGCTTTTTGAATTTGTAAATGGCTACGGGTTTTTTGAGTTAGTGAGTGCTTCGCCAGCGTAAATACATATAAAATCAACAAACATGAAATACATTTCTATAATAAAGCATCGCTCATTTGTGAGCAGAACGTCCATGACGTATAGCATTCCACATAACTTTCTTATGACACATATATGCCGTTATTCTTAACCCATTTATGCCGAGTGGACTCTTCTACCTTAACTCTTTGGACAGGTCCATTTCCTATATAAAGGGTGCCTGGTTAGTTTTTATTATTGTCATATTTTAAAAAATTTCTTAACTTAATGCAAACAGAGTGGACCCTGATCAGACACCACTTTCTGCGGAGTCTGATCTGGGTCTACACTGTTTGCCAATGTCCCTCTAATGGGACGCTAGGCTTAAATGGGTTAAACTGTGGAATGCGAATTGCGATTTGCGATGTATGAACTGTGAACTATGGGCTGCAACGTGGGAACGCTGAAGCATGGACTGTGAAGCACGAAATGTGCAGTATAAAGTGTGAAGTATGAAATACGAGTATGAACTGTGAAATGTAAAGCATAAAGTTTCGTAAAGAAACCTCTGCTTTTGACATCTTTCACATCACGAAAACATGCCTATATAATTTTGACCCCCGTAAACCCCACTTTTATATGGTAAAACTGGGGTTTACATGGGTATACATTATTTTCAGTACTCGTTAAAACAGCCTTACGAGTACCCACAATCTATGTTTTGAGCAAAACTATGAAAAATATCAGAATTTTTAATCTTAGAATTTTATTTTTGGTGGTCATTACGAAAACATGCCTATTCAAATATCCTGAAAATTTTACCACCAAAAACATGAAAATTTTCAGATTAAAATTCAGGTATTTTTTTCATATTTCTGCTCAAAGCATAGAGTGTGGATACTCGTTAGAACCGCCTCGGTTCTAACGAGTACCCACAATCTATGTTTTCGAGCATAAATTAGAAACATAATGTATATCCCTGTAAACCCCAGTTTTACTACATAAAAATGGGGTTTAAGGGGTCAAAATTACATAGGTATGTTTTCGTGACGTAAAATTTTCAGTATGTTTGAATAGGCATGTTTTCGTAATGTTTCAGCAAGTCGTATTTTGCGTGGCGCTTTATTCACAATAAGTAACTTTGAAAATTGTTTTTTTGTCATAATTCAATGCAAACACTATTGTCGTAATTACCTATGCACCAAAACTTTGATTCTATTCAACGACTTCAAAACATTTCGAAAATTTCCATTTTTCATATATCAAAATACTACAAGCTATGCCAAATATGGGTAGGGTAGGTATTTTTGCTGCAAGTTTACAACAAGTTCCACTTGCTTAACATTTCAGAATTTTTCACAATATTATTATAGAACATAAACAATTTAAAATTTGTTAAGAAGAAACAATTCTAATAAAAAAATTGAAAGGAAAGCACATAAACAGAAAAGAAAAACAAATGTTTCTGATAAGACCTTGTCAATCACAAATCTTTTTTTTTTTTCATTTACAATAAAACGCCATGCTAGAAACGTCTTCCCAACAGATGTCGAAAGCACAGTATTATTTAATTGGCACAATTCCTTTAAATGTTTCGCAAGTCAACAAATGAACTTTACTGAAGCAGAATCGCCAGGTCAATGAAACATACTTACATTTTTGCCGAATGGACTCTTCTACCTAAACTATTTGGATAGGTCCATTTCCTGTATATGGGGTCTCTGGTTAGTTTTTGTTATAATCATGTTTTGTGAAAAAATGTCTGAACAATGTAAACAATGTAGAGCCTGATCAGACGCCGCAGAATCTGATCTTGGTCTACACTGTTTGTCAATGTCCCTTTTTATGGAATGCTAGGCTTAAATGGGTAAACTAAGAAGCGGACAATGGTTAGCAATATCAAACGAGTGTTCAAAAACATGAACAGTCTGCACTGGATATATCCAACTGGCATGCGCCCGTTGGCATGTTACAACTGGACCACAATGTCAGAAAATGTATTTTGGGGCATGTGAGCCCAGGGTACATTCAGAACAGCCTGTGCCTCACCTCAGTTTGATCAGAGTCTTTGTTGCTACGTTTTTTGCTGTCCACAGAAAGCAAGGAGAAGACGCGCAGGTTGATCTGAGTATTGACTGGCCGTGTGAAGACAAGTAATAAAATGCCCTGCGAATACCATGATCAGAGCACGCGCATGCACAGACTGATCTAAGCTGGGCGCATATGTCTAAAGACATTTTCTCCGTTGCTGTTCACTGGTCGATGTACACACATTTACAGGCCCCCGTAGCCTAGTGGATAAGAGAGTTGACTCTTAATCCATTAGGTTTCTCACCGCTGTGGTTCGAGCCTCGCTCGGGTCATATGTGGGAAAGCCAAGTTCTGCTTACGGATGGTCAGGTGGTTTTTCTCCGGGTTCTCCGGTTTTCGCCCACCTTCGATGAACGATCGGCTCGATATAAGTGAAATATTCTTGAAAGGGCCGTAAAACCCAAATCAAAAAAAAAAAAAAAAAATATACACACATTGCTTGGACTATAAGAAATGGGCTACCTGCAGAACATCATTTTTACAATAATCAAATATATACACGGATCTATTTACCCTAAATATTGTGACACCTAAACTCCTTACCATACTTATTTAAATATTTAATAAGTACATTTGTCTGTATGCTGTTCTGTTTCAAAACTGTTAGGTGTGTGGCAAACAAAGTAGACACTGATCAGACGCACTAGACCCTGATCAGACGCTGCGTTCTGCGTCGTCTGAGCTTACTGAGTTTGTTCAGGCATGTCTGTCCCAATGCTTAGGATAAAAATGGTGGAGTAGAACAAAATACGTACGCTTTCAATAGTTTAGCCGGTAACAACACTATATACAACATTCCGAAGACCTTTCTATAATTTTGATTGCGATATTGTTCCGATCTTTTCACAACAATCGGTGTTGAACTTCTTTCATTGCCTTTCTATTCATCTAAATGTCTCCACATGACAAATGAAGAAATGACATCATCAAAATTCACTCTAAGCATGTCAAGTCAAGATCGCAGAAGTGTTAGAGCACATGCAAAATGCGCATGCTTAAATAAGTGGCGCATCGGCGCAGTCTCTTTAGAATCTACAAAGTCACACAAAGATTTATAGAATGATTTATACGACGTTTCTATTGGACTTCTCGGAGGCACACGTCGGTCTTCTTCGTTGGCATATGCCTAAAGACTCTTGTATACATGAAAACATACTTGTATAATTTCGACCCCACTTAAACCACAGTTTTATAAAGTAAAACTGGGGTTTACAGGGTATCTTTGTTTTTCTTATTTTTTCTCAGAAACATAGATTTTGGGTACTCGTAAGAACCGCCTCGCCGAGGCGGTTCTAACGAGTACCCACAATCTATGTTTAGAACAGAAATATGAAAAATATCAGAATTTTTATCTGAAAACTTTCAGTTTTTGGTGGTGAAATTTTCAAAATATTGGAATAGGCGTGTTTTCGTAAAGGATTTATATGACGTTTTTATTGCGTCCGTCTTCATCGTTTGCATATGCCCGAAGACTCTTGTATACACGAGAAGCGCATCCAATGTAAAATGTTGCAAAACTACCACAGACATTTAAAACTGTCGCTGATGATAACTTATAAGATAGCCTTGATCCGTTGATAAAGAGGACTCATTACGTGTGCTGTCGCAAATTACACGTTTAGCTTTTGTGCTGCGTAGGCTAAACCATCACATGAAAAATAACCACAGTTTCTTATTTTGCAAAGAAAACAACGTTTGAGTTAAAGTTTGAGCTTTTGAGCTATCAAAATTGAAACTCTCCAATATGCTTGCACAAAGTTAGGCTCCGCCCCTTTTCAGGTGGGCGTTGAGGTGGCAGTTTAATTAATATAAATGTCTCCTAAGCCATTTTTTGGGTTTTGAACACAACGATGAAAGACCTATTTTTTCATTCAGAATTCAGGCTCGCCCATTCCACCACTCTATATTGGGGATCGAAATCATCAGGAATGTCACGTGATAAAGGCGCTCGCTTTGGAGAAAACCAACATGATCTTACGTATAGAGTGGAGACATCTTGAACTCGAAACTTTGAATTCACTCGAAATTCCATGTTATGTGCATCCAACGAAGCTGCGAAGCAGTACACCGATAACACCGACGCACACCGATAAACTCGATGATGTAAGCGAAATGCAGTGGTTACACGAACGCTTTGTGTTTCGGTGCTAATGCAATAATGCAAGCGTTTCCGTGATTTGGTAGAGGCTATTGACAAGAAGAAGAGAGAGTATTGAGATGACGGCCGGGAATTTCAAAAGATAAAGGCGGGGTATTTTAAAATGTGCACTTTTTTTGGTTTAAAAACACATTCTAAGACGATTATTCTTTCTTCCTTGCCCACTGATATCAGCAGGTATTCTTGAATATCTGTAGTTTCAAAAATCATTTGAACTTGATCGTCATTCTGACATAAAGCTCAGAAGGGCAACACTCTTTTTTGGATTGAACAAGAGGCCGTAAAATATCATTATTTTGATCTGGTTAAAGTAGATTCTTTTTTAAAGTTTTGACAGAGTTGTCCATTATAGTAGACCACTGCTCAGAAGGGGACAAAATCAATTTTGACAGCGTTGCCCTTTATAGTAGACCACTATTCAGAAGGCGACAAAATCAATTTTGACAGAGATGCCCTTTATAGTAGACGACTGTTCAGAAGGCGACAAAATCAATTTTGACAGAGTTGTCCTTTATAGTACACCACTGTTCGGAAGGGGACAAAATCAGTTTTGACAGAGCTGACCTTTATAGAACACAAATGTTCAGAAGGCGACAAAATCAATTTTCGGCAGAGTTGCCCTTTGTAGTACACCACTTTTTGGAAGGGGACAAAATCAATTTTGACAGAGTTGCCTTTTATTGTAGACCACTGTTCAGATGATGATGAAATAAGCTTTGACAGGGTTGCCCTTTATATTAAACACCGGTTCAGAAGGCGACAAAATCAATTTTGACAAAGTTGCCTTTTATTGTAGACAACTGTTCAGAAGGCGACAGAATCAATTTTGACAATGTTGACCGTTATATTAGACCAATGTTCAGAAGGCGAGAGAATCAATTTTAATAGTGTTGTCCTTTATAGTAGATCACTGATCAGAAGGGGACAAAATCAATTTTGACAGAGTTGCGCTTATAGTAGACCACTGTTCGGAAGGGGACAAAAGCAATTTTGACAGAGTTGCCGTTTATAGTAGATCAATGTTCGGAAGGGGACAAAGCAATTTTAACTGAGTTGCATTTATAGTAGACCACTATTCAGAAGGGTACAAAATCAATTTTGACAGAGTTGCCCTTATAGTAGACCACTGTTCAGAAGAGGACACAATCAATTTTGACAGAGTTGCCTTTTATCAGAAGGCGATATAATCAATTTTTTTCAAAGTTATCTATTACGGTAGACCACTGTACAGAAGGGGACAAAATCAATTTTGACAGGGTTGTTCTTTATATAAGACCAATATTCAGAAGGCGACATAATCAATTTTGCCCGACATAATCAATTTTGCCAAGTTTGCCCTTTATATTAGACCGCTGTTCAGAAGGGAACTACCTCATTTTTTACAGAGTTGTCTTTTTATTGTCGACCATTGTTCAGAAGGCGGCAAAATCAATTTTGACAGAGCTACCCTTTATAGTGGACCACTGTTCAGAAGAGGACAAAATCAATTTTGACAGAGTTGCCCTTTATATTAGACAACTGTTAAGAAGGTGACAAATCAATTTTGATAGAGTCACCTTTAATAGTAGACCACTGTTCAGAAGAGGACAATATTAATTTTGATAGAGCTGCCCCTTATTGTAGACCACTGTTTAGAAGGAGACATAATTAACTTTGACAGCGTTGCCCTTTATATTAGACCACTTTTCAGAAGGGGGCATAATCAATTTTGACAGAGTCGCCTTCATAGAAGACCATTGTTCAGAAGGGGAGATAATCAATTTTGACAGAGTCGCCTTTATAGAAGACCACCGTTCGGAAGAGGACAAAAATGAAGTTTGACAGAGTTGCCTTTATAGGAGGCCACCGTTCGGAAGAGGACAAAAGTCAATTTTGATAGAGTTGCCCTTTATTGTAAACCACTGTTCAGAGGGGACAAAATCATTTCTACAGAGTTACTCTTTTATAGCAGACCCCTGTTCAGAAGAGACAAACTCAATTTTGACAGAGTTGCCTTTATAGTAGACCACTTTTCATAAGGCGACATAATCGATTTTGACAGCACTGCCTTTATATTTGACCATTGTTGAGAAGCGTATGAAATCAGTTGTGACAGAGTTACCCTTTTATATTAGACCAGAAGACGACAAAATCAATTTTGACAGAACTGCCTTTATATTAGACCAGTGTTCAGAAGGCGACAAAATCAATTTTGACAGAACTGCCTTCTACGTATAGAAGACCGCTGTTCAGAAGTGGGCAAAATCAATTTTGATAGAACTGACTTTATATTAGATTACTGTTCAGAAGGCGACAAAATCAATTTTGACAGAGTTGACTTTTATTGTAGACCCCTGTTCAGTAGAGGACAAAATCGATTTTGACAAAGTTGCCCTTTATATTAGGCCACTGTTCAGAACTGGACAAAATCAATTTGACAGAGGTGCCCTTTATATTAGGCCACTGTTCAGAACGGGACAAAATCAATTTTGACAGATTTGCCTTTAATAATAGACCACTGTTCAGAAGGGTACACAATCTATTTTAGCAGAGTTGCCTTTTTTAGTAGACCACTGTTCAGAAGGGGACATAATCAATTTTGACAGAGTTGCCTTTAATAGTAGACCACAGTTCAGAAGGGGACAAAATCAATTTTGACAAAGTTGCATCTTCTGAAAATGTATCCATTCCCCTTACACTGTATATCCAGTTTAGTAGATACATGAAATATGTGATAATAACAGATTCAATACCATAAACAAATGAACTGTGCCACAAGAAGAAGCGATTTCAGGACGCATTATGAAAACACGCCTATTCAAATATAGTGAAAATTTTACAACCAAGAAATGAAAATTTTACAGATAAAAAATTCTGATATTTTTCATGCTTCTGCTTAAAACATAGATAATGGGTACTCGTTAGAACCGCCTCGGAGAGGCGGTTTTAACGAGTACCACAATCTATGTTTTTGTAGCAAAATAGGCAAAATAATGTACATCCCTGTATACCCCAGTTTTACTATATAAAAGTGGGGGTTTAAGGGGGTCAAAATTATATAGGCGTGTTTTCGTGATGGTGTACGAACAGTAAAGATCCAGATCAGCCAGGGAAGCGGCACAGTCGCATAAGGACATGTACTACACATCGATATATTCAAAACATATCAAGTGATCTTGTAAGGGGACAGTTAAGACCTTGAACAGACTGCGTAGGCATGTAAATGTATGCATTTAATCCAAAGACAAACAGTAGTCTCTTTTTATACAGCAAAAAAGTGCAAATATAATTGTGCTAATTTTAAGCTATTAAGGACTGAATAAACTCTCCAACACTATATATTGGAAGAGTCCATTTTCGATTTTAGGTACATGTGTTTGTCAGGCTACATTATATAGATATTCCTAAAGAAAACAGGTTGAACTATTTGCAAACAGTGGAGACCCTGATCAGACGCCGCGTTCTGCACCGTTTGCCAGTTAGCCGTTTAGGGGTCTCCAGTCTTCAATGGGTTAATGCTAAAAGACCCCCCCACCCCCCCCACCCCCACAGGCACATGGAGGCAGCAGCGAATGTGTTACGTACATGTACAGCCTCGCTTTAATGAATCACTCATGCACACTTGGTGCCGCTTTCTGTCACCAAGCGCCACCCTATCCATTTTATACTCAACCCAGAGCACGTCCAGTATGAGCTAGGTGTACAGACAGTCTGAAAAGTTTCTCTACCCGAGCGGGATTCGAACCGACGTCCTTCCGCTTGCAAATCGCCCTGTATTTGATTAAGAAATAATTTTTCTCTACTGTGAATTATCGTAGAATAACGTATAGTGTCGGAGGGTAGATTGCGAAGTACATGACGTCATCAAACGCGCCATTTTGCACGCATTGCGTTAACGAATTAGTGAATTAGTGTAGTTTGTTTCCATAAGGCGCTAATGGCCAAACGTTAACGTCATGTTGGAATATAAATTCGCTAAGGGTGACAAACATGCCTATGTATAAAGGATGGTGAAGAGATGTATTCGAACCAACAACCTCGCGAGTCCGAGGCGAACGATTGGTCAGTCTAGCTTCACGCACTTTCAACTGTCAGTATGCGAATGCTGTTGTGTTAGGGATTTTGTGCTTCGCATATACGAGGTCTGTATTTTTTCTTCATCTTCCTTTATGTATAGTAATTTTCATTCAGCATGACCAAAATGAATAGAAATCGATAGGGTATTTCTTGCGCCCAACCCATGGGGAAAACTTTTACAGGATATTTAGTTGAGTCCGTGCAAAGGTGCAGGGGAAGGTTGTATTAACGGACAAATGAACGGACAGGGATGGTCGAATTCGAAAACTGCGAGGATAACAATTTTGACTTATCCGTAGTCATCATTATTGTTCTCATAACACCGAACCGTAACTGAGCCTCTTCGAGCGAAAACGTGCCTTCGAGCACATGCGCAATACGCAAGTTGCGATGATCTTGCGCATGCGCACAATCACACCAGGGCCTTTGTTCTCCATTGATACATTTTTCAATATCCAGTGATTCTGTAAGCCGGCAGCGAAGGCCCAGATCAGACTGTGCAGATGCACAGTCTGATCTGGGCATTCGCTGCTCACATTACAGTTCGAAGACATCTTTTTGCAGGGCGTGACTCAACTGTTACTCTCAATTCATCGAGCCGTAATTATATCACTAGGATGATATTCATACGTCACTTGGCTGACGTTCATACGATTACACCATACTATAGCTTTATTAACATCTTATTAATTTATATATATCTTTAAATTCACACAAAGAAAACACCGCAATTCAACGAACCCAATTTTCCGATTCCATGAGCAAATATTAAAGCAGTTCGTCTACCACCCAAACAGAGAGCGGGGTTTAGTCAAAATTACCTGCAATAAATGACAATCATTTTTAGTTAATCAAATACATAAGACAGGCAAGCTATTAGAAAACCATATAAGACATAGGGTAATAAAACGTTAGGTGTTTCAACGCAGGTGTTCGCTCCCTCGGAGGTTCACTTCACCCAGTTTTAAAAGCTTTGTACCCGGTATAATTGTTTTTAAACAAATTACCATTGCATATTTTAGATTGCAGAATATTAGTACATAAACCGCTACATCAGAAACGTAGATTCGGACATGTGCTCCCGGTGAAGATTCAGATCAGACTGCGCATTCGCGCAGTCTGATCAGAATTTTCACTGGGCGCGTTTTGGATAGCCAAGGATGCAAAGTTGCTTCATGCGGACAGCGAAGAGTCTGATCAAACTAGGCTGATCTGAATCTTCTTTGGGCGCACAAATCAGAAGGTACGTTTTCTCACGCTGCGACCCATCTAAAGTTTAATATACCAGAAATAGTGGCAATTAATTCCTGATTTGGTATAAGCAGGTTTCCCTTAACATTAAAACGTGTTTGTAATTATTTCGTTGAATTTTAACGTGTATTACTTTCGGATTTCCATTACCGGGTTCTCTTTTCAAGATTGTATGTTATAAATAAAGCCGCAGTATTGTTATAACAACGCAAGAGAGCATCACCGACGATTAAAGAAAGGTTTTCTTCATTTTATGCAAGATTGCTGTCTGGTAAAGACATTCAAGAGGCTCAATGAAACAAAACGACACTCCGATTTTCGTTTTTATGTGTTCTTTGTTTCCAAGGGCGACATTTATATACTGTAGTTTCCTTTTCAGGCTTATATATAGCAGCTACAATACCAGCGTTGATATGCAATTCACGGAAATCGAGAGAGAAAGTGACGAAAGAGACCGCGATAAACACACTAAACACACAATGTCCTGACAGTATATTTCAACATTTCGCCGCGATGCTATGGCGACGTCAAAACGTCTTGTGATTATTGCCCAGCCAGCATTCTTCTAAATCTACTATCGGGCCGTTATCGGCCCTGACAGATGTCGGTCCGATGTAGATTTAAGCCGAATGCTAGTTAGATGGGTTATGTTTTTAGGGTTGGGGCGGGGCTACGGGAGAGAGAGAGAGAGAGAGTTACACTAGAGAAATTTCTTCCGAAATATCAAACAGGCCATAAATGTTTATCATTCCATAATACGAAAGGATGAATAGAAAGTGGAATTCTTAACATTCTAAAGTAGAAATGAATGGAAGGTGGGATCGTTTATAATTCCACCTTTTGACCTCACGGTACTTCCTCTCCCGGTTAGTTTATACACCACTTAACGTGCCTAGCCTATGGTATACATATCAATACTCGAAACATAAATATCAAAAAATCAACACATCAGGCGCCTGTGGAATATTAATTAAACAATATCGTCTACAATTGTATTAAAACCCATATTGACTTTACCAGACTCAATTCCTTCTATATATTTTATATACAATACTATTTTATGCCACTGTTTGTATAATGAGCAGCTTAAGATCTCGATGACATACCATGTTTTTCCTAAATATTGGTACACCTTAACTCTTTACCATAATAATCCTCAGAATTGAAAAAAGTCCATTTTTACTACCTGTCTAAAACTCCTAGATGAGTGGCAAACAGCGTAGACCAAGATCAGACGCCGCGTTCTGCGGCGTCTGATCTGGGCCCACGATGTTTGCTTTGGCATTTCTATCCAATATTTAGGTTTATTACACTACTTGATATTATCTCCTACCAAAAATTTATAGTGTAAAGTATTTTCTCTCCGTGCCTAATTTCTATACAAATAACACCCAAAAATATTAGATCTCATTCATAATTTTATTCGGTCAATATTTGGTGCTGATTTCTGTTTCCTTTGTTGATTCTAACGTATATGGTCAAATTTTAAATATCCATAATCAGAATAGGCGATTGTTTGTTTCCTTTGTTGACAAGCTTTAAATATCTGTATTTATACATACATGTATTTAATATTCGGTAACATTAACTGCCCTCTGTGTTCTCAAGGGGTATTAATTCTCTTTCAAGGGACACAATTCTGTCAAAATTATTTTAATTCTTTCTGAGCAAGTGTCTCTTCGAAGAGAAGCCAATTCTTTCCTTTGATTATAGACCATTTTCAGAAAGGACCTTGTTTGCAGGAATGCAAATAGGAAGTCTTAAAAGTTGTCTTCCTTGTAAAATGGAAAATCTACCAGGGCCCAGTTGTTCAAAGAGTCGTTAGCTTAACGAGCTCGTTGGTGGTCAAAATGCTAACTTGTTCTTGTTCTTGTAGGTACGATATCTAATTCAAAATGCAAAAGCTACTCACATTTTTTCAGCAAAAATAAAGACGTAAATGCCATATTTAATGATCAGTTTAAACGATACATTAACTAACGACATAGTTAGTTCGAACAACTGGGCCCAGGTGTAGTCAGTCCCAGCTAGAATCGTATTGGAACAGCCATAGGAAGCAATGGCGATGATGATGATTACGGTATGTTTTCGGTTTGTTCCCTGGTCTATCTTATCCTACCTTTCAGCGCGTGGGCTCGACATAAAACGTCGACAACTCTGAATGACTAATCAGATTAATAGGAAGTTTTAACAATACGAGCCTGTTCGGAGAGAATAACAACGTAATGGCATATGCGACTCAGATCAGCCTGGCCATCTACATGTACGCTCTCTCTCTCTCTCTCTCTCTCTCTCTCTCTCTATATATATATATATATATATATATATATATATATATATATATATATATGAATGAAGGGTATAAAATCTACCCGGAACGATAGGTAAATAAGTAAAATAAAGTTTGACGTTACATGTTTTGATTTATTTAAATAAAACTATGCATAAAATTGTCAACGCGTTTCGCTCTGCTCACCAGGACGGTTGCGTAGCAATTGTAACGTCACGTACGTTAACAAACGCGTGACGTTACTTAGCGTTATTCAGCGTTAATGTACGTTAATTACCAATTTGTCTATATAGACAAACGTTATGCATTTAATTTTGGTTTGAAAAGGTCAATAGAATGTTTTTCTTTTGCTAACCTGGCAGAAATACTTTCAGTACGCATTTTGAAGAAAGGAAATATTCGAAACTTTGTATTATTTGTACTGCATTTATCTAGGTATCTGTCTCGTTGAAGGGTCTTGAATTTGTTGTGAATGTATTGTTCTTCTGGTGCGAAGTTTATCGCCCGTCTGACCAAAGTAATACTCATTACATCCATTACAGGTTAATATATAAATTACGTTTCTAACATCACAAGACATGGTTTCATTAACGTAAAATATTTTACCATTAAAATTATAGGAATTGCTTTCATCTAAACATTCACAAAGTCCGCAGTTGGGACGATTACATTTTGATACAAAATTTATGATGCTTGCGCGATTATCTGTGAATCTGGCTTTGGTGATAAGTTTTTTTTTTTTGTTAAGTTTGGAGGTTTTCGTTTGCTTTTTATTATTTTCGTACCTGAAAGTGCATCATGCATTGTTTGATCCGAGGTTAGGAAATGTAGATTATTCTTGTCCCTTGGTCTATCTTACCCTACCTTGAAGCGAAACCGAGGAAAACAACTGGACGACGAAATCAGAGACAGAACACTTCCACCCTCAAAAAACCAATAACTTTGCTTTCGGATAATGATGATGATTTTTTGGAAGACAACACAAGTACAGAGACACTAACTTAGAAAACGCTAACCTGGCAGAAACAACAAACGGTAAGAAAACTGTCAAAATATTCAATCTTTCTAGCCGAAAATTATCGAAATCAGAAATATCTGTCTTGTTGAGGGGTCTTAAGTTTACCTCTATCCCAGATAAAAGAACCAATGAACAATTATCAAATGATATAGCAGAATTCCATAGAAAACTTAAACTTAAAGAATACTTCTATACTAACGACAACATAGAACAAGACGATTCTTTGGTAAGGAACAAAAGTTATTTTGAACCACCGAAAGGGAGAAACTCGACGCTTGACGGATATATAGACATAACAAAAGTAATACCAGATAAGACACCACAAAGAAAAACTTCATTTAATGTAACTCGCAATGAAAGACAGGCAATTAATAGTTTATCAAATGATAAATCAATAATTATAAAAGAGGCAGACAAAGGCGGGGGGATTGTGATCATGAATGCCGAATTTTACGCACGAAAAATATTGGATATGTTAAATGATAACTCTTTTATAAACAAGTTGACAGCCAATGTACAAAGGAGACAATGAAAAACGTTAAAAAGGTTATTAAATTAGCAAAAGATATAACACGCTATGAGTCAAATTATTTACTAAATTTTGACTGCAAAACAAGTCATTTTTATGGCTTACCTAAAATACATAAAAGCAAATTAATAAAAGATGAATGCAACAAACTAAACAGTGAATATTTGGAGTTCCTTGACCCTGATGACCTTATATTCCGACCAATAGTAGCAGGTCCTGCTTGCGAGACACATCGTCTTAGTAACTTAAATGACATTTTACTGAAACCATAAATTCAAAAAGTTAAAAGCTACATAACAGATGATATTGATTTCCTTTCGCATATTCCAACAACAGTGCCACAAAGTTCCCTTTTACTTTCATTTGACGTCGTAAACCTTTATACCAATATTTCCCATGAACTAGGATTCGAGCCGTCAACTTTTGGTTCATCCAGAACTAATACACAAACGTTTTACAAAAGAATTCATACTAGAATCTATAAATATAATTCTCGAAAATAATAACTTCCTATTCAATGATTTGATGTATAATCAAACCGGGGCACGGCCAGGGAACAAAATTTGCACCGACATTTGCAACTCTTGTACTTGCTTACTAAGAAGAATTTTTATATTCACAAACAGAAATAAACTATGGTAAAGATTCCTCAAACTACATTACAGAAAGTTGGAAACGCTTTTTAGACGACTGCTTCATTGTTTGGATCAAGGGGAAAGACGAATTGAATAAGTTCCATTCTATGTTAAATAAACCACACCCGGGTTAAATTTACAATAGGGCATGCTGAAGAAAATCTTCCCTTTTTAGACATATTATTGAAAAAAAAACGAACAACCACATAAGTACAGACATATATTTCAAGGAAACAGATTCCAAGCAATACCTCAATTTTCACTCATGCCACCCCAAACACACCAAGACAAGTATCCCATACAACTTAGCAGGAAAGATATGTACTATTGTTTCGATAACAATGTACGAGAAATTAGATTATCAGAATTACAAGCTGCCTTACGGAAATGTAACTATCCAGAAATGCTTATATCACAAGGCATCAAGAAGGCTTTATCAGTACCACCCATCAAAAACGACGATTCCGCCCTCAAAAACGACGAAGAAGTGATCCCTTACGTCTCTATGTATAACCCAAATAATACAGAAATGTTTAGCATATTGAAGAATAATCTGCATTTCCTAACCTCTGATCAAACAATGCGTGATGCACTTTCAGGTACGAAAATAATAAAAAAGCAAACGACAACCTCCAAACTAAAACAAAAAATACTTATCACCAAAGTCAGATTCACAGATAATCGCACAAGCTCCATAAATTTTGTATCAAAATATAATCGTCAGAACTGCGGACTTTGTGAATATTTAGATGAAAGCAATTCCTATAATTTTAATGGTAAAATATCTTACGTTAATGAAACCATGTCTTGTGATGTTAGAAACGTAATTTATGTATTGACCTGTAATGGATGTAATGAGTATTACATTGGCCAGACGGGCGATAAACTTCGCACCAGAAGAACAATACATTCACAACAAATTCGAGACCCTTCAACGAGACAGATACCTTTAAGTGAACATCTAGATAAATGCAGTACAAATAATACAAAGTTTCGAACATTTCCCTTCTTCAAAATGCGTACTGAAAGTATTTCTGCCAGGTTAGGAAAAGAAAAACATTTTATTGACTGTTTCAAACCAAAATTAAATGCATAACGTTTGTCTAAACAGACAAATTGATAATCAACGTACATTAACGCTAAATAACGCTAAGTAACGTCACGCGTTTGTTAACGTACGTGACGTTACAATTGTTACGCAACAGTCCTGATGAACAGAGCGAAACGCGTTGACAATTTTATGCATAGTTATATTTAATAAATCAAAACATGTAACGTCAAACTTTATTTTAGGTATATACATATATATTAGTACTATTTCTATTGAGAAATAGAACTAATGTATATGTGTTCCTTATTTTTTTTTTACTTTATTTTCACCGTAAAGCGGCTTTTTCCACTTGGAACTATATATATATATATATATATATATATATATATATATATGTGTGTGTGTGTGTGTGTGTGTGTGTGTGTGTGTGTGTGTGTGTGTGTGTTAGCGAACAGTGTAGATCTTGTATAGATTTCGTATACGCGAAGGCTGATCTGAGTCTATGCTGGTCGCATTATGTCATAAATAAGCTCAGGAAAGAGGGATCATTTGGAATCAAAAGACACTTTAAAACGAACAAGTCAAGGCGATATGTCCATCATTAATTCAACAAGCTATTTTAATAGAATGTTTACAAAGAAACTAACCACGGTGTGCAGAAAGTCCTTGTTTACGTGACTTTTTCGTAGGAACCAGGCTCAACCGAACCGGGCTCTAACGCCGGACGATGTACTCCTTGGGGAGTCACGGCCGTGTGACAGAGCAGACTGCAAATCTTGCCGAATTCTAACTCCAACACAGACGGTAAAATCGACGACTAAAGTGTTCGTTTAGCTATGATTGACATAAACTGTTCTTCAGCAACCGTTTTCTACCACATTTCTTCACGCCTACCAAACGAATGAATGCGTAATCACCGGTTAAGAACGTGAAACAAATAGATCGAAATCCTGGATAAAACATTTCTTAATTGGTTGTTGAGTTTGCTTGAACGTTTTCTAGCTCATCAACTAACTGTAATAAGCAACGAATAACAGTAAGCCTGAACTCGGTACAAAATAATCATAATATGCACAGATCAAACGAATTGAGTTTGCTTGAAAGTCTTCTAGCTCATCACCTAACTGTAATAGGCAACGAATAACAGTAAGTCTGAACTTGGTACAAAATAATCATAATATGCGTAGATCAAACGAATTACAACATCTGAGGCGAAATAAACTGTCACTTTTACAGACAGCGATACAAATAATTTGTTTTCAAGTGTAGTATGGAGTGACTTAGACCTGCTAAAAAAGTATCCCCGATTGCCCTGACCGAGTTTCGAACCAGACACCCTTGAACCTCAAATCTATCATCTTCATCACATGCCAAAATGTCAGAACAAGCTAGACTTTACAAACAGGCACGCTATGATCTTGCAAATATATTATCATTTGTACTTCACTTTTCCTCATTTCTACACATTCGTCTAGTTTCTAATGCTTAACCGGGTTCTCCAATGCTTAACCATAGAAAATGATATAAGGTTATGCATCATTATGAAACGAAATCTGTTTTTTTTTTTTTTCGTTATTACTGAAGCAAATAATGACCTCTGATATATGTATTGATGCGCCAATCGGTCTAATAAGCTTGAAATCCAGTTTTTCAATGGCCGTGTCCAGAAAAAAATTTTTTCACCATGACTTTCTGCATCTGATGATTTCACGACAACTTACAAATCATAGGTAGACCATCTGTTATTGTAGTAAATCGTTGGCATTTACAAAGGGAACAAACGGTGTGTTTTTCTCCTTTGGTCATCGAATTCTTCACCAATCTAATGATTAACCAGCAAAAAAAAATAGGCAGATCAGCATTTCTTCACAGAAAAAAAAAATCCAAAACCTGTTAAATTTTTATTTCAGAAAATTGCGGGGCCATTGAATTGGTGTGAAAACACAAACAAAGTCATTATACACAATGATTCTGGGGATTGAAGATGTTTGCATTAAAACTATGTTATTTCCGAATCAACAGTGCACTGCTTATCAGGTAGGCTAAAAAATGGTTCCGTAGAACAAGCTTCGTGTGTTCCTGGAGACGTGGACGTAAAATCAGACCCCTTTATAGCTGTAAGTTTTGTTACTATTTATATAGATCTTATGCGTAACCAGCTATTTTAGACCCTTCCCGTGGCGATTTTTCGACAATGCTGCATTAACAACCAAAATATCCATAACACAAATAACCACATTTGTCTATCGTGTGTGCCTGATGATATGTTGAACTTCTAGCAAAGCGAAAAATTAAATAAAGGACAAAACCACCACGAACTACCATGTGTTTTCTATGCCTTTCGGTACACCATCAGCCCGCGAAAAAAAATTAAGCCAATATGCGTGAAGTAGGTGGTCTGAGATTTACTCCACAGACGCCAATATCAATGGGCAGTTGAATGTAATTCCCTGTTTTTTAAAACAAAATCCTAAAAACATTTATATCGCTCATGAAACAGAAAATGCAAAGTTTGTTTACCTTTTTGAGTCATCTTATCCCTAACCGGATGTCGGTCTATTTGTTTCACGTTCTTGACCGGTGGTTACGCATTCATTCGTTTGGTGGGCGTGTTTCTTGCAGCAAGTGTGTTAAATAGTACGGGAGAGAAACGAAACGTCGAAAATTAAATGAAAGGTGAACGGCCATCGCGATGTTTGGAAGGACCACAAATGCGAAACACCACCGCCCCCACTCCCCCCCCACCCAAACACCCCTCCCCTCACCCCCCCCCCCCCCCACCACAGTCGATATAATCCAAAGTGGACAGAGCAAACAAGGAAAGCTCGTGAAAGCTACTGGATCAGACGTCTGGACACTTTGCCATTATATGGTATCAGCGATTGACTGTCCTATGTGGACCCGCCTCTGAAGGTCAATATTCTGACGGAATATATTTTTGCGTAGGATGTAATCTTTTTGACGTTTATTTTAATAAACACCAGAAGTTACATAGCATCGCCATTAAGGGAAATGGCGTGCGTATAAAATAGTTTCTAAATATATATAATATATTTAGAAACTCTTATATACTTTAGATGTTCTAAATTTTCTTTCCAAAAAGAACCCATAAGTAGTACTTTTGTAGTATTTCCTCGTGTTCACGGTCCTTTCTGAGGCCCTTCCCTTGTTCTCCTGAAACAAATCGGCATTTTCCCTTGTTCCAAAAAATCAAAATCTTGCTTTTCTTTGTTCCTTGTTCCCCAAAATTGCCTTTGTCCCCTATTCTCTTCAGTTTTAGACACTTGTTCCCTTTTCCCCTGAAATAAATGGCCTTATTCCCCTGTTCCCCAAAATACCTGGGATGGCCTCATTTCTTTCACCTCAATTTATCCCCAATACGTTACAATATAGAGAGGTACCGTTGTCAGTTGGTTAGAATATTTGACTGCAGTGCTAAAGGTTGCGGTTTCGAGCCCAGCTTAGGCCATCAACTGAAAAATTCCCTGTTAACCCAGCAAGTGGAAAAGTTAATAGCAGTGAAATGAGAGGAGGGCTCTGCCATTCATATGCTGTAGCCAAAGAAAGGATGTGTACCACAATCCCACCGCCCCGCTCCCCCACCCCCTCACCTCCCCACCATGGCCGCAAGACTATTGGACATAGTTTCCTTCAACAATCAAGTGTTGTCAAAACTCCGATGAAGGCAATGTGTTGATACATACATACATACATACATACATACATACATACATACATACATACACGCGTACATACATACATACATACATACATACATACATACATAAATACATGCGTTTGTGAGTGAAAATGTATTAAATAGAACCTATATATTATATAATTTCAATATTTTTTCTTTAAATATCGTATAATTGTCAGAATATTTTGCATGCAATTTTCTGCATTGCTTTCAGGATTAAGACTCGATAAGTTCTCTTCAGGCAACCTTTATGCTCACCAGGTAGTCTACTACTATAGGCTGTCCCGCTATTTGAAGCGACTATGACATTATGTAACAACATAGTTTGTATAAAAATGATTGTTTTATCATCGCTGTTAGGAAACATTCGAAGCCTCATATAGAACTCCCAAGAACGATCAAGTATGTACCATAAATGGGTTTTCGTGTAATAATATTTTATAATAATCCCCTGTATCCTGTTCTGCTTCACTCAATGAGGCCAGGGGAAGTACCTTGTCAGATAATCTCTTCCTAACCGTGTCCTTATGCAATCATATGTAAGCGTTGATATCTTACACCTCACTATCTCGTGAAAATGACCTATAGCTCGTATCCGGGATCATTGGGCCCATTGTGGTATATTTGAAAATGAGTTCTGCTCATGTATAGCTAGAGGGCGTAAGCAGTGTTGCAAATTTCATTACTGTCAATGAAGAGTCTCAATAAAACAGAGACTCCCATTTTCTAATCCGTAGTGTGTTCTTTGTTTCCAAAGGAAATCTTTTTGACGTTTATTTTACCCTAAATAGCCTGACATATTTGCTCAGAAAACAGCATAAACCCAGATCAAACCTGTTGTTTGCTAGTAAGCCAGTAGTCTATAGATACAACACTTGGATATCAAATGGAACTGTTCGAATGGACCTGTCTGTCCGACTACGGATTCGAATTTGCCCTAAGTAATCGGACAGACAGGCCTGAAAAAACAGTGTAGACCCGTAGAGCGTTTCTTCACCGTTTGTTACTCGTCTGCAGTTTTTAGACACATAAGCAGGTATGAAATGAACTTGTCCAATTTTAGGTCAGGAATTCTTATGTCCGAATATTTATACTAACTGCGGTAACCTCCCTGCTAGCATTCTTTATAAATCTATAGCGGGCCGTTATCGGTCCGTCAGGGTAGCTGACGGGCCGATAACGGTCCGCTATAGACTATAAAGAATGCTTACTGGGCTTAATTTGGTGAGTTAATGTGTCCGAATATTTCGGGTAACTACATTAACTTCAGTAAGAAGTACAAGTCTCCGAATACTCAGGGTAAATACGGCAGCTTCTGCTAGAAATTAAGATGTAAGGAAAGTTAAGGTAAATACAGAAGGCTTCAATCCAGAGTTAACCAACTGTATACTGTATAAACTCCCCACACTATATACTCAAAGATTCTAATTTCAATTGTAGGTATGTCAGATTATGTGATGTAGATATTTTGAGAGACAAATGGTTGAACTATTTGCAAACAGCGGAGACCCTGATCAGACTCCGCGTTCTGCGGCGTCTGATCTGGGTCTGCATTGTTCGCCAATTAACGCCGCGATCTGCGGCGTCTGATATGGTTCTGCACTGTTTGCCATTTACCCTTTAGGGGTCTCCAGACTAAAATGGGTTAAAGTGGCAGAATATTATGGTAATATGGTAAATTCTATCCGGATTTAAGCTGTCCGAATGGTACCTCAGATTAACAGCCTGCAAAGGCTGCGTGGTGCTAGCTTATCTGGGTTTTCGCAGCTCTAATCAATGATATAAGCTATAACGTGACAAAGCGTACCTTCTGACATGTGCGCCCAACGAAGACTCAAATCAACCTGCGCATCAGAACAATCTGATCAGAGTCTTCGTTGTCAGCATGAAAAATAAGTTGCATCCATGGCATTCCAAAATGCGTCCAGTGAAGATTCTGATCATACTGCAAATGCGCAGATTGATCTGAATCTTCGATAGGCGCACATGTCCGAAGGTACGTTTTCTGACGTGGAGACTCATATTGGTTGTTTTCGTTTTTCCGCACTCTTTTGTCCTCCTTCTGATAATAAACCTTTGTTCTTATCAACAAGACTGTTGACAATAGTACTACTAATTCTCACCTTTCTGCCCAAAACAGATAAAGATAATGCGTCCCAAAGAAGGAACAAATCAAGGCATGTATACCAGTTTCTTTGTGCCAGATATGCATATTTCTGTATTTATCTTTGAAAGTAATTTGTTGAAGAGCAGGGCCCGGTTGTTCAAAGCTAACGATATCGTTAGTTAACGATTCGTTAAAATTTACATCCAGTGATACGCAAATATGCAGAAATTTTTTGCTGAAAAATGTGAGTAGCTTTTGCAAAAGCTACTCACATTTTTTCAGCAAAAAATATCAGAATATTGTGTATTGAATCCGCCAAAACAGTTAACGAAATGACCCTTAACGAGCTCGTTAAGCTAACGACGCTTTGAACAACTGGGCCCAGGTGTTTGCAAAGCACTGCGCATCTCACTATGAGGTCTTATGAACCGTCAAGAGCTGCGAGACAACGTGGCCGTAAACATCAGGCACAAGAGACGATGATGTCCCCTCCTCAACACACACACACACACAAACACACACACAGCGGCAAACTGTCAACTTTTGAACATTACCTACAGACTGATGGTGACATTACTAAAACATGTGGCGGAAAAATGTATATATACTGAAAGGAAAAAGAAACGCAGTATAGAGTGTTTCCTTCTTATTTTAACCATTTTTTACGGTGTTTACTATAGCCATACACTTTTACAGATTGTCCTGTGAATGTGAACCGCGGGTATACGAGTCTTTGGTCGATGTGCCATCTACCCAGTGTGTGAAATCATTCAACCGTGCACCACACAGTGCATTGCACGGACAATACGGAAAGCCAAAATTTCGTGCAAAACAAGCATGTTTAAACCTTCAGCACAAGATTTCCTCACACCATTTGGTACACTTCAACGATACACAACGCTCTTCGATTCTTTTACCGAGTTTTCTTTTCATTTTTACGCTACTTTGAACTTTTTTTCAATCATGGTACGATTGACTGATGTTCAGAGGGGTAGGGCAATTGCGTTGCTGATGCAGGGTCAGAGGCAACAGCAAGTTGCCAATCATTTTGGGGTTAACGTCTCAACAATTAAACGTCTTGTTAGACGTTTAAGGGAGACAAGGCATTTAGCAGACCGACCGCGGTCTGGGCGTCCACGCGTGACGTCGCGACGTCAAGACAGGACAATCCGTCTGGCACATTTGCGGAATCGTCATCTCACTGCTACCGAAACTGCCCTTAATACAGTAGGTACGCATAATCGACAAATTTCTCCGAAGACTGTTGGAAGTCGATTGCGTGAGATTGGTCTTCGAGCTCGTCGTCCATACGTTGGTCTGCCTCTGACCCAGGCACGTAGGTTGCGTCGTATGGCGTGGTTGACGGCGCATGCGCCCAGGCTATTTCCGATGAGGCAGTGGAGACGAGTTCTTTTTACGGACGAGTCTAGGTTCACTCTCTATCGCACAGATGGTCGACGTTGTGTGTACCGACGTCGCGGAGAACGCTTTGCCGACGCCTGTGTTGTCGAACGGGATCGGTTTGGGGTGGCTCCGTTATGGTCTGGGGAGGCATTGCTCACGGGATAAAATCACAGTTGATTATTGTTGCGGGCAATATGACCGCAGTAAGGTATAGGGATGAGATCTTGCGTCCTGTTGCAGTCCCGCTTGTGCAACAACGTAATCTGATTCTGCAGCAGGACAATTCCCGACCACATGTTGCCCGAGTTTGTCAGGATTTCCTGGCAAACAATAACATCGCACCAATAGCATGGCCACCGTACAGTCCAGATTTGACCCCAATAGAGCACATGTGGGATGAGCTGGACAGAAGGGTTAGGAAGCGCCGAAATCCCCCCGCAACTCTCACACAACTAAGGAATGCGTTGATCGTTGAATGGAATAACATCCCGATGCGAACTGTCAATGCTTTGGTTAACTCTATCCAAAGGAGAATTAGGGCAGCAACGGCAGCAAGAGGGGGGCACACCAGATATTGATTTTCAGTTTGATTTTGATTTCAAGATTTTGGGGGGTAGCTACCAATGAACTTCAATAACTCGAGACTTGTTGATCACAAACCAATGAAATTTGGAACTTTTGTTCCATACATGTACCGTTTTGTAATCATAGTAAAATATTTAACAAACTTTTTCAAACTTGAATGAAATTTAGGAATAAAATTTACCCTGCGTTTCTTTTTCCTTTCAGTATATATGCTTTAGAGAGGGCCTCGTGGTAGGTTAGACAAAGTGCTAAATGTGTTTTAATATCTTAAAGTATTTCACATAAATAACAGCAACAGTCATGAAACACGTCCCTTACATAGAACCGGACAAGTGACATGAAATTTAAACACAAAAGCACTTAATCTAAAACAACTATTAAACGCAGGGAAACTGCAATAGAAATACCTGATGGGCACTTCAGAAGAGTCAAAGAAGAAAAGTTGTTAAATGCGCTTTGTATACAATAGGCGCACATAATATCATGTGCGCGCATCGTATACAAAATGCATTTAACATCTTCTGTAAATGAACATACTCTAAAAGGAACGTAGGGGAGCAAATTCTTTTCTTTTGGGGTAAACCCCTTTTCAGCAGAAAGTAACAAAAGTTGAGATGTCTTGTAAAGATGGCTGAAAATGTACTAAGCGTAACCAGACTTCTAAATGGGTTAACATAAATGTAAACTGTGCATATTGGATAATGAAATATTTTCACATACATTACCGAAATATGCATTGATCTATTTACAATGTGTCAGCTGTCTAGACTTCACTATACTACTCTTGAGAAGGCTAATTTCCGAATAATTTCAGCCATTCCTGATAAATTTGATTTGTATTACGTAGTGAGAAGGGTCGATTTCAACACATACACCTACTGGGAATAAGACTGAAATGATAGAGCGGATCCAAATATTGTTGAAATACGAAACAGGAAGGCATCACGAAAACATGCCTATGTAATTTTGACCCCCTCAAACCCCACTTTTATGTAGTAAAACTGGGGTTTACAGGGGTATACATTATTTTTCTTATTTGTGCTCAAAACATAGATTGTGGGTACTCGTTAGAACCGCCTCGGCGAGGCGGTTCTAATGAGTGCCCACAATCTATGTTTTGAGCAGAAATATGAAAAATATCTTTTTTTTTTAATCTGAACTTTTCAGTTTTTGGAGGTGAAATTTTCTATATATATTTGAATAGGTGTGTTTTCTTAATGAATTTGTTTAACATGAAAATTTAGTCTGGAAGTAAGTATTTATAATAACGCAATATATTCAACATACACCATTCAACATACATCTAAACTTATCTTCTTCAGATCAAACGGAGGCCTTTTCAGTCTTCATATGTCTGACTTTTCATCACGAAAACACGCCTATATAATTTTGACCCCCTTAAACCCCACTTTTATATAGTAAAACTGGGGTTTACATGGGTATACATTATTTTTCTTATTTCTGTTCAAAAACATAAATTGTGGTACTCGTTAGAACCGCCTCGCCGAGGCGGTTCTAACGAGTACCCACAATCTATGTTTTGAGCAGAAATATGAAAAATATCAGAGTTTTTTATCTGAAAATTTTCAGTTTTTGGAGGTGAAATTTTCTATATATTTATAGGCGTGTTTTCGTAATGTAAAGTTCCTAGATAAAGTTGGCAATTTCGTTAACAGTCATAATACCCTAACTGCATTTAAAACCACAGTTGCTGATGTCTCGCTGATGATTCTCTATGAGGTCACCATTAACCTAGTAGTAGTTCAGCTGAATTTAGGGGTTATTCTTTAAGAGAGACTGCCCCAACCCACAACGTCTGTGTGCGATACTAAATTACCTTGTTTAGATCTTGTTCTTGAGCACCACTGACGAGTGCTGGCTGGCCCAAACACGCATGTCTGGTGCAGGAATAATATGTTCGGTCTACTGTTACTATTCTCTTTTTCAAATAAAAGTTACACTTTTGCATTCTTCATTTGGCTGACTATTTAATTCTTATCCTGTTTTGTTATAACAATGGTAATACACTTATTACAAGATTTGTTCTTTCAATTCTGAACTCTGTTTTAAACTAACTTTACCTGGTAATTAAATGTACAGTCAGAGGCCAAAAGTAATTCCACAAAAATATTTTCTCATAGACTTTAATGCATTTTAATGTTTACAAGACACTTAATATTGTTTAAGATCGTAAAGAAAATACTGATGTTCTGTAATGATTGGAAAGGTAAATGGTGCATGTCCAAAATATATGACTTTGTTAAATATCGGATATCTGTCTTCTCAGGTACAACAATTTAAATTAAGTGGAAATTTTAAAAATGGCAGATTTCCATTGACTCCAATGTTGACGTCGCTTGAGAACTGCCCAAAATGTTTTATACAAAATTTAATTCTTAGTCTCTCAAGTTTGCATAGAGAAAATCCAATGAGAATCACAATGTATATTACATGAATCGTCCAGCTTTCAAATGATGTGAACGTTATAAAGATATAAACAATTATGTTTATTTTTATTTATTCTTTATCATGAAAATGCATTGAAGTTTATGGGATTTTTGACGCTGTGGAATTACTTTTGATCCCTGGCTGTAGGATAAAAAACATTGACGTTATGCCTACCATAATACAAGACACATGCCACTCAGAAAGTGCTTGCACCTTTGTGCACGACATTAAGTACTTTGTTGAAGAGGCCCATGCACCATTCCGGTAAATAAAAAAAAGAAACATGACAGTGAGAACAACAGGGCATAAACTCCTTATTTCAACCTCGACAGATATATTAGACGCTATCTAGGAATGCCTAAAAAGGCTTGTTTCCGATTGCACCCTCATTTTACTAATGGTTCGAAAAGTCGAAACATGTTTGTTATTATGTTATTTGTTTACTCATTTTGGGGTGGGTGGTCGGTACTTTCTTTTTACGGAGAGCGACTGCTTGCGATAAATGCCGCCATATTTGAATTAATGCGGGGATGAAAAAATCCGAAGCAATCGGAAATTTATTTTCTTAAATACCCTCAAATGGATGACACGAATACAATGGAATGTTACCATACAGTCGAACAGTCGTTCGCCGATTTTTTTTTTTTTTTTTTTTTTTTTTTTTTTTCCGAGAGGCGAGAAAATGTGGTCGCTTTAAAATTCAAAGGTCAGTCGAGAAATCGGAAACATGACTATTTCTAAAAGAAGTGACATCGGCCTTGTGGTAATAAAACAAAATACCACTCATATTGAGCTGAAGAATAAGGGCTTTACTTTTTTAATGTGTATAGGAAATTGTAGATCAGTCTACGAAACGGTTCTTTGTAAGCAGTTGAAAGCTTTACTTAATTCATTTTCATAAAATATTCAGAAGAAAATATTTAAATTTTCTCCTCGCACTTTGAGTAATTGCTACAAAACAATATTTGACTTTTACACAAAATTTGAACAAATGAAACGATTTAAAGTCTCGTCTCCTAACTATATAACTTAAATTTCTAGTAAATAATTTACCAACAGCTCTATACAATGAACTTTCTTTTTAGATTTTCATTTTAAGCCGCCGTGAAGAAGAGTGTTTCCGTCCATATTTTGCCAGCTGCAGTCAAGAGCCCAGATCACCTCCATGATAGTTTGATTTATAAATAAATGTCCACTTCGATCATACCAATGACCTCTTTAAAATGAGCTGTCGTTTTTTTTCTGGTCAACGGTTTTCTATTTGGATCGATATATATTTTGTTCCATACACCTTGTTTTCTATGAAAAATTCTTATGAATGGAAGCCCAGTTGTTCGAAACTAACAATGTCGTTAGTTAACATATCGTTAAAACTTTGATCATCAGACATGGCATATATGCTAATATTTTTGCTGAAAAAATGCGAAAAGCTACTCTCATTTTTTCAGCAAAAATACCTGTGAATCAGATATTATTCTTACTAGAACAGTTAACATTTTGACAACTAACGAGCTCGTTAAGCTAACGATGCTTCGAACAACAGGGCCTTGGAGTAAGTAAACTGCATCTATTTCGTTCACATTTGTGGTGATATTCATCATTATTATTAAGTATATCATATAATTAATGCGACTAGTGTTACATACATGTATATGAAACAACTAATCTCCCCGAAATTATAGAATAAATAATGTGACGGCAATGCTACTGCAATCAGGTGTGCCTTTGTTTGTACAAAAGTATGTAAAATATCATAAAGACTATGCTCATTTATGAAATTAGCAAGATTTCTTGTCCCAAAAATGCAGTAACCCCGTTAAAATTTGAAAGACAACGCTTCAAAACTCCAGATATGTACTCATGGGTCGAAATCGATACGGAGAATTTTTTTATATAAATATGACGTCATGTTTAATGATGTAATAAATGTGATAGTACTTGGCATATAGCTTGTCATCTTCATTTGTAAGACAATGATAACCCTTAAAGCCCAAATCACAACTTCAGCAGACGAAACATTGAAATATTTTGTTGTTGCCTTTTTGTTGTTGTTGTTTGTTGTTGTTGTTTTATCTAAGTTATTTTTCAGAGAGAAAAGGCTTGTCTTTTCAAAATGAATCGTCACATGATTTGTCCAGTCAAATTGTCTCTGAAAAAAATAATATCAATTTTAGAATTGTTGTCTGCCACAAATTTGCTCAGCGCATTAAGAGTTAGATCTAAGATATATAAAAAGAAAAGTCAACAAATAAATTCTGCTTCCTTGTGCATTTCTTTGTAAGAGTCAATCCCTGAGTTGTACACACAATACGATATTTAATCAGCCAATTGTTAGTCATTGATATGAAAACGACACTAGCCAGTATTGCAGAATACCCCTGACAGGAGAGCTAATTGAACGGTTACTTAACATTCCAAGCACTTGTTCTCGATCGTCTCCCTCTCAGAACATAGCTCCAGATAAGCGGGGTATACATAGAAATATTTTCTTATTTTATTTCTCCACGAAAACATATATTGTGGGTACTCATTAGAAGTGCCTCCCCGAGGCATTTCTGATGAGTACCCACAAAATAAGAGAAACATTTGTAGTTTTTGCAAAGGGCGCCATATCTGCAGTTACGTCAGTATTATCAATAATTAAGCTTCTTTGCGTCAAAATTGAACTTAACGCATGTATTACCATAGTTAAACCCAGATCGGTCTGCATGCTCATTAGTGTATGCTATATGCTCGTAGAATTTTAAGGGATTTATATGTTACCTCCGGCAAACAGCGTACTCTGATCAGAATGGCCGGATGTGGGTTAAAAATGGTCGCGTAGTCTAAGAGATCCGATTTAACATGGACAGGCTCAGTTATCATCTTCTGATGACAAGATATTGTCTTTTCAAGCAGTTTATCTCCTTATCAAACTTAGGGGAGGTGTAGCTGTCTGTCATAGTCACAGATTCTTCCTGTCTGTGGGGGTCACCGGGGAACCCTGAAAGGCAATTGAGAAAACAACTCATCGTAATAACCCTAAGTATTGGGACAGACAGTCTGTGCAAACAGTGTAGACTCAGATCAGACGCCGCACATCGCGGCGTCTGATCTGGGTCTGCACTGTTGGCCACTGATACAGTAACATATTATCGATATATCAACCGGTAGTGAAATGGACTTTTTCCAATTTTAGAAGACTGGTAAGGAGTTAAGGTGTCTAAATATTTAGGTAAACACGGTAATTTATGTGTGTTGTGCATCATGGTGCAAAACAGAACGTGCTCATTTGAGCAATAACCAGAAAACATTACATATCTGGGAACAGTAAAGAACATTAACCTTTACCACTCTCTGGGCAAATTTCGTAGACAAATTGATAGTGTTCTTAACTCACCTGAGCCTGTAGGCTCACAAGTGAGCTTATAGTAGGCAGGCTCCGACGTCCGTCCGTCAGTCGTCCGTCGTCCGCCCGTCCGTCGTCCACACTCTTCAAACGTCTTCTCAGAAACTACTTAGCCAGTCAAAGCCAAATTTCATATGGAGCCTCCATGGACCGCGGGAACGAAAGTTTGTTCGTCACATCTGAGTCACATCACCAAGATGGCCTCCACGCCCATATACTGGGCCTGCCCTCGGGTGCACTTGTTTTACATAGACACATATAGGGAAAACATTGAAAATCTTGTCCGAAAGTAGAAGGTCCAGGCCTTTGATATTTGATATGTAGCTTCCTCTAGTGGATCTCTACCAAGATTGTTCAAATTATAGCCCTGGGTTAAAAATGGCCCCGCCCCAGGGGTGATTTGTTTTACAAATACTCATACAGGGAAAAAATTTAAAACTGTTTTTGTCTGAATCTAGAAAGCACAAGCCTTTGCTTATTGGTTTGTAGCTTCATCTAGTGGACCTCTACCAAGATTCTTCACATTATAGCCCTTGGGTAAAACATGGCCCCGTCTAAGGGGTCATTAGTTTTACATAGACTCATATGGGGAAAAATCTTCTTGTGTAAAACTAGAAGGCCTAGGCCTTTGATATTTGGTATGTAGCTTCATCAAAGCCATGTCTGTTTTGCCAAATTAACTAAAGCTAAATTCCATACCAAGTTTCTATATGATACAGAGATTAATGTTCTTTCGAACTGCCGGCTACCATACCCATATGTTAGAATCCTTTATATTGTTACCATGAACTTGCTCAGAATAAATAGTCTCAGGTGAGCTATAGGACCATTCGTCATCTGGTTCTTATTGTAGGAGACAATTTGCATGGCATGTCAAAGCCTAATTTCTAGACAACATAAGAAAAATATTCCAAAATGTCGTCTGCTGAAATTATTACCCAGCACGCTAAGTGTTGAATTTGGCTCAAGCAGAAGCCATAGATCCTTCGCTGTCTACGGGGCATCGTTTAGTATACTCTGATCAGGCGGTGCCGATCTACTGGCTGATTTGTTTTGCCTGGTCGCCATAACATCCAGTTTCTAACGTTGGGACTTAAACAGCAGATACATAATATGTATAATTGAGCCACCACACGATAAAACCTACAGTAAGACTTGTGCGACCAGCGAAGACTCAGATCAGCCTGCGCATCCGCGCAGTCTGATCAGAGTCTTCGCTGATCGGATGTGCCTTCTACAGCCTCCGGGCTATTCAAAGAGGGATGAACAAAAACCCTTGCCATACTAGGTGGATGTACAAGCTGATCGGAGTCTTTGATGGTCACACAGGTCAAATTGTAGGTTTTGTCGTGCGCTGGCTCATATGCAAACAGCAAAGGATAGGTCGTATTGTTATTTTTTTTTTTTTTTTTTTTCAAAATAACTTCCTGTCTGCAAACTTTGTCTTACTTTGCAAAATGGAAGCACAATCTTTTAAATGTATCCATTGACCGAGAGTAAAACAATTCATGTACTGCCGACTGCGATTGCGAGTCGGGCGTGATGATTTCCTAAATCTGTATCCGAACATTGTTGTCTGATACCTATTGTGTGGTTGGTTGGTTGGGCCACTGCCGTCCTTTAGTAATTATGATAATAATAATAGTAATCACAACAATAACGATTATTTCTGGCAATGATGTATTAAGTACACACGGCTGTAGTCATCGGGTAATAAAATATATTAAGATTCATGCAAACACGCATGCACGACACACACACATACTAAATACAGAAAAAGGAACAGTTCTTAGAAGTCTAAGAATATAGTTTTTTAGATAGGATCCGATAGTAAAAGATGAAACCTATATATACTGGGTTATTTAAAATTTAATATAATAAAGGAATGAGACTTGATCTTAATTAATCACAAAGAATCAAACGTGCCCTTCGAATATTTCGCGTAAGTGTATAATCATAAAATGGCTGGCAAATTAAGTCACAAACTGGACATTTCACAATACGGCATTGCAATTTGCCTACCCCGTTGCTCGATTGCGATAGGCTATCAGACCTTACAAGTACAACGCTTAATTATCTTTCAAACAGAAGACAATCGAAAAGATTGACGAGCTACAATTAGTCTTTCAGCAACTCTCACAAACCTAGCTGTCGAATATTGTTAGGTACCGATACGTCAAAGAGCTGTTTACTAGAGCGTCACGTACCGCTTCGCGTAAGCAGGTGAGTTTTAACCTTCACCACTCTCTAAGCATTTTCAGCAGACGACAAATTGATGACATTTTTCTTATTATTCCCAGAAAACAAGATTTGATATTTCATGCAAATTGTCTCCTTAAGAGACAATTTGCATGAAATGTCAAATCCTGTTTTCTGGGAAAAATAAGAAAAATATTTCAAAATGTCGTCTGCTGAAAATTTTACCCAGAGTGCTAGGCGTTAAGGAACAGTGTGCCCAGTATAAAATGGTAATACGTGCAAATACTATTTGTTTTGTTGATGCATGACAGACAGTAAACAAGCCACAAAGAAAGGCACAGCAACCAGATTCCTCAACCCCAACAATGTGATCACAGTGCTAGACAGGATTAACTAAGCACAACAAAAAGACAACGAACAGGACAAAGTATTAACTCTTTCAGTGCCAAATTTCAGACGACATGTGTCATCTGCTTTTTTATTTTAACAAAACATCGCTTGGAAAGACGTTTATATGTAAAGTTGAAAGACTGAATGTCAAACAGCGTAGATCCAGATGAGACGGCTCATTGTTTCATCTTGATCTATGCTGTTTGCAAAAGTCTATTATTATCGCCTGTGGCAGTGAAAGAGATAAAAAAAACTTACAGCGAGCACCCACCAGCTCAGACAAAGAACAAAGAACACCAGAACCACCGCCTTAGAGAATGATCAGTAGTAAAAAAAAAGTAAGAGAAAAAGTACAGGCAAGAGGAAGAGAAAACCGACAAAACCAAACAAGCACAAATGGAACAAACGTACGAAAAAAACTAAGATTAGCTCTCTCTTCCCCAAGCGAGGTAATCGCAATGCTAAAAGGACTGAAAAACACAAGAACAAAATGACACAAGGTAAGACATAAAACATATCGCCTCGTAGAATAAACCACAAAGCAACAAATAGTAAGACTAACACTGAGACCACCGCCTTAGAACGGTCATTAGAGTAAACCACCGTGGGGTTTAAAGCACTTTTACAGCTAGCCAACCTCACCCTGGGTCCCGATGCTACTCTTGATACAGAAATACATAAAAATTCGGTTCGCATAAAGGCTCCCAACTCAGTCAATGCATCAAAGCGAAAACATAAAAATCAAATTAATCACTATAATAAACAAAGACGAGTACTCATGGCTAATTCTACTGTATGCAAGAGTAAATGAAAACCAATAGTTGAACCACGGCGGGCCAAGCCAAAGACATATCGTCAAGCCCCAACCCACTGGTTAAAGTTTTACGAAGAGGAAAACACCGGTGCAGGTTGAATTGATCTTATTGGACCAAATCTTCATCCTCGCTTCAAATGTTGTAAAAATAAGAATGGTTGTTTTGATCGCATACGTGAATGCTTCCTAACTCAATCAGTAAAACATCACAAGAAAAAAACAAAACATGTAAACAAAAATTAAATCAGTCTGATGCAACAAGAAGGAGGGCTCGTGTCATTCGCTTCCGACAGTGGAAGCCAGAGCTAAAACAACACAAGTTGGACCACGAACGGCCCGAACAAAGATATAACACCAGTCATCAGCTTGATATTCAGGTATTAATACATGTAGGACTTGATATATTTTGTGAATCATCTCCCCAAATAGGGCATGATATTTAATGCGAGAAGATTAGCATAAAATATAAAGTCCTATTTTCTTGGAAAAATAATGAAAATACTAATCATGTGTTGTACGCAGTTTTTTACTAAGTGTTGAAAGTTTTCTGTAATTCTATGTTATTAGAGAAGCTTCCTTTATAAACAACAATAACAAATTTATCAGCTCCTTGAGTCAAAGGCGTTTATGGGGCTACACAATATAGTATAAAACAGTTCAGTTAGTTGGAATCAAGAAAACAGTAGACCACAATAAATTTGATAGGCAGAATATTTTTATTATTGCCATTATATTGGGTCAGATAGTTTTGTGTTTATAGACAGGGTTCACGATCCTTCTGTTCGCCCTTCATATATATGAGCCAGCGCATGACAAAACAAATGGCATGTGTACTGATCGAAGATCAGCCTAGGCATCCGCCCAGTCTCATCAGAGTCTTTGCTGTCCGCATGTAGAGAGCTTGGGTCCTTAGCTACCCACTGAGCCCACAGCAAAGACTGATAAGACTGGGCGGATGCCCAGGCTGATCTGAGTCTTCGCTCGACGCACATGCCATTTTGTTGGATTTGTCATGCGCTGGGTCATATGTATTGTATATACTCAAAATATTCGGATAACCTTATTCCTCACCATACTTTCCTATCATTTTATAACACGTCATTTTTACTACCTGTTGATGTGTCAAAAATGCTGAGTGGCAAACAGCGTAGACCCTGATCGGACGCTGCGTTTTGTGGCGTCCGATCTCTACGTACACTTTTTTGCTAAGGTATTGCTATCCTATTACTTAGGATAACTACGGTACGTACTGACAGCCAACCAGTGCCATAAAATAATGTTTTAGTTCCAATTTGATAAAAAAAAAAAAAATATCACGGATGTTTTACCCATGATAAGTGTTTCTTTCTAATAACGCAATTATATGGCTGCATAGTTTCCAATGTGTACAAAAATCTAAATTGATGTTACCCGTTTGCTTCCAGAAAACTGCGCAGTTGCTTAAAACTTGGTTTATCTAACTACGTCAATTGTTTACTTATCAATCTATACACTTTACTCACTATTATTGCATAAAAAGCATAACACATTATTAACAGCCGTGCATTAACCGTCGAAAAGCCGTGTATTAACAAAGCAATTCACGCGCTGTTAACGCACGGCAACGCAACTTTCAATATGCTCGTACCGGGGCCACAGATTTGCTGCCGTTACGAGATGTGTACTGTCCGGCCCTAGAACGAGCATAGTCCGTGGAAATTGCGT
Organism: Anodontia alba; assembly: GCA_964016985.1. Taxonomy (NCBI): domain Eukaryota; kingdom Metazoa; phylum Mollusca; class Bivalvia; order Lucinida; family Lucinidae; genus Anodontia; species Anodontia alba. Next base: position 96,455,159 of record OZ024821.1, on the reverse strand, counting down.
TCGCGAGACATCGGTGAAAAGGCGAAACAAAATAGTGCAAGAAATAACGCGAAATGTAGCAAATGTTTTCAGTTTTTATGCAATAATAGCGATCGAACATGGTTTTCAATGCATTAACATTCACCAGGTCCCTAGGGAGGTGTTGAAAACCGCGGCCTCCGGCCTCGGTTTTCAACACCTTCCTCGGGACCAGGCGAATGTTAATGCATGAAAAACCATGTTTGATCCCTATATTAAGCTACAATTTGTATTGCTAAGCCTGTGTCTTTGATCGACTCTCTCAATCAATGATCTGTTTTAATTTTTCCACTGCAACAGAACGAATCAATCATGTTTTGTTATGATAAGAAAAGTTCGATAGCAGACCGGATGTCAGCCATGTGACATTGACCTTCCTGTAATTTATCCGCTGCTGGAACAAAGTACATCTGTAAGCAGAGAGACCTACTGACACAATAAACAGCCCTAGTCCTCTAATTGTCTATAACAATACCGTAATTACTCTAAATAGTCTAACGCCATATGAACGCTTGACACTCTGGGTTAAAAGTTTAGGCAGATGACATATCTAAATGTTTTGTTCTTATTTTTTTCAGGAAAGAAGAATTTGCATTTCATGCAAACCGTCTCCCTGTCAATCCTGTTTTCTTGGAAAAATAGGAAGAACCAGGTTTTGGCAGCTATGCACGGCCCGTATAGTCTTTCTGTAGCGTTTGTCCACAGGCACACGACTGTATATTTGTGGGGTTTTTTTTTTTTGTTTTTTGTTTTTGTTTGTTTGTTTGTTTGTTTGTTTGTTTTTTTGTTGTTGTTTTTTTTTTTTTGTTTTTTTTTTTTTTTTTTTTTTTTTTTGTTTTTTTTTTTTTTTTTTTTTTGTTTTGTTTTTGTTATTTGTTTTTTAATATATTAAAATTTTAGCCTATCATTACTTTTCTATCAAATTTCAAGTCGGTCAGTTATGAAATAAGTTATTTGCAAAATGTCACTATAGGTATATGATGTTTTACGTCTTTGTTATTTCGCAACCGGTCGAATTGAAACTTGACAGTGAGTCAGAAGATATTTCCAGATCTCATAATCTGAAAAATAATAAAAAAAAAAATATGCCGTCGAGTGCCTTTGCGTTTGTTGGGTCTTCCACGAAGTCAAGCACCGCGGTCGCCCATCCAGCTATTAACCGCGACCTCCGTTGATTAACTTTATAAAAAAGCCAACCACTTTAACGAATCACCAATGAACAATCGACCAATCAAAAATGAGACCGAAAGAATTTACCAACAACTAGATGTTTCTTCAAAACGGATACAAAGTCGGCTTGATTATAGACCACTAACCAAAACTGGCCTTATCGCCCAACATTGACGGGCCGTGCAGTATCACCAATTTATCGTTTGCTGAATAAGCCGAGAGTGGTAAACGTTTAAGGCCTTACCTAAATGGTTCTCTCATTGAAACACGCTCATTTAACTACCTGGTTTTGTTTCTAAATGTGCTGAGTGAATGACAAGCAGTGCTGAACCTGATCAAAATGTTCCTGTAGTTTAACTGTTTCACTGCCACAGGCAGATAATAAATGGCCTTTGCAAACAGCGTAGATCCAGATGAGACGGCTCATAATGAGCCGTCTCATCAGGATGTACGCTGTTTGACATTCCGTCTTTCAAATTTACATATAAACTTTTTTTCCGATCAATAGTTTATTTAAAAACAAAAATAAAAACAAACAAAGCTGACGACAAATGTCTGGAAGTTGGCACCGAAAGAGTTAAGGAGAACAGATACACTTTCTGGGGAGGCAAAAGCATAGTTTCGAAGATGTCCAGGAATAGCCACAATCACAGGTCATAGCCTACTAATGCCATCAAGAGGAACAGCAAACTAACCAAGGTGATCACAATGTTAGAAATGTTCCACTAAACACAACAATAAGACAACGAGCAGAACAAAACAGAACAAAAAAGGTTTAGGAGAAGCTTTATTGAAATATTTTCTTACTTTTCCAAGAAAACAGGATTTGAAATTTCATGCAAATTGTTTCCAGTAAAGATTTATCTGACCTCAAAATGCTACGAGTATTTTCATTCCAAGAAGTATCATATTCTCAGACACCACGCAAATCCATCATTGGTTTCAGTTTTAGTTGTGCACTTTACACATCTTGAACATGTCAGAGTGACATATTCTCCCCCTCTGAGGACCATTCCCCAATGATTTTGTGTCAGTGGCCATAACATAGCGGCTAAGACCTGATCAGACGTAATAAAAATAACAGACTTCTATTTATCTTCACTACAACTTGTTCGTGTGCCGTATGCCGGCCGTAAAACGTCTCCCTGTACTTCACTATTGTGCACTTTATAATTTCTGGCCCTCTGTGGTCACTGAGCCCATTCCGAGATTTTTTGAAAAATTACAGTCGACTCTTGTTATCTCGAAGCCCAAGGACTATCTGAAATACTTTGAGATATCCGTACCTCGACACATCAGATTTGCAGAATTGGGGGGAAAAAATCGAACAACCTCATTTAACAAATAAATATATAATTTGACTCCTATATTAGATATATATTGAAAATATTGTGGAAAAGGGTAGAAAAGAGAGCAATTTTTCCTCTTTTCTACGATATTTTGTTACCTGTTGTTAGATTTCTGCGTTAAAGCAGGGACCAGATTTTACTTCGAGATAAGCGGTTATTCGAGATAAGCGAAGTCAAGATAACGATACAAACAGGACGACGATGAGACCAACCACAGACAATGCCAGTCCGGGTCCAACAATCTGAAACACATTGAGAAGGGGGCCGTCATTTAGTCTGAGGACCAACCCATAGTAGTGCAAACAAAGGTGGAAGCAAAGTAATCAACCAAAGTTGGGTCAACAACCATGCATGCAGTTTGCCGCAGAATGTCCATGTCGTGATCTATCTTTTTGTAGCGAGTGATAATCCTTTTAACCCTTGTCACACTGAATAAATTAAGATGTCCCACTTCTTATTTCGCAGATTACTTGGTCCAGGCTGTTGATACAAATTCATATAATAAATGGCAAACGGTGCAGATCCAGATCAGTTGGCCAACTGATCTGGATCTGCACCGTTTGCCATTTATTACACTGTTCGCAAAGGCAAAGGCAGGGCATACCCGAGTTCAGTAGGACAAGGGTTAAATTGTACCGAAATATCACAACTTAACTTGTACCGGTAGTTTTTGTCTTTTCACCCATTTATGCTGTATGCTCCACAATGACGCAGGAGATGATTTCTCAAGATTCTGGTAAATTCCTGCACCTTATGTTTATATCTTCTATTGCTGTTTGTTTGTGTTTCGGTTTTACGGCCCAGTCAACCCAATGGGGTCATGTCGAGCTCGGTCAGTTTACCTAACCATACGTTTACTGGGCAGGCTTTGTCCTCTAAGCGGTTAATCAGTATTGTGCACATTCTTTCGCCAGAAACTGACAACTGCCCTTCTTGAATCAGCGGAAGGGAGAGAATGACCGTAGAAAATATTTCATGATCAATCTCCACGAAAGAATGTTGCCTACCTCGGCGGGGGTTGAAACCGCGACCTCCTGGTCTCCAGTCGGACGCGCATCCAACTGAGCCACCGAGGCCGGCTTTCTACTGCTGTTGAAACACGTCAATAAAATATTGTTTAACCCTTCAAAACGCCAAGAAAACCTGCATCTGAAAATGTCGTCTGTTTATGTCTTGCAAACATTTCAAACCTATTTTTGCATGCAGGCAAACAGTGTGGACCCTGATAAGACTGCTCTTAGAGGAGCTTACTCAGAAGGGAACATACAAAGTTGTCCTCATAAATTTCAGTAAATAATGAAGAAGGTGCATGCAATGAATGTTCAGTCACCATTTTTTTTATCAGAAAACCTCTTGACAGAAATGCACAATAGTTTATTTCTCATTAGCATTAACGGGTAAAGAATTTGATTAACCATGTCATCCCCAAGTTTCTGAAGTGGACTCACCAATTTTGAATCTGGTCAGAACCATTGTTCGAAATAGGGTTTCAGTCAAAAAACCAAACAAAATGACAAACATTGTAGATCCTGATGAGACGGCTCTTTATGAGCCGTCTCATCATGATATACACTGTTTGCAAAAAAAACCCAGAAAAAACATTGTTTTGGTATGCAGAGCGGAAACGGTTAAAACAGATACATTATATAGACTATCGACAGAGAAAGTTTTGGCTAAGGATTTATTGACGGTATGACCCATAGATGTATACAAAGAGCATAATAGGTATGATCTTCAAAGACATAGTTCTGTCCCGATGACATAGGTCAGCAATTCAGACAGATTATTTCAAGTATTTAAAGAATGAAACACCATTTGATCATCGCTTAGTACTGAGCCTCAAATCCGTGTACAAACATATATTGTCACACTTTGGGGCAACCTTATCTAAAATTACCCTATTTCGGAATTAAGTGTTTAAACTCCAGCCGATAAATTTACACATAAAACATAATATTGCTCTATAATACGATGTTATCCAGTTAGGAAGTATGATGTGTAGACATCTTTCGTACAATTTAGATAAAGATTCTAGCTTTATTGGATGTTTTGTCATTTTAAGTATGAAATTTGATCATTTTCTCTTCTGATAACACCAAGCTGACTGATGGAAAATATAATTAGGATATAACTGTAGATTAGGGCCGACCTCCTGCAGCTTCTAGTTGCGCTAAATCATCGAACAACGATACCTAGCTAGCATTCTGCTTAAATTTATATATCGTCCCGACAGGATTCCTATCGGGCTGATAACGGCCCGATATAGATTTTAGCAGAATGCTAACTCGGTAGCCTTTCAGAAAACAGACAAGTGAATTAATTATTGGCTAAGACTGTATACAAAAACTGGGGTATATATTTAAAATTTCGGCGAGATTATCGTCACAGTCCGGTAAGGTATAGAGACAATAACGCCTTCCAAGGCCAGCTACAACGTAGATCAACATGGCTCAACAGTTCTCAGCAGTCATTATGAAATATATCTCGTAAAATATTTTCTCGTGCAATACATTAATGTTACTTTGTGTCGGTCTTCTTAGTTTTTGTTTTGGTTGGGGTTTTATGCCAAATTTTCAAAACCACAAAAAGTAACAATTACATATTTCAGTCATTCGGTCTTAAGATTCATACTTCGCAACATTTGTCGACTGAGACTTATAGCAAATGATGAAATTCGAAAATATAGCTGGCAATTCCGATTCAGTCATACTAAGAGCGTCCCACGAGATATTAACCCTCTAGGTCACATTGTTACCCGAACTTCATGACATTTTGTCATAATTGAGCCAACGTACGACAAAACTTACAATAAGACTTGTGCGACCAGCGAAGACTCAGATCAACCTGCGCATCTGCGCAGTCTGATCGGAGTCTTTGCTGATCGCATGTGCTTTCTACAGCCTCCAGGCTACCCAAAGAGGGATAAACGAGAACTTTTACCATATTGGGTGGATGTACAGGCTGATCTGAGTCTTTGCTAGTCACACAGGTCTTATTGTAGGTTTTGTCGTGCGCTGGCTCAGTTGTCTTACTGATTTTAGACTAAGAAACAGATCAGCCGGCGCATTCACAAAGTTTGATCAGAATCTTCACTGGGCATTGTTTGGCTAGCCAAGGATGCAAAATTTCTTCAATGAATACTCCAATCGGACTGCGCAGTTACGCAGGCTGATTTGAGTCTTCGTTGGGCGCATATCTGTCAAGGGACGTTTTCTCACGTTGCGGCTCATTTCATTTGGCCTTCACAAAATCAGAAAAATAGTAAAAACGATTTTTCGGAAACCCGTCCCATTCATATAAGAGCCGTACCTTCTGAGATGTGCACCCAACGAAGCTCCATTATCTAAAACGCATGTCTAAAGCGAAGCTTCTCGTGCGCAAATATTGATTTAGACACCTTATTCGTTTCAATAGATGCAACTTCCTTTTTCTTTGATAGAAGCTCCTGGAATGTTTTCTTTTTTTTTTTCAAATTTTGCGGAAAAGATTATTCTCAACTAAAACACCAACGACTTGTGCGGATATGTAAGCAAACAATCTGCTGGCAAGTCAAAAGTGAGTTAAATTACCTGTATACTGATTTCTTTCTTTTCTTTTTTTTTTTTTTTTTTGCTGTAAAGCAAATCATTCAGACATGGCTAAAGTGATTGTCTACACAAGGGTTACAGTAACAGTCTGTCATTTGATCGACATGTTACGTTTAGTGTAACCACAGCAAGGTGAAAAGCGTTGCAGTTAATTGTTAAAAGATTACACTAAGCGTGGTGTTAGCACTAAGAGGCGCCACAAGGCCCCCTTTTGCCCTACAGAAATGTTAAAATTTTAAATCAAAGCCCTAAAGCAAATCATTCCGGTATGGCTAAAATGAGCGTATACACAAGGGTTACAGTTACGGTTGATCCTGTTATTTTGATCGGCATGACCGAACAATTAGTCCTACTACAGCAAGGTGAACAGTAAACCATCTTGAAAACATGCCTGTATAATTTTGATCCCCTTAAACCCCACTTTTATGTAGTAAAACTGGGGTTTACAGGGGTATACATTATTTTTCATATTTCTGCTAAAAAACATAGATTGTGGGTATTCGTTAGAACCGCCTCATCGAGGCAGTCCTAACAAGTACCCACAATCTATATTTTTTAGCAGAAATATGAAAAATATCAGAATTTTTTATCTGAAAATTGTCATTTTTTTTGTGGTAAAAGTTTCAGTATATTTGAATACAGGGGTATACATTATTTTTCATATTTCTGCTCAAAAACATAGATTGTGGGTATTCGTTAGAACCGCCTCATCGAGGCAGTTCTAACGAGTACCCACAATCTATATTTTTTAGCAGAAATATGAAAAATATCAGAATTTTTTATCTGAAAATTTTCTTTTTTTTTTTTTTTTTTTTTTGGTGGTAAAAGTTTCAGTATATTTGAATAGGCGTTTTCGTAGTGACGTTGCGTTTTCAACGCTTATTGTTAACGGGTTACACTAACCATAGGGTTAACACTAAGCGGCACCATAAAGCTGTCTTGTAGATTGTGATGACTCCTTTATAAGGCGTCATATACGTGATAACGGGCACAACTGAAATAATTACATCGCGACCGCTCTACAACAGCCATCCTTGAGAAGGCATAGAACAAATGTTACAGAGAGTTCGTTGTTGTAAACAGTTTAAGGGATACACTTTGAGGAGAGACAACTCAGCCAATATTGGCTTTGCCTCTTTTCTGGAAAGGGATATACAGGTGACTCTCGCTATCTCGACCTCGCTTATCTCGAATAACCGTTTATCTCGAAGTGAAAATCTGGTCCCTGCCTAAACATGAAAATCTAACAACAGGTAAAAAAAAATTGTGGAAAAGAGGAGAAATTGCTCCTAAGGAGCAGTTTCTCCTCTTTTCCACAATAGTTTCAATATATCTCTAATTTCAAGAATCCAGTTACATATATATTTGTTAAATGTGGTTAATTGAATTATTTTTTCCTCAATTCTGCAAATCTGATATGTCGAGGTACGGATATCTCGAAGTATTTCAGAGAGTCCCTTGGAATTCGAGATAACGAGAGTCGATTGTATTTTAAAACAAAAGAATTTGTTCCCCAAGGGGAGCGAATTTTCCTTTAAAGGTAGATCCTATTTCAGAAGTATCTTTGTGTGCAGACGATGAAATAGGAAGCTACAACAACTTGCCCCGAGGTTATAAAACTGTTTTCATGCTCCTTAGCTGAGCACAAACATTTTTCTGCTAATTAATATGAAAATGCCAACAATCTATTAGAAGAAAAATGTTCAAGCTCAGTTATGTTCGGCAAGAACGAATTTGCAGTTGTTTGTAAAATGAGATTTCTTAGCAGGACAAATATTATGCTCAGCTAAGAAGCATGAAACAAAATGATAACCTCGGGACTTGTTCACCTTATACAAACTGGGGTAAAAATTATCAGGTGTATCTAGTCACCTTAAATATATGGGCCGTGTCATGCGAAAAGTAGCACGCGCAAAATGAGCAAATTCACATCATCCTGAGCATGCGCAAAATATCACCCGGGCATTTGCTTTCCATTCATACATTCTGTAATAACCAATAATTCTGTTAGTGGACAGAGAAGGCCCTGATCAAACTGCACGAATGCGAAGGCTGATCTGGGCCTTTACTGTCCGCATATGCCTGTATCATCCGGGCATTTGCTCTCCATTCATACATTCTGTATAAGCCAATAATTCTGTTAGCGGACAGTGGTCCGCATATGCCCGAAGGCACGTTTTTGCATGGGATGGCCCATATAATAATGCAGCTTTTTTGGGAATCAGAAAAAGTAGGCAATTATAAGATGTGGTCCTGGTTGAAAGGTGGTCGTTCATGGAAGTTTTTTTGTTTTTTTTTTTTTTTTTTTTTTGCTCTCGTTGTTGTTGTTGCTATAGTAGCGAAGCATTTTCTTGATAGTTCTATGTAACCTTTACTACTCCCTGGGTTAACTGAGCAGACGACAAATTGATGATATCTTTCTTATTTTTCCATGGAGACAATTTGTCTGAAATGTCAAATCCTATTTTCTTGGGAAAATAAGAAAATATTTCAATATTTCGTCTGCTGAAAATTTTACACAGAGTGCCAAGCATTAAAATTGAACATCATAGCGTCAACAAGCATCGCCCCGTCGCAACATAATGATCTAGGCTTATTTTGAAGCTGGAATGCAATATTCCAGTAATTCATGACTACTTGCTTAAAATTGTTACGTATTTCCTGATTCTTTAATTGAGTGTTTGGATGATTTGCAACTTTAATAAGTCTTAAATTATTTAAAGACAAATGTAGCAGACGATAAAATGATATTTTCTTTCTTATCTTTCCCAGACAATAATAATTGATATTTCTTGCAAATTGCCTCCTAAAGAGACCGCTTCCTTTAAATGTCACAAACATTTTGTCTGAGTAAAAGTCAAATGCAGCAGACGAAATTTTCTTTATTGTTTTTATTTCTTCCCCAGACAATAATTGCTGACATGCGAATTCCCTCCTAAAGACACAACTTTCTTGAAATTTCACACCCTTTTGTCTGTGAATAAATTTAAGCAACATGTTTAATCAAACGTTGCACTAACAGCACTGGTTGGTCGATTGTCTTTGTGTGGGCTGGATAATGGTCCTGAACGGGGAAGTAAGACTGTTTCGTTTGATCCTTAACTTCCTGTAATTTAAGCAAAAAATCCAGACCCTGATCAGATGATCTGGGTCTGCACTGTTTGCCAATGTTCCAATACAGGGTTTTACAAACAACCCTCTTTTTCTGCACTCTGACGTCACAGCGACAAGAATAGCGCGGCTATAAATAACCGTTTCGTTTTACGCGCGGTTTGATTACATTGGTCAATGATAATCACGTGGACAGCTACCATGGCTCGATTGTAAACAATCAGCCCAAAATGTCGTCTACAGAAGAATACTAAGAATGAAGAAGGGAATAAGGGTATGGGTTCTCATTGACAAGTATCTGACAGTTCATAATGTCTAGTTCATATACACATTCTGCTTATAATTATGCCCGCGCATGTATTTTTTAATGTGCGCATGCATTGTGCATTTCATTTCAAACAAGTTAATAACAATGCATTTTATTTATTATTCTCTGACTGGACTCTTGACTGGCATAACATGTATATATGTGTCGCAACCTGAGAAAATGTACCTTCTGATATGTGCATCAAGCGACGACTCTGATCAGCCTGCACATGCGCGCAGTCTGATCATACTCTTCGCTGTCGGCATGAAGAAGCCTAGATCTTTGGCTATCCATAGACTGAGTATGAATAGATTCGAAAAAAAATTACCCTACAGAACAATGAACAGAGAGAGAGAGAGAGAGAGAGAGAGAGAGCTGTTCACATTTTCTGGGCCAGATTAGCTACTTTCAACCTATCAGATTTCATGGATTCTCAGATAGATCAGATTATACGGATCCTCAGGCCGACCTGCGCATTACGAAAACACGCCTATTCAAATATATTGAAAATTTTACAACCAAAAATGAAAAATTTCAGAAAAAAATTCTGATATTTTTCATATTTCTGCTCAAAACATAGATTGTGAGTACTCGTTAGAACCGCCTCGACGAGGCGGTTCTAACGTGTACTCACAATCTATGTTTCTGAGCAGAAATAAAAAAAAACAATGTATACCCCGTAAACCCCAGTTTTACTACATAAAAGTGGGGTTTAAGGAGGTCAAAATTATACAGACGTGTTTTCGTGATGGTCTTCGCTGGACGCACACGCCATAAGGATATTATTTCATGCTTTGGCTAATATTTATTCTATTTCTGTTCTGCCGTTTTCTATTTAGTTCCAGTGATGGCGTCTATTTACCACGTCATGTAATGTTGAACGGAGTTTGAAATAACACTGGTACTTCCGGTTTTATTCCTAGGAGAAGAGAACTGTGTTGTTGCTTTATTGGATGAGCACGGGCTACGTTCAATAAAGCTAATTACTCGCGAGAGTTTTTCAAAAACTATAACGGCTATTGTAAACCCGTCTTATGTGACCTCATATTAGAGAGTAACTGTTACTCTCGTTGACGAGACTTGATGCTAGATTGAATTTATTACATCAATAATTATTAATTTGCGAGGGACCGAATGTATAAAATCAACCCAGTGAACATCTCCATGTGTTTTGTTAAGAGCAAGCATACAAAACAAAATATTTGCATGCGTCGCCAGTTTGGTTGTGCTAAAGACAGCTTGAAAATAGTTCATAGGTACTTGCTACCATCCACCAAATACACGTACTGTCATAATTGAACGGAAAATTTGCTACAGCTTGCGAGTTTCCAGCGAACCGTTTTGGTTAACCCTTTCAGCGTTGCAGGACAAACCCAATACCTGTGCAAACAGTGTAGATCCAGATGAGACTACTCGTAACGAGCCCTATCATAAAGATCTACACTATTTGCCATTCTGTTTTTGATTTTAGACTAGACTAAAACCCCTATTTGCATCAGTGCACAAGTCCAAGTTCAAGAATGGAAGAGTTCACTTCAGAAATTCAAGGATAAAAGGGTTAATTGAACGCAGGCCAGATCTCGGAAAACCAGTAATCGAATGCTTTAAAATCATGCTATATAAGTTAGCTCAGTCCCCAGAATTGCGGTCGAATCATTTTTTTTAAGCAAGCAAGTTAGGTAGGTGTCATCAAAAAAGAAAATATCAACAACAAAGCCCTAGTTGAAAAGTGAAATCGTCTTTATTGGTTTGCAATGGCTCATAATGAGCCGTCTCATCTAGATCTACACAGTTTGCAAATCCGTTCTTGATTTCTAACACCTATATTTGCAAAAATAGATGCTTGTAAATTATATGAAGGAACAGTCCACTTAAGAAACCCAGGGGTAAAAGGTCTAAAAGTGGAATATAAACTGTTACCGTATTTACTCTAAGTATTGGGGAAAACCGGCTTGAGCGAACTGTGTCGAGCCAGATCAGAGGTCGAAAGATGTGAATTTTACACCTGGATCCCCTCTCCTGGTAGAAGATGCAGTTAAAATGGGTAAAACCTAGTGTCCGGGATGGAACTGAACCTAGCTGGTACCCGGGATGAAACTTGGACACACTGCAGGATATAGTCGTTTGTTTGTATTGTGTATTCGTACAGGGGCTCCCGTTAGCGGTTTTGACTACAGATGTAGTATGGTAGACACGGGTGGACTTCTTTTCAACAAACAAAATACAGATCTCTTATCCTCCTCTCTCTCTCTCTCTATCTCTCTCTCTCTCTCTCTCTCTCTCTCTCTCTCTCTCTCTCTCTCTCTTTTAGTCCCCTAAGGACTCTCGTTTACTGATAAGCGAACTTATTGCTATTATAATTAATACCGGTTAGACGTGAAATCGTTCATATTACACAGATAACTAAACTCTGACAGCACCGCCATATCTTAATTCACTTGTAATGGATATCAAATATTTAAAATATTTCTGAGCTCTAATTGAAATAAATGTCAAACAAGCTTTAACCGATAATGAGACTCTTGTTCAAACAGTCGGGTACCACACGCAAAGTTCATAACTTCTCAATATTAAGGCTACTTTTATCCAGTATTCTTTATTGGTTGTTTGATGTTTTAACACTTAGCATGCTAGGTAAAAAGTTCACGATATTTGGAATTATTTTCTTATTCCTATCAGAAAATAGGTTTTGACACACTTAATGCGGCAATTTGCATCAAGTATGAACATAGGTTTTGACACTTAATGCAAATTGTCTCCCAATTTGCATTAAGCGTCAAAGCCTGTTTTCTGGGAAAAAATAAGAGAACTATAATTGATTTGACGCCTGTGGAATTTGCCCAGAGAACGGTCAAGGTTAAATGACCAGTCGGTAATATCACGTCATTTTGGGACGACAATGTGATTGACATACTGCCCGGTATAGGGGTGGACCGTGTGTTGACAATTTCACAATTCACAATCTTGAATGAGAACCTCACTTTGACGCTTTCCGTACAAGATTTCAAACGTCGGTGTCAGTAATACATATGAGCCGGGGCACAGCATTTCCAAGATTTCCTGTGCGTCCAGCGAAGACAGATCAGCGTGCGCATCCGCGCAGTCTGATCAGAGTCTTGGAAGGGCACTCTGGCTAGCCAAGGATCCACGGCCTCATCAAGCGGACAGCGAAGACTCTAATCAGCCTATGCGGATGCGCAGGCTGATGGAGTCCTCGCTGGTCGCACATGCAGTTATTTAGAAACTGCTATGCCCCGGTTTTGCCTTCTGGCATATGAGAAAGAACTCCCCATGTTCAGTGGAGGCTTATAACAGCGTGACTCGGGCATACTCAGTTCACATTTTTAAATACTGATGTTTCAAACATGTAAATAGGCCGCATCGTGTGAAAACGTGTCTCCGGGGATATGCTGACAGCGAAGGCCCAGTCCGCTAACAGAATCATTGGATATTACAGAATGTATGAATGGATAGCAAAGGCCCGGATGATGCTTTGCGCATACCATTACGAAAACACGGCTATTCAAAAATATAGACAATTTCACCTCCAAAAACTGAAATTTTTTAGATAAAAAAAAACAAAAAAAAAAACATTATATTTTCATATTTCTGCTCAAAACATAGGTTGTGGGTACTCGTTAGAACCGCCTTGGTGAGGCGGTTCTAACGAGTACCCACAATCTATGTTTTCTGAGCAGAAATAAGAAATATAATGTACACCCTTGTAAACCCCAGTTTTACTATATAAAAGTGGGGTTTAAGGGGGTCAACATTGTATAGGCATGTTTTCGTGATGACAGGATGATCTGAATCTGCACATTTTGTACACGTTCGAAGGCACTTTTCGCTTGAAGAGGCCCAAATATACTAGTGACAGCATTTAAGGGAACCCCCAAATTCAAGAAGAAAGAAGCAAACGTTCAATGCCATAAGGAATGTTTAAACGGAAAGAGGATTAATATCTGGTCCATGTTCCTCGAGCATTGATGCATGCACGACATCTTCTGGGCATGCTAGCGATTGTACTCTGAAAAGTCAAGGGGTTCCCTAAAATGTTATCCCTAGTATAATCTTCGAAGATTTCGCATTCTCTGACTCGACATTACCGAAAGCAATTTCATCGCCGTACATACAGTTCGCATATGATAGTCGGAATGCAGAACATGAGGGTTGTTAGTAAAGCTCTATGATGACGTTTAATACAGAACCACAATAATAACCACACTGTTGATTAATAATTGAAAGATTAAGCTAGACTTACCTTCCTAGAAGGGAAGGCGAAGGTCGATCATAATTTCCACATCAGCAAACTCCTCAAGGGCTCACACGAGAGATAGCGCAGCTTCCAGCAAGCAGGATCAGTTTTTAGAGTAACCGTCGATGTTGAACCAAATTCAGCATTGACGAAATAATTGTGAAAAATTATTTATCATAATCATAATGGGTGGTTGTGGGAGGGAGTGTGAAGCCTTGAGGAGTTTGCTGATGAGGAAATTATGATCAACCTTCGCCTTCCCGTCTAGGAAGGTAAATCTAGCTTAATCTTTCAATTTTCTCATCAGCATAACTCCTCAATGGGCCCCAACGAGATTTTAGAGCAGATTTGAACAATTATTTAACCTGGCTAGGTAAAGCAGTGAATACATCCAATATGTATCCTAATGAATATCAGATTTATTTTCCATCTATTTATTCTCTCAACTCAGTTGTATCATGGACCCATTTTATTCCGCGGCATCTAGAATGGCTGACTGGATTGATGGCTTACTCACGTCAAGGGGTTTGTCATAGAATTTTGCAAATGTCCTAGCACTCTCCTGTTGCTCTCATGATGGTTTGTAAGGGCACCCCTTTGAGCCTAGCCATTGCCCAAAATCAATTTTACCCATCTACCTATAGTGTTCTTAGATGCTGCTTTGTGTGGTTTCACCGTACTTATGATCAAATTCTGTCCCTGTCTCAAATGCTTAGTCCGTTCTAAATATTGTGTCATGGCATAGACAATACACAGTTTCTTGTCCTTTGGATATGATTTGAATGATATTGAGTCTAAATGAGAACCTCGCCTAGTCTGTTTTAACATGTGGTTAGGCTGAATAATCAATGATATCTTAGATAACACAATATCTTCAACCTCAATCAAATGAAGAGTTTGGCATCTCTGTGCCGATAATAACAAAAAGAGCACAGACAGTCTGCAGGACAGTTGCATTAAAGTGATGTCTTCAGTACTTTTCAAATAACTCAACACAGTGCCAACATCCCAGGTGGTTTTATACCTCGGTAAAGCCGGTCTGTCATTGAATACCCCTTTCATGAACCTACTGACTCTACCGTTATTGTGGATGTCAATTTTCCCACATACATTTAAAAAAAAGTGCTAATGGCTGACCGTGCAGTGTTAATTGAACTGTATCCTAGTCCCTTTTCATATAGTATTGTCAAATATGAAGGTACCGTGTTTATAGTCGGACTAATGGGATTATCTTTCACTTCGCAGAATTTATTCCATGCCTCAATATATGAGTAATATTGTTTTTGCTGCTACGTTTCCGGGATTTGATGATGACCTCGGCAGTTTTCTCTGGAACGCCATCACTTTGGAGGAGTCTCCCGATATGTGAAAAGCTGTCAATTTCATCCTTTTTTAGGGGATAAATTACTCCCTGATTGTGAGGCAGCTTTAGAATTGTTTGCGGATTCGGCAGGCGATAACACTGTCCGCAAATTAGTCTGATCAAACAAGGGCACCATATTTGAGTTGTCCAGATTGGTGCTACCAGAATTGCCTCCCTTGTCCTGTCTTCCTCCAATTTCTGTAGTATCCTGCAAATGAGGCTGAAAGGAGGGAAAATGTATAAGATATTGTTTGACCACGTTAGGGAAAAAGCATTCACTGCCCAAGCATCTGGCTCTGGGTGTCGTGACACATAACAAGCTAGTTTATGGTTAAGTCTAGAGGCAAACAAATCAATCTCCAAATTTGGATGTCTATGTGTCAGATTCCTAAATACTGTTTCCTCTAACGTCCATTCCAAATCGTCATTCTGCTTCTTTCTCGACATTTCGTCAGCTTCGATATTGAGGGCCCCTGCCACATAGGCCGCCGTCAAATGAACAGTTTTGTCGATATACCAGAACCAGATGCTACGTGCTATGTCATTTAATTCTGGCTTTTTCCCTCCAAGCTTATTGATGTAAGACACACTCGTACTGTTATCTAGGAAAATTTTTACATGAATGTTGTGTTCATGTTTGCAAAACGTTAACAGTGCCAGTTGGCAAGCTTTCAGCTCTAAGACATTGATATGGAGTCTCTGCTCCTGAACCGACCAGTCACCACCTGTTTTAATAGCCATGGTCTTGTTATATTCACCCCCGCCCCGGCCCCCCCCCCCCCCCCCCCCCACCAACCTATGTTGGATGAATCTGAATATAGGATAAGTCGCGGATTCCCATGTGACACTTTCTTGAAACATTTGGATAGATTTCCAATCCACCAGTCTAGAGTACTTTTAACTACAGGGGAAATGTTCATGAAACTATCGAAATTGCCTTTGTGGATATGAAGTTCCTTCTCCTTGATAATTTTCAGAGGTTTAATGTATAACATAGCATATTCAACCCCTGGTTCTGAAGCCACTAATTTCCCAATAACTTTGGCAAAGGATCTAATAGTAGTACGTTTCTCGTTTTTTAACTGAACACACAAAGTAATAATATTCTGACATCTTTCCTCGGTGAGTCTCACTGTCACTGACTTTGAGCAAAGGACAAACCCAAGAAACACTATTTGTGTATATGGCTGAAGAACAGATTTGTCTGTATGTACAGTTAATCCTAATTCATCCATAAGGGACACAGTGTCATAGATGTTTCTTAAACATCCTTTATATGTTAAACCTACCAAACATGAATCGTCAATATATGCTGTATTGATGTGTCCGAGAGCTCGAAGATATGCAAAAACTGACTTCAGAATCTTCGTGAAAATTCTTGGACTGGAAGTCAAACCCATGACTAAAGCAGTGAATTGGAATTTTTGTCCTTTATGAAAAAAGCGAAAGTATTTCCTGTCCCCTTTACAGACTGGGATAGAATAGTAAGCATCAGCTAGGTCTACAGAAGCAAAATAACAATCTTGTCTCTTGGATTCAATAGCTGTTTTCAATGTTTTCATTTTAAAGTGTTGTTTGTCCATAAAATCTTCATTAAAATCGTTCAAATTCAAAATGACCCTAATACGGCCATCTTTCGTTGGTCTGATAAATATGTTAGAAATAAATTCATCATGACTATCGTCTGTGTTTTGAACCAGTTCTACAATGCCTTCAATAAAAACTTCTCTATCTCCATGTCATTTTTTTCCCGTTCAAATTTGTTGAATCTTAACGGTTTTGGAACAATCTGTTGCTTTGGCGTTTTAGCCACTTCGACCTTGTACCCCGAGATGGTCTCTAAACTCCACCTGTCTTGAGTGACTTTAGTCCAAGAATTAACAAGATTCGCAGTTTTTCCCGCATAGAAATTTTCTGCAGTGTTTGTGAAAACCCATGAAAAGTGGTTACTTACTGGTTCTACTTTTTGTTTTGGCCCCTCGGTCTTCTGAACTTCTGGCCCTGATTTTTGTATCGGGATCCTGACTGCCTTAGGCTGATGTTGTAGCCGCTGTTGTAGCCTTGGCTGCTGTTGTGACGGGGAAAAGACCTGCCCCCGCCCCCCCCCCCCCCACCACTCCCCACCCGCTCTTTCCTAAAAAAGCCTTTCTGGATGATTGGTGAAGGGTCAAGTTGAACTATGAGTCCCCCAAGGCTTTAACAGCTTCCTGCAGCTGGTCTCCGAACAGCTTCGTTGTCGAGGTTTCCTTATTGCAGATCCCTCTGTATTTGGGCTCCAATTCCTTCTTTATCTTATCTCGCCTCACCTCGTGATTGTTGATTACCTCCAGAGTTAAGATCTTAAAGGAGTCTGTGACTAGCTCAAAAAGTGGTTTGAGTTCCTTATTTTTGCTATTATGAAGGATTCCGACAGCTTTAATAATTGGAATCAAGGCCAAAGAGAAGCTAGATTGTGTTTTCTGGAGCAAGTAATCGGTCCCCTTTGCTTCTTTACGGAGTTGCCTCCATAGCGTTTCCTCAACTTTGGGCACCTGAAGGTTTTCAACATTCGCTGGTCTTTTATATTTGTCTGCGAGCTTCTTCAGCTTCTCAGTTTGGGCCTTACCTCTCAAAGCATCATTGGCCATTTTGGCCAGCCCATCCTCCAGCTTTGGCCCGATTTCCGCGTCGTCGTTGAAGTATTGGTCTAAAGAGCTTAATATGTCCTCTTCTTCTGACTCTTCATCTTCTCCCACTTGTAAGTAACGATCGATGGGGTCTCCTTCTTCTTCTTCTTCGCCTGTATTAGTCTCCGAACTTTCGGCATTCATACTTTCAGTTCGGGGCCGCTTGTTTATCGGCTCGTCATCCGGCGGCTGTTCCATCCTCCGCCCTTGTTCTGTCTCGCTGCTATCTGCGCTTTTATCTCGTCGAGCTCCGTTCGAAGTGCTGTAATCGACTTGTTCATAACGCTGACGGACATCGCAACGTTCCGAAGTTCATCCAAACGATCTTCCAATGTCTTTAATACTGTGTCGCTGCGCTGTGCGAAATTCGCATTTCTTCCTTGCGCCCCATCTGGCTGATCTGCTTTTTGATCGGTCCCGTTCTGTGCCATATCTCTACCGACACCTGAAAACCGTAAGAATTTTCTATTATGAAGGTGAAATAACGATAAATAAATTCAATCGTTGTCGTAACTTGTTGTTAGCAAAGTTAATTCAAGAGAAAGCTTTCTTCCTTTTATCTCGAAGAAATCAAATTATTTTTATATGGTATTCTATCGTCCCTACATCTCGTTTGAGGCTCGATCACTGCGTAGAGATATTTCATTCTTTCCTTGCTGAATTACTTTTGCGTAGTACCAACCAAATATGGTATAATGACCTATCACGTCATCAGACACATCGAGCCCCGACCGCAGTATATTCCAAAATTGGTCATTTAATATGGCAGTGTAAATAAATAAAGCGTGTCAATGAAGAGGTATTTATTTTAAAATTTCTAAGTAGCGTCGTCAACAACTGTGGGCATTATTCTGTCTTAATGCATTGTCTCACGAATAGACTCGCTTTTTATAGAGACGAAACTTTGAAACAATATGATTCGTCATTATTCTGTTCGGCACTGATTTTCTTATCTTGCCCAATTTCGTTCCCGTACACATACAACGAGCAACACAACACAAGTGTGTACTAAGCCTCGCTAGCTGTAAATGTCACGCTATGAGCAACTATTTGCTCGGCCTTGGAGCTAGATCAATCTACCGATTGAGCGTGCGTCTCAAAGTCGAATTATTCAACTTTGATTCGCGAAAACCTTTCCAGAATCATTGAATACAAATGACTACCCGAAACTTAGAAAGTTCCTGAAAGTCTGATAATTTCGCTGTCTCAAAAAGGCACTTACCACACCACTATTCCTGTAGTTATCTTTCTCAAACAATTTCTCTTCGTCTTAGATATTATTTATTTAAAATTCTATTTGGGAATCAAGTGTTTGGCCGAAAAATAATTAAATTTGTTGATTTTTAAACTCTTTGACTTCGCCTTGCTGCTGTTAGCCTCGTTCTGATCCTGCTTGCTGGTAGCTGCGCTATCTCTCGTGGGGGCCCATTGAGGAGTTATGCTGATAAGGAAATTAACATATCTAACATATAAGAAATGAAGTTACACAGGAACAGTTACAATCACAAATCAAAGCCCACCCAAAACATCTTAACAGTCTAAAAGCAGAAGCAAAAAACGGAGGTTTACATCGGGGTCTGCATGCAAGTACAAAATGTAAACAATACATGGAGAGTGACGGACGAAACCATCTTAACCCATTTAAGCCTAGCGTCCCTTAAAAAGGACATTGGCAAACAGTGTAGCCTCGTTCTGCGGCGTCTGATCAGGGTCTACACTGTTTGCATTAAATACAGGAATTTCTATAAAACATGGTGATAATAAAAGGTAACCAGACACTCCTTACATTGGAACAGACCGGTCAAAAGGATTACGGTAGAAGAGTCCATTCGGCATAAATGGATTAATGACACGGCAAGAGAAAGGCTGCCTCGCTTGGGAAAGAGAGAACTGGACTGTGTGCTTTTCGTGCGCTTGATTGTTTTGCGTTTGTTGGTTTGTGTCTCTTTCCTCTTGCTCTTGGTGTCAGGGATCGGCTGCGACTTGTGATTGTGGCACTCCCTGGACTTTTCTTTTTACGTTTTTAACTGTTTCTGACATATTGCTGTATGTATAGCAAATAGTGTAAACCCTGATCAGACGCCGCGCTCCGCGGCGTCTGATCTGGGTCTACACTGTTTGCAAAGGCCTATCTGTCCCAATACCTAGGATTATTACGGTATAGCTTATGGTTGGTTATGTAGAAATATGTTGGATTATTCAGGAGTTCGCCTGCATATACAATTTAAAAGCATACAAGTAAAATCTATGAATGTTGGCCTTGAAAACACCAGGTATATAAAAGAACGAACCCTCAAGTCTCATTTTCTTGTGACTATTTATATGGCACGAATGTATTTCGCATGACTGCACGCCTCCCCCCACCCCCTCCCTCATCACTACCACACCCTAGCTCCGGAATCAGAATTGACCCAATGATCCCAAGGAAAATAAGAATACAAACTGCACTGAGATGAAGTACGGGAGACTGTACGGCCGCCATTGTAAGTGTGTATGTGCCACACATACGAATAGGTAACAGATGCGTTACATATGCGTACAATTTACGTAACAGTTACATATGTATATGGGTGTCACATGTCGAATTTAACACGTGTGGAAACAATAAGAAATCTTCACATCTTATAAAACTGCAAAAACAAATATGTGGTCTGTGAGTGTGCATATGTCACACATACGAATATGTAACAGATTGTGACACAAATGTTACGTATGCGTACAAATGTGCGTATATAAAACACATAATAATGTTAATGTATTATGTTTGCGCAGATGTAACACATTTGCTATGTATTCATATGTGTGACATACGCACACTCACACGCCACACGGCACTTAACACCAAACAGACAAACGGTCTGAGGAAGCCACTACAGATCAACTAGCAAGACAGGATCCGACATACAGAAGTCCTGAGGAGGGCAGGAATTGACATATTTAACCCTTAAACTGCCAATCACAACAATTGTTGTCTGCTTTGTCATCTGCTTGTGATTTTAAAAGTCATTTTTGCAAACAGTGTGGACCCAGATCAGACTGCTCCGCTAGGATCTAGGATCTAGTCTGATCAGGACTAGGATCTAGTCTGATCAGGGTCCACACTGTTTGCCTGTATGCAAAAATAGGTTTGAAAAGTTTGCAAGAACATTCAGCAGACGACATAAACAGACGACATTTTCAGACGCAGGTTTTCTGGGCGTTTCTAGGGTTAAGCTCTTTTTTAAGCAGGCACAGTCAGGTTGGGTTGGCCAAGTGACAAGGGTGTCAGTTGCCAAAAAATGTCTACAAGGAGTTTGCGAATAGAAAGTGGAAATAGGAAGGTCTACAACTACACACAGTCAGCTTTCCTGAAGGACCTTTACTTACCGTATTTACCGTATGTATTCGGACAGACATGCCTGAGCAAGCAGTATAGACCTAGATGAGACGCCGCAGAACGCGGCGTCTCATCAGGGTCTACACTGTTTGCCACTCAGCCAGTAATTTTTAGACACAACATCGATAAGTAAATTGTACTTGTTCAAATTTTAGAGCCAGTGTTGGAAGGAATTGTGATGTAATTACGGTACATGTGCAATTGCAAGTGCAATGTAATATTGCTCATTCGCATATGGCATAGCTCTGGTGAGGGTACATTTTGTAGATCTATACTGGGGCCAGATTTCGAGATAAGCAGTTATTCGAGATAAGCGATATCGAAATGACGAGGATAGACTGTATGTGCAAGTAATGCTCGTAATGCATTTGCAAACATATTTGTCTCTGCAAGTGTGATATACCATTGTCCATTCGCAGCTGGCATAGTGAGGGTCCATTCTGTAGACTTTTTCGCCGTCGTTTTTCTTCTTTTTAATACCACTCGATCTCTGGATGCGTGTTGCCCAATAACATGGTTTGGCCGCATTACAAAGGGTACTTTTGGCTTTGAAGAATATGCAGAATATGTTTATCCGAAACGAGGGAAATACAACGCTTGCGCTTCAGTAGCGTAGCGGATGGCGAATCTTCAACGAAGTCAAGCAAGGCGGCCAACCATCCTGATGCTTACCACAAAGTACGTTACTTAACTTCGTGAAAAACAACAACAACCCAGCTAGCATTCTACATAAATCTATAGCGGGCCGTTATCGGCCCGTCAGCTACCCTGACGGGCCGATAACGGCCCGCTATAGATTTATGTAGAATGCTTACCGGGAATCACTCTACCCGCGTCGCCATAAAAAACGGCTTCCAAAGCAAGGCTGTAGATTTTGAATGTACCTCCTCCGCTACAGTAGTATCATCCGTTCATTTACCATAAGGAATACACTCTCAGGGGAGACAACTCTATTAAAATTATTTTGTCCCCTTTGAAAGAGAGTCTACTGTACAAGGAAAGAATTTGTTCCCTTTGGGAGCAAATTCTTTTTCTTATTCACAGTGTACATTCGATTGTTGACATTTTGGGAAAAAGCTGATGGATGCGTTAAATGCAGTTGTTTACAAACGCACGTGCCTTTTCGCGGGTAAGTTATTTCCTTTATTTTTTTCTGCTTTATGCATGTATTTTGTGGCAAAAATGTAGTTGTCGTTTTTCTATGAAATCATATACATATACGCATGCCATCGTTTTTTGTTTTTTTTTTTATATATCACATGAATATGAAAACAATGCATTTTATCATTCAATTTTGTCTTTGTAACTTAAATTCTCATAGAAGTACATATTTCTTTGGTGGTTTTTGATAGCCAGATATGTACTGCGAATATAATTCAACAAATTAGATCATGTTGATTGATTACATATGAGGAAAAGCGACTTCTTTTATACCATATGATAGTTTCACGGATTCGTGTCATGGCAGACGCTTTTTACGTAAGAAGACGGACGGGTGGCGTTATTTGATACTTAAAAAAAAAAAAAAAAAAAAAAAAAAAAAAAACAGACAATGAAACAAATTTCAATACGGGTTATAACAGTAGTATTGAGGTAAAACGTTTTGCAGTATCAGCCGTAGGTGTTGGGCAGTTCGCTGCAGTTAATCTTTTAAACATTTTGAGTTTATAAAGCACTGTTTCATGTCGTAGTAGTTTTCCCTGCATTTATCAAGAGATCAAAGAAGTATGTTGTAGATGATGCATAAAGGTAACGCATTACTGGCTGGTATCGGCAGTTTTATGTCGAGGCGGTGACCGACTGTCTGTCCGTCCGTCCGTCTGTCTGTCTGTTAACTTTTCGTGTTCGCTTCATAACTCCTTCATCAATTGAAGGTTTTTTTTAAACCATTACGAAGACACACCTATTCAAATATATATATATATATATATAATTCACCTTCAAAAACTTAAAATTTTTCAGATAAAAATCCCTGATAGTTTTCATATTTTCTGCTCAAAACATAGATTGTGGGTACTCGTTAGAACCGCCTCGATGAGGCGGTTCTAACGAGTACCCACAATCTATGATTTTGAGTAGAAATACGAAAAATAATGTATACCCCTGTAAACCCCAGTTTTATTTTATATTACTATATGTTTTTGAGTACCCACAATCTATGTTTTGAGCAGAAATAAGAAAAATAATGTATACCCCTGTAAACCCCAGTGTTACTATATAAAAGGGGGTTTAAGGGGGTCAAAATTATATAGGCCAGTTTTCGTGGTGAATGCTGGCTCAGGATCAGCTGTCACAGTCGCACAGACTAATTGGTGTCTAGCTGTTCGAACTAGTCGGTAAACTACATGCATATATTAACACTGACGCATTGCTCATGTTTATTCAAAAAAGCTCAGTTGGGCTTCGTCCTGACCCAACGTTTCTCTTGATTGTACCGACTAAGAGCCAGTGAGGACTGGGTTTTATGATCTGCTTGTTGAAAATATGTTCCAGTCGTTCTGACCCATGAATCCTATTCACTATGAAAAACAAACTTCTTACAAGACAAAATATTTAGACGTAAACGTCTAAGTACCGGCGCAAATTTTGTTCATGTTTACATACAGGTATGGGACAAGAATATACTAAAGTTAAATAAATTTTCAGTGTAATAGGTAAAAAGAACAACAATGGGATTCTTTAATGTTTGCTTTTATTAAGCTTTATGAAATTTCTTGATTGAAATGAAAATAAAATAGACATTAATCTGCTTATAACACAGTTTGTTTTAAGATATTTTATATTTGCCGGGATCGTCACAAACCGACGTCCCGGCAAATATAAAACGTTCTTAGTGAGCTAATCGAATAGTCTACCATGTGTAAAAATCTAAAGCTATATTAAGAGACCGGCGCGATTCTCGCGCCGGTCAATAAATAGTAACAAAAATAAGTTATCTTTTATTTTTTGCAAAATGGCAGGAAAATACTGAATAACGCCAGGCGAAAACACGAAAAGAAATAGAAGTTTCAAATGGTGTCTTTTCGCGCTAAAATTTCCGTCTTTTCGCATGACGTTATTTCGTCTTTCTGTCTTTTCGCCTTTTTGCATGGTGTCTTTTCGTCTGGGGCGAAAAGACGAAGTGGCACAAACCAGGGCTCCACGATATCTGGGACAGCATACCCTGGTTACTAAACATTATAGTTCCTTGCCCCAGGGTCTTTTAAATATACAAACAGGAAATAGGAATGGAATGGCATAACAAATGAATTTGCAATTAGATTCAGGTACATCAAATCGTCTGTGATAAACACGTACCATAAAAATATATAATTGTATTCCTTACCAAATCGAAATTTACCGGCTGCCGTTTCCCGTATTTCAAGCGTCACTTGGCAGCCGAAATAACAAATAATGGCCCGAAATTTTTGTTATCTATTTGCACTGTTTCAGAGAAAGGGACGAATTATGAAATCTCGATATGTAAATTAAAGAAAACATCCAGCTAGCTCACCGGAAAATAAGAAAATGACTTACCCGGGAAAAGGCACGCATTTTGGTAAACAACTGTATTTTACGCATACGCTTTTTCCCAAAATGTCAACAATCGAATGTACACTGTGTTAATAAGTAGACGCCTTTTTCAGAAAGGGCAAGTAATGCAGTAAAGGAAACAAGAAAACACAACAGTTGTTTCCATTTGCGAAAATGGCAACAAATCAACCCATTGTATACCACAGTGTGTATTCGATTGTTTTTGTTTTTTATTTTTTTTTTTTTTTTGTTTGTTTGTTTGTTTTTTTCACCAGAAAACAGGATTTGACATTTTATGCAAATTGTCCCCATTAGAAAACAGAAACTGACAGTTCGTGCAAATTGCCTCCATGAGATACGATGTGCATTAAATGTCAAATCCTATTTTCTGGGGAAAAAAATAGCATCACGTGTTCGTCTGATGAATATGCGCAGAGAGCGGTTGAGGTATGATGAGGTATAATTAAAATCTTGTTGAAGAAGTCATGGCCGCGAAGCAAATGTACTCAGTGAAAGATTACGTGCAGTAACTTCATCCCTATCGTTTCCACGATAAAAAGATTCTAAAAGGAATAAAACGTGAGAGAAAATGAAGCCTGTACTTTAAAAGGAAACTGACAATTAGCGCTGCGGCAGAAAAAAAGAATGTCTAAAGTTTACCTACATCACGACATCACGACAACCAACCTCACGCAACAAAAATGAACCGCAACGTCAAAAACGTACCTCATCACGAAAACATGCCTATATAATTTTGACCCCCTAAAACCCCACTTTTATATAGAAAAACTGGGATTTGGTTTACATGGGATTACATTATTTTTCTTATTTCTGCTCAAAAACATGGACTGTGGGTAATCAAAAACATAGATTGTGGGTACTCGTTAGAACCACCTCGCCGAGGCGGTTCTAACGAGTACACACAATCTATGTTTTGAGCAGAAATATGAAAAATATCAGAGTTTTTTTACCAGAAAATTTTCAGTTTTTGGAGGTGAAATTTTCTATATATTTGAATAGGCTTATTTTCGTAATGTTCTCCTAGCGAAGATTCAAATTAGTCTGCGCTTTCGCGCAGTCTTATAAGAAACTTCACCGACATTTTTTGTACAGCCAAGAATATTAAGATTCTTCTTGCCGTGAGAGCAAATGAAGCCGCAGCAACCGCATCAGGTACTTTGCGGCCTATATGAATATAGTGGTGCTACGTCTTACTGGAATCTTCAATATTAACAAGGATTAGCTTTTACAAAAGTTTGGTCTACGCTATGTTAGAGCTGGTTTTAATTGTGACTATTCTTGGGTTCCTTACATGCAAATCTTGACTAAATCGGCTTAATTCCATAATGCAAAAGGTAAATTCGAGAGGTCTAAATGAGATCTCGTCCCGTTGGCATCTACAAGAACGACCCTCACATTAGAAAATAATTAAAAATAATTACATTTAGCTTTTTAGGCTTATCTCATCAAAACAAAGAGAAGTAGTTAAAATATCATTTTTTTTTGTCACGCTGTCCCAGGAATGTTATAAATTGCGCTCAGCAG
Source organism: Anodontia alba (assembly GCA_964016985.1). Taxonomy (NCBI): domain Eukaryota; kingdom Metazoa; phylum Mollusca; class Bivalvia; order Lucinida; family Lucinidae; genus Anodontia; species Anodontia alba. The sequence continues at coordinate 96,428,899 of OZ024821.1, read as the reverse complement.
TACCAATGCATCCACCCACTTTAAAAATGGAATTGTCAGAATTAACGAATACCTCATAACCTTTGATAAAGTATTGCAATGGTAACCTTTTAGAATATCTACATAAGTGTGGTGTGTCGCAACAGTGCATATGTAAATTGAGAACACCTGTATATGTAGGTTTTCTAATAAATATTATTCTATTCTATTCAGCACTTCAGCTAGTCCCGGATTTAAGATATAAAAAGCGCAAAATATCAGTGATGCATTGTGGATCAATAATGGATCACTTCTCTCTTTAATCCTATATAGTCTACGCCCAGGGTGTAGACAATCATGCGTATTCTACGAAATTCCGTATTGCGTAGATGTACAGCAGAAACCTTGGCCCAGTTGTTCAAAGCTAACGACGTCGTTAGTTAACGATTCGTTAAAATTTAAATCGAGTGATATGCCAATATGCTGAAATTTTTTGCTGAAAAAATGTGAGTAGCTTTTGCAGTGCAAAAGCTACTCACATTTTTTCAGCAAAAAATATCAGATTATTGTATATTGAATCGGCTAAAACAGTTAACGAAATGACCCTTAACGAGCTCGTTAAGCTAACGACGCTTTGAACAACCGGGCCCTTGTCTTCAGTGGTAATCTGATGTGTTCTTGTTCGTGTATAGAAAAGGTTGTCTTTCATGATTTACTTCTTTTGCTTAAACAAGACTGAAAGTCTCTCTGTAAAAGGAATTAAATGTCTTTTTTTTATTTTGATTTTTATGTTTTCATTTTTTAAATTTATTTTTGTCAGGATAAATACCGAACTGCACACAGCGTGTTGATGTCGTGATATCTTGTCCTGGAATAGGGTAACACGTGCTTTGAGTACTGCTATCAGGATGCTGACCTGAAACAGATACAGGACTACAGACAACTGGATCGACGAATTCTCCGCCGGTGGCTGGAATGCAGTCTTCTCAGCCGCGAAAAAAAACCGGCACACGGAAAAAGGAACTTATGCGGTTTTCTGTCTGTGGTTCTTCATATGCGCATCAGCAGTCTCTTATTTGGGCTATAGATATGCGTTTTTGCCTGAAGCTCCCTCAGGGTTCCTACTGCATTTCTGCGAACAGCAGAAGCTCTGGCAAGACTGCGCCTATGCGCAATCTTGCCTAAGCTTTTGCTGGTCGCCTGTGTGGTAATTATCATTTTCCAATGTATGCCAACTGTCTTCTCGACATATACGGGTAGCGCATGTCTATATACGAGGGTCCTGCAAAAAGTTTTGTCACTGGGTTCGGATTACTTCAGTGCTACGTTTTATCAAACATATTTTTATTACAAACCTTCAAAGTATTCCCCCTTTACTGAAACACATTTTTGTAACATTTTTACGCAGTCGCGAAAGGCAGATAAATAGCTTTCTTTTGGTATCTGTTGGAGACACTGATAAATAACGCTGCCAAGAAAACTTCATGACGTACAGTAAAACCTGTGTAAGACAGCCACCCTTGAAATGACCTTTGTGGTTGGTGTGGAAAGGTGGTTGTCTTATAAATTACATGACATGTACCTTTATAAGACAGACAACTTTTTCCACATCAACCACTATTTATTTAAAGTCAGTCTCAAAGGTGGCTCTCTTACACAGGTTTTACTGTATACTTATTTTCAGAAAGCATTTTCAAACGCCTTGGAAATAAAAAGAAGTCACAGGGACTCAAATCAGGTGAATAAGGTGGATGGTTTAACTTTCACCTTTTCAGAAGCCAAAAAAGACTTAACAACCTCACACTTATGAGAGGAGGCGTTGTCATGTAAAAGGTGGACTCCTAATCATCCTTTGCTTGGTCGTTCCTTATTGTAAAACTCTTTCACTTTCTTCAGTACAGAATTCTTGTAGAATCGGCCAGTGACTGTATGACCAGATGGACAAGGCACTTGAACGACTGGCCCACTTGAATTAAAGAAAATTGCGTGCAACATCTTTTTCGAACTTAAAGTTCTCTTGGCAATACATGGGCGTGTTTTATCTTTTCGCTTCCATTGCTATTTATCAGCCCTTCTTTGTGGCTCAAACATGTGCACCCAGGTTCCATCACCTGTTAGCAAGTTAGAAATAACCTGACTATTATAGCCTTTGTATGTTTTTTCAAAAGTTCCCGGGCACATTTAAAGCGTTGTGTCTTTTGCCCCTCAGTGAGCATATGAGGTACCCACCTAGCGCAAACGTTTCTCAAGTCCAAACGCTTTTTCAGAATTGTTTGCACACTGCCTTCTGATATGCCAGTAATTAATATAGCTACGAATTTCAGTCTTCTGGTCCATGTTCCAATGTAACAAGTAAATTGGTCAGTGTATATGACTGCATCTATTTCAATTTGAAATAACTCGGTCAGTTGGAAAGCAATTTGCACGAAATAAACGAGTATCGTTAGCTATTCAACACACCATTCAAGTGCAGTGAAGCATTTTAAAATATACCTGGGATAAAACTTAGGAACCCTATTAGTGACAGAACTTTTTGCACGACCCTCGTATCAGCATGTGCATCAACGCAGTCTGGTCATGACATTTGATGTCCGTTTACAGAATTATTCGATCAACGTACAGAAAATGCGCTAATGAGACTACGGGAATGCTCAGAGGGATCCATGCTTTTGTTGTTAGCATATGCACCCAAGATCCCTTTTCTTTTAACGTGTTTCTCCGTTTAAGGGGACTTGATACCCCCGTAGCTTTCCCGCCATTTGTACAAGGGAGATAGCGTTTGTGGCTTCCTGTTTGATTTCCTACACACAAATCCTATTCTGAAAATGGGACAACTCTGAAATGAAAGAATTTGCTCCCTAAATTCATTCATTTTAGAGCAGACCCCATTTCAGACAGAGTCGCCTCCCTTGAAAGTGGACCCTTACTCTTACGACATGAAAGTCGTAACAAAGGAATAAAATATAGCTGAAAAAATTCCCGCCTATCGTGAGATTCGAACCCGGTTCTTCCGGATAAAAATCATCCTGTCCGGACAAATACATCCTAAGACAAAATTTGTGTCAAGTTAGATATCGAGCAAAGGGTTAGCCCACTGATTTAGGAGAGTGTCGTGCAAGGTGTAGGAGACAGGAGGAGACAGACTCTTTTTTAATCGCATGGTTATTTCAGAGCAAGATAAGAATGAGCTGATCTTTAAATGATCTTTAATCCCCTTTTCACGGAGATTGAAAACATTAAATATTAAAAAAGTTCAACTTGTTTGTGAACCTGTTTGTCCGTAATGTTAATATTCCAAATGTTTTCAGATTTGATCAAACAAATTTTATCGCAATACGACAGAAGGATACTTTTGATACTTTACTCCCTTAGACAGAATGCGGTAAATACAGAATAGTTAATCCTTGTCATGCTGAATAAAATAAGATGCAACGCCCATTTCTAATTGTCAGCCAATCAGATTACTTGGTCCAGGTTGTTGGTACAAATTCACGTACTGAGTGACAAACAGTACAGATCCAGATCAGTTGGCTTAGAAGCCAACTGATCAGGGTCTACACTGTTTGTTGTTTGATTGTATTGGGGTTTAACGATACGTCAATCCTTGCGGGTCATTTTATGTTGTCTCCCAGAAAAAGGGAGAAAAAAGGTAGAAGAGATAGTAGAGGAGATGAAAGAGAAGGACAGGGAAGAAAGAGAATCAGGAATGAAATTGAAAAAAAACCAGAAGAAATAAAAATTCTCCCTCTACCCTTACCTTCTACAAGGATAGCAGGCCTTGCCCAACTGTAAGCCAATATCAGTTGGACGCCCCGCAGACATACACGACAACTTCATACCACCTGACCACCCCGCTACACTGTTTGTAAAGGCAGGGTATATCCGGGTTCAGCAGGACAAGGGTTAAGAACAACAGCAAGCAACGTACACAAAACGTATAAATACCCAATTTCTAAATTGTACATTTATTATAAGTATAAAATTAATATTTGAAAGTGTATTTATTACGAGATACGTAACACGATTTCTTTGTACAGCTTGAATTTGAACAGCCTACCCAGGAGAAACTAACGTTTTGCATTTTAAAATACTCTTAAAAAAAATAATAAGTATAGAAGCTACCTTTATCTGTGCATCCAAATTATCATCATTTGTTTCATATATAAGATAGCCACACTCATTCACAAACAATATTTCCTTTTTTTTTTAGTTACCAAAAACTACTTGATGAAAATAATAGTATTTTGTAACATTTCATAGCCACATATAGACCTGTCTATCAGGTGAACAGATTCTTATTGTCCCGGTCGCCGTGTGAATTTCCTCTCTTCTTATTGGTCCAGCCGCCATGCTACACAACATTAGACGACGAGTTTATTGGTCGCGTCTACCACGCCAGCACCCTTCGGGGAAATGCTTTTCGTAATTCTCTTTGGACGCATTTAATGATGATAATAAGTGCGTCCAACGGGAACTGCGAAGCAGTTTCCCCGAACCGCGGTTCGGCGTGCAGACGCATTTCTATAGACTACCTATGTGACCAGTGATGTGTGTGACAAAAAATGTGATGGTCCAACAAACGCTTGAGTGGTTCGGTATTTATCCTGAAAAACAAGCGTTGCCTGCCGATAATAGCAACAAGACAGCCAATAACGCCAAGTATTACAACTGCAAGGGGTAGAATCGCGTGACTTATGACGTCAGCCTACAAAATTTGCGATCCCGGCCATTTTGAATTTTGTTTCCACTTCGAATTTTATTTCTATCCATTCTCCGTCTATTTACAAGCTAAGCATGATTCGTTTTGTGCATAAGGTGTAGATTTGTACATAACACATAGACTCTACGCTCTTTTCACGTGATAAGCTTAAAACAAAACTTCGACACAGGTAAGCGAACGATAGTATATTGTCGTTGTACCTGTCATCAGCATACACTAGTTTTCGGTATTCGGAAAGCATGCCCCCACCCCCCCCCCCCCCCCCCATCCATCGGGGCCCGCGAAATAGATGGGCTGCCTAAAGCCTCCGTAGCAGAGCTGCTAGTAACTAAGCAGGACCCGAATTCATGTGATCTGGTCGGGTAAAAGTCCCACAAATTTGGAGGCAATGTCTCAACTACTGAAATATTGTTTTGGACGTTATATCGCTATTAATGCAGTGGATTAGAAGCCAAGCGTGGCCTGAAATCAAATTAAGTTAGATCTGGCCAACCCACATTTGAAACATGTGATGCTAATTTGGACGCACGGATATAGGTAGGACCTATTAAATTCATATTAATAATAATAACGTCTGTATTGTTCGAGGACAACGCAATAATAAGTGCGTCCATTGGAAACTGCGAAGCAGTTCCCCGAACAGCGGCTCGGTGTGCAAACGCACTACTACAGACTACCGATGTGACCAGTTATCTGTGTTACCAAAAATGTGATGGTCCAACAAACGCTTTGGTGGTTCGGTGCTTATCCTGTAAAACAATAAGCGGTCCGTGACTTGGCAGAGGCTATTGACACGGCAGCCGTGCTAATATTAGCCAGAAAACAGCGAATAATGCCAAGTATTCCAATTGCAAGGGGTTGAATAACGAGACTTATGACGTCAGCCTACAAAATTTGCGATCGCGGCCATTTTGAATTTGGTCTCCACTTCGAATTTTATTTCTATCCATTCTCCGTCTATTTACAAGCTAAGCATGATTCGTTTTGTGCATACGGTACACTTTGATGTAGATGTTTAGATAACACATAGACTTTACTCAGTTTTCACGTAATAATCTGAAAAAAAAAATCTTCGATACAACAATGTGTTTGTTTGACCAGTTTGTAAATTGTTGTTATATATATATATATATATATATATATATATATATATATATATATTCTGCTTTTCATTATGTTTTGACTCGCAAAAAGCAAGACTAAAAGGAAACAAAGACAAAAACGCACAAACGGTCAAAAATCTTTTGGGAAAATCCTGAAGCAGTAAAATGGATTTCAGGTAAGCGAACGACAGTGTCTTGTTGTACCTGTCACCGGCAAACACTAGTTTTCGGTATTCGGAAAGCATGACCTCTGTCCATCGGGGCCCGCGAAATAGATGGGCTGCCTAAATATTCCATGACAGAGCTACTAGTAACCAAGCAGGACTCGAATTCATGTGATCGGGTCGGGGAAAAGTCCAACAAATTTGGAGGCAATGTCACTGAACTACTGAAATATCGTTGATTTGGACGTTATATCACAATGTATGCAGTGGATTCAGAAGTTAAGCGTGGTCTGAAATCAAATTCAGTTAGATCTGGCCAACCCACCTATGAAGCATGTGATGATAATTTGGTAGCACCTATTAAATTCATATTATGCTAATACGCCGTCACGCCGGGAAAGCAACGTGTCCTTGTGTAGACGACAGAGCGTTTTTAACAAGGGTTCCACAGTGGGTGATAGTTTGATGTCGGCACAATATTGAATCTAAAAGTAAGAATAATAGTATTTTACAGTATTTTGTACTCGGTAACTCTGTATTGTTTATTATTATTATTATTATTATTATTATTATTATCTATTTATTTTTATTCTTCTCCTTCTTCTTATGCGGAACCGTGTGTCGCAATAATATGAATTTAATAGGTGTTACCTATATCCGTGCGTCTATTTCGCGGGTCCCGATGGGCGGGGGCTATGCTTTCCGAATACCGAAAACCAGTGTAAGCCGATGACAGGTACAACGACAATTTACTATCGTTCGCTTACCTGTGTCGAAGTTTGTTTTTTTTTTTTTTTTTTTTTTTTTTTTTTTTTTTTTTTTTAAGATTATCACGTGAAAAGAGCGTAAAGTCTATGTGTTATCTAAAAATCTACATCAAAGTGTACCTTATGCACAAAACGAATCATGCTTAGCTTGTAAATAGACAGAGAACGGATAGAAATAAAATTCGAAGTGAAGACAAATTTCAAAATGGCGGCGATCACAAATTTTGTAGGCTGGCGTCATAAGTCTCGTGATTCAACCACTTGCAATTGGAATACTTGGCGTTATTGGCTGTTTTGTTGCTATTATCGGCACGGCCGCCGTGTCAATAGTCTCTGCCAAATCACGGAAGGCTAATTGTTTTTCAGGATAAGCACCGAACCACCCAAGCGTTTGTTGGACCATCACATTTTTGTCACACACATCACTGGTCACATCGGTAGTCTATAGTAGTGCGTCAGCACGCCGAACCGCTCGCGGTTCGGGGAAACTGCTTCGCACTTCCCGTTGGACGCACTTATAAAGCTCCCTTACAGCCCTTCCTTCGCACCAAAACATTTTTTTGTTGTTGTTGTTGTTTTGCAAACAATGTAGATCCTATTGCGACGGCTAATAAGATCGAAGAGTCCACTTCAGAAACACAGGGATGACGAGAGGGTTAATGTAGACAGGAGAATTGGTAAATGCACAACCTAGGGAATGATATTTCAACGTCTTGCCTATATCTTGTTTTTTTTTTTTTTTTTTTTTTGTTTTTTTTTTTTTTTGTTTTTTTTTTGGCTAATTTTACAGTGCAAGACGTCGGCTCTACTAAAGCTTTAGATAAGAATCCAATTTCAAACATAACAGCCAGTTTCTAATATTTACGTCCTATCAATTGTCGGACGAGTTGACAACAGTATAGACCCTGATCTGACGCCTCGATTCGCGTTCTGTGTTGTCTGGTCTCGGATTACACTGTTTGCTCAGACCTATCTGTCCGAATACTAATGATAAATAAGGTAACGGTTTGTGCTGCCTTGTACATGTTCATGTCTATTTCGCTTTCATTTCATCCAGTCCCCCTATGTAGTTTGCATGGTTCCGATCACAATTCAGGCGAGTAGACAAGCTAATCCCAGTCTACACTGCTTTCTCAGACATGGTTGTCGATATATGGTACGTTAGGTACGGTTTTATTACGGTTCAGTTAGATACTAACGCTTCAAGCACTCTAGATCATCACGAAAAAATGCCTATTCAAATATACTGAAACTTTTACTACCAAAAAAAATGAAAATTTTCAGATAAAAATTCTGATATTTTTCATGTTTCTGCTCAAAACATAGTTGCGGGTACTCGTTAGAACCGCCTAGACGAGGCGGCTCTAACGAGTACCTACAATCTATGTTTTGAGCAGAAATAAGAAAAATAATGTATACCCCTGTAAACCCCAGTTTTACTATATAAAAGTGGGGTTTAAGGGGGTCAGTATTATATAGGCATGGTTTCGTGATGAAACATTCCAGCATACGACATTTTAAAATATTTTTTCTTATTTTCCTAGAAACAGGTTTTGACATTTCATGCAAATTGTCTCCACTGGAGACAATTTGCATGAAATGTCAAAACCTGTTTCTGGGAAAAGTAAAAAAAAATATGAATTTGTCATCTGCTGAATTAGCCCAGAGAGTGGTAAAGTTTAAAATAAAACTGAGCCAGCGCACAACAAAACCTGCCATCACGAAAACATACCTAAAGTATATAATTTTGACCCCATTAAACCCCATTTTTATATAGTAAAACAGGGGAGTACCTACAATCTATGTTTTGAGCAGAAATATGAAAAATATCAGAATTTTTTATCTGAAAATTTTAATTTTTGGGTGGTAAAATTTTCAGTATATTTGAATAGGCGTGTTTTCATAATGAATAAGGCTTTTGTAACCAGTGGCGAAGACTCAGATCATCCTATACATCCGCTAAGTATGCCAAGGGTTCTCGTTTATTCCTCTTTGAATAGCCCGGGGGTGTAGAAGGCACATGCGATCAGCGAAGACTCTGATCAGACTGCGCAGATGAGTCTTCGCTGGTCGCACGTCTTATTGTAGATTCTGTCGTGCGCTGGCTAAAATTTGAACTGGATATAAAATGTAAACATCCACTAAAAGTTACTGACCTTTGTACAATATTTTTATACATATCAAAAATGTAAACAGAGATAAGGATTTGATTATAAAATAAGGATTACTAACCATACATGACCTGCTAAGGCAAAGTTTTATGGATCTTACTTTTACCGGATGAGCCACAACGTGAGAAAGCGTACCTTCTGACATATGCGCCCAACGAAGTCTCAAGTCAGCCTGCGCGTCCGCGCAGTCTGATCAGAGTTCGCGATCCGCACGAAGGAACTTTGCATCCGCACGAAGGAACTTGGCTACCAAAAATGTGCCCAGTAAAAGATTCTGATCAGACTGTGCGAATGCTTACCCAGCAGACACATGACGTTTATACAACGTCGTCTCAACGTCGATGCAACGTCATGACGTTGCATCGACGTTGAGACGACGTTGTTTAAACGTCATGTGCCGGCTGGGGAAGGTTGATCAGAATCTTTGCTGTGCGCACAAGACCGAAGATAATTTTTTAATGTTGCTTCTCATACAGTTTTCAGGCATAGCTCCCAGCACGTAAGTGTAGAGCTTTGTCCCGGAGAGGTCCCTCCGAGTCGTATATTATGTAAACAAGATTAAAAAAATTCTTATTACTTTGAAATGCTGCAGCTTTGGATTTCTGTGGTACATTACAGAAATTCTGCAGTATCAACTAACATAATTCTTGAAGCAGTATTATGCCGCATCATGAAAGAAAGTGTTTGTTTGTGTTGCGGTTTTTACGGCCCAGTCAACCCATTAGGGTCATGTCGATCGCGGCCAGTTTATCTAACCACACTTTACTGGGCAGGCTTAGTCCACTAAGCGGTTAACCAGTATTTATGCGCATTCTTTTGCCAGAATCGAGAACTCATGAGAGAAGGTGTCTTTAGGGCTCATGCAAACAGTAAAGATCAAATTCGTTCAGCGAACTACAGTTGACTCTCGTTATCTCGAAGTCCAAGGGACTCTCTTAAACACTTCGAAATATCCGTTCCCCGACATCAAATTTGCTGAACAGAGGTAAACATTAAATCGAACAACCATATTTAACAAAATGAATATGTAATTTAACTCCTAAGTTTAGAGATATATTGAAAATATTGTGGAAAAGAGGAGAAATTTATTGTGGAAAAGAGGAGAAATTGCTCCTTAGGAGCAATTTCTCCTCTTTTCCACAATATTTTGTATCTGTTGTTAGATTTCCATGTTAAAACAGGGACTAGATTTTCACTTCGAGATAAGCAGTTATTCGAGATAAGCGAGGTCGAGATAACGAGAATCACTGTACATCCAATAATTCTGTGAGCGGGCAGCGATGGCCTTTTCCGAATGTGTGGATTCTCCGGCTGTACTGGTCATTCGCTGTCCAGAGGGCACCTCTCAAATACTGAGTGTTTCGCAGCTCACTGCGAGTTTGTTTATTTGAATGCAATAAGCATGGTACAGCATTTCATACAAGATTGCATTTTCGCCCAGTGAAGACTCAGACCAATTGGCGCATCTGCGCAGTTGTGTGCGAAGACTCAGATCAGCCTGTGCGTCCGCGCAGTCTGATTAGAATCTTTATAGAGCGTCCTGTGGGCAGCCAGTCAGTCAACTCGTACTAAAGTCAACTCGTCCTCAAGTCAGTTCGTTCTCATTTTGGTCAATTCGTACATCGATTTGGTCAGTTCGTACGCATTTGGCCATTTCGGCCTCATTGTTTGGTCTACTCCTACTCATTTTGGTCAACTCGTATTCAAGGTTCTGGTCAATTCGTTCTCATTTTGGGACCTTTATTTTGGATATATATAAAGCCCGTATAATAATTATTTTTTTGATCAGTGACCAGATAGATAGATAGATAGATAGATAGATAGATAGATAGATAGATAGATAGATAGATAGATAGATAGATAGATAAATAGATAGATAGAAGATAGATAGAAGGGTGGGTGGGTGGACGGACGCACGCACGGATGGATGGGTGGATAGACGGACGCACGGATGGACGGCTGGACCGACGGATGGATTGATGGATGGACATTTTAACGAATGGGTACTTATGTGTTTATCAAGAGTAATTTAGATACTTATTTGACTATTTTATAGCCCAATTAGCCGATTTTAGCCACACAATTCAAGATATTTATGTGTCTATCTATCTATCTATTCAGATTTTTAACGCTACCAGGCGACTGAGTCACATAGAGGCAGCGCGTATGTGTCGACAGGATAAATCTCATTTAAATACATTGAAACTGTCGCTCAGTTATAGCCACCTCATTTATTCCTCTTTGAATAGCTTGGGGCTGTAGAAGGACAGACGGACGGATATTTTAACGAATGTGTACTTTTTTGGTTATCCAGAGTAATTTTGATACTTATGTGACTATTTTATAGCTCCACGTCGATTTTTAGCCACACAATTTTTTATGTGTCTACGGAATAAACCCGTTTAAATACATTGAAACTGTCCATCAAATATTCATTTGTGTGTACGGACGGGTGGGTTCAAGGACTATTACATGTCTGATAAGGGGCTAACCCTAACCGTCTTGGGGTTTAACAATGTATTCTTAACGGAATAAAGCCTGTTGTGGTTATGAAATGAACTCCCTAACCAGATTAAACACGTCACGGTTTTTGTTGCTCAAGTTTAAAATCGGGCTGTATTCCTCCTTCGCATATAGCCTTTAAAAGATTCTCTGTGCACTTCAAGCAAATGGACTTTGCCAAAATAGAATTATGCTGCAGTTACATGTACTATGTACGAATGCGCGGGTAAGTCTGGACAAACAAGAAAAATGAAAAACATTGATAAAAGTACATTATACATCTTGTATAAAGGCCAATTTTTTTTTCTACTTTTCACCAAGCATACAGAAATAGACAGATAAATGCAACATCTTTTTTTGTCATAAGAGTATTCACACGACAGAGAATTGCAATATAATCTGTTAATCATATTGTTCACACGACAATTGCGGAACAATATCAGGCATATTCAGGGACTAACTGAAAAAACAAAAATCAAAATTGCAACATAATTTTATAAAATAGGGGATGAAACATCCTTTGCTACAGAAGTACAGCTTTACGAGATTTGTACTGACATTTAAATTCCAAATGCCCTCAGACAGAACAACATCTCTCTCTCTCTCTCTCTCTCTCTCTCTCTCTCTCTCTCTCTCTCTCTCTCCAAACATTTCTTGACTGTAACACATTCATGTACGTCTATTTGTAACGTATTTGATACTAAAACGACGTTATACAGACTAACGTCCAGGAAACGGCAAATGACGTCACGAAACGGTGGCTCTTCGCGTCCATTGATTTGTTGCAGAAAAACAGATCGAACTTGATGTCGCACCTGACCTCATCCCCACCCCCCCCCCCCCCCCACACCCACCCCCCACACCGCCCTCCACCCCCACCCCCAACGCCCCCGAAAAAAAAAAGTAATTTTTATTTCAGGTAGAAGAAATTAATAGGAATTTTATCGAATGCATATGCATTTTCTCATATGATGCATGAGAAGTTGGGCTCAAAAGGTACCCACAGTCTGTACACGTTCGTGAAATCTGAGGTGAAAATGACAAAGTGGAAAAAGTGACAAAAATAAATTAAAAAATCATATCCAAACCACATGCACTTCTGCAGACCCGGGAAAAAACATGTGAAAAGTTTCAAAAAGACCGGTTTAAAATTGTATGAGCAGTTGCAATCACAAGGTACCCACTGTCTATACATCTGAGGTCAGAAAATGACAAAGTTCAAAAACTAGAAAAAAGTGACAAAAATTACGGCAAAGATTATATAAAAAGCACATGCACATCTTCAGACTAAGGAGAAATCATGTGCAAAGTTTAAAAAAGGTGGTACGAAAATGTATGCTCAAGAGATACCACTGTCTATATATTGATGGTGAAAAATGACTAAGATCACAATGTGGAAAAAAAGTGAAAAAAAATTATCTAACAATTATATCCAAACCATATGCGTATCCTCATACTATGAAGAAAACGCATGCAAAGTTTCATAATAATAGGTACAAAACTGTAAGAGGAGTTGCGCTCACAAGAGGTACCAACTATTTGTATATAAAGGGTGAAAAATGACTAAGTTCACAGTGTGGAAAACAAATGACAAAAAAAATGTTCTATCAATTATATTCAAACCACATGCACCTTGATACCATGAAGAAAACACATGCGAAGTTTCAAAACAATCGGTACAAAACTGTATGAGGAGTTGCGCTCAAAAAAGGTACCCACTGTCCATATATTGAGGGTGAAAATGACTAAGTTCAAAATGTGGAAAAAGTGACAAAAAATAATCTAACAATTATAGCCAAACCACATGCGAATTCTCATAACATGAAGAAAACACATGCAAAGTTTCAAAATGATCGGTACAAAACTGTAAGAGGAGTGCGCTCACAAGACACCCAGGGTAAATGTTGACGGATGGACGAATGGACGAACGAACGAACGGACGGACGGAAACTTGCACGCCTAAGTCGACTTGCTAAAGCAAGTGCGACAATAAAACACAGTTCATTTTCGATGCCAATATAGGCATCCTGTGTTAGAAATCTTTTTTCTGTTTTCTTTCTTCCTGAAATCAGTTATTATGCGCCCTGCTTCTTCAGTCTTTCTTGTTGTTGTTGTTGTTCTTCTTCTTCTTCTTCTTCTTCCTCCTCTTCTTCTTCCTTCTTAATTTCCTTCGAAATTAATCCGATTTAGTGTGAGAACAGATTGACCAAAATGAGAACAAATGACTAAGATGAGTACGAGTTGACCAAATGAGGACGAATTGACCGGAGAAAGTATTCATGAGTATGGACTAACCGAAAAAAAGACTACGAGTTGACAAAAAAGAGAGCGAATGGACAAGTACGAATTGACCTGAGTACGAATTGACTTGGTACAGGATCCAAAGCGTCATTAGGGGTACAGTGAAGATTGTGGTCAGCCTGTGCGCTCGCATTTCGTAGGCTGATCAGAGTCCTTGTTGGACGCAGGAATTGCTGTATCCCGGCTCGATTGTAGATCGTTTCCTCTGATATTTAACACTTGAAGCGTTTAGTGAATTTGCAGCAGACGACATTCTAAAGTTGATTTTGTATCTGTTTTTAGAAAATAAGACTTGATATTTCATATAAAGTATTTAGAAGTAATGTCTGCTGCAGTTATGATAAACGCTTTTGCAGGAATTATTTCGTAGGATGGGGTAAGGATGTGTAAGCTTAAGATACGGTGCGTTAGCTCACATCCCTACAATGTCCTATATGCTATCTACCTTGCCCTACACTGCCCTACCATGCGTAATTATTACTGTAAATAATTTACAGACGGCCGTAAAATTTACGATACATGTACTGGCAGCCACTTGCCAGTATTTACCCCCACGGGATTCACGAGATCATTTTTATAGTGCCGGAATTTCTGTAAAACGCATTAATAACAAAAATTAACTAGACACCCTTTCTACTGGAAATGGGCCAGTCCGAAAAGTTAAGGTAGAAGAGTCCACACGGCATAAATGGGTTATGTACAATACTTTACTGCAAAGTGACCTGTTTTCTCTTCTGGTATGGAACGAGGTTACCACAAGAGTAGTCCTGGAATATCGATACTGGCCAAATCATTATTTAAAGAAACTTTGTAAAATCTTCTTTCATGTTTATTTATTTTACGCTAAACGCAATTAGCAAATATTATTCTTGAAAATTAATGAAGATATGTTTCAATATGTAAATAACTGAATGTTATTGTCAATAACTTCTTGTTAGATCTTTATTTATTTTAGCCTTGAATCTACTAGTCTTTCCGGCCACCCGGTTTTAAATTAAACACACACTTAGACTGTTAATAAGGTCGCAAACAACCATGTTATATCACACGCCATATTGTATTTATATGAGTCGCAATGGCAATAAACGTACCTTCGGACGTGCGCCCAACGAAGACTCAAATCAGCCTGCGCATCCGCGCAGTCGATCAGAGTCTTCGTTGTCCGCATGAAGAAACTTTTCATCCTTGGCTATCCAAAATGCGCAGGCTGATCTGAATTTTCGCTGGGCGCACATGTCCGAAGGTACGTTTTCTGTTGTTGCGGTTCAATTATTTCTCATTAATATCGCATTCTCGAACAAATATTATATTCATAGAGACGTGGGTGCCTTTTAACTTTTTTTATTGAAACTTCAAGCCCATATGGTTCTCAACGCGAGAAAAGGGCCCCACCAATACGTATGGACAATGAAGACCCATATCAGCCAACTCATTCGGTCAGTCTGTTTAGGGCCTTCGTTGCTCGCCTACAGAATAACTGGATCCCGTAGAACATGCTGACGAACAGAGAAACACCTGACACGACTATAAGACTGCACAGGTTCGCAGGCTGATCTGGGCCTTCGCTATTCTCATATCGCAGCCGGGTCCTTTTCCTGTGTTGCGCATAATAAAGGTATATCAAGCTTCTGTGCTGACATGCGAAAATTGCCTTGTTTCATGTGAGAATAATGGTATAATTAAGATCAGTTTGCGCATTCGTCAATATCGACTGACAGAATAGCGCAATAATGTTAATGGAACTGACGAACGATGAAGGCCCTGATAATAAGCTTACACAGGCGCAGCTCGATCTTGGCATTCAGCGCTGACACATTCTTTCGAGGCCCTTGTCGCCGGGTGCGTGCGACACATTTTAAGAGCGACATGACTGACTCCCAATAGAGATTTAATTGACACTTTAATAGTAAGATTAAAAAGTGACATCTAGCTTTTATTATGCTTGTTGCCTTATTATTGATCAAATATGTAGGTATTTGTTCGAAGTTCAAATACTTTAACCCACCCAGCTCTTAGCAGCAGGACGAAATATAAGTACTATAAGTTACGAATACGCATGACCCTGCCTTTATTTATATGATGCTAAACGCACGAAAAGGCCCTTATGCAATTTGCGAACAGCGCAGGCGCTGATCACCCTGCGCATCCGCACAGGCTGATCGGGGCCTTCGTTGCCCGCTAACAGAATCAATAAATATTGTAGTATATGTCGACGAACATGGAGTGTTAAGATCAGTTTTCAAGAATGCGCACGCTCATCTGGACGTTCGCTGCTCGCATACGGCATTGGGGCATTTTTCTCACGTTGGGCACCATATGGCTTTGTCATGTAAAAAAGTTGAATAAGGTCAGTACCGTTTCTACCCTAAGTATTCCGACAGACAACTGCAAATAGTGTAGACCCAGATCAGACGCCGCAGAATGCGGCGTCTGATCAGGGCCTACACTGTTTGCCACACAGATAGCAGTTTTTCAGACACAGCACGTAGTAAAATGTACGTATTTTTTCAACGTAAAGGACAAGTATGGTAATTAGGTATGGTGTTCCAATACTTACGAGAATTAGGGAATATATTACAAGAATATCTTATAAGACGCAACAACCTGCACGTCCACCAAGACTGATCAGGGTCTTCACGAAAACATGCCTATATAATTTAGACCCCCTTAAACCCCACTTTTATATAGTAAAACTGGGGTTTACAGGGGTATACATCATTTTTCTTATTTCTGCTCAAAACATAGATTTTGGGTGCTCGTTAGAACCGCCTCGGCGAGGCGGTTCTAACGTGTACCCACAATCTATGTTTTGTGCAGAAATATGAAAAATATCTTAGTTTTTTTATCTGAAAATTTTCAGTTTTTGGAGATAAAATTTTCTATATATTTGAATAGGCGTGTTTTCGTAATGTCATGTTGGGCACCATATGGCTTTGTCATGTAAAAAAGTTGAATAAGGTCAGTACCATTTCTACCCTAAGTATTCCGACAAACAACTGCAAACAGTGTAGACCCAGGGCCTACACTGTTTGCCACACAGATAGCAGTTTTTCAGACACAGCACGTAGTAAAGTGTACTTTTTTTTCAACTTTAAGGACAAGTATGGTAATAAGTCATGGTGTTCCAATACTTACAAAAATTAGGGAATATCTTACAAGAATATCTTATAAGACGCACCAACCTGCACGTCCACTAAGACTGATTAGGGTCTTCGACAGTGGACTTAACCATGTTCCAAGACTGAACAGGTGAACAGCGAATGCATGGATCAGACTGCGAGGATCTGAGTCTTTGTTCTTCTTATGCAACAAGCCTCCTTTTTGTATTCTATTCACCCTAATTTTTCGGGTGGGCAGGCCTGTGCAAACAAAGTAGACTCAGATCAGACGCCACAGATGTCATTTATTCATCAATTTTGCTTCAAAGTTTTGAACAAGTATGGAAGGGGTGAAAGCATTCGAATATTTAGGATAGATAAGGTATGTGGCGATGGTATTGGCTAGTTACCACCCACCCTGCTTAGAGTGGATACAATGATATGGACAGTGGCAACCGAAAATTTGTCTTCGAGGCGCATGCGAAAAGTAAAGGCGTAGATGAGCTAACGAGACGATATGGCTGCACAGGAAGATTTGAATATTGCATACGCTAAAACACTTTTTCGCTTAACACGGCACAAAATTAATTGACCAGTAAGTGGCCTGTCCGTCAGTGTGTTCGCACAATGTGGCCAAGGCTTTCGCGGGTATGGGACATACAGGTCTGAGCAAAAAGTGTAAACCCAAGGTCTACACTGTTTGTCACTAATCTAACAGCTTTTTACACATATTAACAGGTAGTAAGCAGTGGTAAAAGTTACTAAAATGTTAGGACAAGGTGTGCTAATATTTATGGTAAAATACAGTCGAACCGCGTTATCTCGAACTCTTATTTCGAATTACCGCTTATCTCGAAGTGAAAATCTGGTCCCTGTTTAACATGAAACTATATCAACAGGTAACAAAATAATGTGGAAAAGAGGAGAAATTGCTTCTCAGGAGCAATTTCTCCTCTTTTCCACATTATATATATATATATATATATATATATATATATATATATATATATATATATATATATATATATATATATATATATATATATATATATATAATATATAACTTTAGGAGTCAAATTACACATTCATTTGTTAAATGTGGTTGTTCAATTTATTGACTTCCTCACTCTCTCAACTCTGATATGTAGAGGTACGGATATCTCGAAATGTTTCAGAGTCCCTTGGAATTCGAGATAACGAGAGTCTACTGTATTGTAATTTAGTGAGCAGGTAAGCTCTTTAACAGTTTTGGGGTGCATGTATATGCTGGTCCAAGCCTTTGCTTGTCCATATGGTTTGTGCTAGGTTTAACTGTGAGCCGACACATTTATGCATATAGGTGTTCTCAGCATATACAGTGAAACCTGTGTAAGAGAGCCACCTTTGAGATTGGCTTAGTGGTTGGTGTGGAAAGGTGGCTGTCTTATAAAGGTGCATGTCATGTAATTTTGCTAGCAAAATTACATGACATGTACCTTTATAAGACAGACACCTTTTTTCACATCAACCACTATTTAAAGTCAGTCTCAAAGGTGGCTCTCTTACACAGGTTTCACTGTACGGAGAGCGAAGGCCAAATCAGACCTTATCCGGATTGTCTGTTCAAGGCCTTTGTTGTGGCTGCTTATAGAAAAACCTTGATAAGACTGTGCAGATGGGCGGGAAAATCTGAATTTCTGCATTTCATTTATGTTTGAAAATAGCTTTCCACTTGACGGGGCCCAAATGATGAGATGTTAAGCCCAGTGATAAACGTATAATAAGGTAATATCTTGAACAGGTGCGTCGGTCTTTCCTGCGCTCTGGGCAATTCAGCAGACGACAAATTTAGGATATTTTTCTTAGTTTTCCCAGAAAGTAGAGTTTGATATTTCTTAAGGAGACAATTAGCATGATAGATCAAAGCCAATTTTCTGGGAAAAATAAGAAACATATTTCAAAATGTCGTCTGCTGAAATTTTTACCCAGCATCCTTAACATTATGGGGTCAATGCCTGTGGTCTTGGAAGTTTTTGTATCACCTTATAAATTAGTCACCGGGAAGCTTGTTTACATTAGCAGCAAGAAACTTTCCTAGCTATTTTATTTAACTATTCTTTTTATGAAAATCCGAGATTAAAAAATAAATATGTTCATAAGAAAACGAAAAATCAGACGAGTCTTATTTTACCTCTTGATATATGATTTTTCTCTTTCGTGACATCGCAAGTACAGTCATAATCATTTATTGCATTGAACCCCTTCAGGACTTAAAGAGTCTACAATAATTTCTCCATAAAAGAAGCGTATGTTGTGGTACTCATTAGAATTATCACCAAATACTCCTCCTTATTTTATTTATTTATTTTTTTTTTTTATTTTATTTTATTTTTCTAGATTATTTCTCTTATATCGAGTCGATCGTTCATCAAAAGTGGGCGAAAACCGGAGAACCCGGGGGAAAAGCACCTAAGCATCCGTAAGCAAAACTTGGCTTTCCCACATGTGACCCGAGCGAGGCTCTAACCACAGTGGTGAGAAATCTATTGGATTAAGAGTCAACTCTCTTATCCACTAGGATTCGGGAGCCCACTACTCCTCCTTAACAAGTCTTTTGTTCCCATTTATGTCCAGCGTACCAAATATGATACCTACATGTAGGCAAGCAGTGTTGACCAACATCAAATATGACAGAACCCGGTGGCTGTCCAAGGCCTACACTGTTTACATTTAACATAATAATTTCTCAAAAATAAATAAAAATAAAGTAAATGTAACCGGATTGCCAATGAATGTAGTAATGAATTTTATTCATGCAAATGCTTTAAAAGTCTAAATTTTACGATTCACAATTGCATCTTTAAAGTGCAACATCATAACGAAGAAAACACGCCACTTTTTAGCATCTTAATTTGAAAACGGGCCCATGGAAAACGTAAGGAATCAGAGTCCACAGGGCATAAAAAGGAAATGATCCACTTTCAGGGGAGGTAACTTTGTCAGTATTGCTTTGCCTCCCTTCTACAAAGGAGGCTACTCTAAAGAAAAAGTAGACCCCCTTTCAAAAGGGGATAGCTGTACAGGAAGGGGAACACGAAGTCACTAAAAATGTTCCATTTCGAAAAACAAAGATAAAAAATCTAAGACCCATTAACAGGTTACTTTTTATTCTATGTACCCACAATTCAGGGTGGTCCCGAGAAAAGTGCGCATGATGAAACTACAATCGGCAGAAGTAACCAAGCTCCTGGCCAAGAAATGTTTTGGATTATGTTTCCGCATTGCTTTAATTAGTTTTATTCGAGCCTCAACGTTAGAAAATGTATATTCGGACATGTGTGCCCAGCGAAGATTCAGATCAGACTGCGCAGTCTGATCAGAATATTCGCTGGTCGCTTTTTATGGAGAGCCAACGATGCTAGGTTTTTTCATGCGGAAAACGAAGATTCTAAGCAGACTGTACGTATGCGCAGGTTGATTTGAGTCTTCGTTTTGCGCACATATCAGAAGGTACGTTTTCTCATGTTACGGCTCATTCGATTCTTTTCCCACTTTGAGCAAATACCGAAATTCAATTCCGCGTTGTATGAAAGAATGAAAGATACCAAACCTAACTCAGCCACCCACCCACCTTGCAATCCACGCAGAAAAATGAAATGCGTTCACATTATGTAAAGTAGAGCATGAACGGATTCATTATATCCACTCTCTATTCAAAATCTTTCAAAGGGAAGGAAGTACAATAACTTCTTTTCGCGGGTTTTGCTGTGCCCCGGCTCCTTTGGTGTGTTTGAGCTACTTCTGGAGGCAACTGCTTAAACATTAAATGCCTGGATTCAGGCAATATAACTAATATGTGTTAATAAGGTAGCATAATCAGAGGAGGTCCATTAATTTGGTCCAAGTGGAGTCAGTTAAAGGAAAACTCTCACATACTTAATAATCTGTTTAAAGCTAAAGACCTACATTAACTGAGAAAATTGATTCAAATTTTATCAAAATCGATTGAAAATTATGACAGTTATGAGTATTTGAAGATTTCAAACCAAGCTGTCAGGGGTGCCGCCGTTGTTGTGAGTTTTGACGTCATTTGCTCCTAACTAAATATGCATAAACTGCATAGCTCATATATGCAAAAACATCAAATGGTTTCTTTCTGCGTATGTCTTCTTTGGTATAATAGCAACTTATTTTCCCTACAATTGCATTGTTTTCTGTCTAACAGAATTGTCATTTTAGAATTTTTCAGTCCCTCGTTAAATATTCAAAATGGCGGCGCCCATTTTGACAATTACAAAAGCTAAAAACTACAATAACTTCCTCATTTCTTGATGGCGTTTGATAAAACTTGCACCAAAATGTTCAGTTTGTAAATATCTTGAACACCAGACATACTTTATGTTTTGTGTTTGTTTCCCTTTAAAGTAACAAACGTAGTTGCCAGACTGTGAATACATTATCAGCCGTTCAGATGTTGGATTCCATATGTACAAGAAGGGGTAGATAATGAACTGGGCCCAGTTGTTCAAAGCTAATGACGTCGTTAGTTAACGATTCGTTAAAATTTACATCGAGTGATACGCAAATATGCTGAAATTTTTTGCTGAAAAAATGTGAGTAGCTTTTGCAGTGCAAAAGCTACTCACATTTTTTTCAGCAAAAAATATCAGAATATTGTATATTGAATCCGCTAAAACAGTTAACGAAATGACCCTTAACGAGCTCGTTAAGCTAACGACGCTTTGAACAACTGGGCCCTGAACATCTTTGAAATTGAGTCCTGCTAAGACTAGCGAAAGGCTAACACCATTGTCTGCTATAAGATTAATACTTTAACCACAAACTGGTCCTCCTGAATATGGGCCCTTTAAAGCGCCAAACACAATTTGTAGCAGACGAAACTGTATTTATTATTATCATTATTAGTTTTCATAGAAAATAAGTCTTGACAATTCATGTGAATTGTCTGCCAATTCACAGGAAATGTCTATACTTATTTTCTATGAAATAAAAACCATAAATGCTAAAAAGTGTAGCGTTTTGCAGTTGTGACTGGCACTTAACTGTCCGTAGTTTCAGCCTGATCGCCATGTGAATTTCGTCTAAAATTTCATTTTAACTGAAGAAGATACTTTCACGAAGAACGAACTGTTTTTAAAACGATTTATAAAATCTAACGCGAACAATGCAAAATTACTTGAATACAATAAATCTCCTGACTTGATGTAAAACTATTTTCTTCTTGTTTTGTTTACATTTCCTCAGCCCAGTATAGTTTTACGACCACTTGCCCTAAAGTATATTGAATTAATTTGTGCAAACATACAAATTTATTACGGCGCTGAAAACCTTCAGTTGTCTGAACTTACAACACCTACAATAGGCTTACAGGTCAATCTCACAGACAAGCACAAAGGTACACTATCTTATTTGCAAATGCAGAAGTTAGCTTCGCGTTTAATGCAATCCGAAGCTTGCCATTCAAGCGCTAATACCGAACATAACGGTCAATCCCAAGCATGGAATTCAATGCCAAATACAAAGTTTGGAATTAAACACTCCCAAGCTTGCAATTCAGTATCAACCTTGCACTTCAATCCGAAGCGTGAAATTCAATGTCATACTTAGAATTTGATGTCCATCTGAGAAGTCAATGTAACGAGTACTAGGATTAGCATGTCCGTTCAATCCCAAACGTGGAATTCCATGCCAAACTCGGGATTCTAAACAGTGTGTGTGTGTGTGTGTGTGTGTGTGTGTGTGTGTGTGTGTGTGTGTGTGTGTGTGTGTGTGTGTGTGTGTGTGTGTGTGTGTGTGTGTGTGTTTAGCAAATAACGTAAATCTGGACTGCATTTCGATACATCGTTAAGTGTGTAAATTTAACATTTTCGAAAAGGCTTGCCATCTTTAGCATTTATTTTAGTACATTCGTCCTTTAATATATTAACAGCAGGCATTAGTGGTTTGAGGAAATAACACAATCTTAGTTCCATCCAGAAGCCCACACCACTCGCAGACGGTTTTGTCCTGGATCCCTGCTCTTGTTAGCCGTAGGCATTCTTATCGAAATGATTCATAACACATGCTTGTCAATTGAAAGTAATTATATGCCAGTTATTTCTAAACATCTCTAACGCTTTCAGCCGGCTCCGTCACGAGGGACTTATATATGAAAGTGAAACTAAAGAAGGCGATTGCCTTATCTGCTACATTTTTGGGACCGTTGTCAAACCGCCACCAAATTTAACATACAACATTGCGACAATCCGTTTTCCTGATACTACCAACATAATAGCTACCTAACAAATAGTTCGTTGCTAACGCCGATAATGTTTAATTCTGCATTCAATACTTTAGCCTTATATTCTCTGATGCTTATAAAAGTGAATGAATAAACGAAACAAAAGAAACCCTCAACATCACGAAAACATACCTATATAATTTCGACCCCCTTAAACCCCATTTCTATATAGTAAAACTGGGGTTTACAGGGGTATACATTATTTTTCTTATTTCTGCTCAAAAACATAGATTGTGGGTACTCGTTAGAACCGCTTCGCTGAGGCGGTTCTAACGAGTACCCACATTCTATGTTTTGAGCAGAAATATGAAAAATATCAGATTTTTTTCTGAAAATTTTCATTTTTCAGGTGGTGAAATTTTCAATATATTTGAATAGGCGTGCTTTCGTAATGAACTTTTGAAGAAATAAGATTCTAATCATACTCCGTATAATATCGAAACGCGCTAAATCGTCAGCGCTGGGTAACAAGTGCAGCCCGAACCGTGGTTCTATTAAACGTTTCCACCGCAAAGGGGTTATTGACCTTGTCATGGTTAATTTCAATAAAATGTTATCTGTACCAAATCACCAAGTCTGCGAAAAACAGTCAGTGGCACATGCAACCTAGTGCTTTGATTTTCTGAAACTTTTATATTAACCCGTTATGCCAGGCCAAACAAAAACTTTGTTTAATGTCTAGAAATACCTGATGTGTTCGTTTTGTTGTTGTCTAGAAGAAAGCATGTGTGATGAATCGATAATATTGTGAACATTTGAGTGTTCTGGTAGAAGACTTGACTGCTGAGCTAGGGATCAGATGATTAGATATCCAAAATAACTCTTTCGAATGATATTCTATACATTACATTACATGTAGTAAACTCAGTCTTTAATTACTAGCAAATAATGTGTCTCCATTTTCTATATAGGAATAAGTGGAGCAATTTTCCATAGATCTGGATAGGTTAGGCGCCGAAGTGATAAATAATTTGCATAATGATACGCCTAATGTTTTTGCATGCGATGACATATACCACCAGGTCCGGTAGCCCTATTATCTCTTTCACTGCTACAGGCGATTATAAGGGGCGTTTGCAAACAGTGTAGATCCAGATGGGACGGCTCAATATGAGATTATATAAAATATGAAATTATCACCATTCATATAAGACGTTCTTTTGATATGAGTCGTTTCATGAAAATATCCCATCTACCAGTGCGAATTGTGCCCTCTTCTGTCGGAAATGGAACGAAATCATGTTATTTTTTTTTTTTTGCGGATGATCTTCAAAATAATAAAAAAAAAAACATGGCTCATCAGGATCTACACTGCTTGACATTCCATCTTTCAGCTTTATATATAAACTACTGTCCGATCTATAGTTTGTCAAAACAAAAAAGCAGACGGCAGTGTAGTCTAAAATTTGGCGCCGAAAAGAGTTATCTGTGAACTGACTGATAGGCGAGTTCAGCTGAAACTCTAGAGTCGACTCGATGAACGCGATTTACAGCAAAACGCTCAGAGTTCTTACTCGAATTACGTCACTTCACCTTTGTCATTAACTCCAATCGAACCCTGCTTTCACGCCGGGTTAATCGAGTGTCAAGATGGCGGCTGGTGGTGGTGAAAAGAACAACAGGTAAGCAAAAGAGCGAGAAAAATAGTTTATTTTAGTTTGCACTTATATATTTGCAGCGCACAAGCAGTAACTACAAATTTTGCAATATGTTTCTGTATGAAATCGCCTTCTTCGTTCAAAAGTTCTGTCAAAGTCACTAACCCAAGCATTTCACTGGAGGCCTCCATGTTGTGGAGTACTGGATTGAAGAGTTCGTCGTTTTGCTGAATCGATGCGTGCGCATCTGTATCAAGTTCTAAAAATAGTTCTAGAGTTTACTCGAGTGTTTCAGATGAACTTGGCCCATGTATTTGTGATATAGCTGAATTTGTCTGTCAACTTTAGGCTTGCATTTTTTTTTTAGAATTTTTGCATGAAATGTCAAAAAACTTTTTCCCAACATGTCAGCCGCTAATAGGTGAATCTTTATTTACTTGTGAATAAGAAATATCCAAAATAATTCCGACATGAAATGATATGAAAATGTCATAGTAGTCGTCGTCATTTCTTATAATGATTTCAGGTGCACGAATTAAACCATTCTTTACCGACAGGTCAGAATGATAATCTAGAATACACACTGTGAAATTAATAAATACGATTATCATTCCCGAAATTGTTGAACTAGATTTTAGTGAGAATTTACGGTGCGTGTCTATATGAATAAAATATACACAATTTATTTGTATATATAGAGAGAAATTATCACCATTCATATAAGACGTTCTTTTGATATGAGTCGATTCATGAAAATATCCCACCTACCAGTGCGAATTGCGTCCTCATTTTGCGGAAATTGAACGAAATCATGTTATTTTTTGCGGGTGATCTTCAAACTGAAAAACACACACACACACACACACACACACACACACACACACACACACACAAATCAAACAAAAAAAAAAAAAAAAAAAAAAAAAAAAAAACCACAAAAAAAACATGGCGTTTTGAAGAAAAAATCTTTGTGTGTAATTTGCTGATTGTTTCAAAGAAACTATTGTTTCTGTTTGTGTTTGCTGGAGTCCAAAGAAGAAGTGATGAAATTTCAAAATGTCAGTTTTTGAAATTTGCCAATAGAGGGGTTGCTACATTCACCCTCTAAAAAGTTCTAGAAAGTGCTGGTGACAAGGGTGTTTTTCCTTATTTATTTTGCTGTGCTGCCTGGCCTTTGAATTAAACAAAATTTGGAAGCCCAACCAAACCCTGAAATGAACTCTTAACCACCAAAGAAGGAAGAATTACTATGGATCTCTATGGAAAAATAATTCGTTCCCTGTACCCATTTAGTACCGGGTCATCGCGAAAAAAAACATACCTATATAATTTTGACCCCCTTAAACCTCACTTTTATATAGTAAAACTGGGGTTAACAGGATTATACATTATTTTTCTTATTTCTGCTCAAAACATAGGTTGTGGGTGCTCGTTAGAACCGCCTCGGCGAGGAGATTCTAACGAGTACCCACAATCTGTGTTTTGAGCAGAAATATGAAAAATATCAGAGTTTTTATCGGAAAACTTTCAGTTTCTGGTGGTGAATTTTTCAGTATATTTGAATAGGCGTGTTTTCGTAATGAAATTGCTTTTTATCCGCTTCCTGCTTATGAGACTGCATCTCATTCATAACTACTCTCTGAGCTAATTCAACAGACGACAAATTGATTATATTTTTCTTATTTTTCCCAGAAAACAGGATTTGACATTTGATGCAAATTGTCTCCAGTGCAGACAATTTGTATGAAATGTCAAATGTTGTTTTCTGGGAAAATGAGAAAAAATATTTAATTGTGTCGTTTGCTGAAAATTTTCACAGTGCCGTGCTTAGAAACGTTAGATTAATTGCGTCATTCTTGTCTTCCGTCTCTTCTGCTTATTATTAGGAGACAGAAAATCTTCTTAGTAGAGGGCTTCTGTGGCGTTTGATCTGTTTTGCTCAAGCCTATCTGTCCCAATACTGAGGGTAAATATGGTTGCCATTTAATTCGTACCTATCCTTATATGTGCGTTCCATAGGATTATGTCTTTTTAAAAAAAAAATCAAATGTCTATGACGACTTTCCTTCATACTTAATGGACAAAGGAATATTTACATAGCTTTATGTGGTGCAACATAAGTAAAGCATACGAGAACAAAGAGACACAGAACAGTCTGCACATTCACAGTCTGATCCGTGTCTTGGTCGCCCCTTGTAAAGAATTACTGGATACTCCACAATATATCAATAAACCGAAGGTTCTTATCAGACTACGAAGATGCGCCAACTGATTTGTGGTTCCGCTGTTCGAATCATGATGGCATAAAAGTCATTTTTTCTGTCGCGCTACTTACGTTACCGTATGTACCCTTAATTATCAGACACTTACATTACTATAGGTAAAATATTTGTATAAGTGCATTTGACTACCACTTGATGCGTCTAAAATCTGCCGGAGGAGTCGCAAACTGTGTAGATCCTGTTCAGACGCCGCGTTTGCGACGTCTGATCAGGGTCTGCACTGTTTGCGCAGACATGTCTGTCCGAATACGTAAGGTAACAACGGTAATAATTACTTTATTGAAATATTTCAAAGACTACGCTAGAGCTATCTAACAGGATTAGTATGCCAAAAACCAGTGGGCTTGTCCGAGGTTTTCAATGAAACATAATCAATTTCATAGACAAAACATACACCAAAACACCTGCAAATATTGTATGTACGTGCAGACAAAATCCCTCCTCGAACAGAATCACGGAATACTGTACTGAACTGCGAACGTCAAGACTAGATTGTGCAGGCTAATCTGTGCCTGTGCTGTTTCCATATGACATAAGGACAAACTTCATTTTTTGCCAGATAAAAATATTCAGCTACTTAACTTTTGGTATTTTATAAGGTCAAAAAAAAAAAAAAAAAAAAAATGCAAAGAAATGCGAAAAAAAAAAGAAAAAAAAATTTCTTTTGGTGCGCGCTGTAGGATCACGATCCATTCGCATGGATTGCCGTTCGTCGCGTCAGCACTTTCAGCTTCTGGAATGAAGACCAGTTAAGGTCCTGACTAAACACAGTCTTCGGTGTTCTCATGATAAAATAATAATCAGTCTTCGCTGATCGCATGAGCCTTCCACAGCATCCGGGCTATCCAAACAGGGATAAACAAGAACTCTTGGCATACTGTGTGAACGTACAGGCTCATCTGCGCCTTTGCTGGTCACACAGATCTTATTGTAGGTATTGTCATGTGCTGGTCCAGTCCAATGATAGTTCAGTGATAGTAAAATACGCACCAGACTATCTGTATTTGGACCCCAAAACGATTCTCGAACTTCCATGAGATACAATACTCCGTTAAAACTGTCTACCTTGTTAATTAACCCATTGTAGAATGAATGAACTCCCCAAGACTATATATTGGAAGATTCTAATTTTGATTTTAGGTATGTCCGGCTATGTGATTTAGATATTTCGAGAGAAAAATGGTTGAATAATTTGCAAACAGTGGAGACCCTGATCAGACGCCGCGTTCTGTAGCGTCTGATCTGGGTCTGCATTGTTTGCCATTTACCCTTTTAGGGGTCTCCAGACTACAATGGGTTAGGCGGATGGTTCCTTCCTTTCAGAGTAGACCTCTTTTCAGACAGGGTTTGGTGTGCAGGAAAGCAAACAGGAAGTAAAAAAGTTCTTGTACAAGATGGCAGAAGTTCTGCCAAATGTATCCACTTTCCTTAAAGGTTAGAAATGAGGTTGATCAGAAAAGACACAATGGCGCATATAGACTGGCTCCAGTCTCCAGTGACTAAATATTGTTTTTTTTTTCTCATAATCCTTTTTGATAATCCACTAAAATAAAGCCAGAAAAATATTATGACTATAAAGGTTGGTCACTAGTGACCAGCCTTTATAGCCATGATATTACTTTGGTTTTATTTTAGTGGATTATTAAAAAGATTATAAGAAAAAAAAATATTTTATCACTAGAGACTGGAGTCAGTTTAAATGGCGCGTTGAAAACTTGGCATCAGAAGTAGACAGGCAAGCACAAACTTCACACGCACACAACTACAGATAAAACAAAACGGAAAGAAAAATAAACACAATAATTTGGTTGATACGCGAATCCGGTCATTAATGAAAATAGGTTCTTTGTCTTATACATACATAGCATTTATTCGAATTCCAAGTCACGTTGTACTGTTTTCTTCATCAGCTATCGTGTGGTATACCGTATATACCTTAAATATTTAGATACCTTAACTCCTTACAATACTTGTCCTGTGCCCTATTTGTTTGTTGGTGTTGTGGTTTTACGGCCCAGTCAACCAATGTGGTCATGTCGAGCGCGGTCAGTTTACCTAACCACACTTTTACTGGGCAGGCTTAGTCCTCTAAGCGGTTAACCAGTATCGCCAGAAACTGACAACTGCCCTTCTTGAATCAGCGGAAGGAAGAGAATGATCGTAGAAAATATTTCATGATCAAATCTCTATGAAAGAATGTTGCCGACCCGGCGGGGTCGAACCCGCAACCCACTGATCACCAGTCGGACGTGCATTCAACTGAGCCACCGAGGCCGGCCCTGTGCTGTATTAACTCTACGTATTCCTTATCCAGAATTTGAATTTAATGCTAAGAAAAAAAATTTTTTGACCTGCTAAATTTGTAGTTTGGTACTCTTGCGCCTAGGAATCAGACCTTACCAAGTGGGTGGGATATCTGCTACTAAAAGGGATCGATTGAGTTGAAGTTTTACGTCATAGTCAACCCATTAGGGTCATGTCGAGCCGGTCAGTTTACATGTACCTAACCACACTTTTCCTTGGCAGGCTTAGTTCTCTTAACGGTTAAACAGCATTTGTGCACATTCTTTCGTCAGAAACTGACAACTGCCCTTCTTTAATCAGCGGAAGAGAGAGAATGACCAATCTCTAAGAAAAAAAAAAAAAAAAAAAAAAAAATACCGGACCGGGCGGGGATCGAGCCCGCGACTCCTGCTCACGTCGGACGTACATCCGAGGCCGGCTTGAGAAACCGTGACCAGCATTACTGAAATCGGAGCCCTAGCTCGTGCAAATGCAGACAAAACAACACCTAAATAACAATCAGTTTCATAAAGATGCTCTACCTTACTATGACTGCAAACCCGCACAGAAGATTATGTTTGAATTGCTTTCCAACAAAACTTGTAGGTTTGAAACCCTAAACATTTACCAATTAATGTAAAAAAAATCCTAAAGAAGAACCTTTGCAAATAGTGTAGATCTTGACCAGGGTTTTCACTAACAGTTAGAAAATGCAGTTTAGATATTTATGCTGTAAAACACCATTAACCCTTAAAATGCGAAAATGTTGTCTGTTTATGTCGTCTGCTGAATATTCTTGCAAACTTTTCAACCCTACTTTTGCATACAGGCAAATAGTGTGGGCCCTGATCAGACTGCTCCCAGAGGAGCAGTTTGATCTGGGTCCACACAGTTTGCAAAAATGACTTTTAAAATCACAAGCCGATGACAAAGCAGACGACAACTGTTGTGATTGGCAGTTTAAGGGTTAAAAGGCTAATCAAAGCTGCAGCAGACGGCAATTTTGCACAAATACTGGTCAAACACTTAGAGGATTAAGCCTGCCCAGTAAGTGTGGTTAGGTAAACTGACCGGCTCGGCGTTGACTCCTCCTCACGCATTTATTGCACATTTAATGTTCTAAGGGAGAAAACTAAAATGTTTCTTCTGCAGACAACCAACGTGAATGCCGTTTCCTTCTAAGTACAAAATAAAGGTGGCTGACATAATTTTCTGTCCCTCTGCAAGACAATCATGAATATCTATTTAAAAACCTTACAAGACCCTTTTACAATAATTTACAATCAAACCACTGACAGCACTGTTGGGTCGATTGTCTCTGAGTGTAGGCTGTGAAAATGGTCCTGAACGGGGACTTACGATTGTTTCATTGAACCCTTAACTTCCTGTAATTTAAGTAAACAGTGCAGACCCTGATCAGATGCCGCGTTCTGCAGAGTCTGATCTGAGTCTGCACCGTTTGCCAGTGTTGCAAATGTCCCAACAGCACTTTGACGTCATAGCGGCAAGAATAGCGCGGCTATAAATAACCGTTACCTGGATTTGGTCTACCGCGCGGTTTGATTACATTGGTCAATGATAATCACGTGGACAGCTGCCTTCAAAAAATTTGGCGTTTGTATACTACGGTTCGATTGTAAACACTCGACCCAACAATGACTGCAGAATAACTCCACGGATTCTAACATGTGATAAATAACAGAAGTGACATACACATAGAATCGCTTGTACAATGTTTTATTGAACTAATTTAAGAGGAATGGATACACTTTCAGAGGAGGCAACTCTTGATAAAATCGGTTTGCCTCCTTTCTGAAATAGGTTCTACCATATTTACTTCATGTATTCGGACAGAGAGGCGAGTGACAAACAATGTAGACCCAGATGGGACGCCGCAGATCGCGGCGTCTCATCAGGGTCTACACTGTTTGTCACTCATCCAGAACTTTTTAGACACAACATCCGGTAGTAAATTGTACTTGTCCAAGTTTTAGAACAAGTATGGTAAGGAGTAAGACCCAGATGAGACGGCGCAGAACGCAGCATCTTAACAGGGTCTAAACTGTTTTCCACTCATCCAACAATCTTTGGACACAAAATCGGGTAGTAAACTGTACCTGTTCAAAATTTTAGAACAAATATAGTAATCCGAGTCTTCTCTGATGTTTTAGTGGCTTTTTCTTTGTATTGATATTTGCCACTAAGTGGTAGACATCAAAGTAAAGAAAAACCACTTAAACATTAGAGAAGTCTCGGAAAGTCTCGGACTAGGTTAGGAGTTGAGGCGTCCGAATACTTAGGGTAAATACGGCACACTAAACAGTTAAGAATTTGCTCCCCTTGGGGTCATCCTGTCCTTAGGTCTATTTATCTGTCTATCCAAGTTTGTGACGTACATTACTTTTAGTTTTTTTTTTTTTTTTTTTTTTTTTGTTTTTTTTTTTGGTTTGTAAACTTGCCCAAAATTTTGCGGATGATTACCAATATCGAAAGTGACCTGTATTTTACAATAATATACTGAAAGGAAAAAGAAACGCAGGGTAAATTTTATTCCTAAATTTCATTCAAGTTTGAAAAAGTTTGTTAAATATTTTACTATGATTACAAAACGGTACATGTATGGAACAAAAGTTCCAAATTTCATTGGTTTGTGATCAACAAGTCTCGAGTTATTGAAGTTCATTGGTAGCTACCCCCCACCCCCCCCCCCCCCAAATCTTGAAATCAAAATCAAACTGAAAATCAATATCGGGTGTGCCCCCCCCCCTACCCCCCCCCCCCCCGCCCCCCTTGCTGCCGTTGCTGCCCTAATTCTCCTTTGGATAGAATTAACCAAAGCATTGACAGTTCGCATCGGGATGTTATTCCATTCATCGATCAACGCATTCCTTAGTTGTGCGAGAGTTGCGGGGGGATTTCGGCGCTTCCTAACCCTTCTGTCCAGCTCATCCCACATGTGCTCTATTGGGGTCAAATCTGGACTGTGAGGTGGCCATGCTAGTGGTGCGATGTTATTGTTTGCCAGGAAATCCTGACAAACTCGGGCAACATGTGGTTGGGCATTGTCCTGCTGCAGAATCAGATTACGTTGTTGCACAAGCGGGACTGCAACAGGACGCAAGATCTCATCCCTATACCTTACTGCGGTCATATTGCCCGCAACAATAATCAACTGTGATTTTATCCCGTGAGCAATGCCTCCCCAGACCATAACGGAGCCACCCCCAAACCGATCCCGTTCGACAACACAGGCGTCGGCAAAGCGTTCTCCGCGACGTCGGTACACACGACGTCGACCATCTGCGCGATAGAGAGTGAACCTAGACTCGTCCGTAAAAAGAACTCGTCTCCACTGCCTCATCGGAAATAGCCTGGGCGCATGCGCCATCAACCACGCCATACGACGCAACCTACGTGCCTGGGTCAGAGGCAGACCAACGTATGGACGACGAGCTCGAAGACCAATCTCACGCAATCGACTTCCAACAGTCTTCGGAGAAATTTGTCGATTATGCGTACCTACTGTATTAAGGGCAGTTTCGGTAGCAGTGAGACGACGATTCCGCAAATGTGCCAGACGGATCGTCCTGTCTTGACGTCGCGACGTCACGCGTGGACGCCCAGACCGCAGTCGGTCTGCTAAATGCCCTGTCTCCCTTAAACGTCTAACAAGACGTTCAGTTGTTGAGACGTTAACCCCAAAATGATTGGCAACTTGCTGTTGCCTCTGACCCTGCATCAGCAACGCAATGGCCCTACCCCTCTGAACACCAGTCAATCGTACCATGATTGAAAAAAAGTTCAAAGTAGCGTAAAAATGAAAAGAAAAATCGGTAAAAGAATCGAAGAGCGTTGTGTATCGTTGAAGTGTACCAAATGGTGTGAGGAAATCTTGTGCTGAAGGTTTAAACATGCTTGTTTTGCACGAAATTTTGGCTTTCCGTATTGTCCGTGCAATGCACTGTGTAGTGCACGGTTGAATGATATCACACACTGGGTAGATAGCACATCGACCAAAGACTCGTATACCCGCGGTTCACATTCACAGGACAAATCTGTAAAAGTGTATGGCTATAGTAAACACCGTAAAAAATGGTTAAAATAAGAAGGAAAAAACTCTACCCTGCGTTTCTTTTTCCTTTCAGTATATATCCTTCTGCAAACTTTCTATAAAAATCAATGCATCCCTCCAAACGTTATTGAGTGGAAACCAATATCAACACAACAACAAAAACTAAGTCGAAAAAGGGCCATAACTCAGCCAATATTTTGCGGATGATTACTTATTGTAGCCCTCGCCCTACGCGCTCGTCAGGATATATTTCATAAGCATGTATGTATGTATTTATGTATGTAAGTATGTATGTATGTATGTATAGCGCTCACCCTTCACGCTCGTCAGAAATTTCATGTATGTGTGTATGTATGTATGGTTGACACTCGTCCTACGCACTCGTCAGGATTTTATAGGCCAAAGGGTTAATATGGGGAAGAGGGCCACAAGGTTGTGAGTCCGCTTGGTGCTGGATGGAAGTGATATCAGGACTTGAAAATACAATGAACTACTTGGTAAACGTTTATAACTTTACCCAGTTCAACTCAACTATGCAAACATCAGAGCACGAACAGAAGAGACGAAACACAGGCAATGACAGTCTTACAATTCAAATCCACAGTGCAGTCACCTTCATTACCACAGATAGTATAAGAAATAATGGTACTGTAGATTCTAACATGAGCCTCTGCAATAACATTACTAAATGAGTGATAAACGGCGCCACGTATATTGAGACAACACAGTGGAATGAAGATGAACTACCCTATCAATATAAGTTTCATATATAAGTATGTATGTAGATATTAGTATATGCCTCCAAGGTGCAACAGGGACGCTGAGAGCATCCACCATCAGTACCTTATTAAGCTATCCGGACAGGTTGAAGCACTGAATGCTAGAAAGGTGAATGAGTGGGAGGGGAAGGGTAAACAATGTCTTATTTAACTAAAATAAAAATGTATTAACCTCTCCAAAAACACTATTGTATCTCTGATATGTTGACATTGTCAGGGAATGGTTCACAGTCTTGAATAGTTTGACTTTAACTGGCGTAAATGGGGTAGAATGTAGACTAGATCTGTATAATGTAGATGAATAGCTTTGTAGAGTATGCAGCTGAAATGGCAGATGAAGCTTTCCAGAATGGTTCCAGGAAACAGTCCGGATCAGTTAGTGTTCCGGAATGGTTCAAGGAATCCGTTAAGAACAGTAATATTCCAGAATGGTTCAGGGAAACAGTCAAGAACAGTTAATATCCCAGAAAGGTTCCCCAAAACAGTCAGGAATAATTAGTATTCCGGAATGGTTCAATCAAACAGTCAGGAATAGTTAGTTGTTTACAGGGAAGCAACTTCACCGGGTCCGTATACTAAGATACATCAGACCCGAACAAGATCAGCAGTTCGCTGGGCCTTATATAGGCTCTGCTGCGCGTGAACCGTGATGTCATAAATGGCATATGACGATACAAAAATAAGCACGTGACTGTCAGGTGATCCACGCGGAACACTCGGTACTGTAATGCTGAACGGTGAGAACCGAGTGATCCCGAACGGATTAAAATGGAAGACGCCATTGCTGAAATCACAATCCACCGCTTCAGAAAAATAAATGGACATGTAAGCTGCAAAATGATATTTAAGAAAAAGTTATCTATGGAAGCTTGTGCAGATACAATGAAAGATTGGATTCAGGATAATTAGCGGCGAAGGTAACTTGGCATTATAAATTAATGAGGGTGAATTGGATTATAAATTAATGAGGGTGAATTGGGTCGAGACGTTGACCTTATTACGAGGTCAGTTGTACATGAAGGTAAACATAAGAGAGCACGGAAAATGAAATAAGCTGCTCTAGATCAAAAGTGGGGTCGGAATCGAAATTACTGCTACAGGTAGATATACAAGGAAATCCCTCAAAGAACCGTAATAATGTCTTTGACAGAAAAAAAAGGAAATGGTGAATCTCATGCCCGTCTCCCGTTGACCTAAATTCAGACAGATTGTACATGCATGTAAACAAACATTCATACACGTGGAACATACATATCAGAACAGGACAGGCTGGGCAGGGTCGCTACATTGCTCCCTCCCCAACAAAAGGATTTGGTCCCCAAATGGTGTGACAAGTTAGTCCAAAACGCATGGATATGAAGGATGGATTTACCTGGAATGAGGGACAGCTTCTAACACCACCTGTACCGAGACCATATCTACTGACAAACTTCCAAGTACTCAAGGTTCCTTATTCCAACTATATACATTAATAATAGTTAATCGTCACATGGTTTGGACATTGCATACCAAAGCTCCATAAGTTCCGTCCTTGTAAACACCGTATTCTCCAATATCCATGATAATTCATGGATGAAGAAACAAGACTCATTATGGGGAAAAACAGTGTCCGGAAAGAGACGCAACTGTACATGGAACACCAGAATGAAATAATCCAGCAAATACTGCCTGCAACGATAGACAACCACAAGCATAAAACATATATATATACCCAAGTCTAGGTAAACTTACTTGATATTGTTCATGAGAAGCCATGACGCAACAGATAGGATCAGATCAGACTTTTATTTTACCGTTGCTTCAGGTTAGCAATTACTGAGTTGTCTTCCTGTATATACCATGTCCAAGGCAAACAGCAAGCAAAGAACATGAATATCTACAAGGTCATCACGCCATGTGCTCACATAAACAACAAAGTATAGCCGGACAGTTATCGCTTAATCGACCAAACAGATATGCTTACTAACAGCCTACCTAAACTACCAAGAAAAACTTTCACTGTTATCTGACAAAAAAAAAAAAAAAAAACAAAAAAAAAGAACTTTCAAATGCGGTGACTCAGGGATATCAGTGAACCGTGGCACAAGTCACGATATCCAGATCTCCCTGAGTGCAGTTAAAATAACATTTGAAACAGACACTCAGGTAACACAAAGAACAAGAAAACTTATCTTTTATCCATTAAGCAGGTAGCATAATATTGTCACATCACAATTATGCATGAGCAACACCACAGAGTTGTCCCAATCATGATGCACGTCCTGGCACAAAGGGTTCCACAGGAAGATATACCAAGGTCTGGAAGGAATACAGGGACTTAACTAGCTTAAGGTTATCAGGGTCAGCAAAAGAGGACTAGGGAGGGAAGGAGAAGAGGGAGTATGGGGCAATGTATATGTTGCACGGTGCTAGCCAAGTAGTGATAGTTTCTCAACACTCTGGTCAGACAATGAGATACTGGACAGGTCCCCCATGTGGAAGAATCGGGATCAACAGCCCTGAAGATAATTGTTCCCGCATCGAACTACCTGAAAACATCATAACCATCAATATCAGAGACAGAATATCACTAACTTCATACTAAACAACAATACAAACGTAGTCATCAGTGCTGTTTTTGCCGCTTCCAATGAGCCCCAAATGCAACAGTAAGCTGACTCAGTTTCTCAACCTAAATATCTCAGTCTGTCTGGAACTGTTCTTTAAGCTCCAGACAAACTGAAACACCAAGTTGGAAAGGTGCCCAAAGGAGACGCATAATGCAAATTCAGACTAATGTTAAACGTTCTGAGCTCACCAAACCTTCTACCCACACTTTCACTACCACAACAGTGTAAGTATATTTAAGTATCGAACTGAAACAGTACATAAAACTCCCTGGGTAAATATCACTTTTAAGGTCCATTAAACATTTAGAGCACATTCTTTAAAATACAGTTTATACCCAGTCCCTAAAAGTGACATTCCAACAAGCGTGGGTTCAGGAAGTTCACTAAGCCTCAGACTATGAATTCATGGCAACAACATTAAATGAACCGCTCTTTCTACTTTTCTCTGAACACTCACACCGGTATGGTGAAACCATTAATAGCTCATCTAATGTAGAGTGTGAACTAGTAAATCAATAACCACATTCAAGACTATCTACCCTATTAAACTTCTAACTCTTAAAAACAACAACATATTATTTCACCTTTATAATGGTTTCATGCATACTCATTCATACGTGAAATTGCCAACCGGTCTTCAACAATATAAATTTATGTGAGGTATTAATTGTAGATCTTTATCTAAATATAAATAGCTACAATTATTTCCAACAACCAAGACCGGGGACATCTTGGTATACGTGAAAATAAGATATATGAAAGCGGACAACTTCCTCACCGAATCTGAGTCAACCAAAACATGCATCCGGGGGAGTGGTATATCTAAAAGCCTACAGTATCCAGAAACTCGATCATGAGGTAAGGAATATGTCTACGGTCATTTGTATTGTTAAGTTGACCGCAAACGCAGAAACCGGCGGGAAAGTGTAACTACGTCCGGTGGATGCACGTGAAAGCAAATGATATCAATTTCACCTACATGCACATGGACCGTGGGAGACCACTAAACACGCCAGTCTCTCCGTCGTAGGCAACCCATGAACAACACGAAGCTTTGCGACCTACCATTAAGTGGAAATTACAGTAATAACTGCCATGAGATTAAAAATAAACTTCAAATATGCATGTTCCAGAGTCATATGACTGACTAACCTACAATGTTCTCATGTCCCCCAATAAACCCGCTGAACCCGACCTACCCATTTGGCATGTACAGAGCAGTCCTGCAGGGGTCAATTGAAACACTGCAACCTGTAAATATTTGAAAGTATTATTACCGTCAATATCACTCCGGAACAGGTAAGTTATTTAAATATGTCATAGCCTTTTAATTTTTATATTATTTTATGGACATTTATCATAATGAAATTGTTAATTTGGACCATCACTTTATGACCAACCCTCATCCCGTAAGCAATGAACATACAAAAGACTACTTCTCAAAGAATGTTGAGCCCATCTAGACTCTAAGTTCATTGACTACAAGATGAAGGTGTCACCGGCGACAATACAAGATTCAGGTATTTCCAGACATATCCCGCCAAATCCATTTTCGATGCCTGCCATTTACGACCCAAGAATTGCAAATGCCAGAGACCGCGACTCTTTACAACCCCTACATCTGAAATACGATACTTGTAAATTATTATATATATCCAGCACAGGTATTAAATCAACAGCTTGATAACAAATCCATCAGTAAGTTTGTCGAAACCACAACCCGCCACATTGGCCCCGAAAATAGAATGATGATCTCCTATCACCAGTCCACCATACAGTAACAGGTGGGCGAAGACACCATCTCAACAAGATCGATATCAATCGGGCCAACAAGCAAGTTGTGATTCCGTCAATACCAAATGAGGATATTCCCTCGCCTATTTTATCTCTTGTATATACACCACGTAGTAAATGCATTGAAGGTCAGTGCTTTCCATGGATAAATAATAGATAAACGGAGCCTCGTGACATGTAAGAATGTACACAATAACAAAATGATAAATTTTACTAAATAATGCATATACACTGCTCCGCGCGAAAAGGCGAACCGAGGCCAGATCGGGAGGAGGCAATCCAGTCATGGCAGAAACAGATCACTGATCGGGAAAAAACGTCCTGGCTTTTAATATTGTTCATTTTTCCCAGTGACCTGTCTCAGCCGCGCCTGAACTATGTCCTCCATCCCAGAGAGTCGATAAAACCTAACCTCGGTCAGCAACTCCATAAGATATCTCCTCTCACGGGGCAGAGTCGATGCATCCAGCATAGCTCCATTTCTTAGATAGTTCAAGATAAAACGGAAATGGGCAGGATCACGGTCAAAAAAATATGTGCTCCTGCCAGACATCGAAGATGGACGTAACGGGCAACCCTCTCTCAACATTACTCCAAATAGTGAAGTAGGATCCGCCTGCAGTGTCACCCTCGAAGTCTGAAAACACTGTCCTCCAATGTTTAATACTACTCTTTCCTCCTGGGTTTGCTGCAACTTTTTATAGGTTTCCACCACTAATTTCTGAACGACTGCCTTATTTTGTACATTTTCAACTTCCACAGGTACATATGGCGTTGCATCTTTATGTTTGAATTGTAGCATATGGCGCATTAATGAATGATGTGATTCTATATCTAAGTTTAAATCGTTCAGATTAAAGGTTTTGTCATATTTCATTTGCCCATATATTTCACTGTCCTCTATAATAGAGCTGTAAGGGAAGTCCTCTGAGTCAATAGATCTATGTTCAGATGGGTGGGAAGCAGATGCGGCAGGTGTATTGTCTGGGTCCTGATCAACACGTACAGGTGGTTCTGGCTGAATTTGTTCTGGTGTTCGCGTATCTTCTGGCTTAATGGTTGGTACCTCTATTTTGTCCTTTTTCTTATCTTTCTTACTTTTGTCCTTCTTTGCTTCATTTTCATGTTTGGAGACCCTACTTTCTTTCTTTGTTTCACTGTTGTTTTTACTTGATTTTTTATGTATTTTAGATTGGTCCTTTCTTGCCCCTTCTTTTGATTCTGAATCTTTAGAATTTTTATCTCTTGTTTTCTCCTTCAGTTTGTTATTATCATCATTGTCACAGGAGTCTTTTTGTTGATTATTATTACTTAAGTCTATGTTAGATTCCTCATGAGTGTCTTTTATGTTTGTATAAGTTACTTCTTTTATTTCCATTAGATCTGTTATGTCCATAATAATGTTTTTGATTGATTCCTTCTTTAATTTATTTTCATGTTCACATTCATTTTCACAGTCTGATAATTTTTCAGGGGTACCAAAGTACACGCCTTTTAATCTTGGATCTGGACTCACGACAAACACCTCATCAGGCTGCTCCAGAGAAATTTCCACTGGATCATGTTGAGGATCAAGATCCTCTGCTGGGGCATTCAATTTACTGCGTTTGTTCGGTGTCGCCTCCGATGGTGAGTACATTATTCTTTTTTCAGGATAGTGCCTGTGAACTTTCTCTAAAGGTGTTTTTAATCGTATCGGTGTCTTTGGTAGTGGACTGATAGGATTGGGTAGGAGAGGTTGTTTCTTAAGCCTCTCCTCCCACAACTGGGGCATTTTCTCCTCCTTGTACTGCTGTAGGAGAGCTTGAGCTTCAGCTCCCCTAGCTCCCGTTTCCCGATGAAATAAAATAAGTTCCTTCGGGCGAGCTGGACAATCTATATGTGCTTGTCGGCGGGCTAACATCTTGGTGCAATAGGGGCATTTATAACTAAAGCCAGAATGCTGTTCTTCTAGGTGTTTCTTTACCTGCCAGCATTTCTCAAATTCCCGGTCCCCGCACAATTTGCATACGAAACGGGAATCCTGAAATACAGATTTGTACGACACGTATCAGCATTGTTTTGGAACCAGAATTGTTTTGCCTTTTTTTTAATCAATCTTACAAATATTGATTTACCGGACCTATCAGTCCCAAGGGCCAGTTGGCCTAATTTGAACAGTTTGTCATGTGTTTAGTGTAAACATGCTTATTAGAGTAAAAAAAAGGTTTCACCATCGTTTACATTTTCAGTAATAAGAAGCAATCTTTTCAGACTTGTTACAAGTAGACAAAGCTACACATGTATTGATTTCACGTAATCGAGGCTGCTTTGTTGTTATTTTTGTTGTTGTTAAAGTCCGGTAGACAAAGCTACGCAGGGTCATGGCTAGCTAGCAATATATATATTCTCACCCATTTGCAAGAAGAATACAGACATGATATGATAATATTTGTCTGTTAAAGTAATTGGTAAATGGTCACAGACACAGTGCATGGTTGATGTTCTATCACAGTAATCAGACAGATAAGGTCATTGTGTGAGAAGCCATCTTATACTTTCGTGTGAAAACATAGGTCTACGCTGTTTTTAGACATACTCATAAGACCTGGTATGCCATAACCAATGTTTTAATGCAATAAACATAAACATGTATTAAATGCTAGACGGCAATATTCAATATAGGTCAACAAATTTTCATATACTTTAAGAACACGATTATCGAAAAACATTTTCTCAATATGTTATCTAATAAACATTTTGAGAGTGTCAACATTTTGTAACTTAGTGAAGGTTACTAAGATAACAAAAAAAAAATAAACAAATAAATAAATAGCTCTCTCCTCATGCACCTTGGAGTATCTCTGTGCTCTGATTTATTTAGAATAAATAAACCATGTGGGTTTATTCTCACCCAGGTAAGGCTTCAGTTTGTCATAATGTACTACCTTCGATTTGCTTTTAGGGCCCTCTTGAATTTTATACAGGACATTATTAAGTTTCTCAATAATAATATAGGGACCCTTCCATGATCTTTGTAACTTGGTTGTAAGTCCTTGTTTTCTGATGGGGTTATAGAACCACACAGCATCACCTACGCATAATTCTGAGAAATGTTTGTTTCTGTCATAGTAAGACTTCATACCATCACTGCAAATTTGTATGTGTTTACGTGCAATATTGTGTATTCTTATGAGTTGTTTTTCTAGCTCATATGCATAATCAGTTTCACAGTTACTTTGTTTGGTTTCAGGTATACCTATTGCAAGATCTATTGGCAGACGTATTTCACGACCTAACATCATTGAGCATGGTGTACACTTTGTGGTATCATGCACGGAGGACCTGTAGGCCATCATCAACAAAGGTATGTATATATCCCAGTCCCTTTGATTTTCACTTACATATGCGGACAACATAGCTTGGACACTTCTGCAAGCTCTTTCAACCATGCCATCAGATTGCGGTCTACCTGGTGTTGGGCGTGTTTTCTCGATACCCAATATATTACAAACTTCTTTGAATACCTGGCTCTCAAAATTTCTGCCCTGATCACTATGTAAGGTAACGGGACAGCCAAAAACAGATATGAATTTCTCAATGAGCTTAGTCGCAACAGTTTTAGCATCAATGCTATTTATTGGGATGGCATCTAGCCATTTCGTAAAATAACATGACACTAGAAGTAAATATCTAGCATTGTTGGAACTTGGTAAAGGTCCCATTATATCAATTGCCACTCTCTCTAATGGGTGTCCAACATTGTATTGCTTCATTGGAGCTTTTGCTCGCCGATAGGGCTGCTTTCTAGAAGCACAGATGTCGCATATTCGACACCAGTATTCAACATCTTTTCTACAATTATACCAGTAAAATCGCTGTTTTACTTTTGCCAGAGTCTTTTGCGACCCTAGATGACCTGCGGTTACAGATGCATGTAATAATGCAAAACAACGTTTGCGCAGTGCAGTTGGAAGCACTATCCGTGGCTTACTGTCGACTGATTCGTCACTCACCTTCTTTCTATACAGCACATTGTCAATAATAAGCATTGAATCCCATGTCGACCAGTAAGCTTTTAGCTCGGGACCATATCGGGCAATCTCAGACCAGTCTGGTTTTCGGCCTTCTGCCTTCCACTGTTTAATCAGCTGGATCTCAGTCTGATTATCTTGTTCGATTCTAATACTTTCCGGAGTTAGGCAGTCTATGTCAACTGCATCTACAGCTCTGGCGCAAACAGACCCAACTTCAAATTCCTGCCTCCCTCCCTCATCAATATAGTAAGAGCAGTCACTGTCTGTACCCTCTGTACAGTACAGTGCATAAGTGTCAATACCTTCTCTTGTGTTCAAAGT
This sequence comes from Anodontia alba, assembly GCA_964016985.1. Taxonomy (NCBI): domain Eukaryota; kingdom Metazoa; phylum Mollusca; class Bivalvia; order Lucinida; family Lucinidae; genus Anodontia; species Anodontia alba. The sequence continues at coordinate 96,386,081 of OZ024821.1, read as the reverse complement.
CCCCCCAGGGGCTGTATCTGGAACCCCGCTATCACAGGGAAATTGAGCTTCCATTCCATTTCTCAGCTGTAGGTGCTTTCCCCGGGTTGTAGCAGAGACCCGTGTGGGATCGCAGCCAAGACACTCAACAGCATTTTCATCTATTTCTGGATGCTGCAACTCATCAGCATCCAGCAATAGATTTTCACTTTCTTTACCATGACACACAGAGTACGGAGTAGTGTCACTTCGGATCCCCCCTGTTAGAGTGCATTCTGGTTCTTTCACTGAGCTTAGTTCAATGAAGGGGCCCTCTTCTGAACATTTGCTCATTCCACATGATCCTTTTTCCGAAGGGTCCTGCCCTTCCATAGGGTGTTCAAATACACTTTTCAAACCATCATTTATCAAACATTCCCCCTCATCTACACTCTCCGCATTCATAACCCCAATATTCCTGGTGGCCAAACCAGGTGCTTTGTCAGTATACCTCTTCTCAAATCTTTCACAGTGCGCACAATCTTGATCTAAACAGGGTCTGCGGGACAGACTGTCAGCATTGTTATGACGTAAACCTGCTCTATATTCAATTGTAAAGTCATAAGTGGAAAGTGTTTCTAGGAACCTTGCCAACTGCCCTTCACAAATACGAAATTTCATAAGCCACTGAAGACTTCCATGATCACTACGAACTTTAAAGTGTCTACCATAAAGGTAGTGATGATAGTGTTTTATTGAGCTCACCACTGCTAAAAGTTCTTTCCTTGTGGTACAATATCGGCGTTCTGATTTAGAGAAACACTTACTGTAGTAACTAATTATCCGCTCCTGACCATCTTGTACCTGAGACAAGACTGCTCCCAGGGCATCGTTTGATGCATCACAATCTACAATGAACTCGCCTTGGGACTCTTGTGGAAACCCTAATATCGGTGCAGTAGTCAGTGCAGTTTTCAAAGTGTCAAATGCCTTTTGACACTCATCAGTCCATTCAAATGTGTGATCTTTTTGTGTTAGTAAATGCAGTGGTTTACAGATGGAACTAAACCCAGAAATAAACCGGCGCATATACGAACATAACCCTATGAACGATCTAACTTCTGTTACATTTCTTGGTACAGGCCAATTCTGTACAGCCCGAGTTTTCTCAGGATCCACAGAAATGCCTGATTCTGACACCAAATGACCCAAAAATGATACTTGGGTATGGAAAAATACACATTTTTCTGGGTTCAGCTTTAGGTTTGCTTCGGCAAGACGTTGAAAAACCTCTTCTAAGTTTTGTAAGTGAATGTCGAAAGTCTTGCCGTAGACTATAATATCATCTAAGTAAATAAGCAAGGTGCGGTAGGTCAGGCCAGCAAAAGCTTTCTCCATGAGCCTCTCAAACACGGCAGGAGAGTTTCTAGCTCCAAAAGGGACAACTTTAAATTACCATAGACCACTTCCAGGTATACAGAATGCGGTATAAGGACGACTTTCTTTGGTCAGACCGAGCTGGTGAAACCCACTTCGGAGGTCCAGTGTTGAAAACCACTTTGATCCCCCTAGAGCATCTAATGAATCATCACATCTAGGCAACGGCATGCTATCAGGAATGGTTTCTTGATTTAATCGACGATAATCAATGCAAAATCGGACACCACCATTCTTTTTGGGGACAATAATGGCAGGGGACGACCATGGACTTGTAGATGGTTCTATCAAATCTTGCTCAGCCATTGCTTTAATCTCTTTCTCAGCATCTTTTCGCTTTGCTAAAGGTAATCTGTACGGATGTAGTTTAATGGGTTTTGTATCTGGGAGAACATTTATGTGATGCTCCATAATTGTGGTGCGTCCCAAGTCGTGTGAATTCTTTGAAAATTGATTCTGATATTTTAATAATAGATGCTTCAAATGAGATTGTTGTTCCAAGGTAAGATTCTGAGAACTTTTTGCAAAAAGTTCAGTCAAATGTTCAGGGATAACTTTTGTGGGGTGTGTGTCTGCGTCAGAATCACCAGATTGTGCGTGGTTTACAGACAAAAGCGGTACTGGCTCAATAGGTTCATATGAAGCAACTATAGTGTTCTTGTATAACTTGCAGCTATGTTTGTATGGATTAGCTATACGTAAGGGCATGGTGCCCGTTAAAGGACAAACGAGTGCTTTGGCAACTAACAGACCTTTGGTAAGCATAAAGTTTGTATCTGCCTCAACCAAACCAGTACCCCTTTTATCTATCATGCCTTTGGTATAACCAGGTACTACTACTTCAGTTTCCGGAGGTATTATTACAGGCTCCAAAATAGCCACCCTGCAGCAGCGTGGCTGCGCATTTCTGCTGTTCGCAAAACATAAAATTTCTTCACCATTTATTTTCAGTATTTGACGTGTAAGCACAAGATCACACTTGTGAGTTTTGAGGAAATCCATACCTAATATACCGTCATTCTCAATATCTGCAATTAAGAATTGATGTGTCAATTTTTGTGTACCGATTTCAAATTCCAAGTCGGTTTTTCCAAGAAAAGGAGTTATCTCCCCTGTTACAGTCAGCATTTGGGTATCAGTGGGTTTCACAGATGAACTAATGTCAGAGGGAAGCTTTTCTATCAAGTCTTTGCTAAGTATTGTTACATTTGAGCCTGTATCAACCAAGAATGTTACATGTACATTTTTAATGACAATGCAAACAAAATAGCCTTCTTCAATACACCAGTTTCTACGCATAGCAACAATATCGGGTCCTTCTAATTCAGTCGAAATCCGGACCCCTGATCCGACTGTCTCATGTTTTCCTGAGGTCTAACTTGATTTCTCTGAGCATGTGCATGAACGTTATTTTGATAATTATTACCAGGATTACCTCCCCTAGGTGGGAAGTTCCTTGGATTCCAGTTTCTATTTTGTCTTTGATTGTCATACAGTCTATTTTGCCTTTGGTTGTTATTTACATTGTTTGGTTGATAATTACGAAAGTGTGCTTGGGTGTGAGAATTTCTCTGATTGGCAAGATTTTGAACAGATTTCTGAAGTGTATCAATACTTTTACTGATATTAGCCATTCGCTGTTCTATTGTATTTTGACCAGATGTCAAGTGACCTTGACCTTCTTGTTCTACCTTACCAACTAATCTTGTTCTGTGTTTGTCTGCAATTCTATGAGCTTCCATTCTTACAGCAATCTTTTCGGCCTCTGCTAGTGTTGTGGGACCCACTTCACGCAGTCTTAATCTGATCTCAGTCTCGGGTAATGCATCAATAAAGTGATCAACCGCTAAGGCCTCCACGACATCCAAAGAGACTTTCGGATATGCTTGTCTGGTGAGTTTTCGAACCGATTGTGCAAGTTCAGCGGTGGTTTCACCTTTTCCCTTCACTCTAGATTTCAGTTGTGATCTGAATACTTCTGCTCTGTTCTCAGAGCCATACCTCTCTGTCAGTTTTTGTACAAGACTCTTATAGTCACGACGCTGTTCAGCATTAAGTTCGTTAAGTAGAGCTCTAGCAGCTCCAGTTAAGCTGTTCGCTAGATATAGTGACCTTGCTTTATAATCCCACCCGTTTATCTCGGAAGTAATCTCAAACTGTGTTAAAAAGTCCTCAAAATCATCACTTCCGGTGTACGTTTGTGGTTTAAGCCTTTCATAGTTGTTTGGTCTTGTCTGTGATGTGGAGCTAGCTGAAGCATCAGAATTTGAGCTTGCCCCATGCAGGCTGAACTCAACTGTTGCTTGCGCTTGTTGATTGTTTGTATTATCGGTACTAATAACAGATCGTGTGTTAGGTATGTTACAAGTCTGCATATTTCTGTCTGCATTAAGCTGCATAGGAGTGCTATTTCTAACTTGAGAAATGTCCTGATTATTGTTCTGATTTCTCAAATGCATTTGTATGTTCTGTATTTGCCTGTCAAATTCGGTAAATTTTTGCTGCATTTGTTCCTCCATGCTGAGGATTGTCTCTTTAACCTGACTTGCAATTGATCCCATTTCATCTTTTAATTCATTCTCAAGCCGCGAGAACTTTTGGGTATTATCAGGTTCATTTGAACCTACAGATTCATTATCACTATCCCCATCGTGCTGCTCAAAAGGCAGCAAGACTGGTGACTGTCTTGCCTCGTCTTCGGCCATTATGCAAATAATTTCTAATGTAACTGTTTTTCAAGTCCTGTCACAACTACCATACACCAAGATATAACCGTAAATTTATTTTCTACTTGCAGGACTGGTGAATGCTAACAATACCAATACAAGAGGTATCCAAGTACAATAAGTATCAAGTATAGGACTAAAAACGGTCACAAGAGTTCTGGACAAACTGAAGTGCAACCACGGAGGGAAAAAAAAGTTTCAAAGCTGAAATATTTTCATTTGTTGTTTGCTTTATTTATCAATAAACTGAAAAGAAAAATAATATATATATATATAACAATATGTTTTGTTCTTTTATAACACCCTTAGTTTTGTAACGGCATAATTGCAACTGCTGAAGTCATTAGCTTTTAACAAATATGCCAGAGCATTCATGTATAGTCAGTGCAAGTGCAACAGGCCTTTTCAATGCTTATTCATACCCATCAATATACATTGTTTCATCATAGCAAGCAGATTTGCAAGGTGTATCCCACTGTTCTGACACCAAACTGTAGCCCTCGCCCTACGCGCTCGTCAGGATATATTTCATAAGCATGTATGTATGTATTTATGTATGTAAGTATGTATGTATGTATGTATAGCGCTCACCCTTCACGCTCGTCAGAAATTTCATGTATGTGTGTATGTATGTATGGTTGACACTCGTCCTACGCACTCGTCAGGATTTTATAGGCCAAAGGGTTAATATGGGGAAGAGGGCCACAAGGTTGTGAGTCCGCTTGGTGCTGGATGGAAGTGATATCAGGACTTGAAAATACAATGAACTACTTGGTAAACGTTTATAACTTTACCCAGTTCAACTCAACTATGCAAACATCAGAGCACGAACAGAAGAGACGAAACACAGGCAATGACAGTCTTACAATTCAAATCCACAGTGCAGTCACCTTCATTACCACAGATAGTATAAGAAATAATGGTACTGTAGATTCTAACATGAGCCTCTGCAATAACATTACTAAATGAGTGATAAACGGCGCCACGTATATTGAGACAACACAGTGGAATGAAGATGAACTACCCTATCAATATAAGTTTCATATATAAGTATGTATGTAGATATTAGTATATGCCTCCAAGGTGCAACAGGGACGCTGAGAGCATTCACCATCAGTACCTTATTAAGCTATCCGGACAGGTTGAAGCACTGAATGCTAGAAAGGTGAATGAGTGGGAGGGGAAGGGTAAACAATGTCTTATTTAACTAAAATAAAAATGTATTAACCTCTCCAAAAACACTATTGTATCTCTGATATGTTGACATTGTCAGGGAATGGTTCACAGTCTTGAATAGTTTGACTTTAACTGGCGTAAATGGGGTAGAATGTAGACTAGATCTGTATAATGTAGATGAATAGCTTTGTAGAGTATGCAGCTGAAATGGCAGATGAAGCTTTCCAGAATGGTTCCAGGAAACAGTCCGGATCAGTTAGTGTTCCGGAATGGTTCAAGGAATCCGTTAAGAACAGTAATATTCCAGAATGGTTCAGGGAAACAGTCAAGAACAGTTAATATCCCAGAAAGGTTCCCCAAAACAGTCAGGAATAATTAGTATTCCGGAATGGTTCAATCAAACAGTCAGGAATAGTTAGTTGTTTACAGGGAAGCAACTTCACCGGGTCCGTATACTAAGATACATCAGACCCGAACAAGATCAGCAGTTCGCTGGGCCTTATATAGGCTCTGCTGCGCGTGAACCGTGATGTCATAAATGGCATATGACGATACAAAAATAAGCACGTGACTGTCAGGTGATCCACGCGGAACACTCGGTACTGTAATGCTGAACGGTGAGAACCGAGTGATCCCGAACGGATTAAAATGGAAGACGCCATTGCTGAAATCACAATCCACCGCTTCAGAAAAATAAATGGACATGTAAGCTGCAAAATGATATTTAAGAAAAAGTTATCTATGGAAGCTTGTGCAGATACAATGAAAGATTGGATTCAGGATAATTAGCGGCGAAGGTAACTTGGCATTATAAATTAATGAGGGTGAATTGGATTATAAATTAATGAGGGTGAATTGGGTCGAGACGTTGACCTTATTACGAGGTCAGTTGTACATGAAGGTAAACATAAGAGAGCACGGAAAATGAAATAAGCTGCTCTAGATCAAAAGTGGGGTCGGAATCGAAATTACTGCTACAGGTAGATATACAAGGAAATCCCTCAAAGAACCGTAATAATGTCTTTGACAGAAAAAAAAGGAAATGGTGAATCTCATGCCCGTCTCCCGTTGACCTAAATTCAAACTGGAATCGCTATTTTGCGGGCATGCGGGCTGCGGGCATGCGGGCTGCGGGCATGCAGGCCACAGGTTGTATAATAATAGTATATGTTAAGCCAAAAATTGGTAATCAATGTTATTTTTCTTATTACCCCCCTCCCCCCTGCCGCCTACTCCAATAAAAAAGGAAAGAAAGAACAATGTACAATTATTAATACCATGTGCATTGTAGTAAAGAATCTATATGCACTATAAGTGCAACTATCTGAGCCTCTGAACAGCCTGTACAGCCTTGCAACCTAATCAAAGCTTGTGCCTGACAAAACTGGCAAGATCTCTAATCAGACTTGGCAACTATGCAGGTCCCAGGCTGGGTCTTTGCAGAGGGGGTTGGGGGTTGGTGGGGACACAAGGATATCATAAGATACATATATTTTCTCATGACACAGCTTATCTGGCACTCAGGACCAAAACAAAGTTCAAGATGCTGACAGGTGAAAAAAGGCAGAGCTGCAATAATTTAACTTAATTTGAAAGATTTGTCTTGATGAACCAGTCAATAGGCCAGGCTTATTGAATAATTTGTTTTGCAGTTGCCAGCCTATGAATGTTCTTGGGAGTAGATAGGCAAAAATATTTTCCTTTCTTAAAATACAATTCCATGAGAAAAAAAAGTTCAGTACATGTACCAGTAAGTATCCTAAAAACTGGAAAAAGAAAAAAAAAAAAAAAAAAACATCTGGAGGTGCAATGAAATATGTATGCAATAAACAGTGAAGACACTGATCAGACTCTCCATAGCTGTTTTTCCATTGGTCCTGATATAAAATGAAATATAGTAAGGTACAAAGAAAGAAGAACAAAGGACTCTGCCCAGTGATACAATTTTTTGTTTTGTCTTATTATGGGAGGAATCGGGGTAGGTGTTAGTAGGCAATTACAAACAAACAAAAAATGCTTTCGACCTTAACAACATTTCCACTGTTTGAAGCAAAACACTATAAAAAAAATGTTCAAGAATATAAAAATATGGTTTAAAAGGATTTTTCCCCCTTAAACCTCCACTTCCTTACGTATGCTGTTAAAGCTGAAGGAAAGATTGCTGTAAACATACTGCAGTTTTTCTTTTGCTATCTCATTTTTCTGGTCTTGTTAAGTCATCATTTTCTTTTGCAATTTTGAAAGAAAAAGATAATGCAATTATAATGGACAATTTTACAATCTAACATTGTAAATAGTACCTTGTGCTTTAATAATAAAAGCATCGCAAACACTGCATGATACCCCGCCACTGTGGGGCAGTATAACTCAGAGCAAAGATGTATGGAACGGTATTTAGGTAAAAAGTAAAATGTGAATGATGAACATTCTAATATGCGAATCTGGCCTTGCATTTTGCAATATTAATGTTCCATTATGTAATGTACACTATGCAGCTTGTATGATGCAGTTTTAACCTTTCTTTCCGTAATATTTTAATCTGCATAGCCTTATGTGCAAGTTATTGCCCGGCATTGCACAATCAGGACTCTGTTCTTATCATTACATTATGAAGCTTCAATACTCGCTTTTTTGGAAATCGTCACACGGTTTTCAGTTTATAACAATCCCTGTTAAGTAGGCAATATCCAGTATTCTGGCTGATAGTTATCTTTTTCATCGAAATGAGGAAAAGTCATAATCTCGCTTTGGCTGCAGGTTTCATCATTACGTTCGAAATCCCATTGTGCAACTTGCAGTTCTAATTTTGAAGTACGGTGGCGCTAGTATCGCACTCGTAATTTTCCGTTAATGATCGCATTTTTTCCCGTCAGAGACGAAGCGCATCGGTGATTCGGAGCAGCTAAGTCAGATAACTGAGCAGTGTTATCGAGCATAAATTGTATTACGTAGCATATTAGGCATAGTATGTCATCAGATAGTTAATCGAGGTCAAATGTGGCAGTATACAGCGCATCTGTAGTAGCTCTAGATAAAATGATTATCCACCAAAATCTGTCTTTTCCATGAAACATTTGCTGTTGCACATTTATGAAATACCTCGGCGAGATATAATAATTATCATAATCACCTCACTGAGGCAATTTTACCCTTAGTATTTGGAATCCATACGGACAGAAAGTAGAAAATCTTTATTTGGATATCACACTTATCTGGAGCCATGACATGGTGAGGGTCCTCAGCTGTTAAGGCTATTCTAATGAAATATCATTTGCTGAGAAATGTCGTTAGAAATATTCTGAAATTAAGTAAATATTTTATTTGACAAATATGGAGCATAACAGTTTCATATTGGAGACTTTGTATCAAACTCTGCTCCAGGAACTTAAACTGCACATGTTCAGGCCCAGCGTCACTAATGTTGCCGTCGCAGTGACGCTACTTCGACATTATCTGTATTTATTTGACAGATCAAAAAAATTATTTCAAAAATAAATAAACGCCAGACGCACGGAAAGTACTTATGCTCTCGCATACCCTTACCATACTTTTTAACTGTGGTTGTTCAGAATCAATTACTCATGTAAAAGCATTCATGTATAAGACATAAGACGTAAATAGGGGCCTAGGCTACTTTAAAGGCAGCAATACTCTGGAGGTGCACCGCCTATTTTCATTACCTTTGCTTTCGCGCTCCTATTTTCTACTGCCTTGAAAAGACGCTTGCAAATATAAACAGTCCGTAAATAGTCGTTGTCATTCACGGAAATGACCAGGCTTTTACTCGAGATCTGGTACAGTCGTGGGGAAATAGCGTAAACGATTAGAGCCAAACTTTCTAAATGAATGCCGCGTTTGAGAGTTTTCATTTTTAGCACTGGAACAGGGTAAATAGCATTCAGACTTCGAGACTTTACCACGGTGCGTGTCAGAAGCTTCACAGGACATACTGTTCAAGTTAAATCCTACATAATGAAAGGTTCAAACAGCAAATTACAAATCAGAATACGGTAAAAAAAAATGGCTACGCAGTGCATAGTTCAAAACGCAAAATACAAGTTCTATAGTTTACATTTGTAGTTAGACACTCCATAATGAAAGGTTAAGATTACAAAATACAATGTCAGACTTGCATATTAGAATGTGCATCATACAAGCTACATAGTGTACATTACATAATGGAACGTTAATACTGCAAAATGCAATGCCAGAATGGCATATTAGAATGTGCATCATACAAGCTACGTAGTGTACATTACATAATGGAACGTTAATACTGCAAAATGCAATGCCAGAATCGCATATTAGAATGTGCATCAAGCACATTTTAATTTTTACCTAAATACTGTTCCATAAAGATGACTAAGTTTTGATAAAAGTTAATTTGGTTTAAACAATAGTCTATCCAAGAATAGACAATACAAGCACTAATGTCAGAAACTTACTAATTATTTGTCTGAAGCATGCGAAGTGAATTTTGCAGAAGAGTCAAGGGCAAATAACTCTTGTACAAAAGCAACCAGAGTTGTGGCTTTTGTGCTAGTGTGTAACCTTTGATCCTTTATATATACATGAAGTTCCATTCAGATAGTTCCAGAACTAAAAAAAACTAAGAGCCAAAAACCAATTTTCAGAAACTGAAAAGGGCTATAACTCTGTCATTAATTAACAAATTTCACTCATTCACAATCCCATATTACTTATTCCCAATACTAATATATTAGGAATAAAAATGAAATTCATGAAGAAATACTTTAGTAATTGGTCATGCCCATGATCTTAAGGTCAAGGTCACAGACTTTGAAAGTTTAGAAATAAAGTATTATGTTAAAGTTTTTAAAGAGCTCATATTTTACAAACCGTATGATGGATTTGCTTCATATTTGTTATGATGATAGATATAATGGTCCAGAGTTTCTTTCAGCAATACACCAGCCCATGCCCATAATCTTAAGGTCAAGGTTACAGACTTTGAAATTTTACAAATAAAGTTTTACGTTAAAGTTTTTAAAGAGCTCATACTTTCCAAACCAAATTATGGATGTGATTCAGATTTTGCATGATGACAGATAGAGGTCCAAAGTTTTATCGCGCAATACCCTGTCTATGCCCATGCATTTAAGGTAAAGGTCACAGACTGAAATTTCATGTTTTAAGATTTTTTAGAGCTCATAATTTCAAAACTATATGATTGATTTGGTTTATATTCAGTATGATGATGGTTATAGGTCCAGAGTTTTTATTCAGCTATACACCCACCTCTGACTATGGCTGTAAGGTCAAGATCACAGACAAATTTTACACTAAAGTTTTACGTTAAAACTTTTTAAAAGCTCAAATTTCAAAACCATATGATAGATTTCAATTTGGTTCATGTTCAGTCTGATGATAGATATGGGTCCAAAGTTTTATTCAGCAGCACAATGACAATTATGATCTTAAAGCCCCCCTTCCTCCCCCTCCCCCCTCTCCAATAAGCCAAAGAGGTATTTAGCCCTTACATCCAGGCGAGCATTTGCTGTCTGCTGACAGCTCTTGTTAGTAAACTTTCATAGGTTTAATTTGTCTGAAAGTTTTTTCATAGAATGATAAACCTTGTAAAATTAGTGTTTGCATTGTTTCATTCAGCTATATCTGGGCAGTATTTTGACAAAATATACCTTTAAGATGATTTGCGATAAGTCAAGTCATATCAGACTGTTCATCTGTGCAGGCTAATCAGAGCAGAGTTTTTGATGATGGCATACAGTAGCTACTTGGCCTGGCTATCCACAGAGCATACAAGTAAGACTGATCCGTATTTCCTTAAGTGCATGTCACATGTTTCCAAGGGGACACTTTCTCATGAAGTGGCCAGTAAAAGCCACATGTCCTGATAATAACCTATTCCAAAGAATTATGGCATTGCTATCTTGCTATCTATCAGTTTCATACACACATACATGTGCATGTATTCAATGATCATATTCTGTTGATGTATTATACACAAAACAAAAAAAAAAAAGTATAAATTTAATCATTTCAGTTTTCTTGTGTAATGACCTTATTACAAGGCAGCAGTCATATATGGCCCGCAGCCCGCAACCCGCAACCTGCAGCCCGCAACCCGCAGCCCGCAGAATAGTCAATTTGAATTCAAACAGATTGTACATGCATGTAAACAAACATTCATACACGTGGAACATACATATCAGAACAGGACAGGCTGGGCAGGGTCGCTACATTATATTGAACGACCTGTATTTCACAATGGTATATCCTTCTGCAGACTTTCAATAAAATCAATGCATCCCTGTAAACGTTATTGATCGGAAACCAATATCACAACACCAACAAAAATTCAGTTGAAAAAGGGCCATAACTCAGCCAAAATTTGGCGGATGATTACCAATATCGAATTTGACCTGTATTTTACAGTGATATAAAGTTCTGCAAAGTTTGAATGAAATCAATGCATCCCTCTAAAAGTTATAGAGAGGAAACAAACAAAAAAAAATAAGTCAAAATAGGGCCATAACTCAGCCTAAATTTGGCGGATGATTACCAATATCGAATTTGACCTGTATTTTACAGTGATATAAAGCTCTGCAAAGTTTGAATGAAATCAAAGCATCCCTTCAAAAGTTACTGAGCGGAAACGAACAACAAAAACTTAAGTTGAAATAAGGCCATAGCTCAGCCAAAATTTGGTGGATGATTACCAATATCAAACTTGACCTGTATTTTATAGCGATATAAGTTCTGCAAAATTTGAATGAAATCAATACATCCCTTCAAAAGTTACTTAACGAAAACGAAAAGTGTGATGACGATACCGACACGAAGACGCCGACGACGGACAACATGATCCCTATGTGTCTGCCATGCTATGCAGGCGACACAAAAAACCTCCAAAGAAATCATTGGTATGACTAGTAGAACTGTGTGACTTTTCCATTGCTGAGTCATCTGTCCTTGGTACTTAAGTCTGTATATCAGAGTTTGTGAAGTACCATACCGCTACTGTTTTGTTAGACCTTCATGAAACTTCACAGGAATGATCAGCACGATAACTAGAAGGCATTTTATTTTCGTCGCATGATTATCTGCACCCCAGTCTTAAGTCTGTCTGTCTCTTATTTTGTGACACAAACTACTTCTGCAGGGTTTTTTTTTTATTAAAGTTCCATGAAGCTTCATAGAAAATACAGTGAACCCTCGTTACAACGACAGCATTTGTTCCCAAAAATGTTGCCATTAAAATAAATTTGCTGTTGTAAAGAATCCTTAAAGGACAGATTGTTTTGAAAGGTAGACCTTGTTTTATTCTAATCTCCTAATAGAACATATGTTTTGGATATTTATTAGAATCGCCTCAGTGAGTGAGGGGATTCTAACAAATATCCAAAACATATGTTGCTTGAATTTTTAATGCAATATTCTTGCATAATTTTTCATTAACTGTGATATTCAATTTGTCATTATAACGAATTTTCTCGTTGTATCGAGTGTCAGTATAATAAGGGTTGACTGTATCTGCATTCCGAGCACCAAATAGGTTTCGGAATCTCATTACATCTGCATGATCCCAAGCCATTTTGTTGCCAAAGTAATGCGTGAACAAAATGTACTTATAAGGGGAACTCATATACTTTCTGAAGGCAACTCTGTCAAAACTGGTTTGTCTCCCTTCTGCAAAGAAGTCTATCAAAAAAGTTAGAAAGGGAGCATTTCTTTTCCTTTTAGAGAAGATTCCTTTCCATAAGGGACTCAACTCTGCAGGAAAGCAAACAAGAAATCACAAAAATTGTCTCCCTTGGAAAAATGGCTTAAAACCTACCAGGTGTATCAATTCTCCATAACTGGAACCCTGTATAGTATACTAACCCATTGTAGACTGAATGATCTCTCCCACACTATATATTGGAAGAATTGGAAGATTTAGATATTCCTAGAGAAAAATGGCTGAAGTGTTTGCAAACAGTGAAGACCCTGATCAGATGCTGTGTTCTGCAGCATCTGATCTGGATCTGCACTGTTTGCCAATTACATGTACCCTTTTACGGGTATCCCGACTACGAGGGCGTGTCAATAAATAACCAGCCTATCCCATTTCCAGTGGACCAAGACGGTCACGATTTTCATGCTTTGTTTCAATATACAATGTATGTTTTATACATGGGTACAAAATTGCACACGTATCGAGTCATTCTTTAATAAGATATTGAATGTCAAACATGGCTAGTAATGCAAAGGCATGCTTCTCATCTAAAGTTGAGTACCGTGCTGTAATTCGGTACTTGTATTTAAAAGGTAAAACAGGCAAGGAAATACATGGCGAGTTAGCTGATGTGTATGGGTCTTCTGCACCATCTTATGCTCAGGTTAAATTCTGGGTAGGGGAATTCAAACACGGTAGAACGTCTTTAGAAGATGAGGCCAGGACTTGACGCCCACTGGGTGCCACTGACGAAGAAATGTGTAAGAAAATTCGGGATCTGGTATTCTCTGATGGGCGAATTCAGGTGGAAGGAATAGCGCAGGCATTAGGCATTTCACATGGTAGCGTTTCAACAATCTTACATGATCGTTTAGGTATGCGCAAGCTAACAGCCCGTTGGGTCCCCACATCCCTTAGCGATGAGCAGTATGCAGCGCCTTGTTGAAGCGTTTTAGGTCAAAAGATGATTTTCTTTTGCATTTGGTGACTGTAGATGAGACTTGGGTTCATTCCAGACATTGGGTTTGAACCAGAGAATAAAGATCAGAGACGTCAGTGGGTAGGGCCTGGGTCCCCGAGGCCAAAGAAGTTCAAGACGCAACCATCTGCTGGCAAGGTGATGGCCACAGTATTTTGGGACGCAAAAGGCGTTATTATGTTGGACTTTTTACCCAAGAGAAGTACAATAACTGGAGTGTACTATGCAAACTTGTTCGACCAGCTGCGAACCGCCATCCGTGAAAAACGCCGCGGTAAACTCTCTGAAGGTGTTTTGCTGCAACAGGACAACGCGGGAGTCCACACTTGCAAAGTTGCAATGGATGCTGTAGAGCGAAACGGGTATGAATGAATACCACATCCTGCCTATTCGCCTACCTAGCTCCTCGCGACTTCTTCCTATTCCCAAACTTGAAAAAGGATATCCGTGGACTTCATTTCCGATCTGATGAAGAAGTCGTGACGGCAGTTGAGGAGTCGGGGAATGGAAAGGACCCTGACTTTTTCAGTTCGGGGCTGATGGCACTTGAACATCGTTGGTCTAAGTGCATCACACTAGAAGGCAATTACATCGAAAAAGAAGAGGTGGATCTCAACTGGAAATAAGTTAGGCTGATTACTTATTGACTCACCCTCGTACAATGGGCTAATCAACAAAGAATGCAAAAATGTTAGAAATAAAACAGTTTATTAGACTATGGTAAAAGTAACAATTGCTCGACGAACATGATGTTAGGTACATTCAAACAAGAACAAGAATTCCGCGGAAGGCGTCATCGCACCTGCTGGGGCAAAAGTCACAGGAGCCACAATCAGAACGTGGTTATTAAATAAGTTTATTTCATTCTTAGCAGTGCTTACTTGGAAAACTGGGTTGAAAAAAATGTAGACAAAGTGCCTAGTGGGGCACATATATTCTGGGCCAGTCCCATTCCCTCTAATGGCTATATCTTCAGCACTGACTTTTCGTATCATACATGATACAGCCCAATGATAATGGAACATTGACGTAAAATTTGTAAAAGTCACTGAAGCATGAAATATAGGTCAAGGTCATGGGTCAAGGTACCTGCTAATTCAGTACATCAAGGAGAAGCACAATGCAAGGTATGGTGGTTGTAGGCCTTATAGTTGAGGAGTTATCAAACATCAACGTAAAATGTGTCAAATATAGGTCAAGGTCACCGGGTCAAGGTACCTGCCAAGCCAGTGGAATGAGGTGAAGCACTATGCAAGGTTTAGTGGTTGTAGGTCTTATATTTGAGGAGATACCGAACATCAACATAAAATGTGTCAAAGTCACTGGAGTGCACAATATAGGTCAAGGTCACCAGGTCAAGGTACCTGCCAAGTCAGTACATCGAGACGAAGTCTATATAAGGTTTGGTGGTTGAAGGCCTTACAGTTGAGGACATATGGCAGGGTGACGTAAAAGGTGTAAAAGTCAATGGAGCGCGAAATATAGGTCAAGGTCACCCAGTGAAGGTACCTGCGGAGTCCGTACATTGAGGAGAAGCACTATGCAAGGTTTGATGGTTGTAGGCCTTACAGTTGAGGAGATATAACGTTGACGTAAAATGTGTAAAAGGCACTGGAGCGCAAAATATAGGTCAAGGTCACCGGGTCAAGATACCTGCCGAGTCAGTACATCTAGGAGAAGCACTATGCAAGGTTTAGTGGCTAGAGGTCTTACACTTGAGGAGATCTGGAACATTGACGTAAATTATGTCAAAGTCACTGCAGCCAAAATATAGGTCAAGGTCACCAGGTCAAGGTATCTGCCAAGTCAGTACATTGAGAAGAAGCACTTTGCAAGGTTTGATGGTTGTAGGCCTTATAGTCGAGGAGATATAGAACGTCGACGCAAAATATGTCAAAGTCACTGGAGCGCAAAATATAGGTCAAGGTCACCAGGTCAAGGTACCTGCCAAGTCAGTACATCTAGGAGAAGCACTATGCCAGGTTTGGTAGTTGTATGCCTTATAGTTGAGAAGATCTGGAACGTCAACATAAATTGTGTCAAAGTCAATGGAGCACAAAATATAGGTCAAGGTCACTGGGTCAACATACCTGCCAAGTCAGGAGGTCAGGGAGATGTGTCATGCAAGGTATGATGGTTGTTGTAGAATTGTAGTTGATTAGAATACTAACTTCGACGTAAATGTCGAACTTCGACATAACAGAACTGTTAACAGACAGACGGACGGATGAACGGACAGACGAATGGAAAAGCGGGCACCTATGTCGCAAAGTCGGGAGGTCAGGGAGATGTTTCATACAAGGTTTGATGGTTGTTTAGTTTTGTAGTTGATTAGAATACTAACTTTGACATAAATGTCGAACTTGGACATAACAGAACTGTTAACAGACGGACAGACAGACGGACGGACGAACACAGACAAATGGAAAAGTGGGCACCTATGTCGCAAAGTCAGGAGGTCGGAGAGATGTTTCATGCAAGGTTTGATGGTTGTTTAGTCTTGTAGTTGATTAAAATACTAACTTTGACATAAATGTCGAACTTCGACATAAATGTTGACAGACGGACGGATGAATGGACAGACATACGGAAAAGTGGACGCCTATGTTGCAAAGTCAGGAGGTCAGGGAGATGTTTCATGCAAGGTTTGATGGTTGTTTAGTCTTGTAGTTGATTAGAATACTAACTTTGACATAAATGTCGAACGTCGACATAAATGTTGACAGACGGACGGACGGACGGACGGACGGACGGACGGACGGAAAATCGGACGCCTATATCGCACCCTGCTACAAGCAGGTGCGATAAAAATATAGACATCATGATCCAATATTCACTTGCCTTTCTTTGCTAAAGACATCATGCATAGCTCCAGATAAGGCAATTTTTTTTCAACCAAAAATTGTTGATATATTTCTTATTTGTTATTTGTCCATAAAAACAAATGTATGTTTTTGTGGAGAAATAAGAAAAAATATTTTTCTGATACCCCTCTTATCTGGAGTTATGGTTATGTGAATACAGACAGTTTAAAATATCAATAAATTAACAGTGGAAGGAAAAATTGGTAATACATGATGATTAAATTCTAAAATGCTGAAAGAGAAAATACATGTGTAGATCTGGGTTACCCTGGTACAAAAGACAAGAAAGAGCTGCAAACAATCAAGGTGTGTGCTTAGGGACAAGGGGAACCTCAGTGCACATACTCATAGCGAAATTCCAGCTGAGCTACAGCCTACTGGTCAGTATCTTTGCTCTTCACTGACATATATACTGCAAGATTCTCATACAAAGTAGACCAACAAAGACTGTGACCTTATTGTTTAGATTTACATGCTGCTACATGTATGTGCTAGGCAGATGATTCACATAAAATGTCAAGCTTTTTCTCTGTAAAATATGAAATCAAAATGTCCTCTGCTGCAATTGTGATTCATGCTTTAAGGGTTACAGTGAATTTATGCAATAGCAAACTCATCCCATCAGAAAATATAGGTTAAATGTCACGATACATCAATAACTGACAGATCATTTTTTTTTTATTTTTTTTTTGTACAAAATCTTACATTGTAGGTTCTCACTGGAATCACATAAAAAAATCATTCTAACCCATTTTAGTCGGGAAACCCTAGAAAGGGTAACTGGCAAAAAGTGCAGACCCACGTCAGAAGCTGCAGAATGCAGCATCTGATCTGGGTCTACACTGTTTGCATTAATTACAGGAATTTCTATAAAACAGTAAAAATAAAAACTAATATTGGAAATAGACTGGTCCGGGTTTAAGGTAGAAGAGTCCACTCTATATAAATGGGCCAAATATCCCCTTTACCTTCTGGTATGGAAGTAAATACAGTGTTATCACAACTATATGCAACCCCTCAAAACACAAATGGACTTTATGATATATGAGCCAGTGCATGACAAACCTACAAAATGGTATGTGCGCCCAGCAAAGACTCAGATCAGCCTGGGCATCCGTCTTCACTTGTGCTCAATGGGTAGCTAAGGACCCAAGCATTCTTCAGGCGGTCCCCGCCTGAAGAATGCTTGGGTCCTTAGCTACCCATTGAGCACAAGTGAAGACTCCGATCAGACTGGGCGCATGCCCAGGCTGATCTGAGTCTTCGCTGGGCGCACATGCCATTTTGTAGGTTTTGTCATGCGCTGGCTCATCTTTGATCAGCACAGACTCAGATAAGCCTGTATATCAGTGCAAAATAATCTGAGTCTACATTGGTTGCAAACATCTTAAATATTTCATTAAATATTTCATTACCAAAGAGGGCAGACACTAATCAGACTGTGTGGATGT
The DNA here is from genome assembly GCA_964016985.1 of Anodontia alba. Classification (NCBI taxonomy): domain Eukaryota; kingdom Metazoa; phylum Mollusca; class Bivalvia; order Lucinida; family Lucinidae; genus Anodontia; species Anodontia alba. The sequence goes on along the minus strand of OZ024821.1, from coordinate 96,367,791 downwards.
GCAAGCTGATCATACACTACAGTGATCAAATATGTCATACAGCAGATTTATGTTTGGAGAGACTCCTATATAAGTAACAGGCTTATTTAGATTACAATAGGTAGAAATCCTGTGCCTTCCTTACTAGGCTGTTTTCTTAACCCTTAAACTGCCAATCACAACAACTGTCATCTGCTTTGTCATCTGCCTGTGATATTAAAAGTCATTTTTGCAAACAGATTTTACTACCTGTTGATGAGTCTAAATACTACTGGATAAGTGGCAAACAGTGTATAATCTGTTAGAAAGATAGGTGGCAAACAGTGTAGAACCTGATAAGATAGATAAGTGGCAAACAGTGTAGAACCTGGTTAGATAAATGGCAAACAGTGTAGAATCTGATCAAAATACTATGCTTTTGTGTTGTCTGATATGGCTTCTGTATTTGTCAAGATACCCTCTAAACAAAAGTGTGGTGGAATTTATTATGGATAGATGGAAGACCAGAACAAACATATGCAAACCAGTATCACCCTCTCACACTATTTCAAACCTGAGGTATAAAAAAATTTCTAACATTCTCCCTGAGAGAGCTACCGAAAATCTCTACAAAACATTAAACATGCCATGGCTTGTAAACACCTGAGCCCAGTTGTTCAAAGCGTCATTAGCTTAACAAGCTTGTTAGTGGTCAAAATGTTCACTGTTCTAGTAAGTACAGCATCTAATTCACAGTTATTTTTGCCGAACAAAATGTGAGTAGCTTTTGCAAATGCAAAAGCTACTCACTTATTTTCAGCAAAAATATTAGCATATATGCCATATTTGATGATCAAAGTTTTAACGATACGTTAACTAATGACATTGTTAGTTTTGAAAAACTAGGCCCTGTCTTATGACAAACATAAATAAAGAGGGTCCAGATCAGTCTCAACAACAACGACACCTGGCCCTGAGGTTATAAAGCTTTTTTCATACTCGACAGCTGAGCATGAAATTTGTCATGCTAATAGATTTCAAATTAATGACAATAGCAAATTCTTACTTGTTAAACATAGCTGAGCATGAAAATTTCTCTGCTTATAAATACGAAAATGGCATTTTCATATTTATTAGCAGAGAAAATTTCATGCTCAGCTGAGTTGAGCATGAAAAATGTTTTATAACCTCAAGGTCTGGTCAAGGCCAGTGTTCTCTATTCCTGGTAATGTTTCTACCATATTTATTCCAGAAAAAAAAAAGATTTGGCATTGCATGCAAACTGTCTCCTAAGGAGAGCATTTTATAGAAATACCAAATCCTATTTTCTAGAAGAAAAAACAATAATAACAAAGTATTTCAAAAGTCAATTGCTCAAATTTATACCCAGGATTATTGAATGTATACATCTAAAGAACATCTGCTGACTGGTCTGATCCTTTAAAATTTATACATGAATTAACCTTTAAAGAGCCTAACAAAATTGTAGCAGACGACAATCTGTTTGTTTTTTTTTGTTGTTGTTGTTTTTTTATAAATCATTTTTCAAAGGCTAGACATTTCATGTGGACTGTCTGTCTTGCAGATGACATTCTAATTTTTTTTTTTTTTTTATTTTTCAGAGAAAACAAGTCTTGACATTGTTATCTCTGAAAAATAAAAAAAAAAAAAGTCAAGACTTGTTTTCTCTGAAAAATAAAAAAATATATATATATAAATGTTGTCCGTTGCAGTTGTGATTGGTGCTTTAAGGGTTAAAGGTTTTGTTGCACAGCAGCCCAAAAACAACTGGTCTCACTCATATGATGCATACCTTACTTACCCTAGGTATTGGGACACCTTAACTCCTTACCATACTTGTCCTAAAACTTGAAAAAGTCTATTTTACTGCCAGATGATGTGTCTAAAATAGTGCCGGATGAGTAGCAAACAGTGTAGACCCATTTTAGATGCAACATTCTGTGGTGTCTGATTTGAGTCTATACCGTCTGCTCAGGTATGTCTGTCCCAATACTTAGGGTTATTACTGTACATCTGAGTTTGAAGTTTTACTGCCCAGTCAACACTGTTAAGGTCATGTTAAGCTGGTCAGTTAACCTAATCAAACTTTCCCTTGGCAAGCTTAGTCCGATAAGCAGTTAACAAGTTCTTGTGCACATACTTTTGCCAGTAACTGATGACTGCCCTTCTTGAATCAGCATAAGGAGGAGAATGACTAAGGAAATGATTTCATGATCAATCTCCAAATAAGTTATGGGACCAGGCTGGGATTTAAACTTATGATCCTTAGATCTACAGTAAGATTCACTACTGACTGTCAGCAGACAATGAAGGTCCTGATCAGACAGTGAATGTGCAGACTGAATCTGGCCTTCCTAAACTGAAACTCAACAGCAGATAAAGTGAGTAAGCAGAAGAGAATTTTTTTTAGTTTTCCAGTAAAACAATTTTGAGTACTTTTTCAGTACTGCCATAATTCTAATAAGTACCTACATGTTTTGATGTAAAAATATCAAGGGTAGCAATTTTGTAAAAGAGAACTTGCACCAGCATGGAAGTAAGACCCTGTTGTGCACCAGTAGAGAAAGAAGACCCTGTTGTGCACCAGCAGGGAAAGAAGACCCTGTTGAGCTTGTTTGGCCTAGTTAAGACACATAGGGCTAGCATGGGTGGGAGCGGCAACATGTTATTGAAATACCTCTTCTCCCATCATTTCTTTTCTTATTTAATGAAGATGAGAGATTGGTAAGTCCCTGCATTCTGGCAAAAATAAATTGATTATATAAAGAATGACCCTTGAAAGTAATGAACACACACAAAGACAAAAATATACAATGTTTGATTGAAGTAGCAAAAGCTTGAAGTTATAATCAAAATTTTATTCTACAAAGGTTATCTTCCTTTGCCCTGTACTGTATAAAATCAGGGTCTTACTTCCATGCTGGTGCAAGTTCTCTTTTACAAAATTGCTACTTAAACAAATTTTGCTAAGACAATGAAACAAAATGGCCACTGGTCACAGAACACACAAACTGGGTAGACAATCATCAAAAGATCATAACTGCCAAAAATATGGTTCACATCACTTCATGTGTTATGGAGAAAATGCAATTTAACCATTTTCCCATTACAAGTCTATAAGACCTTTCAGTTGTCATAGCAACCAAATAAAAAGGCAGATCACCATAATTTGGGCAATTTTTAAATCCCCCTGCCCAAGCAACATTCATATCTAATTAGGTATAAATGGCTTCAGTGGCTTTTGAGGAGTTGTCATTTTAAACTGTTAATGGACAGATAGAAAAACAGACTATGACCAAAATGTGATAACTATAGCTCATCCTGAGCATAGCTCAGGTGAGCTAACAACAACTAGAAATGTGAGTTTGTAAAACTGAATGCCCCCAACTATATGATTGTCCCAACAATAAAAGCCATATATGAAAAGGGACATATTTCTCCTTAAATAGCTCCTTTTTTTTCTTCAAAAATTAGTTTAGGTGATCTACTCCTCAGCCCTAAAAAGTCTGCCAAATGCTTAATAATACTTTCTGAAATATCATGCACACAAGGTAGAGTAAAACAAATGAATGAGCAAAGCAAAAACAATATGCCCCCTCAACTTTTTTGAAGTTGGGGGCATAACAAAAACAAATACCCTAAGAAATAACTATTGCCATATTTGGAACAATATCATAACACACACCAGTTTTAACATCTTTGCTGTATGATCATGGTCTTCACTATTTAATCTGCTGTTTAGGTCCTGACCAGACTGTAGTACAATTTACATCACTTTAAACCAACAAAAATCACAATTCTCTGTCAAAAATTCTAAAAAATATTTACAATAAAAGCTTTGTAAAACTGACATCATCTTTGGAACTTCTTATGCAATCTCATTCAGGAATTTACAAAAAAAAAAAAAAAAAAAAAAAAAAGGCAACTATCATGAACATAAAAAAGGCAAATATCATGATTAGAGAAGAATACTTCATATAACAGTGGTGAATGTAAGAAAATAAAACATTTTGTACCTAATTCAAAAAGAAAAAAAAACAATGACCTATATCTTAACAAAAATGAGCAGTCATATATAAAGGGTGCGCTGATCACAAATGCAGACGACAACATTTTTATTTTCAGAGAAAAAATGGACTTGACATTTCATGTGAATTTTTTTTTTTTTTTTTTTTTTGAGGAAATAAGGCTGACATTTCATGTGAACTGTCTGCACAGCAGACAATTCACATTAAATGTTACCTTATTTTCTCAAAAAAAAAAAAAAAAGAGACTGCCATCTGCAGCATATTTGCTTGGTACTTCACAGGTTAATATTATAAAAGATTATACAAGGCCTACATTAGCCTGTGTCTCTGCACAACTTTATCAGTCTTGCCTTTTTGCCATCATATTCAAAGACTAAGTAGGTAAACAGCAATGGACAAGCTATCTTGTATGTCACTGTTTCCTATTCATTTACCAACACTGATTCCTATGCATTTACCAACACTGTTTCCTATGCATTTAACAACATTTTTGCATGATATTTCAAAGATAAAATGTGTGATAAATGAAGGACTATTTTATTAAATCAAAATCATGATCTATGTTTTTATATTTTTGTTTTTATATTTTTGTTTATCATGAAGAATAAAGATTAAATGGAAGTGGCAATACAAGACATCATACACAAAAATTAAACCAATCTAAGGAAGGGTTTTATCAAATATCAACATCTCTACAGATGTTGTAAAATCTCACCATCATTTTCAACAATACTGGGACACAGAACCACATTCATCCTAAATACCTGGACACCTAAGCTCCTCACCATGACTGTCCTAAAATTTTAATCATGGTCCTGCTGGTCCCAATATCCCCTGCCTTTGCAAATAGTGTAGATCCAGATCAGCTGGCTTCTGAAGAAGCCAGCTGATCTAGATCTGCACTATTTGTCATTCAGTATCTAAATTTGTATCAACAATTTGGATCAGGTAATCTGATTGGCTGACATTTAGAAGTGGGCATTGCATCTTGATTTATTCAGCATGACAAGTATAAACAAATCCACTTTAACTACCTATTGCTGTGTCTGAAAGCTACTAGATAAGCAGTAAACAGTGCTGCAGATAAGATGCCATATTCTGCAGCACCTGATCTGGGTCTATATTGTTTGTTCAGGCATGCCTGTCTTAACACTAAAGGCAAACATCACAGCTCCAAATAATAAGGGATATTTACATAATAACCTTCTTATTTTTCCATGAAACCATATGTTGTGGGCACTCATATGCCACCAGCATATGTTTTTATAGAAATAAGAAAAATATCAGTACTTTTGTTTGAAAAAAAAAAAACTTACCTAGAGCTATGCAAATACGGTAATTCCTTCCCATACCTATCCTTACCCCTTAAACTGCCAATCACAACAATGGTCGTCTGCTTTGTCATCTGCTTGTGATTTTAAAAATCATTTTTGCAAACAGTGTGGACCCAGATCAGACTGCTCCACAGATCAGACTGCTCCTCTAGGAGCAGTCTGATCAGGATCCATACTGTTTGCCTGTATGCAGAAATAGATTTGAAAAGTTTGCAAGAATATTCAGCATACGGCATAAACAGACGACATTTTCAGATGCAGGTTTTCTTGACATTTTAAGGGTTAAGTTTGAACGAGTTTATCTGATAATGTATCTTAATGTTCTATCTGAATGGCAAACCATATAAACCTTGATCAAACTACCCCTAAATTTTGTGTGTGTATGTTTTTTTTCCTAATACTTGTATCTACTCTTGTAATAAAAATTAAATATATGTGCAGTATTGTACACATATTTAACCCAATAATTCCGAGTGAACTCATTTACCTTAACTCTTTGGACAGGTCCATTTTCATTAGAAGGGATGTACTGCACACAGTTAACCCATTCATGCCGAGTGAACTCATCTACCTTAACTCTTTGGACAGGTCCATTTCCATTAGAAGGGGTGTCTGGTTAGTTTCTATTATTACCATGTTTATAGAAATTCCTGTATTTTATTGCAAACAGTGAAGACCCTGATCAGATGCTGCTTTTAAGGCCATCTGATCTGGGTCTACAATGTTTGCCAATGTCCCTTTTATGGGACGCTAAGCATACATGGGTTAATTTTTACTGCAGGTGCAGAGATGAATGTATATAAGATGCTTTTTATTTTCTTTTTTTTTCTTCCAAAACATATTCTTTTCTTGTTTTTTCTATGAAAACATATGTTGTTGGGCTCATTAGAACCTCAGCAAGGCACTTCTAATGAGTACCCATATAAAAATTGAGTTTTCATGGAAAAATAAAAATACACTTCAACCTCTGTATAACATGTTTCGTTATAACACGATTTTGAATATAAAATGGTTCAAAGACGGATCCCAAAAATGTATAGATTATATTGAAAAATGACCATAATCTATACATTTTTGTTTGGATATAACACGGTTGTTTAACTAACAAGGTTTACGCTAGGGACCCCAACAACAGTGTTATAAAGAGGTTGTGGTGTATATATCTGGCAACCAAGTCTTATCTGGATATAGGCAGTCAACAAAACAAGAAATAGCTAAACCATAAATAAACAAACAAAAAAACAAACAACAGACAAACCTTCCAAATGATCAAGCCATGAGAAAAAAAAGTACTATGTCCAAAGTAAACACCAACTACCCAAACCAGCTTGACTATCAAATCAGTCTAATCATGTGCTTCACTATTTCAACAACTCAGGGAAATCCAACATGTACATTAGTGCCAGCCCTTGTACCCACTTGCGGTAAATGTCCTAAAATTTCGAACACTCAATTCAATACTTTTTTGGCCTAAATTTTGCTTTTTATGCAGTTGTTTCTTAACTTACTGGATTTTAGGAGGAGTCTGATCTGGATCTGCACTGTTTGCATATGCCATTCTGTCTTAGGACATTTACCATACACTTTAATATTTAAACACTTTTACTCTCTACACCACACTTATCCTAAAATTTGAACGCAACCATGTGGCTACCCAGCGGTGTGTCTAATAAGTACTGTCAGAACTGCAAACAGTGCAGACCCTGCTCCTTAAGGAACAGTTTGGTCTGGGCCAAAACAATTTGCACAGGCCTACAGTATTTAAGAGGAATAGATGTACAGTCAAATCTCTTTATCTTGAAGTTCAAGGGACTCTCTGAAATACTTTGAGATATCCATACCTCGAATATCAGATTTGCAGAACTGAGGGAAAAATAGAAAACCACATTTAACAAATGAATATGTAATTTGATTCCTAAGTTGGAGATATATTGAAAACAATTGTGGTAAAGAGGAGAAATTGCTCCACAATATTAATACCTGTTTTTAGATTTCCAATTCAAAAACAGAACCAGATTTTTACTTCAAAATAAGCAGTTATTCAGGATAGGAAAAGTCGACTGTACTTTCAGGGGAACCAATTCTGTCAAAATGGTGTCAATTCGTTTCTTTGAGGACCTCTTCAGAAGTAATTTGGTGTGCAGAAAAGCAAACACCTTCAAAAGTTGTCTCCCTTGTACAAAAATAGCAGAAAATCTACTAAGTGTACCAAGTCCCCTTAAATCTTGCAATTACAAACCATATAATCTACAACTGACATATTGTACTTACTTAAGTTTACTGATATCTAATTTTGACATTTTCTTTGTATTCAAATTTTCAGAGGTTAATACTTACCATGTTATGGGCAAATTCAGCAGACGATAAACTGATGACACTTTTCTTATTGTCCTAGAAAATAGGATCTGACACTTAGGAGACAATTTGAATGAAATGTTAAAGTTTATTTTCTGGGAAAATACGAAAAATATTTCAAAATGTCATCTGCTGAAGCTTTTATCCAGTGTGAAAAGTGTTAATTAATTTGTCGTTTTGCATTTGATTTGCAGTTCAATATTCCAATTGGTAAATTTTCCACCATTTTTGTTTTACGGCAAGACAGCTTTTTGCGACTTTCTGTTTGCTTCTGGCAGATCGAACCCCTTCTGAAAAGAAGACTACTGAATTAACTGCCTCCTTTTGTCAAACTGGTTACTTTCTTTTGTCACAATGGCGTGGAAAGCCAACTGACCCAGTTACATCAAGTGGACTCTTCTACCACAACTCTTTGAACCAGTCTATTTCCAAGAACAGGATATCTAGTAAGTTTTTATCATTACTATGTTTTATAGAAATTCCTGTAATTAATGCAAACGTTCTGCATTCTGCAGCATCTGATCTGGGTCTGCACTGTTTGCCAATTATCCTTTTAGGGTTTCCAGACAAAAAATGGGTTAGTTTTGTTTTTCATTCTTTTTTTTTTTTTTGTTATTTTTTTTTTAATTTTTAAAATATTTTTCATATCTGCATACCCTTCCTTGCTGTATTGCTGCGTTCAGTTGGTATTCATAGAGATGTATATATAAATAAACAATACAAGATGCTCTAAGGAGGTAAAATGGAGAAATCTGCCATTGTAATACTAAGATCTAGTGCTGCATAAAGTCTTGATGAGTCAAAGGTCACGGAGTAGACTGGGCTGTTCTTTGGTCCCAGGTAATACAGCTGAAATAAGAAAACAAACTACTGAAATAAGAAAAACAAACTGATGTACCACTGTTTAATAAAATATTACTGAACTTTTGTCATATAAAAGCAAAATATCCAAGTAGGAATCAGATAATACTATTATTGACAAATAAAGTCTTTAACCCTTGTTCTGCTGAATAAATTAAGATGCCACACCTACTTCTAATTCTCAGCCAATCAGATTACTTGATCTGGATTGTTGCTATAAATTCACATACTGAATGGCGAACAGTGTAGATCCAGATCAGTTGGCTTCTGAAGAAGCCAACTGATCTGGATCTACACTGTTTGCAAAGGCAGGGTATATCCGGGTTCAGCAGGACAAGGATTAAAATACAACATAATTTACAGAGCGCAGTGTGCCTAATAGCCCTAATAAGGTGAACTGTTTTGAGTAACCTACATGTAAGTTCACAAAATAAATTAATAAGAAATATTAGATTTTTTTTCAGCAATCATATTTTTATTGCCTACATATGAAACAAAACACACTGTACAGAGTACAAATCTAACTGTATTTAGGCATCTAAAAATAGTATACATGTACATGTGCATATTATATATATTCCATTTTTCACTTGAAAGTGCAAATGAATACTAATCCAAATTTTGTTTCTTTGTATTCAGGTTTAATGCCAGTGTGCAGGGGTTTCATTAAAAGGCAGGGGATGGTGGTTTTCCCTTTCTACTGAGAAAGTTTTTCCCTGCTACTTTTGACAAATTTGCACAGGTTTTATCGCAATGACCCCAAGTATTGGGACAGATAGGCCTTTGCAAACAGTGTAGACCCAGATCAGATGCTGCATGTGGCATCGGATCAGGGTCTACACTGTTTGCCATACATACAGCAATATTTTAGACACATTAAGAGGTAATAGAATGGACTTCTTCAAAGTTTTCGACAAGTATGGTAAGGAGTTAAGATGTCCGAATACTTAGAGTAAATCGGTATACATAGAACATACAGAACCAACCGCCTACTTCGCCTTGAAACACCGGTGTGTCTCTGTTAGTCTACGTTCTATGACTGAGGCCTTCCCAGACATCTTTTTGCTATTTTTGCATTTAATGTGTATTTAAACTGCCCTTGTAAACAAGTCTGACATTTAATATAACTTGAATTGACATTTAACACTTTGCATGCTGAGTCAAATTTTCAGCAGATGACATTTTGAAATATTTTTCTTTATTTTTTTCCTAGAAAATAGGCTTTGACATTTCATGCAACTTGTCTCCTTAGCATGAAATATCAAAGTCTATTTTCTGCAAAAAATAAGATCAAATATCCATTTGCCATCTGCTGAATTTGCCCATAGCGTCCTAAGTGTAAATATAAAAGTCTACTTATATTGTTGTCTTCCAATAATTTTTGTATTCTGCAGGGGTCTAGATAAAGGTAAATAATGCCATCAGTTGTCTACAAACCTGTACAGGTTGTATTTTTCTCTTATCCCACAGTCGTAGCATACCATATCTTGATGAACCCGTTACTATGGTATTGTCTCTATCAGACTGTAGGCAATATAAAGTTGTATCAAATGGATCCTCCCACTCACATACACTGGAACAGACAAAAATAGAAATATTACAGTATGTAATGAATGCCCCAAAATGTTCCATAAATATGCAAATGCCCCATTGGCAATACTATACTTTCTTGCCTACCAGACTGGGTTTTCTGTGATTTTCACGAGAGCTGACAAATCTTACGTTACCCCGCTTATCCAACTACAGACCACTGGTATCAAGAACATGACAAATGATGCCAGTTTATGTCATGTCTGATGTTGATGGGAAGAACCTACTGTCAGTTTTCTACAAATGCCAACCTTTTGCATTTAAATGAATTTAAATCAGTTCTAATTAAACTCTAAAGCTGTTATGGATTGAGCTGAGGTTTTATGGTCCATTCAACCCATTAGGTCATGTTGAGCTGGTCAGTTTACCTAACCACATTTTTCCTGGGCAGGCTTAGTCCTCCAAAAGGTTAAAGGCAATATATTCCTCAAAAATACATATTTTATTATCCAAGAAATGTTTAATAAATTGATTTTTAGCATTGATTCCATCATAAAATGTAGTCATCTGACAGCCTGTAAAATTTCAGTTAGTATCTCATTCTTGATCTTGATAAAAAATGAAATGATTTTTTATTGTATCTCTGAATTAATGTTGGCAACGTTAATTCAGAGATATGACATAAAAGATCATTTCATTTTTTATTCTGTTCAAAAACGAGAGACTAATAGAATTTTATAAACTGTCAGATGACACATTTTATGATTGTATTAATACCATATATTAATTTATTAAACCTTTCTTGGATAAAAAAAAATTTCTATTTTTGAGGAATATGGAGCTTTTAATCAGTATTTGTGCACTTCTTTCACAAGAAACTGACAACTGCCTTTCTTGACTCAGCGAAAGGGAGAAAATGACCGTAGAAAATATTTCATGATCAATCTCCACAACAGAATGTTGCTGGACCAGGGGGGATCAGGGGGGATCAAACTGGCAGCCTCCTGAACACCAGTCGGATGCTCATCCAACTGATCTCCCGAGGCTGGCAAACTCTAAAGCTGTATCATATCAAAAGATATGCAGGAAAAAGAATCTATCTATCTATGGGTGTTTTATGTAGTGTGAAATATCCATCCCTCAGGATAACTGTTGGGTATCACTCGGCAAGCCCGACATTTAATATGAAACTTGAACTGACATTAAACTCTTTGCATGCTGGGTAAAATTTTCAGCAGACAACATTTTGAAACATTTGTTTTTTCCCAGAAAAAAAAGCTCTGACATTTCATGCAAATTGTCTCCTAATTAGGAGACAATTTGTTTGAAATATCAAAGCCTATTTTCTGGGAAAAATAAGAAAAATATATCATTGATTTGTCAGCTCTGAATTGTCTATAGCATCCTAAGTGTTAATATAAAAGTCTACTAATATTTTGCATTTTGCAGTGGTCTGGGTAAAGGTAAATAAAGCCAACAGATACCCTTGGAATGGATTTTTCAGTCTACACCTCACTTATAAAATATTCTTATATTCACCCCCTCACCCACCCCTCCCCCCCCCCCCCCCAAACCCCCTGCAACTATGATTATCTATTCCTTTAAAGGGGACTGATTATACTTAGATTTTCAGCCATTTTTACAGGGGAGATAGCTTTTGTGACTTCCTATTTCCTTGCCTCCCTATTGGAAGCAAATTCTTTCCTTTAAGAGTAAAGCGGTTTTGAGAAGGGTGACCAAAACAATTTTGATACAACTGCTTCCCCTGAAGTAAAACTAGAGTATTTTTGACATATGGCAGTCAGTATGTGTGAATAAAATGTATGAGATATGCTATGAGGAAAAGGGCCTCAGATATATGAGCGAACACACGACAAAACCTGTGTAAACAGCAAAGAATCTTATCAATCTGTACAACCACCCAGTATAGCAAGAGTTCTCAGTTGTCCCTCTTTGGATAGCCTGGATACTGTAGAAGGCATACGCAATCAGCAAAGTCTGATCAGACTGCATGGATGCACAGGCTGACCTGAGTCTTCCCTGATCACACAAGTCTTATACATAGCTACAGATAAGAGGGGGTATCCACATAATATTTTTCTTATTTCTCGACGAATACATATGTTGTGGGTACTCATTAGAAGCGCCTCGCCAAGGCGCTTCAAATGAGTACCCACAATATATGTTTTTATTGAGAAATAAGAAAGATATCAGCATTTTTCGGATGAAAAAAGTGCCTTATCTGTTGCTATGTCTTATTGTAGGTTTTGTCCTGCCCTGGCTCATATTCGAATTGCCAAGACCCAAGATCAGCCTGCACATCCGCCTTGTCTGCTATAGCACTATGGTACTATGGTATTTCAATACAATGCACAAGTCTACTACAGATGCAGTCTTTGAGAAAAAGGTTCAAAAATGGTGTAAAGCCAGACATTATGCTTCACTATGCTTTTTCGTTTTAAAAGCAATCAAAAATAATTACACAGGAATTATGGAGGAGTATTTGGTGATAACTGTGGGTTTATTTTCTTATTTCTCCATAAAACATATGTTGTGGATACTCATTAGAAGTGCCTTGGTGAGGCACTTCTAAGGAGTATCCACAAATATGCTTTTATGGAGAACTAGAGAAAATTATCCCAAAATTATCAGCTAATGCTCCTTCTTAATAACTCCCCTGTAATAATCACAGAATAGATGGTTTTTCTGATGATGTTATGTTATTACCCTTAGTTTTCAGACAGACAGGCCTGAGCAAACAGTGTAGACCAAGATAAGGTGCTGTAGAATGTGGCATCAGTTCAGGGTCTACCCTGTTTGCCACTCATCTAGCAGTTTTACAAACATCAACAGAACACTAAAATGGACTTATTGAGTTTTAGGGAAGTAGAATACAGCCGAATCTCAATAGCTCTAAGACTGATGACTCATTTACCATGGCTAATTCAAACTCCTTTTTGAGTCCCTGCGAAATTCTTCCAATAGCTCAAGAAAACAAATATTTCGGGAAATTTTCTTATTTTATCATACAATTGTATGTTGTGTGTACTCATTAGAATCACCTCAATGAAGCAATTCTAATAAGTACAAGCAACATACCATTATTGTGTAGACGATTTCCCTAAATTATCACAATTTGCTTCCTGACCTGGTGCCATGATTAACCCTCAATAGCTGGAACTACCCATACCTCAACTAAATTTCCAAGTCCAAAAGATGTTTGAGCCATTAAGGTTTACAATAATCAGTATTAAGCTTTTTCTGATTTATGCACGAAAACATGAGCACTCATCAAAATATCCTCAGTGAGGAAAGACAACATTGTTTTTATGCAAAAATAAGAAAACGTGTAAGAACTACCTTGTAATCTAGAGCTATGGTGAGAAAAAAAGTCTCTACTTACCAGGTACCAGACCTGGTATCCCAAAGTCGGACAGCTGAATCATAGCCACAGCTAAGTAGAGTTTGTGGTGTTTCATATTTCAGGTCCAGAGTGCCAGCTCCAAGTCTAAAATTACCCAGTGGAAATATCTGGGAACAGCTGTAAAAGCAATTATAATACCCTATTTACCTTAAGTATTTGGACACCTCAACTCCTTACCAAACTCGTTCTAAAATTTGAACCCGATGTTGTGTCTAAAATGAGCTGGGTGAGTGGCAAACAGTGAAGACCCTGATGAGATGCTGCAGAACCATTCTGTGGCATCTCATCTGGGTCTACACTGTTTGCGCAGGTCTGTCTGTCCAAATACATACAGAAAAAAAGGTATATTATCTACCCTTGAAACTGGGACAGTATGGCCTGAGAAAACAGTGCAGACCCACATAAGATACCAAAGAATGTGCTATCCCTCATCTGATTGGGGTCTACACTGCAAGCCACTCATGAACAGTTTAACCCTTGTCCTGTTGAATCCGGATATACCCTGCCTTTGCAAACAGTGTAGATCCAGATCAGCTGGCTTCTAAGAAGCCAACTGATCTAGATCTGCACTGTTTGCCATTCAGTATGTGAATTTATATCAATAATCTAGATCAAGTAATCTTTGGCTGAAAATTTGAAAAGGGTGCGGCATCTTAATTTATTCAGCAGGACAAGGGTTAACAGACACATCATCAGGTAAAAAAATGGATGTGTTCAAATTTTAAGACAATCATCGCAAAGAGTTTACCATATTTACTGTATGTATTCTCACAGATAGGCCTGAGCAAACAGTGTAGACCCAGATGAGACACAGAATGCTGCATCTGATCAGGGTCTATACTGTTTGCCACTCATCCAGCAAGTTTTAGACACAACATTGGGTAGTAAATTGTACGTGTTCAAATTTTAGAACAAGTATGGTAAGGAATTGAGGCATCCAATTTCTTCGGGTAAACATGGTATATGGCATAATATTTATGTTAAATACAGTATCCCTAAAAAGGAGGATAAAAATATTAGACAGAACAAAAAAATGTACAGAAAGCTACACGCAAAACAATAAAGTCCCATTGAACCTGTACATCAACAGAAGGCTGATAAAGACTTTTACAGTTTGAATACATTTTACTTTACACTTCTAATGTAAACTGGAGAATGTTCTATCAAAACTGTACACATTTACATGCGGGTAGTTCTTGCTACCAGACATATCCACATATGAGCCAGCGCACAACAAAATACAACAAGACTTATTCGACCAATAAAGACTCAGATCAGACTGCGCATCTGCAGTCTGATCAGAGTATTCACTGATCTCAAGTGCCTTCTACAGCTTCCTGGTTATCCAAAGAGGAATAAACGAGAACCCTTGCCATACTGCATGGATATAGAGGCTGATCAAAGTAATGCTGGTCACATCTTATTGTAGGTTTTGTTGTGCACTGGCTCATGTTTGTTTGTATTTTTGGGCTGAATCTTTGTTTGTTTTGAGTTGAGGTTTATGAGCACTGTCAACAATGTTTCAGTCATTTCAAGCCATCTCCCATACAGATACTCCAATATCTTTGCAATACTTATCTTACTATTTCTCAGACAAAACGTAACTTCATGCTCACATTTGATTGTCTAAGACAGATGATATAAAAGTACCCTAGATCACTTACCTTTCAATGTCCCAGACAGACAATGATGAGTTTCCAGAACAGCCAGCTGTGCCAACACTAAATGTCCTGGGAAAAAAAAAGGAATCATGTAATTTTATCCAAGTTCATTCAGTATTCTTTTTGCAGGGACATAAGGATTTCTAATTTACACAAGTTTAAGTCGATTTTTACAAAAGTTTTTACAATAATCTTAATATTTTTATAAAGCACTCTGATACTGTTTACCCTAAGTATTGGGACAAACAGGCCTAAGTAAAAAGTGCTGACCTGCATCATATGCTGCAATTCAGAGCATCTGATCACATTCTTCACTGTTTGCCACTCATCCAGCAATACAATCGGACTTCAATGGCTCAAACACCTTTGGGACCATGGAAAATCGTTCAAGCCATGGGTAGTTTGAACCAATTAAGGTTAATCATGGTGCCAGGTCGGGAAGCAAATATCGCTAATTCTGGGAAATCTATCGATCTTCTACACAATTAATGTATGCTGAGGGTACTCATTAGAATTGCCTCAAAGAGGCAATTGTAATGAGTACACACAACATACAATTTCATAATAAAATAAGAAAGCTTCCTTAAATACTTGTTTTCTTAATCTGTCAGAAGAATTTCGTAGGGACTCAAAAACGAGTTCGAATTAGCCATGGTGAACGAGCATCGGTGTTCGAGCTATTGAGATGTGACTGTATTAGACACATCAATAGGGAGTCAAACTTCTTCAAATGTAAGGACAAGCACAGTAATAAATTACAGTGTCCCAATATTTAGGGTAATTTATCCTAACTAATGGTTTCAACTTTAACCCTTAAACTGCCAATCACAACAATTGTCGTCTGCTTAGTCATCTGCTTGTGATTTTAAGTCATTTCTGCAAACAGTGTGGAGCCAGATCAGACTGGTCCTCTAGGAGCAGTCTGATCTGGGTCCACACTGTTTGCCTGTATGCAAAAATAGGTTTGAAATGTCTGCAAGAATATTCAGCAGACAACATAAACATACTACATTTTCAGATGCAAATTTTCTTGGCATTTTAAGGGTTAAACAAGAAATTTGCTGGATTACTATGTCACACATGCTAGCACATTCTCTAATAAAGAAGTCAAAGGACTCCAACCAATATAGAACATACCTTTCAGAACAAGCTTAAACTGGCATTTGCGGTAGCAGCTACCACCAGAAAATGTAGGCGGGGCTTATTGATTACTGGTCAGCTGTTTATATGTTTAGCTGGGGTCTGCTAGCCTCTTGGCTACAAAATAATGTATATACTCACTACTAGGTATGAATATGGCAAATAAGATTTAAACTTGTGCCTAACATGCCTGGCTTACATTGGCACAAATGGTTGTGACTTTTAATAAATTGTACCCAGCAAACAGTGGCATAACAGGGTTCGAAATTTGTTTACTATATTTTACTTGGTTTAAAGAAACAGGATTCACAATATATTACATGTTTTAGTGCAATTTCCATTGCTGGAATAAAATTGTAACTGACTACTTAAAATATCTCCCTACATGTATGCAGATTGCATAAGCTCCTATAAATGCCTATTAATAATGGTTTTAACAATTTTCTTTTTGAATCAAGGAATAGGAGTGCCATTTTCTCTGAAGGAATCAAAGATATGATAATTTATCTGCTTTTACTGTAACTGCCATCTTACAAGTGGATAGTGTTTGTACTCTACACTCCAGGTTGCTATGTTTACATCACATGACCAAGGTTAAAGGTTATATCTAGTTTGAATTTCTCAGCACTTTCAGGTTATTTTATTCAGCTTGCTCGTTTAATAATCATTTATAACGCAGTATTTTAGTGTTAATGTATAAAGTAAAGACATGCCTTCTAGCAAACCAAATTTTGTGTATGAAGGTTTTCAAGTTCTTTTATTTTCATTGATAAAGCTTCTGCAAGTAACAAAATGTAAAAGTCCTGCACCATTTTGAAATAAGCCCCGCCTACATCCTTTTATAGAACAGGTGGGGGTTTAATAAAGTGAGCAATTGCATGTAAATCTGAGTCGAGTACATAAAACAAAATGACACCATGAATGTGAACTACAGTCAAGGTGAAAAAAAAAAATTATCTTGCAATATGGGAGCTCCATCTGAAGATAAAATAGAAACACTATGTTTGATGAATGAAAGTCAGAAGAGAAGCCAAAGACTAAGATCAGACCAGAATTCCAAGAATCGGATGTGTCGCCTGCTTAAAGCGCCAACCATTTGATATTAAAAAAAACACTGGTCCTTATAATCGCTCGTATTCCTAAAGGCAACCCCTAACTACAAACTTCAAATGAAATCAATACATCCCTTCAAAGTTACTGAGGGGAAACAATATCTTTACCTTGTGTTTTACCCCAACAACAAAAACTAAGTAGAAAAAGGGCCATAATTTGGCCAAAATTTTTCAAATGATTACCAATATCAAACTTGACCTGTATTTTATAATGATATATCCTTCTGCAAACTTCCAATAAAATCAATGCATCCCTGCAAAAGTTATTGATCGGAAACCAATCTCAACACACCAAAAAAAACTAAGTCGAAAAATGGCCATTATTTTGCAGGTAATTACTAATATCCAACTTGACCTGGATTTTACAATAATATATCCTTCTGCAAACTTTCAATAAAATCAAAGCATCCCTGCAAAAGTTATTGATGGGAAATCAGTATCAACACACCAACAAAAACTAAGTCAAAAAGAGCCATAACTCAGCCAAAATTTGGTGGATGATTACCAATATCGAACTTGATCTATATTTTATGTTGATATAAAGTTCTACAAAGTTTGAATGAAATCAATGCATCCTTTCAAAACTTACTGAGTGGAAATGAACAACAAAAACTAAGTCGAAAAAGGGTCATAACTCAGCCAAAATTTGAATATCGAACTTGACCTGTATTTTATAGTGATATAAAGTTCTGCAAATTTTGAATGACATCCATACATCCCTTCAAAAGTTATTGAACGAAAACAAAAAGTGTGACAATAACACCGACGACGATGACGCAGATGGATATCATAACAGGATCCCTATGTGTCTGCAATGTTATGCAGGCGACACAAAAAGGACCTAAAAACTAGGGTTATTGCAAATATTCTAACAAGACCTTAACATTTTCCCATTGAGCCTAATGGAAACATCACTGTGATCAGACTACAATAATTCATGTAGTGTGTGCTGTGGATGCATTTGATAATGTTGCAAATAAATATTTACATGTACTTCTCGAGACATCTGCTGCAAAAGAGTTCTTTGGAAAACATTGCAACATGATGATTTTCCTCTCTGTATCATATTAGAATCGAAATAATTTTTTTCTGCTGTAAATTATGATGTTGTCGAGCAGATGTGAATATTCACTTTAGCCAGTTTCACTGCCATGAATTCATACTTTGCAATCTGCCCTCCAACTCCATGCATTATTCCCTGTAAATCACAGTAGATAATTATTACAATAATTATTATTTCTTAACTGACAGACAGAAGAATTAACAGATGGACAAACATATTAATGGGAAACCAGACCCCTATATCACAAGTACTCACTAAAGCAGTGCTGCAAAAAGTACAGCCACATTTTAAAGTATCCAAAGCATCCATTTATACAAGAATATTATAACCAAATGTTTACATGCATATGTTGTATAAGAAGCTCCCCTGTATAGAAAATGGAGAAAACCAGTGATTTATTCTGGAACAAATCACTGGGCGGAAGCGCGCAACGATACTGGATGCCATTCCAACGTCATTTTGACACTTTGCTGACATCAGTCTTCATTGCCACAACAGTAGATGGTGTAACATCTTTTTTTTTTTTTTTTTTTTTTTAACGTAAGAAATGCATGTAAACATCAGCGTAACAGTGAAAACTGTTGACAGGATTTCTTTATGCGATGGCAGAAAGTTTGATGAATCTGAAAGATACAATTACTTTTTCGTCATCTTCTATGTGTTAGAATCGAAATAGATCAACTCTTGTACGTGGTTTGTTGAAAAATAAATCACAGTTTCTCGGCCAGTTGTAAGTAGATAAGTCACTCGTGCTCCATGCTTGTCATTTCATCTACTTTACAACTGACCTCTAATCAATGATTTATTACTCAACAAATCACTGCTAGAGCTGATCTATTTCTTAAATATACCTGAAAAAAAATCAAATACATCCAGAAGCGGTTAACTGCACAACTCCAGACAAGGCCTTTTTTTTTTTCAACCAAAAAGTACTGATATTTTTCTTATTCCTCCATAAAAACATGTGTTGTGGTACTCATTAGAAGCACCTTGCCTCGGCAAGGTGCTTATAATAAGTACACAACATGTTTTTTTGGAGAAGTAAGAAAAAACACAATGTGGATACTCCCTTTTATCTGGAGCTATGTTAACAGTAAATCCATTGGTTTTACAAAAGCCAGAAACTTTAACCCTTTTAGCCTGGCAGACCAAAACCAATATCTGCACAAACAGTGTAGATCCTGATGAGATGGCTCATAACCATCTACACTGTTTGCCATTCTGTTTTTTTTTATTTTAGACTGAAATCTCTATTTGCATCAGTGGACATGTCCAAATTCAAGAATGGAAGAGTCCACTTCAGAAACTCTGGGATGAAAGGGATAATGACACCCAGGCAAAGTGACCTACCCTCCATCTGGAGCCATAGCAACTGACCAAACCCGATCATTCATCTCTATACTGGCTTTTATCTGGTTCCCATTCTCCTCATAACAGTTAGAAATGACCTGAAAAGCATTATATTTTATTTATCCAAGATACATGTGTTGGGACACATTTATGATAAACTTCTACCATACTTGTGTTAAAATTTCAACAAGTCCATTTTATTACCTGATGATGTGTTTCGAATCCTGCTGGATGATTGGTAACCAGTGTACAACCTGATCAGACACAGCATTCTATGGCATATGATCTGGGTCTACACTGTTTGCTCAGACCTGTCTATCCCAATATGATTTTCTTTTTATTTTCGCTTGTTTAACATTGAACAATGCTGTGGACAGTGCATTATCGGACAATGTCTGACAGTATTATAGTTGAGGCAACACAATGCATATTCTTATGCTAATATTCCAATTAAGAATTTGCTAACATTATGCAACAAATGTTTATCTTCAATGTCAAATTTATACAGAATAACCTAAATGGCTCAAACACGGATGGCTCATTTACAGTGGATGATTCAAACTCATTTTTCAGCCCCTACAAAATTCTTCCAATAGCTCAAGAAAACAAATATTTAGGGATTTTTTTTCTTATTTTATCAGGGAATTGTATGTTGTGTGTACTCATTAGAATTGCCTCATCTAGGTGATTCTAATGATTACACTCAACATACAATCGTTGTGTAGAAAATCAAAAAGATTTCCCTAAATTATCGCTATTTGCTTCCTGAACTGGTGCCATGATTAACCCTCAGTGGCTCGAAATTCCCATGTCTGGAACAAATTTCCATGGTCCCAAAGAAGTTCGAGCCATTGAGGTTCGACTGTACCTTGTTTACTAAGTCCTTCACAAAGCTGTATGGCTAAATTTTGGACTGAACAAATTCAATAATATTACCGTAATAACCAAAAATATTGGGCTAAACAGACCTAAGTAAACAGTGTAAATTCAGATCAGACTCCACAGAATGCAGCATCTGATCAGGGCCTAAACTGTTTGCTACTCTACAAGCACCATTTAAGACACATCATCAGGTAGTAAAACAGACCTTTTTTCTTCAAATTTTTGGACAAGTATGGTAAAAAAAGTTAAGGAGTCTCAATACGTAGGGTAAATAGGGTAGTTTGTGTTGGGGTTGTCAACAATACAAAACAAACTAGAACAAGTCAATGGCACGTCATATCCCCGTGCCAGTGCATATTTCCCTGCACATCAAAATTCCAAATGCGTTCCTCCAGTCTTCATCCATTGGGCTATACGTGGGGTATTACAATATCCCCGCTTTTTCTTCGAAAAGTGCGGGGATAACAAACAATACTTAGGGTAAATATGGTAAAACACTGATATACAAAGTGCCAAATGCATAATGGTACATGTAAAGACTGCTCAATGATTTTAACCCATTGTAGTCTGGAGACCCATAAAAGGGTAATTGGCAAACAGTGCAGACCCAGATCAGACGCCGCAGTTTGCAAATAGTTTAGCCATTTTTCTCTAGGAATATGTAGATCTCATTGCAGGATGTACCTAAAATTGAAATTGGACTCTTCCAATATAATATTGTGTGGGAGAGTCTATTCAGTCTACAACAGGTTAATCTATTGCATTTAGTCTAAGTATTCAGACACCACTACTCCTTACTATACTTGTTCTAAAATTTGAACTAGTACAATTTACTTCCCGATGTTTGTCTAAAAATTGCTGGATGAGTGACAAACAGAGTGGATCCTGATGAGAGGCTGAATTCTGCTGCATCTAATCTCGATTTACACTCTTTGCTCAGGCCTATCTGTCCAAATACATACAGTAAAAATGGTACGCCTCCCTATATTCCTTAAGAAGGAACTGATTATTTCAGTGGATAATGTATTGGCCATCAGAATGTATTGCTAGATCAGTGTCTATACCATTTGTGCAAAGAATCTTCTTAGTAAATAAATGGAATTACGGGAACCACATACACTAGGTACAAAGAACCACATACACTAGGTACATTTTCTGCCATTTTCTGACAAAGTAAAAAACTTTTTTAAGTTCCTTTTTGCTTTCAGTCA
This sequence comes from Anodontia alba, assembly GCA_964016985.1. NCBI lineage: Eukaryota > Metazoa > Mollusca > Bivalvia > Lucinida > Lucinidae > Anodontia > Anodontia alba. The sequence continues at coordinate 96,345,861 of OZ024821.1, read as the reverse complement.
CAAAATCCTCTTCTGAAAATGGGTCTACTAGTATACAAGCAAAAAAACTTTTCCTCGTTTCCTTGCAAGCAGTGTCCTGACAAATTATTTAATAAGTTCTCTAGGAACACCTATCTTGTGGGTACTCCTTAAAAATATCTTTAGGTAATTCTAGCATATCCACCCACAATATTATATTTTTGTGGAGAAATACAAAAACTTCCTATACTTTTTGACTGAGAAAAGCATACAGAGATGCGTAGAGAGTGGATTTTTTATAAAAATTTTCATAGAATACAGTTTTTCAAAAATTTACATTCCCATCAAGAAATAAGAAAAAATATCAATGCATTTTGAATGAAAAACAAAAGCATCTGATCTATAGCTATGTCAGAGAGCAGACTATAAAGAATGTTTACACAACTTTCCTATCTGTAAACATAGCTCTAGTTAAGGCGCTTTTTTAAATCCAAAAGTATTGATATTTTTCTTATTTATCCATGAAAACATATCAGAAGAGCCTTGCCGAGGTGCTTCTAATGAGTACCCACAACATTTGTGTTGTGGAGAAATAAGAAAAATATTAACCTGACTGCCACTCTTATAGGCCTATGTGTAAATACATTTTCCAATATCCCTCACTTTCTAAAGGGACAGCAATGATACTTAGGCTGATTGGCCCTTTGGTACTTGCTATCATTATTTCACATTAACACATTCCACATTGTACTTTACAACAACATAACAGTACTCTTTTTTTACAGACTACAAAAACAGGCTAAAAAAAAAAAAAAAAAAAACATTGAAAAATGTGTATTTCAAGTTGTATTTATTGACTGATTCACTGATTGATTGAGTTGAGGTTTTATGGCCCAGTCAACCCATCAGACTCATGTTGAGCCAGTCAATTTATCTAATCACACTTTTAGTCCTTTAAGCTGTTACCAGTATTAGTGCATATTCTTTCTCCGGGAACTGACAAACTGCTGTTCTTGAATCAGTGGAATGGAGAGAATGACCATATAAAATTTTCATGATCAGTCTCTTTGAAAGAATTATTGATCCACGACCTCCTAATCACCAGTCAGATGGGCATCCGACTCAGCCACTGATGCTGGCAAAGCTGTATTTCTGCAATATTACTTATCTTCAGATAAGGCATTTCCTTGGTCGAAAAGTATGTTTTGAATTAAACAGATTTTATTCTGATTTTCATTTGAAATGCAACAAACATTATACACAAGAACAAAGTTTAAAGGATTGTTTTTTTGTTGTTTTTTTTCTTAGTTCCCCAAAATCATGTTATGAGACTCATTAGAAGTGCCTCAGAGAGGTATATGTTTTCCTGTAAAAATAACAAAAACATTTGTCTGGAGTTATGTCTTACTTTGATAGTTATAAGTCTTACTTTGATAGTTCTGTCTCTTGAACCAGAGATGATACAGTCATCATGGAAATCAACTGTCTGGGAATCAGTGTTGTGTATTTTATATAAATCTAGAAGTCGTTTACCCGAGGTGCATTCAAATACATACAAGCTTCCGTCCCTGTAGAAAGTAATGTAGTATACTGAGCATAGTTCTAGATAAGAGTGGGTATCAGATAAATAATTTTCTTATTTCTTCAGGAAAACATGTAGTGGGCACTCATTAATATTAGAGTACCCACAACACATGTTTTCATGGAGAAAAAAGACAAATATCAATACTTTTGGATTGAAAAAAAGCACCTTATTAAGAGCTACATACGGAGACTGGAACATAATAGGAGAGGTGAAAGCAACAGACCTCCAAGGGAGATCATTTTGCCTTGAAAGTATCCATCTCCCTTCTCAAAGGTGACTACTATTAAAGTAAGAATTTACTCCCCATGTAAGCAAATTCTTTCCTTTAAGTTTGTTTTATTTGTGTTTTATATCTCTTTCAACAATCTTTCAGTCTTATCTCGATGGTGTCTGGATCTGACAGGGAGCTCAATGCTCACTTTTAGAGTACTGTACGTTTCTGCTCATTGATGAGCAAATGGGGGATCCAGTGAGCACTTACCTTCGTAACCTTAAGAATTTTCTTCAGAAATAAGTGAACAGATAAGTTAGTCATTTGTGCCAGCTTTCTGACAGTGAAATGTGCAGCTTTCTCAATAATGAACCTGATCTTATTAATGATAGATTTGATAACTGTAGACCTGGGTCTTCCTGAATAAGGGGCATCTCTGAATGATTCCTGACCCAAACTTAATTTTGTAAATCACCCGTAAACTGTGGAAAATGACATTTGTTTATCCCCATAAACAACAAATATCTCATCATGTATGCTTTTGACACTCAATCCCAACTTACAGCAACATTTTCGATTTGTTTTCTAACCATTTTCAATGCAGTGTCTATGAATACACCTGAAAGCAATCGAAATTGCAAAAGAACCCGTTTATTGATTTCAAGTATATTTATACACAATGTATAGTAATGATCTGTCAACTGTTTCATATTAGTTTTGTACAGGTGAATTCCGTGATTGTCAGGTATATATTGCATTTGCAAAAGTTTTTTGAACATTCCTCATAAGATGACCTATATCATGACAAAAACTTGCTTTCTAGAAAGTGAAATATTCCTGCCCAGAGCTGACTATTCAGCCTAATGAACATACTAAACTCTACTGCAGATGACGTATGAAATTTCAAAATAAAATGGAACATATTTACCTGCATCCACTGACTACTGTATTATTTTTAACAACAAAGCGACTGACATCTTCATTTCGTAAGTGCAGCCTCCTTCTGGATTCTTCAACAACTGTTCCATCATGTCTCACTTTGTAACATTTGATTGTGTTTAATGTGGATATCCAGAGATTCTGGTCAGCATACTGCATCCAGGGAAGCTGCCTGAAAATATTCATCCAGACTTGACAAGATGATGTGCAATACGAGATGAGGTCCCATGTGCTTATATTCCAGATCACATACTTCCTTTCAACAAACAGTGTTGATATGTTTCTTATCTCTTTGCATGCTGGGTAATTTTGCATGCTTTTTTGTTGACTGTGGATTTTTTTTATTACTATTAAATTAATTTTTCCAAAAAAATCTTTCAGGGGTACCATTGGAGTGTCAAACAGTTTGGATCCAGATCAGGCCCGATATTTTGTCGGGCCTGACCTGGGTCTGAACTCTTTGCAAAAGTTATCAGCAGACGACAAAAGTCGCCACTAGTGGGGAAAGAGTTATTTCTCCACAAAAAACATCTATATGTTGTGGATACTCATACAAAGCACATTGCCAAGGTGCTCCTAATGAGTAACCAGAGTGTATGTTTCCATGGAGATATAAAAAACTATGAAGGCATTGAATGTGTAAACAGAAATCAGTTTTACCATATATTAACCTAATTATAGACCCAGATCTAGTAGTTTGTTCAGAGTCTACACTGGTTATTATTGTGCATCAGCTTTTAGACACAAATGGATTTCTTCAAATATTAGAATAAGTATGGGAAGAATTTGTGTTGTGTCCAAATATTTAGCATCACTAAACCATGCCTACATAATTCTGATCCCCTTAAACCCCACTTTTATATAGTAAAACTGGGGTTTACAGGGGTATACATTATTTTTTTTTATTTTGTTAAAACACATAGAATGTGGGTACTCATTAGAGTACCTACATTCTATGTTTAGAGCAGAAATATGAAAAATATCAGATTTTTTATCTGAAAATTTTCCTTTTTTGGTTCTAAAATTTTCAATATATTTGAATAGGCATGTTTTCATAATGGACAATTATGAAAGTGACACAGCAGTCACCCCAAAACAGTAAAGTCTGACTTACTTTGGATTGTGTCTCAGCAGTACTCTTTCCCTATACACCTTGTTGATCCAGTTTAGAGATATCCTACACTGTTCTTTCAGCAAGCTCTTTGTCAACCTGTAATAAATATTATAACAAATCCAGATACTGTTCAGACAATATTTTTGCTATTTTGGCACAAAAGCATACGTAGACTTTGCAATTATTATAACTGTTCTTTGAGGAAAAGCCATTGAGTACCAACAAGGCATAATTATGAGGGAAAACTATTATCCCAAATCAACTATCGCTAAGGTGCATAACCGGCCTCATTCTTGCCTGTGCCTCTACTTTATAGCCTGCTTTTGGCAATTCCTTTGGCTAGATCTTGTCAATATTAATGTGTATACAACATTTTATCAAAATATTCCAAATTGTTGCAGACCTATGGCTATTTCCATATTTTGGCCTTGGTGTTGCCTGGGTCAGTGAAATTTGGCATTTGGCAAGCCCATTGGCTAGATCTTACGGTCATCAGTCTGAGTGCAAAAAATTATCAAAGAATTCCTAAGGTTTAAAGAGTTATGGGTATTTTCTCTGTCACATTTTGGCCTCAGCATTGCCTCGGTCAAGGAAAAGTGGAATTCGGCAATTCCTTTGTCTGGATCGTCAATATTAAAGTGTATTCAAAATCTTATCAAAATATCCCATGTGGTTGAAGACCTATGGTGATTTCCATATTTTCACGTTTTGCATAGGCCTTGCCTTGGTCAAAGAAAAGTGGCATTTGGCAAGCATACTGGCTAGATCTTTTCAATATCTATCAGTACGTCAAAAAATATCAAGATCCCAAGGGTTTAGCACTATGGCCATTTTCACTAACTGACCATGGATTGACAGATGGACTAAAAGGTGATTACAGAGCACTCTTCTAGTCAAACTTTCAATCGGTCGACTTTTGTGCAAGTCATGTAATTATTGCCACCAGATGTCTTGTTAACCCTTGTCCTGCTGAATAAAAAGATGCCATGCCCTTTTCAAATTTTCAGCCAATCAGATTACTTGATCCAGATTGTTGATATAAATTCACATACTGAATTGCAAACAGTGCAGATCCAGATCAGTTGGCTTCTTAGATCTACACTGTTTGCAAAGGCAGGGTATATCCTGGTTCAGCAGAACAAGGTTTAATTAAGGTGGTGTATTTGATGATAGTTCTGGAATAATTTTCTCCATAAAAACATATGTTGCTAGATACTCATTAGAAGTGCCTCACTAGGGTGTTTCTGATGAGTAATCACAACATAATTATAGTAACCACAACATAATTACATGTATATCTTTATGGACAAAATAAGAAAAATTATCCCCAAATCACCACCAACTCATCCTTCAAGATCTATGCTGTGTCAGAAGAATTGCCATGTACATGTATATAACAGTTACCACAAAACATCTTATAAATGCAATTATCCTCTAAAGAGAAGAAGTGGGTGGTGGGGATGGGATGCAGGTGACTGTTTTCACAACTGCTAGAAAATGATATTACTATAACATCTTTGGAAGTCACAAAACTATCAGAAACAATCATTTATCTGATAGTTAGGGCTGCACATGTCAAGGCTGGCTATCGACTGGTTGATACCAGTATTTACCAGACTGGTGGTCACTATTGATTTTATCCAGACATAACTGGTAAACTGGTGGTCTATTGAAATATGTATGGTCAGATCATGGTCATTGCCCATACGGCAGCCTCTGTTTGCTGGACCCTATAAACAGTTTTACTATTAGGTGGTATCGGTTTGTTTTAAAAACAATGTTTGCTGTGCTAAAATTATATTACAATGGATAAAGAGACCTTGAGGTGGTACTAAAGTCAGAGGAAAAATCAAATTCTGCCCTATTTTATGGGAGGTAACTCATGTTGTTATGCAAAATACATCTGGTTTTTTGAAGTTATTTCTTTCTTTTTCTATTATAAGGTTTAGCCAATTGTCTTGAGAAATGAAGTATAGATTTGCATTTTTATCTGAAATATGGAAATAAATTTGATTTTATGACTTGCCGTAAATCGACATACTGATTGTTGAATGTTTGAATTTTTTTTTTTTTTTTTTGCTGTATTTTCCACCTCTTAATATTTGGCTCATAAAAACACAAAAACTAAAAGACAGAATTTTGTGTGAAGTTCTCCAGAAAATTCCTGAAGCAGTAAAATGCATTTCACTTATACGAACGACTGTGTATTGTCACTCAGGGTACCTATTACCGGCACACACTTACTATCGGGTACTGAGAAATTACTGCCCCCGCCCATCGAAGTTGATGGGCTGCCTGATGCCTCCAAGGCAGAGCTCCAGTTAAAAGTCCCACAAATTTGGAGGCATTTTCTCTACATGTTACAACGCAAATCAATCAACTGATCCAAATATCAGTTAGTCAAAATTCATTCTCAGCAAGGTCTGACTGCCAGAGAAAAAAAAAATCATGGCGTGTGTTTGTACTCATCTGAATACATAATTGCTTAAAATTCTGTTCCTGTGCCCTCTTAAAATGTCAGGACAATTCATGGGCTGCAAAGATACTAAATAAATTTTTAACCCCCCAATCTCAGTGCCACCTCATACCTCTCTCACACACACACACGCATTTATAGTTAGATAAATTCATAAAACTACACACAAACATTCTTACCCCAGTCTGACAACTTAATTGAACCAACTAAAACATTGGAATAGAAGGAAGGCAGTCAATGTACTTGTTTATTGATAGTATAAAATGGTATGGTCATCATATTATCTAGATGAGAATTCAGTATGGTTATTTCTTTGGGAAAGGTATTAACTTGATCCTGATCTAGATAATTGTGCACTCCTGGGCCCAGTTGTTCAAAGCGTCGTTAGCTTAACGAGCTCCTTAAGGGTCATTTCGTTAACTGTTTTAGCGGATTCAATATACAATATTCTGATATTTTTTGCTGAAAAAATGTGAGTAGCTTTTGCAGCTACTCACATTATTTCAGCAAAAAATTTCAGAATATTTGCATATCAATCGATGTAAATTTTAACGAATCGTTAACTAACGACGTCGTTAGATTTGAACAACTGGGCCCTGTTTGTTAACTTTTATATAGTATTTTGTCCACTTTTACTAATTTGAATGACCCTGTCCACTTATTTGAGGTAACCAAATCTTCAAGTTTAAAGAGACACACTGAATTTTGTTTTTTATTTATTGGTAGCTATAAAATGGTTAACTTTAATTCCAAAGTAAATAACCATTCCAAAACCTAAGATGGATAACTTATCAGTGAAAGTGTTACATCACATAATAATTTGTCCACTGTCCAGTTTTATCAATTTGAGTGACCCTGCCCACTTATCTAAGGTAACCAAAGTTTGCAGTTTGAAGAGTAACCCTGTATTTTGATTTTATTTGTTCATATTTATACAGAACACAACTCTCCAAATCAATTGAACATGGGAACTCCTCAAAATGGTTGGTTGTCCATAATGGAAATCACAATACAGCTTTCGTGCGTGATACATCTGTATTTGGTATCAAGAGATTTTCAAACATTCACTCATGGTGTAACTTTGTAAATTTAATCCAGTACATTTTTTTCTTATTAAGTTATATGAGTTACTTTATAAAATGAAATAAATACCAGTAACATTCAGCTGATTAGGTTATCTTCTAAAAAATGTTCCCCAAAATATAGCTTTTTAAGATATGGTTACATTTGTCTTTTGCAGTCCACTCATGTAACACACTAAGTCTTAAGCTACCCAGTGTGCATTTTCTAAAATGTTTCTATTTCTTGCCAAGCAAAAAAGTAAATGAATGCAAGGAATGTATAGAAAAGTTATCTGATAGAAATTACTCAGAAAATATTCTAACTTCAAGAAAAGGCTACATTTGTCTTCTAGTGGTAACTCATTTTAGCTACAGTATGACTTTTTAAATTATGCTCAGTATTTTTTCTTGCTAGAAACATAAGTATTATACATGTATTTTGAAATGGAATTGATACAAATAATACTCAATGTATGACATAGCAAAGAGAAATTAACTGCGTGTCTACATTTCAAAGTTCCATATTAGAGGGATATACAGGTAAATATTTTATTATTCCAAGAAAACATATATTGTAGGTACTTATTAGAAGCAGCTTGATAACAGCTAAAGTGCACCCCCCCCCCCCCCCATGTTTTCATGGAGAAATAAAGAAGTCAATATGGTTTGGTGGTATTGCCCAGAATAGTGCATTTTTAAGTAATGGCTAAAATGTCTTCTCTTGTGTAAAATCAGCTTTGCTACAAATATACTTTATTTATTTTTTTTTTTTTTTTTTTTGCAGATTAGGCCCACTACTCTGTTAATAGACACAAAGCATTTAACTTTTAAAATACAATGGACATAAAGACTCTTCAAATGGATTTAATATCGGATGAAAAATGACCAGAACTATGCGCATTTAAGGGTTCTAGATGAGAGGCTTACCTAGATGATTTATTATTATTATTTCTACACAAAAACATATGTTGTTTGATACTTAGAAGATCCTTGACATGGCACTTCTAACACAGAAACTATCCGGTATATACTGATTCTTAAGAAACAGCAGTTTGTATCCTCAGATGTTCACATACACACATTACGTAAATACACCTATATGTACAGTGTTCTACTTTGAATTCTGTAGCATCTCATTTGGCCCTAGACTTTTTGCACAGTCCTGTCTATCAAAATAATTATGGTAAAAATTGATATTCAGGGCAAAAAAAAAAAAAAAAAATTAAAAAAAAAAACTGACAAATTTGCAAAGAAACTGAACTAAGCTTATAAACAGAAGCTTCATGAAATTTCACCTTTTAATGTGTACCTTTGTGCACCCCAGTTATTACATATACAGGGTTTTCCCTGACTCTAATTTTGGCAGTTTTTACCCCCAAAATCTTGTTCCGGACTCTAAAAAGCTAGGTGAAAGGGTCCTGAGTGATGCATACAAAATCAAAGTCAAAATTAATTTTATTTATCCATGGCTTTGTATTTTAATCTATTTTTGGTCCAAAGGCCAGGAATTATCAATATTTGGGTAACAATTAACCCATAAAGCATAAAGCACAATATAGCAGAGGACTTTCTAAAATTGATTTTATTTTTCAGAGAAAAATAAGATGACATTTCATGTGAATCACATGAAATGCTGTCTTATTTTCTTTGAAAGGAACTACTTCAAAGTGATGCCTGCTTCAGTTGCAATTAGTGCTTAAAGGGCCCTATTTAAAACATTAAACCACTAAATGATATTAAAGGACCCCTTAACCACTAAATCATATTAAAGGACCCCTTAACTCCACATTAGGGAGTCCCTCGGACCGTCACTTTAAAACCCTGAGGGAAAACCCTGCATATATCATGGGGTAACAGGGAATAAACAATGAATAAACAGTAATTAATGATTTTAAAATGATTATCTTACTGTTTCAAGTGGGGCTTAACTGTGGCATGCATCATGTGACTAAGTATATTGAGAAATGATACAGAATCTTGTGGTCATCTAACTTTTTCCCAAATTTTGCAAAATTCAGATGATCAATAGACGGCTCTACAAAAGCTTACACGCTGAGATTTTTCCTACTTCAGGGGTCATAACTCTTCAAGGGTTAATTTGTTATGGCAGGCTCAAGAAAAATACAAGAACTCTGGCCTGTTTAACCTTTTCTTAATTTGATTCAAATCAGATAATAAATAATGACTTTGTGTATATACTATGTTAAAATTAGTGGATTTTCATAGTTTAAGGGGCTATAACTTTTCTATACATGTATGTTACACAGTATGGCTGGTTCAAGAGATGAAACCAGATCTTTGAATATTTAATACTTGGTGCAGTTTGATGAAATCAAATAATACTTAAAGACTTTATATACCAAGCTGGTACAAATCAGATAAGAAATAATGACTGGTGTACACATTATGTTTACAATTAGTGATTTTTCACCATTTCAGGGGCCATAACTCTTGTATGTGTAATACAGTATGGCTGATGCAAGAGCTGAAACTTGATTATTTAATACTTGGTTCAGTTGGATAAAAATCAGATAGTACATGAAGGCTATAGTGCTACTCAAATCTGTGATTTTGTGCTTTTTCTTTTTTTTCGGGGGGGGGGGGGGGGGGGGGGAGTCATTTGGGGGGTCAAGGGAGGGAGGTAATGCCAAAACAAAAATAACTTAAAATTTTGAACAGCAAATTTTTAATTTCTTTTCAGTGTTTGATAGATAATAAAAAAGTGCTATCATCTGAAGGAGTATAAGAAAAAGTTAGATTTTAGAAAATACATTTTTTTAAATTATTTTCTGAATCATTTTTTGTATCTGCCTGCTGTGTTATATGGACCCGAGTAAGAGTCAAAAGAACGCTATGTCTTCCTTAAAAGTGATCCAATTGTTGATATTTCTGGTTTTCCTTTATTGAAATAAAAATGTAATATAAGCTTCAAAGCACAAAATATTACCAGCTTTCTTTTCATCTGAGGTTTAATTAAAGGAAAACTTGATTTTTTTCATGTAATAAAATAATCAAAATTTTTGTGCACGTGACCAGCCCTCTTTTTGGGATGCTGCAGCAAAAATTTGGCACAGCAACCTATACTTTTTTAATCATTTTCTTATTCGCCATAGATCCTACCTTCAAATAAAACATATTAGAGAAAAGTTAGATTTTTTGAAAAATTGACCTCTGACTTAAGTACCACCTTAAAATACATACAAAGTTCATTAGTGGTAAATAAAATATGTACAGTCAGATCAACATCATTGCACTTATAGCAGCCTCTGTCTGCTGGACCCTAATACCTGTCACTATCAGGTGTACTAGTTAATTTTAAAATGGGTTTTCTATGCTACAATTACATCACAAAGGATAAAGATACCTTTAAAAAAAATCAAAGTTCACTATATTAGCTATTTGGCCTTGAAAAACCTGCCCAATATTATCAATTTTGTGACTTAAGGTGTATGAAGGCAAAAAAAAAAAATTATTTTTTTTTTAAACTTTCTTGAGTATTTCATCACCATCATCATTTTTTCATTAATGCAGGTACAGAGGCAATATTCACATCAGTGTGACCCCCTTTCCAGGTAGCTAGCTTGCTTTATGCATGGCAGATCTCACACCAGATCTCCAGGTGTGTGTCTATCATGATGGTCAATAGCCGCGTGCTTCCAAAGGCTGCTATTCCTCTCTGTCAGCTTTTTCCATGTCATCTTGGGCCTCCCAGGGCAACGCTTAGGCTGACCTGACTACACCGTTGGAGCATTCCATATGTTCATACCAGCCGAGCCTTCTCTCCTTTCAATCTATCTCTAAAAGTTTCAGTCGACCAGTATTGACCAATTTTGTGTAAAGTATTGACCAGGGCTGTCTTAAACAATTGAAACCGAGGTCTGTTTTAACCTCTCACCTTTATTCAAATGCTAAAAGCAATTTACAATATAAGTGTTTTACGGTATTTACCGGTACATGCTTTTTCATGGTTCTAAGTATAAGTATACTGCCTTCTACTTCATCACTGGTCCTACTCTGTCGCAGTATTTGTGACCACTCATGTGCTACGCCCCTTCTTGGTTGTTTATAATTAGCTCATTTTGAGGCAAGTGTCAAACTACCATAACGACAAAAAAAAAAAAAAAAAAAAAAAAGGAGATGAAAAAAAAAAAGGAGATGAAAAAAAAAAAGAAAAGGAAAAAGTCAGGGAAAATGGTGAATTTATATTACTATCAAAGTTGAATAGAACTTACTTAAGAGTTTTAAATCAACTGGCTGCCCATTAAATTACTAAAACCAATTTCAATTTAAATGACCTTCAAGATAATGACCGAAGACCCAGTGATGTAACTACAACTCCCATGGCAGATAAAACACTGCAAATGAAAAATCTGAATCAGAATATTTCACCAAAGACATATCAATAGGCATTCATTCACCTGGGTCTGACAGGCCAATTTAAAACGTTTTAAAGAGGAGTATTTAGAAAATATTGAATGTCATACAACAATTTGATAAAGGGTAAAGTGAATTCTTCTTGTCTTATATTGCTACAAGTTGTAAGAACTGCGACAGAGTAGGACACCGACATGCCCTACAAATATTAGGTCAAGTATAAAAGCCAAGGCCGATCTGATCCGCTGATCATTTTTCGGCGGATCATAAATTTTATTTTTGTCATTACATGTCAACTATGATTAGAATGTCTTGTATTTCAATTTTATATGAACATATAATAGAATAGTAATTTACAGCAATGATATTGATGAAATCATTGTTTCAGTTTTTGATTGACAATGACTTTTTCTCATTTCAGGGATATAAAAGCCAAGCTCAGAAAAAAACTAGCTGAGAGCATTTCTTGTATTTTAGGTTCTATTACGTCCATTTATAGGACAAAATTAACTTGAAATGCTGAAACTTGTGTTCATATGCATTATATTTCATCCAACATATGAATATGTTTCAATAAAATCACTTTTCCCCATTTGTTTACCAAATTAGATGCATCTATAAATAGACCTGCAAACAATGATGCTACTTACAACAAAGTTCTTAAGTGAGAAGAGAGGGACAAAATTTTCTGACAGCAAAAGAATAATACATTGTATATGTAATATATATTATTATGAGTATCATTATTTCTCCTTTTTCATCTTCTTCCACTTCTTTTTGTATCAGTAGCAAATTATTAAAACATTTTCGTCCGCAGCAGGACCGCTTGCCATTTACCATAGTATCTATTTTTAGAACAGGACGCGTGCAAAACAAAGAGAGAGAGAAGTGGTCAGTGGCAATTTGAAAAATGATCCTAAATGATTCTACTCATACATCAAGAGTAAGAAACGGGAATCAGAAGGTACATTGTATGTCCTCTCTAATCAATAAGGACGGCTTCCTTCAGAGCCAAAGCACCAAGACAGCAGACATACTGAATGACCAATTTGAATCAGCCTACACCTGGGAGGATACAGACAACATACCTGATAAGGGATCTAGTCACCACCCTTCAATGAGAAGAATTTTGATTAAGCTGAATGGAATCACAAAACCTATGAGATCTTAAACCACATAAAGCATCTGGCGCCGACAGTATACCCACCTACATATTGAAAGTGGCTACTGAAAAGCTGTCTCCTGTCTTAATAGTGATATTTAAGACATCCCTTGACACCTGAAAAGTCCCTTCAGATTGAAGGAAAGCTCTGATAGTACCTATCTTCAAAAAAGGCGAAAAACACCAGTCCTCAAACTACAGCCCAGTATCGTTAACTTCAGTAACATGTAAGATTTTGGAACATGTTGTTCACAGTAATGTGATGAACCACTTCCTTCAGAACAACATACTATGCGACAACCAGCATGGTTTCAGAGCCAAAAGATCTTGTGAAACTTAACTAATCACAACCTTATAGAGTATCATCAGCCAGCTATGCTCAGGAAAAGATCGAGTAGATGTCATTCTACTTGACTTCTCCAAAGCGTTTGATAAGGTTCCACATCAACGACTGCTACATAGGTGTGCGTGGTGACACTCTGCGTTGATTACAGTCATTCCTTAGCTACAGGAAACAGCAAGTGCTTTTAGAAGGAGCCACATCTGAAGAGGCCGATGTCATCTCCAGTCTATTATATCGTCACACTGGGAGCAGTGATGATGCAAAACAACTACAACAGGACCGTGATGTCCTTCAACAGTGGGAAAGTAGATGGCAAATGAAATTCCATCCCGAAAAATGCCAGGCCAACAGAATATGTACCAACAAGTATTCTTTCTGCCCCAAGAACCATCTGGAATTGGAATAGATTGCCAGCCATTGCAACTGACAGTCGAATAGAGTTTGTACCTGCCATCCAAATTCCACTGGCAGCTATCACCTTCATCGCTCCATAAACAGCCATCCCCTTGTGTTTTTAACTGTATATAGATGTTCTTTAAATTGCTTTTTACCGGAAGGAGATGGCTGTTCCATCCTCCTCACCAGGTCAACAGTACAGTCTATGAAGACTCCTGACCTTTTCCTGGAAGACGAACGAGAGAGAGAGAGAGAAAGGGAGGATAAATGCCTTGTCCAGGGTTCTCACTAAGATTTTAAAAGTAGGAGTCCAGGACTCCCTTTTCATAAAAAGTAGGAGTCCCAACCAAAAAGTAGGAGTCCCACTCCCCAAAAATAGGAGTCCCATTTTGTTTTCATGACTCTCCTTTAATAGCGAGCAAGTCCCCGGTAACTTCATTCTATAAATACCTGACGGAGAATCAGTTTCCTTATTTTCACACACTTTTTGTTGTTGTTGTTGTTTTTTTGTTGTTGTTTTTTTTTCAACTGATTTTGGTCTCTGCTCTATGTATTATTCTGTGCAATGCCTGTAACCAACTGTTCTAACACTCCTCGCCTATATAGCCAATGGTTAAACTCAGTGATATATTATGCAATAAATCACTGGGCGGAAACGCGCGACGCTATCTGGCGCCTTTCCGACGTATTTCGATACGCTGCTGAAGTCAGTCTTAGTTTCTACGACGCTAGACTGTGTAACGTCATTTTTCTCACTTCAGCAACGTAAGAAATGCATGTAAACGTCAGTGTTACAGTCAAAACTTTTGGCGGGATTTCTTTATTCGATGGCGGAAAGTTTGAAAAATCTAAAGGATACAATTACATTTTCGTCGTTTTCTATGTGTTAGAATGGAAATAGATCAGCTCTTGTGCCTGATTTGTTGAGTAATAAATCACAGTTTGTCGGTCAGTTGTAAGAAGATAAATCACTCAGGCTCCGCCCTCGTGATTTGATCTACTTTACAACTGACCTCCAAACAGTGATTTATTACTCAACAAATCACTGCTAGAGCTGATCTATTTCTTAATTATCACACATCCTGATGTTGTTAATTAATTCAATGGAGCTGGCCCAGAAATTAGGATGACGTCATATCTCTCTCATGGGAAAATGAGACATCTTTGCAGATCAGGTGACATGACAATCCTAACCTATTTTTCTTGCCTGGTAAAGATGTTGCCCTTTTAATATAAATAAAGTATGCAGTCAATGTCTTTAGTTTTTAATTTCAGAGGTAACAATACTTGAACTCTTCCATCATGTGCTGCAAGTAATGCAGATATTATTATTATTTTATGGTTTATGTAGCAAAAGATTCGAGGACATGTCTCAAAAATATGAACTGATCCTCCCAATGGTACCCCTCTTTCATTGCTTTTCGGTTAAATTCAATACCCCCATCCCAAAAAGTTTGGTTCGTTGCTGTCTGTACTTAGTGACCTTGAGTGTTATGGATATTAGTGAAGCATTTTTTAATCAAAACCAATTAAAGCACCGTTACATGCTACCACAAACTTATATATGCAATATATCCGCACCTTCTGATCATGGACACCTCTGTTGAGCTTCCCGCAAAACTTCTTTTCAAAGTTTACATTTGCACCGTGCTGTGATCAATATACGCTACGAAAAAATGTCTGGGACTTATTTACTAGCTGAAATTTCCATCTACTGCTTTGATTTGCCGAAAAAGTCTTGATAATTTAGTTCTATTTTAATATGCGTCTGTTTCATATGCATTTCTGACAAGAAAATGCTCTACACTGCAATGTGGTAATAATTGGTTTTTCTCTCAAAGCGGTTTCCCCCCACGCTGTCAAATGACGTTACCGTTACGAGCACGTGCTACCATTACGAGCACGCCCTTTCTTTATGCGGGAGCAATGGATAAAGTAACTTAAACTAGAATAGTCCCGAATTGTATTCCGTCATCCGGGGTGCCTCTAAGCAGTCCCGTTAGACTCTTCACAGGGTTTACGGGATAGATTCGATGGGACATGGAAACTATTTTTTTTTTTTTTTTTTAGTGACAAGTAGGAATAACCGTTTTGATGCGCAGACTGATATCTCGCAAAGAGATAAGGTACTATTTTTTTTATAATCCCTTGTCGTCTTTTCACAGAAAACAGTACGTGGGCGTTTTTGATGTTAGTGGCAAAAATTTCCGAAAAATTTTAAAATGGAAAAAAATTACCAATTAATAACAAAAAAAAAACAAATACGCCAGCCTCAAGGGATGAAAGCATGATATCTGCGGTGCATTTTCGAATCAGTCGGTCGGTGCAGGCAACACACAGTGAGGGCAGGGGTCACATACTGGTGTCAGTCGCATGCTTTAATTGCTCGATTGCTGAAGTGTAAACTGCCAACACGTTTAACTACCGCTTGCTTAGCAAATAACGGTACTGTCGCAGGTGTGAAAAGCACGCGGCGGATTACTACTGTTCTTTCAAGATGCTACCAACGGTACGAATAACACGTGGCGGACTTTAGACTCTAGTCAAATAATCCAATCATAATTAGTACATGTAGTCGTCCCACGGGAAAAAAAACTCGGCTTTGGGATTTTTTAGGAGTCCGGACCCTGATTTATGCGTCCCGGGACGCAGGATTCTGCGTCCCCGAGAACCCTGCTTGTCTATGGCATAATTTTCATATGTAAGAAACCAGTTATGTTTTAGTGATCATCAATTCTCTGAGACAGAGCTGGTCACTATACATATTAGCTTCACTACTGTGAAAACTAAGACTTTGTATATCTTATTGGGCTTGGCTTTTATACCCCTAGAAAACAGAAAAAGTTTCAAAATGTAATCAAAAGCATTGAAAAAAAGTAATTTCTTGTGTGGAATATTAATTAACCAATGTATGATCATATAAAACTCTGATACTGGACATTTGAATCATACTTACGGTATTACGGGGAAAAATAAATTTTATGATAGGCCCAGAAAGGATCGGCGGATCGGATCGGCTTTTATACCCGACCCAAATATTATTTGACTGAAAATCTTCATAATCAGAATCTTACTCAGTATCGAGGACTGATTTTATGATGGTGTATTTTCTGCTGTGCGACAGCCATAGAGAGTCTGACTTGATGAGACTGTTAAATCTCCGGCATACTCTAGAAAGCCTGCCTAACAGATGAGTATCACATCGTGCAAATATCAGATATAAGACGTCATCAGGTAGATCGAGTATCTCCAGGCCCGAGACCCCAATTCGGGCCCGTTCCGTTATCTTTCTGGACGCGGTATGACTCATCTTTTTGGTCTCCTCTAAGAGGGAATCCAAGAGTATGAATTCTGAATAGATCTGAAACGATTCTATGCATTTTAAGCTATAAATAAGATTTCGAAATTGTTAGAATTGTGACGAAATTACGCTCGCCATTTTTGTTTGTTTTGGTATTTAAGCCAGGTTATCCAGACGATTGGGTCTCCCTAATTGCCGACAAGAAGAGGTGACAAGAGCCGAGGAGCCGACAAGAGATGTTTTATTGGTGACAAGAAGTTTTCTTGTGATTCATTCAAGTTTATTATTTAAAAGAATATGTTTATTTTATGTTTTTCATATCTTAGAAATTGCTTTTGATCAATATATTTTATGTGTTTTTTGGAAAAAGCAACAGAAGTTTTACCGCATTTACCGACAAGAGATTTTACCCGATAGATGCGTGGTGAAATAGCATCGGCATGGGTCGACAAAACGTTTTATATCATATTATATGAGATTTTGTGCTTGGAACCTTATTTTTGAAAGATTATCTTAAGTTTTCACGTACATGATGCCCGTTTGAAAAGTTTTAATGGGTTCGTGCAAGCAAAATGACCTTTACAAAGCATTTACCGACATGAAATTTAATAGGCTAATGGTGCAAAATTTTTGGGCCTCCAAGAAGTTTTGATGCTGTTTCAATGCATTTTATAACATAATTAACCCATCTTTTAAAAAAAATGACCAGAAAAAAACTATTGCTTGATGCTGAATTCGTAAATCATTTCTTCGTTCATTTTGATAGCTTTATTGTTTGAAAGTGATCTAAAAGTTTGATGCTTAAAAGAAAAACCTATTTCGTCTCCTCCATGAGTCTCATCAGGTGGTGGCCTGTGCAATTACTTACCACTTGCAAAGACAGATGTCCCCACTATAGGTTTTTATTTTAATTTTATTTATAAAGAATTTATCAGTGGGTAATGTCTCATAAGGAATTAACTTACGGGCTTTTCAGGGCCGCGCCATAGGTACTCACTGAGAGACATATACACCCATAAGAATACACAAGCATTAGGTTACTTACGGGCTTTTCAAGGCCACGCCAGAGGTCTATCATATGAAAGTGCCATAGGTAATCTGAAAATGTTTTATTAATGCCGTTTTAGTTTTAATATAGTAGGCTTTTTATGGAGATTACCTTATTTGTTCTTTTCCTGTATGTATTGAAGTACGTTAAATTTAACTACAATGAAATCTAAGCCAAAGTCAAATGAATTGGCCTACAAATACTGAAATAAGGCCAACAACATCTTTAAACATGTTTTTATTCAAAATAAGTCTTTTTTCAGCAACCAAATCGAGAAAATAGTGAGTCCATTCCCGACTACATAACTATAATTGTTCTTGTCGCTAGAACACACATTGGTTGATTTACCGACAAGAAAGTATGTTGGTCTTGCTCGCTACATACTTGGTTCTGGCTCATTCCTTTAACATTTTTTTTTCTAAACAAACTTCTTGATTTTCGTTTCCTGTTGTATTTTATCATGATTTAAAAATTCGCAGAGATAAAGTAACCCACAGAGACAACCAGTACAGAAGTCTAATGGTTGATTTTCACTATTTACCGACAAGAAAATCTGATGACGTGTACCTAACCTGAAATGATCAAAACAGGATCCTAGGATATTATATATCATAAAAAAAATTGTTTCTTAGAACATCCTCTCTCGTGCACTCTGTAACATTTTTTTTTTCTGACATAAAACTATAAAGCATCAAAACGCTTGATTTTATATTTTAATAATATCTAAGGCAAAAGACGACTGCAAGTTTACCTATACGCGTTCTATCACATGATCTTTTATATAGCTGCATCAGCATCTATAGGGAAAAGGTTGGAATGGGGGATTCATATATGTGCAAAAAGGTGCATTTAATCATAATTTATATTTAAAAAAAGCCTGAAAATGGCTCTTAGACCTGCTTGTCGGCTCGTTCCGGTTCTTCTCGGCTCTTGTCACCTCTTCTCGGTTCTTGTCGGTAATTAGGGAGACCGAGACGCTTGATAAGCGTTTCAATACGCAGGCTTAGCTCTTAGGTCTCACTATTTAATGACAAGAAGAGGTGTCAAGGGGTGACGAGAGATATTTTTATGGTGTCAAAAACATTCTTTATATTATTTCAACCATAGCATTGTTGGAAAATATATTTTTATGTTTGATTTGCACTCGAAAACAATTACTGACGATTCTTAAGCACATTTCCATAGAGAATAGCATATACCCTCAAGGAAATCAGGATCCAGTTTTCCCACTAGCTATGAAGATTTTGTATCCCTCCTCAACGACTTTAGCCTCGTGCAAATGGTTACTGAGCCCACCCGTGGTGAAAATGTGGTGAAAATGTCCTTGACCTCTTTCTTACTTCTAATCCAACCCTTGTAAAAGATATCATCTGAACACCCTACGTACGTACGTCAGATACAGTCTCTACCAAAAAGAACTGCATCATCTGCTGTGTATATGTTACTCGGTGCTCTCCCGATTGAAGCAGAAATACAAAAAATAGCAGTTAAGTTTTTTTTGTTTGTTTTTTTACGCGGTCATTTCCAGTAAAAATCGATCTCTGCAGGAGGTGGTTATTAAAGTTCATTTTATAACTTAATTGTTGTTTGTTTGTGTGTAGGATGTTGTTAATAATAAATTTAATCTGAACATACAATAAATTACCTCATTCCAGCGGTTCCCCTAAATACAGGAATGAACTTTTTTTCTTTTTTTTTTACGAAATGGACGAAATGGAGTTTTGTTTTACGAAATGGAGCATTTTTCCCCCTTTTTGCAACTTTTATTCTGTTTTTATGATTTATATCATATCTGACTAAACAAGCAATATTAAATATGATTTTTCTTTATTAGAATCATATTTTATAAACAATGAAGAGGATAATATAGTTCCACTCCTTATGTAATATCAATGACGAAATGGAGTCTTATTTTACGAACTGGAGCATGTTTCCCCCTTGTTTGCAACTTTTATTCTATTTTCATGATTCATATCATATCAGACTACAAAACCAATATTAAACATGTTTTTACTTTACTAGGATCATATTTTATAAATAATAGAGACGATATAGCTCCACCCCTTATGTAATACCAGTGACGAAATGGAGTTTATTTTTTACGAAATGGAGCATGTTTCCCCTTTGTTTGCAACTCTTATTCTGTTTCATGATTTATATCAGAACAGACAACAAAAGCAATGTTAAACATGATTTTACTTTATTAGAATCATATTTTATCAACTACGGAGAAGATATAGTTCCACTACTTATGTGAAATCAGTGACGATCTGGAGTTATATTTTACGAAAAGGAGCATGTTTCCCCCTTGTTTGCCACTTATATCCTTTTCTTAACGGTTTATATCATATCTGACTATAAATACAATATTAAATATATTTTTACTATATTGGAATCATATTCTATAAATAAACGTTAAAAGAAAATCCTTGGGAAACAAAGAACACACTACAGATTAGAAAATGAGAGTCCCGGTTTTATTGAGACTCTTCATAAGCAGTAATGAAGATTGCAACGCTGCCTACGCCCTCTAGCGTATACATGAACAGAACTCCATTTTCAAATAAACCACAATGGGCCCAATGATCCCAAAGGAAATGAAACAGGAAATATTAAGAAGTTCATAAAACAGGAAATATAAAGAAAAAAAAATGAATGAAAAAGAAAAATAGCGTAAACTATTTCAACATGCGAGAAATTATAACTGTGTTAAAGACACCCTAACCAGATTATCGACACGGGTCACGTCATATGGGTGATTAAACAGGTGCTACGGTACCTGGATTGTCACACCTAACTGATCGCCACGCTGTCTCGTATGATATCGGTTACTGACTTAATCATTAACTGCATTAAAGACACGGTGATAGAATAATCATATAATCATAACTGGATTATCAACATGGGTCATCTCATCAACGGGCTGATTGAGCAGGTGTTACCGGTTATCACACCTACCTGATCGCATTTTGTTTTTCATTAATAATAGTTATATCAATGCTTATCATATTTAGTATACTTTGTTTGATACTGCGAAGCGCAGATAATTTAAATATCAGAAGTCAGTATATGACGGCTAACCGGAAGTTGGTTGGCTATTGCCCCGCGGCACCGTCAACACTAATGAAAAGGTCCCTGGAACTACACAAGTAAATACTTTAAAGAATGAGCAATCCCATCAGAGTGTGTGCTGATGTTACAAGGTCCAAAAATTGTATTTTGCGAAATGCGCAGTCGTTTTTGTACTTAGTCCAGAGGTTATGTACAAGAAATGCGCTGACTCTAATCAGATTGCGCGGATGCTATATCAATTTAATAATTATCATATTTATTATACTTCGTTTCTTTCATTTGGAACATTTTATTTCAAATATTTTATTCAGAAAAAATGCTAATTTGCTGAGTTTCGCATACTTCTCAAAACATCGCGTTGCAAATAAAAGAAAGGAAATATAGTATACATTCTCAGATACAGATGTATACTTTTTACTATGTATACTTTTTTGAAAAAAAAAGAAGTGTTTGGTTTTACACGACACAAGTTGCTGGTGTCAAGTATATGATCGCATGCTTAGAATATCTTAAAGAATTATATACAGAACTTAGAAAATTTTCGGCCATACTAATGGTTCGACGTTCGGATAAAAAGTACATGCAAGCAAAATTAGGCGTAAATGGAAGAAACTTTCCGTTTAGCTATACATGAATAAATTACATCATTATAATCAATGGAATACTAACTTTTGCTCATACGTTATAATAGATTCGCAAATGCTAGTTTATGTACATTTTTGGCGAAAAAACGAAGATTCGCGTAATCTGAATAAAATTCTATAAGAAAATTAGGATTAAAAGGAAGAATACTTTGAGCTCAGATGCAAGAAACTTCTCATTGACATATTTCTATGATTTTTATACCAGATTAAAAAGCTTGAAATGCTTTTTCATCCTAAACGTTATAGTTTAACGTCGGAAAATATATTACATTAGGAAAGAAATTTATTTGTGTATTTCTATACAGTTTCCTATTAAACTGAGGACCGAATACAGGTAACTGCTTATCTCCGGAGCGCTCGGAGATTATCGGAAAACCCCGTGACTATAACGACTATTCTGCCCTATGATGCTTTCCCAAACCCACTAGACAGCAATCTATCCTGGTAGCAACAGGTTGAGGCCACATTTAAGAAATGCAACTCTTTACTCTACCTGCTTAATAGGATAAAATGCTATTTGTCCATACCCATTAGAAAATTATTCTTTAATGCACACATTCTTCCCCATATTGACTACTGTTGCATTGTATGGGGCAACCTTAATACTACACTCACAAACACTGTGGTTAAATTTCAAAAAAGGGCAGAAAGAATTATTTTAGATAAAGATATGGAAACCCCATCCTCAGAACTATTCTCTGAGCTTAAATGGATGAGGTTTTCAGACAGAGTTATCCATCAAAAAGCAGTACTAATGTATAAAATGATAAATGACTAAACACCACCCTGTCTGAAAGAAATTCATCATTACACATCAGATATCCACCAAAGGCCTCTCAGATCAACTACAGCAAATTTGCTCTATGTGCCCAAACCAAATATAGAACTCTTCCGAAATTCAATTGCATATTCTGGAGCTAAGATATGTAATGATATACCTGAAGGTGTTAAACAAAGTACATCCCTGCCACAATTCAAATCAAAATATCTTCAGTGGTTTCATTCACAAAACAGAACATAAAATGTACTATAGGACTCTTCTTCCAGTAGTTATTTATGTGTGTGAAAGTGTAAATTACAAGTGCATGATTGTTTGTGCTTTTGTGCTTGTGAGTTTGTGTGATGTCTGACTATAACATTGTACATTTTCATGTATTCTGTATATATTGTAAATTTGTATGCGTTGTTTAAAAGAGGACCCCAGGGAAGATTGGAGAAAATCCAAATGGTCTTTCTCTATAAATAAAAACATTATTATTATTATTATTATTATTATTATTATTATTATTATTTAAATGTTAGAAGATGATGTGCCGGAGTAACGGCAGATTGTATCAAATGAAACAATGGACAAGCAGTGACAAACAAGATCAGAATGCGCGGATTCACATGCTAATCTAGAACTTTACATATTGGACGTATGATAAGATTTTAATCACAGGATTTTCATCTGGTAGAATATCTAAATTTTCTCAAGTTTTCAGTCTTTGACAAACAAATAGATATTTTTTGCTACTCAACTGTTTCAACAGGGTATAGCCTGTTATTGTTAACCACCCTGTACATTTGCCCACCGGACCTTTACCCACCCTTAGCGGGTGGCCGTAGCCTAATGGGTAGGAGAGTTGACTCTTAATCCATTAGGTTTCTTACCACTGTGGTTCGAGTCCCGCTCGCGTCACATGTGGGAAAGCCAAGTTCTGCTTACGGATGGTCAGGTGGTTTTTCCCCGGGTTCTCAGGTTTTCGCCCAACTTTGATGAACTATCGGATCGATATAAGTAAAATATTCTTGAAAGGGACGTAAAACCCCAAATAAAAAAATTACCCACCCCTCTTAACCTAAAAGAGGACATTTACCCACTCCAAAATAGTTTTGGTAACACTGTCCTTAAATGCAAAAGATATGTTTTAGAAGTGAACATTAGTTTGTCATATATTATTTTTCATTCATTTATTCCTTTTTAATTGGTAAAAATACTTTGTATCAGTTTAAAATGAAATGACTTTGTATCAAAGATGAAAGAATGAAATTGAAATATTTTTTTAACTTTTCAAAATTGACTTAGCAGTTTTTAAGTAAGTTTCCTTTAATATATATCATAAATAGCAATTAGTGAATTTGTTTTTCTGTACCTTTACGCAAAATTATACTTAAATTGTTTATATTAAATATATCACAAATCTTTAAACTTTTTCTATTTCTTTCATTTTATTTCCTTCCAGAGACTCATTTAATGTCAAGTAGTTTTGTGGGGTTTTTTTTTTTTTTTTGTTTGTTTTTTTTTTTTTTTTTTTTTTTTGTTTTTTTTTTTTTTTTTGTTTTTTTTTTTTTTGTTTTTTTTTTTTTTTTTTTAATTTTTACAGTGAACATTTCTAAACTGAACATACTATTTTTAAAATCAAGGATTGTTTTGTTTTGTTTTCTTTTTTTTTTTTTTTTTTTTTTTTTTTTTTTTTTCCTCGTCTAACTAATGGATGACGAAGAATATATTAAATCATTTTTTAACAACTAAATAGTTATTTTTTATATATATCTACTTATATTGTTTTTATTTATTTATTTATTTATTTATTTATTTATTTATTTATTAAAACAGTTTTAACTGAGGTAATTTGATATTTCTTCTTGAAAGAATTAATATATCTTTTGAAACCCTATATTTTCACACTAATGAAGAGTTGAAAGGGGTGTAAATCTAATTCATCTATCCATCCAGGCCTGTTTATAAATAATTGTGTTGTTGTTTATATGTCACAAAAGTTTCATGTATTTTCTTTCTTTCAGTGTTTGTTTCTACCAATTTATTTATTTATTTATTTATTCTGATTTAACACTATGTGTGTTTGGAAGAGAGACAGAGACACAGACAGACAGACAGACAGACAGAGAGAGAGAGAGAGAGAGAGAGAGAGAGAGAGAGAGTACATCAACTTATTTATTAATCTATTTATTTTGTATATCATGGTCAGTAACTTCTCCTGTATGTTCATAAAAGCATAATTTTCAAATATTATCTAATTTTTATTACTTTCCATTTTTGTTTCTTCCAGTGACTATTTATTTATTTACTTGTTTTTTTTTTTTTTTTTTTTTGTTTTTTTTTTGTTTTTTTTTTTTGTTTTTTTTTTTTTTGTTGTTGTATTTAGCTGAAAGGTAGTTGTTTTGTCTTAATAATGCAATTTTGATATTTGTATTTTAATGTATTTATTTTTGTATAGTTGCATTTCACTTGTATGTTCATAAAAACACAATTTTTTGTGTTGTCTATGTCCCAAATCTTTTAATATTTTGTCAACTTCTTTCAATCTTTGTTTCTTCCAGTGACTCACATGGCGTCAAGTTTGTTTTTCATTTTTACAGTGAAAGTTTAAGATTGAACAAAATATTTTAAAATCATCATAGGAATACCTGATTTTTCTGTATAATGCAAAGCTTTCAGCTATGGACTTCATTAACCAGTAGATTTAGGGTATTCTGACATGAG
This sequence comes from Anodontia alba, assembly GCA_964016985.1. Taxonomy (NCBI): domain Eukaryota; kingdom Metazoa; phylum Mollusca; class Bivalvia; order Lucinida; family Lucinidae; genus Anodontia; species Anodontia alba. The sequence continues at coordinate 96,320,690 of OZ024821.1, read as the reverse complement.
ATGAATGACAGGTATTATCAGATGATTGACAGGTCTTATCAGGTGACTGACATGTCTTATCAGGTGATTGACATGTCATATCTGATACTATCATAGTTCAAAAAAAAAAAACAAAAAAAACTAAACATATTAAGAAGTGATTATAAAACATTTTTTCTAACACATATAGAATGTCAGAATGCAATGCAAAATAATTATTTTCAGTCAAAAAAAATGTTCTTGTTTTTTGTTGTTGTTTTTTTAACGCTTAACACTCTGGGTAATATTTCCAGCAGACGACATTTTAATTTTTTTTTCTTATTTTCCCATTAAACATGTTTGACATTTCATGCAAATTGTCTGCATTGGAGACAATTTGCATGAAATGTCAAATCCTTTTAAAAGGATTTGACAGAGAGAGTGGTAAAGGTTAAGAAATAATAGCTATGTTTCTGAACTAAGGAACAAAGAGAGAAAGAATAAATGACTTTTAACCACTTTCCTAGTTATTTAATGGGCAGGAATGAAACTTCTGATTTATGCGGAAATATATGTTGTAAACAGTTTATTTACACTGAAAAGTATTATGAAAATCATGATCATGATAAGAATGCATACTAGCCTCAATCTACAATCACACATAAGACTATTCCTAATATATCAAATCAAATCAAATCAACTTTATTTTTCTCAGAATACATACAGTATTAAATGAGAACTGTCAACATAAGTGATAATACAACATGACGCAGCATATAAAGCAAGAATTGGCCTTTCTAGATATATTAAATTCAGAAGAAGAAAGTAGAGTCTAATAACACGGGGGGGGGGGGGGGGGGATTTTTTTCTTTGTTTTGTATACCAAGGGAGTCAACCTCCTATATACTTAGTAGTACTGAAACTACACAGTTTTGTCCCTTATAAAACTGTAAACTCGGACCACTGGAGAAGGGGCTTAATCCTGTGTATTCTCAGGTATGTATTCTGCTAAATCGTAAATAAGGCTGCACATCCGGACAGTTCTGCCCGGACTGTTCTGCCCTGTTCTGATACAAAGCTATTACATGTGGTAATATGTTATCAAAGGATGAAATTACATATGACGGAGTGTTGTCAGGAAATGATAACCCAAAACACAGCTCAAAGGTCCCTTCTCCAAGACACAGCTTAATAAATCTCCGGTTTTTGTAATGATTAAGGTCACCAGACCATTAAGAAGGCATGCGAATCGCGTGCATACACACGTTTTATTGTCGGTTAATTTGTGTGCACAGATACAAGAAGGAAAAATAGGAACTTAATATTCTAAAAGGATTAATTTATGAATGTGCTATAAATAAATTTGGATAATTAATCAAAGAATAAATGCAAATTTTAACGGGTATGTTCACCAGCACAAATATCTGCCCCGTTCACAACGCAATTACAAGGTTTGCGTGGCGTCGCAACGGTGTCCCTCTGTAAATTGTGGCATCGTGGTTACGCCACACGTACAAACTTGTTTGTCGGCATGCATCCGGCGCACAAACAAACTTATTTCAGTTAGCCCATTTAAATCGGAAAGGGGTCATCATCTTCACAAGTATCATTTTATGTTACATGCATATATAGTTAGACATATATAGATGTTTTCCTTTTTCCTCTTTTCTTTTTCCTCCTTTTTTTCTTTTTTTTTTTGCGTAAGCGGTCGCCAGCGGATCGTTTCCACATTTACTTGTGAAAGCTCCCCACCGCCGACCAAACGTAATTCCTTTCTAAAGAGGTAATTCTATTTCCACTTAGGCTTATGTATGTTAAACAGGAATTGGCCACACGGCATCCAGGCAATGTCGCACCAACGTTGTTGCTATGAGATGTATCAACATCGTGCGACACCGCCCCAGCTTCGTGTGTCCACTTGGGTAGTGGAGTGGGCTTCTTATTGTTGAAGCCATAAGACAGGTACTGACACTTAAGTTTTACAGGCGTACTGATGACTATACAACATACAACTAACAAAAAAAAAGAAGCAAGATTACCATTAACTTAACATTAATTGATAATGCAGTTCAGTTGAATATTTAAGAGTTAAAATGTTTGAGCATTGCTTTTATAAACTGGCATAGCTTATTCAGTTTAGCTGGCGATGTTAAACTCATTAATTCTTTATATTTTAAAATGTTCGGGCGTATGGTTTGATAAATTGCCTTCTTTCTTGAGTAAAATGGTTGCAGCATAAAAGATAATGAAACTCCTCGGCGACGTCATTGGCGTCACACAAATGGCAGATTCTTTCACTATGAGGAACGCCCTCTACAGGAAGCCGATGGTTAGCTGTTCTGAATTTTACAAATGACAGGTAATTTTTACGTTCGAGGACTAAGAAATATTGTTCTAACTTAATGGAGTATTTGAATTGCTGGTAATTTGTACCTTCTGTCGAGTTCTGTAGGTTAGCGTGCCAGACTTGATAATTTTGTTCCAATAATTTACGTTTTATCTGCCGTCTTATACATTTTGACAAATCAATTCCATCATTTAACCAGACATCGGATCTGCCACAATCATCAAAACTTGTTTTCACGTAGTTAATCCATTTTAAATGCAGATTTGGGGTATACCTCATAATTTTGTATAGAATGTATGACAGTTTGGTTTCTTTACTAGAAACAATTGTATTCCAGAAACCTACCATGCGTAACTTGATTGTAACTTCAAGGGGTTAGCGACCCAATTCAGCTAGCAACATATAATGTGGAGTGATTTTTTTTGGTTTTTGTAATAGTGCGGAGAAACTCTGTGTGTAATCTTTCGAGAATTTGAATATTTTCAAAGCCAAAGACCTCACTCCCATACGTCAAGATAGGTACAATAGTTTGATCAAATAGCTTAAGTTGTAGATCAATTGGCAGATTAAGGTTATTTATTCTTGTGTACAAATAATACAAGGCTTTTCGGGCTTGTTCCACGACGTGTTTTCTCGCTTTTAAGAAACCTCCAGACTTTGTGAAGAAAACGCCTAAATATTTATAACTGTCTACAATTTCGATAGGATTTGAGCCTAGTTTGAATTAAAGTGTTGGTTTCCTCGAGATCCAAATAAGTCGAACCTCGTTATCTCGAACTCGCTTATTTCGAATTACCGCTTATCTAGAAGTGAAAATTTGGTTTCTGTTTTAACATGAAACTATGACAACAGGTAACAAAATAATGTGGAAATAAGGAGAAATTGCTCCTCTTTTCCACAATATTTTCAGTATATCTATTATAAGGATTCAAATTACATATTCATTTGTGAAATTTGGTTGTTTGATTTATCTTTTTTCCTCAGTTCTGCAAATCTGATATGTCGAGATACGGATATCACGAAGTATTTCAGAGAGTCCCTTGGACCGAGACAACGAGAGTCGACTGTACAATAATTTTAGTTTTATCTATGTTTACACTAAGCTTCCATAGGCGACAGTAATCTAAAAAGCTGTCCTAATATAAACACTTCTTATTCTACACTGTCATTTGGTAGCCTCAGCGTACAGTGTAACCTCAATGGCTCGAACACGGATGGCTCGTTTACTGTGGATGATTCGAACTCTTTTTTCAAATTCTTCCAATAGCCCAAGAAAACAAATATTTAGGGATTTGTTCTTATTATGCCCCGCCACCAAAAAAAGTGGCGGGGTATTATGTTATACCCTCTAAAATTTTGAGTGTTCGTCCGTCCGTCCGTCCGTCTGTCCGTCCGTCAGCGCCCCCACCATTCGTCTGCCCGCAACTCCTACAGTTTTAGGCCAATCCTTTTCAAACTTAACAGGCGCTTTTAGGATGGTCTGAAGATATGCATATTGTTTTTTCAGAATCCTGAAATTATTTTTTATCACATTTTTTGCATTTTTAACTTAGACTTTTTTCGAGCCCTAATACTACAGACATGTATAGGGAGTATGTACCTTGTACGCGCAAGTTTTGTCATTAGAAAAGAGACCTTCTATTTGTTGGAACGGTAAATACCCAGACCAGTCAACATAAACGAGAGCAGCTTGCTCATAAATCCTTTCATTCCTGCAGATCCAAGTCTCTTTTTCCCAAACAGTGTAGATCCTGATGAGACGGCTCAGAATGAGCCGTCTCATCAGGATCTACACTGTTTGGCATTGTATTTGATGTTTTGACTCAGGTCCCTATTTGAAACTGTGATTCCGTGCAGATTCAAATATGGAAAAGACCGCTTCAGAGACTCGGGGATGAAATGGTTAACTTTACTATTCGCACACGATAATCAGGTATCACACAATATGAAGCCCTGTTCTGAATGTGGAAGTTCACGGGCTGATATTGACCTTCGCTTTTAGGCAAAGGCTGTGTGGTGTACTGTGGCGTACCTTTTCTTAGTTTCGCCCATGCGATTTCGGTGATGATTAGTTTTACGTCTCTTTCAACATTGTTTTAGTCATATCGATACGATGAAGGGATAATGAAAGGTACAGTGAAGCGCCGTAGAGTAATTAGCTGCATTCCACCTTTAACGAGGTTCTATAAGCGTCGTGGTGGCCGAGTGGTTAGCGCTCCCGACTTCAGGTCCGTTTGGAGACAAGTTGCTTGAATTGTCAAAGACTGTTTTCGACATCAGTTTGTCGTCTTTGCTTTTACAAAGACAGTGATAAAGATTATGTCTTTTTATGTAAACGAATAGTGAATGTCCCGATCAGATGTGCGTACGAGTTCGCTTGTATGCTCCTTCGACTGTTGCACCCATTTAGGGCGATGCAACTGTTCTGTAAACATACGCTGCATGTGTATGAGCTGGCTGATCGCATGTCTCTCTTCGCATGTGTCAATCCTTAAAGTGTTAATCAGAGAAAATAAGGCTGGTACTTCATGACGATTCACATGGAATGCCAAGTCTTATTTTCTTACAGATGTCGTCTGTTGCAGTTGTAATTAGCACTGTAAAGGTTAACCCTTAAAGCACCAAGAAAAACTGCATCTGAAAATGTCGTCTGTTTATGTCGTCTGCTGAATATTCGTGCAGACTTTTCAAACCTGTTTTTGCATACAGGCAAACAGTATGGACCCTGATTAGACTGTTCCTAAAGGAGCAGTCTGACCCGGGTCCACATTGTTTGCAAAAATGACTTTTAAAATCACAAGCAGACGAAAAGGCAGACGACTATTGTTGTGATAGGCAGTTTAAGGGTTAACACGCGTGAACAACGATGGGTCCCGATCAGCCAGCTCATACGGAGTGAACACTTTCAGAATCGTTGCGATAGTCGTCAGGGTCTATTCGACTTATGTTTCTGATAAAAATTAGAGTAATGCAAGGATCATTGCGGCTACAATTAAAGATGGCAGTAGGCAGGCTGGCCAGAATCTGTTCAGTTCGCACAGGTTTACCGTATATATTCTAAACATTCGGACAGACAAGCCTTATCACTCGCAGTCTGATCAGGATGAACACTGCATTTACTTCTTGATTTGTAGAAACGCCAATAGGAGCTTTCATGAGGGTCTGGATGTTGGGGATGCGGGGATGAGATTGCTCTAATAGTAAAAAAAACAAAAAAAACATTTCTTTAAAAGTTCGCCGTTTCTTTATTTTTTTTTCCATTAGTTTCTTTTCTTGACTGAAATATCACACTGGCTAAAAACATACTTTAAGGCTAATCCTCCTTTTGCTTGTTATTTTTATTTCAACCAAACCTGTTTTCGTTTTCTTTTCTTTCTTTACTTTTTCTGTAAATACTTAAGATTTTTCTTTAAAGTTAACTTCAGGTCATCATTTGCTCCAATCAGTATATTTTAGCCATATACTAAGTAAAAAAAAAAAAAAAAAAATTACAAATTTTGCCGTTTCTTTATTTTTCCGTTATTTTCTTTTCTTGACTAAGATATCAAAGGGGCTAAAAAACATGTCATCACGAAAATATGCCTATATAATTTGACCCCATTAAACCCCACTTTTATATAGTAAAACTGGGGTTTATAGAGGTAGACATTATTTTTCTTATTTCTGCTCAAAAACATAAATTGTGGGTACTCGTAAGAACCGCCTTGCTGAGGCGGTTCTAACGAATACCCACAATCTATGTTTTGAGAAGAAACATGAAAAAAAAATATCAGAATTTTTATCTGAAAACTTTCAGTTTTTGGTGGTGAAATTTTCAATATATATCTCTCTTGACTCCCTAAATTAGCGCCAAACTATACTAAACGTCGTCTGCTTATGTGTTGACGTCATATTTAACGTCGTTGCAAATTTGAGCGTCATCCGTTGGGTACTTTATATACAGCCAGTAAACTTAAGGCGTACGTGGAAATCGTAAGGTCAAAATGGCGGCACCGGCGCAGGAAGAGACCCGTGCAATAATAAAGTTTTGTGTGGACCTAGGAAAAACACCAACAGAGACGATGAAAATGATGAAGGATGCTAATCGATCTTCAAATGTAAGCAGATCTCTTGTTTTTAAGTGGCATAAAAGATTTTCGGAGGGTAGGGAGTCTCTAAAAGACGACACTGGGAGAGGACGGAAACGAATCGTGAACGCTGGGACAGTAGCGGCAGTGAAGAGCCTTATCGAGGAGGACCGTAGATTGACTGTTAGTGACATTTCAACAAAAGTAGGCGTTAGTTATGGCAGCGTCCACTCGATTTTGAGAAACCAGCTGAAGATGTCAAAGGTTCATGCGCGCTGGGTGCCGAGATTACTAAAAAATGCAGAAAAGGAACGACGTGTTCAAGATTCTCTGTCTTTCCTACGGCAGTATGAGAGGCACGGAGACGCTTTCCTCGACAGAATTATAACTACAGACGAGACGTGGCTCTGGTTTTACGACCCAGAGACGAAGCAGCAGTCCTCTGTGTGGAAGAGAAATTCATCCCCACCCCCACAGAAGGCCAGGGTCAGCCGGTCCGGAGGGAAGTACATGTTTATCATGTTTATGGACAGACGGGGTATGCTGCTGTGCCATTCCGTGCCTAAGGACCAGACGGTGAATGCCGACTACTATTCTAAGGTAAAAAACATTTTCCTTACTATTTTTATTAACAAATGAACTATAATTAAAACATTTAACATTTCTAATAAATGTTCTTCTTTTCAGGGCCGGCAGGTTTGTTTTCAAATGAATAAATCTGGGTATTCGATTTCATGTTTTTCAGGTTCTCAGACGTGACCTGATACACGCACTGCAGAAGAAGAGGCCCGGCATTCCGATCGAGAGATATATTCTTCACCAGGATAATGCCCCGGCACACAGGGCGGACACCACCCGGCTTGAACTCGACCTGATGGGATTAAAGACTATCGACCACAGCCCTTATTCCCCGGACCTGGCTCCCATGGACTTTGCCGTTTTCCCGGAAATTAAAGCACAGCTCAAGGGACGAAGATTTACGTCGCTGGAGGAGCTTACATACTCAACACATGGCATCATTCGTCAGTTCGACTCAGCGTGGTATCAGAAGGTGTTTAGCAAGTGGGTGGAGCGACACAGGAAGTGTGTTGAGTGTAGAGGCGAGTACTTTGAAAAGCGCTGACTTGCAACGTAAGTAGTTAACGTCGAAACGTCATCTTGACGTCGTTACCGTGCGCCGGTACCACTACACTAACCATTTAAGAATGGTTGCTATGGGAGACCCACTGGACCTATCGTACCCAAAGTTAACAGACATATAGAAAAATGCCGATATATAATTACTATGTATATTTGATCTCATTATCTGTAAAAACAAAATTACTGTAACGAAAGTTCACGTATTTTGTGATCCACCCTCGTACTACTCAAAGTTTGCTAAGGATCATATTTTATAATGTCTACTACTTTTAATAGAATGAAACGACATGAGAAATTAGATCATTTTTGGAAGCGTTATTCATTTAAGAATTCATTTTTAATAAAGTAATGGCCAAGTAAGTGTTCATTGATGCGTGAATATGGCGGATAGAACGTAAGGGTCGAAAATCAACATTTTTAGGATTGCTGACGAAATCTGAAAATCAGGAAAATCACTAGTCTGTGATTTTTAGCTTAGTTAATAGCGTGTATGGTGCCCGTAGGCATTGATTACGACCTGACATCGCCGTCGCATGCTACCGATAAGTCTATGGAGCTTATGCTGAGGAAGCTGGGCCCACTCCTCAATGAGAGCCTCTCTGAGCTCCCGGACAGTTGCTGGTTGGACCTGGCGAGAAGAAATGGCTTTCTGCAGCATATCCCATGCATGTTCTATGGGATTTAAATCAGGGGATCTCGCTGGCCAATCCAATCGCACTTTTGCAGCTTGCTCAAGGTACCGGTTGGTGATGCGGGCCCTATGTGCACGGGCATTATCATTCATCAGAATGAAATCAGGACTATAGCACCTGCATATGGGCGAACATGAACATCCAAAATTTCACTGACGTACCTCTCTGCCGTCAGTGTGCCGTTATCGATGACGTGAAGGTCCAATTTCCCCTGAGCGCTAATTCCCGCCCACACCATAACTGAACCCCCGCCATAGCGATCATGCTCTGCAATACAAACTTCAGCAAAATGTTCATTTCGCATCCTCCAGACCCTAGGCCGCCTGTCAGTGAAGTCCACACAAAACCTGGACTCATCAGTGAAAAGAATGGGGGTCCAGTCATTAAAGGCCCACGTAGCATGATCTCGTGCCCATTCTAAACGCTCCTGAACATGTGTCTTGTCAATGGGATGCGTATTGCAGGTCGTCGTGTCCTCAAGCCAGCTTCATGCAACCGATTTCTAATGGTCTGCGTACTTAAACGGACACTGGTAGCGTTCTGCAATTCGCTACGTAACGTTGTTGCGTTGTTGAACCGGTGACGTCGGGCTTGTAGCGCGATAAATCGATCTTGAGCTCGAGTTGTTGAGCGTTCACGACCTCCGGCATGCTGATGCATTACGTTTCCAGTCAAATGGAATCGAGTCCACATTCTTGAGACAACGCTCTGGGACACCCAAGAACACGAACAACCTCCCTCTGTGACAACCCAGTCTCAAGCATTTCAATGCCCCTATTCATCTTTTCTTCGCTTAGACGACGCCTGACTTGTCGGTCTGCCATACCTTACGTTAAATTCGATCAAAATTTGACGATAACACAAGCAAAACCTTGTTTCAGGTACACATGTACATGAAGGCAAATGGCCATAAATCAACGATTTTCACGGGTAGGCCTCTTCCATGCTTCTCGTGCAAAATGTACACGTCAAATCAATAACTGCATTACACGTTTATGAAGCCAGAACATCGATTTACCTTTAGTAGCAATTTGATTATATATGGTGATAATATGAACAAAATATCTGACGTCAAAAAAGTGATCCTTAGCAAACTTTGAGTAGTATATATATTTGAATAGGCGTGTTTTCGTAATGTGTTAAGCATTTTCCTTGTTATTTCTATTTCATTCAAACCAGATTTTGTTCCCCTCCCCCCCCCCCCTTTTTTTTTTTTTTTCCTTTTCTGTAAAAACTGCAGACTATTCTTTACGTTATAGATAAACCATGGTTATTGTCGAGGTTTTGGGTATACTGTAAATTGTACCATAGTTTGGTGACCTTTCACTGTCTGACCCCAAACGAGACGGAGCCGAGTTTGGGTCAGACAGTGAAAGGTCACCAAATTATGATATAATTTACAGTATTCCCAAAATCGAGACAATAACATGGTTTATCTGTTTTAACCAATGTATGGGACTGTTTTTGGTTTTTTCTTACAAAAACTATACTTTTATTTATTTAGTATATCTTTTTCTACTTTTTTACTTTTATTTCTCTTTTTTATATTTTTATGGTAAAGTGGTAACAGGCAGTCTGATGAAATGCTGTACCAATTGACCTTGTGTTCTAAAAAGGATGAAACACCCCACCTTTTTTGAATTAAATTAACTGAGGCACTACTGCTAAAATCTGATTGGTTGCAATCTTGTCAGTCACAAGAAATTACATCAGCATCCTAATTTGGTCAAACTTTGTTGCAATCTGGTTGGTCAGCTGTAGCTTTGGTCATTATAATATACTCCAGACAGACTGTCTGGTTTCATGGTTTTATTCAACAAAAAATGTCATTTTTAAATAGAAAGTTGCTCAGTGCAGAGTAAATTTGAAGTTCCTCTAACCTTTACCACTCTCTGGATAATATCAGCAGACAATATATTTGATGATACTTTCTTAGTTTTTCCAGCCAACAGAATTTGACATTTCATGCAAACTGTCTCTAGTTGAGACAATGTACATGAAATGTCAAATCCAGTTACCTGAGAAAAAAAATGAGAAAACTATTTAAAAAATGTCATCTGCTGAAAATTGATGGTTAGCACTCTGGACATTTTCAGCAGACAACATATTGGTGATAGTTTATTTTTTTCCAATAAACATTTGACATTTGGAGACAATTTGCATGAAATGTCAAATTCTGTTTTCTTGGAAAAAATACGAAAATGTTCAAATTGTCTGCTGAAACAAATTCAACATACAACATTTTGAAATATTTTTCTTATTTTTCCCAGAAAACAAAAACCTGTTTTTTTTTGTTTTTTTTTTTGGGGGAGGGGGGGGGGGGGCAATATCAACTTGTCATCGCCTGCGAAATTAGCCCAGAGAGTGAAAAAGGTTAAGGCGCACTGATGAGTTGACAGTCATTCTAAAGTACACCTGTGAGATCTATAAATAAAACCATGGATTAATTTTCAAATCTGAAAATTATCCCATGGTCCGGCTATGGTATAATTTTCGGTTATTGAGATTTAACCTTAGTTTTATTTACATAGAGACAATGGAACATCCATTGGTTAAGTCTTAGTTATACCATGGTTCGTGCGCATGTACGATGCGATAATGCACGAGCGTCAGCGAGTGCATTATCGCACGTACATGCGCAGAACCATGGTATAACTGATTTATCACATTTGCATGCATGTAGACCATCTACATCGCGAGATATGCCATGCTGAATGTTGGGAATTTAAGCCACTATGTGATAATAATCAGTATGTTTTTAGCCATATATATATATTTATTTTTTCTCTATCTCTTCTATAGAATCATTACAAAAATGGGTATTTTTTTTTCTAATCAGTAAGCCCCATCTAGACCCTGACCCTAATGTAGGGTAAATATGGCAGGTGTTTGAGTGGCCGGTCCCCTTTGCCAGTCGGTGGAGTTGAGGTGGGAGGGGCGGGGGAATGGGCGGGGGCGGAGAGAGGAAGGAACACTGACGCCGAACGTTAATATGTTTTATACTACATGCTGAGATAAGTAAACACGAGTATAAATGTGCGGGCGTGTGTGTGGTTGGGGTGGGTGGGGGGAGGGGTCGGATTTGCATCCCCTACTTCAAAATCATGCTTTATTTTTATTTATTTATTTTTTTTTCCAAACTCACTTTACATCCCTAAGTTTGGTCCCCAAATCGGTATTTTCTTAGCATATGCACACCCACTTTTCAGAATAGCTAAAATTTCGCACCCCCATTTCAAAAAGTATACGTACGGCTCGGGGTGGCGGCGGGGTGGGGGCGGGGGGTGGGTGGGGGGGGGGGGTAACTTGGTGGTAATTTTGGTACGGGTGTGCGAGCCAGTATTTCAAAACCTACCCTATTCATATACCTGGCCTTTGAAAAAACGGACCCATTCATATACTAGATCATCTGAAATAATGACCCATTCATATACTACCCGTTGATTTTTTTATACCCATTTATTGCTGGTAGTTAGACAAATAATGCAGTCAATTCATTGAATACCAAGAGAACAAGCAGCCTAAAAAATCTGAGTGAAAAATATGTGCATATACCGGAATGTCAGAAAAAGTGGGGCCTTTCATATACCAATCAAGAAAAATTGGGTCAGTCATATACTTTTTGTCGAAAAAAGGGGGCCAATCATATACCTGGCAGTGCTGAAAAAGGGGGCTATTCGGCACGCACATCCGTACTATGCCATATATATAGGAAGTTACCCCCGCCCCCAACCCCTTCGCCGCCCCCACCCCCACCCCACCCCGAGACGTACGGGTCTGTGCGGAATATGTATATGCTGTTAAAAAGTCATAATATGTCTGTTTTATATCTTTAAATAAATATGAATTAAACGCATAATATTTAACTAATTTCTGCAGCATGCTAAGCCTCAGAGTCACGTGACAACTCGCTATATAACACCGTCACGCACGAAAATTTGATTTCGAAGAGAGATGGTCAAGTTATTCGTCGGTTAGAGATACGTCATTTTCATCAAATCTAAAGCTTTCATCTTTTCATAACCATAATGGTGTCAACATGGAGACCAGCAGCAGCAGGTACGTTTGTCTTTGTATTGTAGCAGAACAGGGCAGTTTTGTTTTGTTTGTTTTTTTAATTGTTTTTTTTTTTTGGTCCAGTTTCACGTGCACAGGTGGGTGGGGTGACCAGCTTCTCAAACGTTTTATAAGGTGTGTTTACAATTTAACTTTCACTAAATGAGGAGTCTTTACACTATTTTCTCACCATTTCTACATTTGGATTATTTTATGTCTTATTGATTTATCTTCATTTAAAAAAAAAAACAAAAAAAAAAAAAAAACGAGCCGACGGTGACGACGGTTTTGGCGGGGCCGCAAAAAAGGCGCGAACTTTTATCAGATTTTTTTCTATTTACAGAAAATTTTCGTATCTAGATCTACTATAGAAAATAATATTGTTTTTAATCTGCTTTTAAATCTCATTCATACTCCTGCTGTCATCTTTTTTCATACTTCACTAGAATCTATATCACTTTTAGCCCTCACTATAAATTTTTTATTATTCTCACGCACGCATCCCTGCGCATAATACTCAGCAATGAGGGTGACACAGTATCCATAGATAGACTCTTACTCCATACTTCATATACTAGCCCTAAAATATAAACCAATCTATTTTAACACCTTTTGAGGTCCAACAGCTGCTCGATGAGTGGTGAATAGGGTAAACCATGGTTAGCCGCCGCCGCAGTGCCCACAGCTTCTGATCTGAGTCCACACGGTCTGCTCAGCCTATCAGTAAATATTTTATACAAAACAGTCATTTAAAAACTGTTTTGGGAATTTGTCCAGATTAAGAAATTCAAGGCATTGAAACCTGGCTTCTAGGCAGCAAATTCCTGATCCCATCACATCCCACGAATTTCTGCCGTTTTCACACTGCTTACTGTTTGCGATATGTTTAGGTCCAGATCAGACCACCATGATACATAGACTGCACGGATAGGAATGCTGATCTTGTCTATGTTGGTCTCAAAGGTCATAAGATTGTTTGTATTGGAAAGGAAACGAACAGTGCGGACAACCAGATCAGCTTACAAGTGGTAAATGCAGCTTGATCAATATCAAAGATTTTAGCTTTGCTCCAGACTGAACTATGTATGTCAAACCTGTATTTTAGCGATTTTTGCTGTTATCATTTTTAGCAATATTTCTTTAAAAAAATGTACTGTCATTTAGAATTCTATGGCGGAACCAATTATCTTCTACACAGAAACGAAACATCGCAAGAATTATCTGTCATCAATACTAATCTGTTCATTAGATCCCTATTCAGGCGAAAATGTCCCTTTGTTTATATGTGTAATTCAGATCAGAGTGCGAGATGCAGTCTAGTGCTGAATGGTGTCCACTCAATTCGCTGATCAGGTCATTGGTATAAAACACTGTAAGACATGAATCACAGTCTCAAGCTAATGTACAGACAGATCACATTTGTAACAAATGATTGCATAGCAACAGATAAGGCACTTTTTTCAAGACACTTTTTTCATCCGAAAACTGCCGTTATCTTATTTCTCAATGAAAACCTGCGTTGTGGGTACTCATTAGAAGCGCCTCAGAAAATTATTATGTGGATACCCCCTCTTATCTGTAGCAATGTGATTAGGTTCAGTTTGGCTTGTTGTGGCCTATCATCTTTGTTGGGACTATTACCTGTTCAAATTGGATGCATTGAGCATACCATGACAGTCCCGTGGTCAGACAGGAAATTTGCTGGAGGCGATTATCCCCACAACGAAAAAAGTTTTTGCGTGATTATTGAAACCTTTGGCACGCTAAATTTAATTTAAATATTAGCGGCAGATCTTATCAAAGGAAATAGTGTATGGATGAGCAGGAACGACCCAGATCAGAATGGTCGGATGCACATGCTAATTTACAGTTTCGCTTGTAGTGCTTTCTTATAATCACATGTGCCTCACGCTTTGCAGAAATGATAGATCAACTTTGAAATTCCGGGTATAGCAATTTTAATACGAAGTAGTAACAGCAAATACCGTAATATACGTAAGTATTGGGACGGGAAAAAATAATTAAATTTCTGGCTGTCCCAATACTTAGAAACACGAAAATTAATTAGTTTATTAGGTGTCCCAATACGTCTCGTAGTTGAAAATGGCACCAATTTATGATGAAAGTGTGTCATATTTGTGTTCATTGTTTTGTGTATTTTCGGACCACTGTCTCGTTAACCTTATCTATTGTTAATATTGAATAAACAGATTGGCACTTATTGTTTTGATATATAATCCCCACGTTTATCTATCGTGTTGAAAGCGTCCAAGTAAAAAAAAATGATCATATACTGCTTCCCTGCTTTATTGGTTAATTGCGCATAACCGATACCGCAAATACGGGGAACAATCTACCTGTTCTAAAAATACTGCCATTTTATCTCGTGATGACGTTATTATTGGGGTTTGTCTCAACGGCGTTTTGGGGTTCATCTCAAGTGTTTTAGGGTTCTCCCAACACTGTTTTGCATTAAAGCGTTATTGGTAAACAATTCTGTCGAATTTCATTTTATTATTATCATTCATATTTTTTTTTTTTTTTGTTGTGTTTGTTTTTTTTTGTTTTTTTGTAGAAGTTTATTGATGCACTTGAGCTGCAAATTAAAACGTGACATGTCACGTGACAATCACAAAATGGCGACACATCCAGACTGATGCAAACGCATGTGCGTTTTCGTTTTTGCAGATTTCTTGAATAAATTTCATATTAATATTCTCAAAGAAAGGTTTTATTTATTTTCTACTTTCTAGCCAGCCTGAAGTAGGAAACCCCCTGTTGTATGCTTAAACGTAAAATATTGTGTGACATCGCTTGTAAACAAAGCAGAGAAAACAATTTTACCCTGTTAACTAGATCATTTTTTTCACCTAAATGCACTGTCCCAATTCATATGGTACAAAAAATTACTGAAAATTTTAGCGATTTTTGATTTGTCCCAATTCCTAGGGTGACGAAAAATAATTGTTTTTACAAATTGTAAGGGTGTCCCAATACTTTAGGTGCCCCAATACTTAGGTATATTACGGTAGGCAGATCAGAGCGTGAATCCATAGATTTATCCAGGCCCTTTTTAACTGGAGTCTCCTCACCACAGACTTAACTTAGTGCATTTCCCTTATTCCCCACAAAGAATTTTATGGATAGATCTGTATGGTTCGATACTCTGTAGAATCAGTACCGGCAATTACCCAGTGAACAAAAGCGCGCGAAAGCGCACGAACTTCACAGGTACTCCAGAAATTCCCTTTGCGTGTCGCCATTTCGGATGTGTTTCTGTGTTTTGGATATAAATTTTCCAATTCTTTAGTGTTTATTCGGATGGTACACTGTTTTTTTCCCCGCTGGAATGTTGGTATTTGCTTTCCTTTTACTTTAGTTAAATTTAGCGGATTTTTCTGCTTTTTAACTTATTGTTCTCAGTTGTTGTCACAGTTTTTCTTGACTTTCTTAGTACAGTTTTGTTTACTGTTTGCCCCTTCTTATGTCTTAAGTTCGCGGTAGCTGCGGACATTTGAAAGCCTCTTGGGACAATCATCCTAGATGTTTTGCTTGCTCTTGTTGCAGTTTTCAGTCGCGCTGCCAGATCTGTAAACTGTGGTCTAGCTCGATTTGGACGCTAGCTTCTAATAGACGTTCTTACGTTCAGAGGAAGGTTGCGATGGACAAGAAGAAGATGGGCAAGAAGGGAGCCTCTTCCCAAGACACAGTTTCTAAAACTGTTGAGGGTAGCAATGACATCCGTCAATCTGGCTCCGGGACTGTATCCAGGCAGTCCCAGTCTGAGAACTCTTCTCAGTCTAAGTCCGCCTCAGGGGAGAATTACCAGGAGAACCGGGAAAATCATCTGACTGACACTTCTCGTTCTATGGAGGCAACTCCTGTAGATCGAATTGGTGGTTCCACTACCAACGTGTCCGCGGACAAGAAGATTGACAGATCATCCGACCACGTGTCAAGGGATGATTCTTCTTTCTCTGGTCGAGATTCTTCTGAATCTGACCGTCCCGTGCTGGTTCCGGGCTTAGAATAGGCCAGACGTACCCTCTGCGTGACGTACGAGCCGTCTAAAAGAGGCCGTCCGTGACCACCCGGGCCCTCGAAATAGGTGGCTGCCTTCCGCTTCTGTGGCAGTTGGGTAAAACCCCTAACATAACAGAGCAACCGTCCGTTCAACCGGTATAATTCCAGACTATAAAATTAAATTTACTGAAATGCATCTTAAATTGGAAAAAACAAATTTCGCGAGATCTATCCTTTTAAACCTTTCCTATCTCATGTTACTAACATGCTTCATTTGTTTGTGTATCATTCTGTGCCCGTGGGTCGCACATGGGACGAAGATTATAACCTCATCTGTATTTAACATGTGTTTGTCATGTGTTTGTGTCATTTTTCCGAACTCTAGCATTCTCCACATTAAAAAGTAAGATGCATTTAATATTGTTAGATAAAAAACTAAACGTTTTTCAAGGTATGAAAACTACATATCATTTGAAAGCTACATATCATCTAACACAGCTTATTTGTTTGACTCTCTTAAAAAATGAATCCAAAATGAATCCTTCTTTCTTTAATAAACTGTTTATTTTAAATATGGATCTCCTAACGTTAAAAATAACCTTTCAATTTCCCAGACATTTTCGGCCTCCCTTGTCTGTAGGGAATAAAATCTACAGATCACTTTCCTTCTGTAGTGGATAGGGTGTAATCCCCTATTAAAACAGGAACCACCTGTTTGCCGTGGGTGGCGTCTCGTATGCTGGGAGAGGGGAACCTGATGATTGAGGAAAGCCCAGGGATCTCCAGCTTTTCAACACATCATTTTGGCCCTTATTTCAGATAGAAGAGCGGTCTGGGTTAGATCCGGCCTGGATCAATCGGCTCAGTCGTGCCAAGCTCTAGAAGCGCACAACTTGTTCTTAGCTTCTTTCTCTCTTTCATACGTATCTTTATGGTACCAAACCGGGCTTATTTTTCTCATGTTCCTCTAACTTTAAATGAGTTTCAATGGGCGGCGACTGAAGGGTCAATTGGTGGGCTTGTATTGGGGCTTTGGCGGAAACCTCTGTGAGTGGAGGCTGTGGATAGGGGGATGAACTCAACTGTTCATAAATTTTTCTATGGAAATTTAGATGAATAGGTGGGAAATCATCTAAGCATGAGGCCGAGCTGAAGACTCTGATCTTGACACCGAGTATAATAGCAATGTAGCCTTGACGTTAGAAATAGGAGATCCATTTCTGTTAAACGTCCCCTTGTAGGGCTCCATGGAAGGTGGGGCGCATAGCTATCGAATCAAAAATTTCATCACCATGGCCTCTCGAAAACGATTTCTGGCGTTTGACTCTTCGGAGGACGACACGCAACCGACTACTTCTGCTTTCAAAGCAAATGAGAACTTCGCTAAATTTTTAGTGATTTCGAGTAAGGAAGACAAACCAATTACTTCACTGTCTCCTTTCATCATAGAAAAGCAAATAGAATCTTTAATAGGCACTCCAAAAAATGTAAAAAAAATTAAAAAATGGAACTCTTTTGGTCGAAACTAACAGAAAATCTCAAACTGATAATCTCTTGAAAATTACAAAATTCTTTAACATTAATGTCTCTGTCACGGAACATAAAACACTCAATAGTTGCAAAGGTATTATCCGTGACAGAATGCTAAAACATGAAACTGAAGAAAATATCACAGAATATCTTAACACACAAGGAGTAACAGCTTGCAAACGTTTTAAAATTAAAAAAGATGGAAACTTTATAGAAACAAATACACTTTTACTAACTTTTAACACCACAACTTTACCGAAATCACTAAAAATCTTTTACCGAATTATACCGGTTGAAGTCTACATACCAAATCCTCTGCGGTGTTTCAACTGTCAGAGGTTTGGACATGAAAACGGCTGTCCGGAAGCACCTGGATCAATATGTGAAAAATGTGGTATGGGTGAATTTGATCACCCTACAAATGCTTGTAAAAATGAAGCCAAGTGTGTGAACTGTCACAAAAACCATCAATCAAAATCAAATCAGTGTGAAATTTTGAAAAAAGAGAAAGAAATCATGAAAATTAAAGTTACACAAAAAATCACTTATTTGGAAGCCAAAAAGATTCAAGAAAATCAACCTGAAATCACCTTTGCAAAAGTTGTTCAATCCCTAAACACTAAACCTGAAACCAAAGAAACTTCTACCCAGTTTAACGAAAAAGATTCTGTCATCAAAGCAAATTCAAAAGTTATTACTCCTACTCTAAAACCTAAACCTAAACCCACATCTACTCATCAGTCTAGACCACCAACAAAATCTCAAAACAGTTCACAAACACAGCCAACTAAAACAAGTGGATCACAACAGAGATCCAGGTCCAGGACAGCTGACCAGAAAGGAAAAAATGGAAAAGAAAAAGATAAAGATAAAGAACCAAATCCATATAGTAAAGGGGCATCGGCCGATCTGATCAAGTTGGTCAATCGGTTCGATTCCCTTGAGAACATGGAGTTAGAGACTGACTCCTCCATGTTCTTGCAGTCTCAGAGAAAACAAAAGGATTAAGTTCCTTATTTTCAAATCATCTCTCCATTTATCATGGATAAAAAATCAATTATTCAGTGGAACTGTCGAGGACTAAAAGCAAATTATAACGAAATTTTAATTTTAACAACACTACTTTCTCCGACTGTCTTTTGTCTCCAGGAAACCTTTTTAAAAAATACAGATAATATTAATTTTAAAAATTATAGTTTATATAATCATATCGCAACTGAAAATCAGAAAGCCTCAGGAGGTTCATCTATCCTTGTAAAATCAAATGTTCCTCATAGACAGATAGATATAAATAGTAATTTACAAGCTGTTGCTGTAAATTGCACTCTGTCCAAATCCATAACAATTTGTTCTCTATATCTTCCTCCACACTGTAAATTTTCTAAACACGATTTAGAAAATCTTATAAACCAGTTACCTCGTCCCTATTTATTATTAGGTGACTTTAATAGTCACAGCAAACTATGGGGTTGTCTGGATACAAATGACAAAGGAGAAATAATAGAAAATATTATTGCAGAAAATGATTTATGTTTATTTAACGATAAACAACCAACTTATCTTCATTCTCCTACAAGAAATTATTTTGCTTTAGATTTGTCTATATGCTCTCCAAATATTTACTTAGATTTTGATTGGCCAGTTTTAGATGACCTTCATGGGAGCGATCATTTTCCAATTAAAATTGAAGAAATTGAATCGACAAATGAAGACCATCATTCCCGATGGAATTTGAATAAAGCAAACTGGGAGAATTTTATGGAGCTATGTAATGAAAAATTAAATCCTGAAATGTTTAAAACAGCAGATGATATACAAGCTTTTACTGATACATTAATTCATGTAGCCGAAAAATGTATTCCAAAGTCCTGGACACGTTCAAAAAGAAATAGACCTTGGTTTAATAAAGATGTTAAAAATTCAATAAATAAAAGAAAATCTGCCTTACGAAAGTTCAATAGGCAGCCAACGAAAGAAAATCTAATCCATGCCAAACAAATGCGAGCAAAAGCTCGCAAGACAATAAAAACGGCTAAAAGAACATCTTGGCAGCAATACGTCTCCAAACTTAATTCTAGAACTCCAGCAAAGAAGATATGGGACATGATTCGAAAAATTACTGGCAAAAATAAAAATAACAAGCATGTCCATATTAAATCAAATGGAAATATATGCTCAACGACTAAAGATATTTCCAATGCACTAGGAGAGAATTTTCAGAAAAACTCTTCTAGTGCAAATTATTCCGAAACATTTCAAAACATAAAACAGGAACGAGAGAAAGAGCATCTAAATTTTACGTCACTAAATCATGAAAAATATAATGTACCATTCACAGCTTTAGAATTATTAGATGCTCTTCATAAATCTCACGATACAGCTGCTGGTCCTGATGACATTCATTATCAAATTCTTAAACATTTACCCGATAACGCTTTAAAAACTTTATTAAATATTTTAAATGATATTTGGATCACTGGAAAATTTCCAAAAGACTGGAGTAAAGCAACAATTATACCTATACCAAAACCAAATAAAGATCATACTGAAGCTACTAACTACAGACCTATTGCTTTGACAAGTTGTTTATGTAAAACAATGGAGAGAATGATTAATGATAGACTGGTTTGGTTCTTGGAATCAAACCAGCTAATAACAAAATATCAAGCTGGATTCAGAAAAAATAACTGTACAACCGATCATTTGATTCGTTTGGAATCCTTTATTCGTGATGCCTTTATTAAAAAAGAACATGTCGTAGCTGTATTTTTTGATCTTGAAAAAGCTTACGATACTACATGGAAACATGGCATCATGAAAGATTTACATAAATTAGGCCTTAAAGGCCGATTACCACTTTTTATTCAAAATTTTTTATCAGATCGAACATTTAATGTTCGAATAGGTAATACGTTATCGGACATATTTAAACAAGAACAAGGTGTACCACAGGGAAGCATTTTATCACCTACCTTGTTTGGCATTAAAATTAACGATATTGTTAAATGTGTGAAAGACCTTGATTGTTCACTTTTTGTTGACGATTTTGGAATATTTATTAGATCGAAAAATATGGAAACCAATGAATTCAAACTACAACGATGTTTAAACAATATAGAAGATTGGGCAACAGATAATGGTTTCAAATTTTCAAAAACAAAAACTCAATGCGTTCATTTTTGTCAGATACGTCAGCTACATTTAGATCCTCATCTCACCATATACGGTAGTCCAATTCCAGTCGTCAGTGAAGCAAAATTCCTCGGTCTTTTGTTCGATAACAAATTATCTTTTATACCACACATCAAAGCTTTAAAAGCTAAATGTCTTAAAGCACTTGATATTCTTAAAGTTCTCTCCAGTTCCGACTGGGGAGGAGATCATACTGTTCTTTTAAATCTTTATAGATCTTTAATTCGATCTAAACTGGATTATGGATCCATTGTTTATGGATCCGCTAGAAAATCTTATTTGAAATCTTTGGATACTATTCATCACCAAGGTTTACGTCTGGCTCTAGGGGCTTTTCGTACTTCCCCCGTCGAAAGTTTATATGCTGAATCAAATGAACCTTCTTTGTATATAAGAAGAGAAAAATTGTCTCTTCAATATGTTACTAAATTAGCCGCCAATCCACGTAATTCAGCCTATGATTGTGTTTTTAATCCTAAATATGAAAGATTTTACAACAGCAAACCAACGGCTATTAAACCCCTTGGCCTGAGAATACAACCGTTACTTGAAGAGGCCAATATCAATATTAAAAATGTTCAGCATTTTTCTTTTCCATCAAAAGAGCCATGGACGTTA
This sequence comes from Anodontia alba, assembly GCA_964016985.1. Lineage (NCBI taxonomy): Eukaryota > Metazoa > Mollusca > Bivalvia > Lucinida > Lucinidae > Anodontia > Anodontia alba. Next base: position 96,299,067 of record OZ024821.1, on the reverse strand, counting down.
AACCCTCCAAAGATTATTTTAGACCTTCATAAAAATAAAAAAACAGAAGTCGAGTCGCATATTTTTAAGAATGAAATTTTAGAAATCAAATCAAATTATAAACATTACCTGTCAATTTATACAGATGGTTCGAAACAAGATGAGAAAGTTGCTTGTTCTGTTATTAGTCCAAATTTTACTGACAGTATCAGATTACCTGATAATAGCTCCATATTTACCGCCGAAGCCAAGGCAATTGATATTGCACTTTACCATATCAGAGATCAGTCTGAAAAACAGTTTATCATCTATTCAGATTCTCTTTCTGTATTAAAATCTCTTAAAGATTTACACCATAGAAACCCATTAATTCAGCAAATTCTTAAAAAATATTATTTTTCCGCTTCAAAAGAAATTGTATTTTGTTGGCTTCCCAGCCACGTTAATATTCGTGGAAATGAATTAGCAGATTCAGAAGCCAAATCTGCATTATCCTTAGTAATAACCAATTTCAAAATTCCTCACTCCGACTTTAAATCAAACGTCTGTCAATACATCAACAACAAATGTCAGTCTGTTTGGGAAACACAAACTTATAATAAATTAAATGAAATCAAACCAAATTTTAACAGCAAATGCACATTCTCTAATCTCAGCAGAAAAGAACAAACAAAAATCACGAGATGTAGACTTGGACACACTAGAATTACTCATTCTTATATTTTAAACAATGAACAAGCTCCATTCTGCATTCCTTGTAATGAACCTTTCACAGTCAAACATTTTCTTATCACTTGTGCTGAATTTAACCACATTCGCACAAAGTATTTTAATATAAAAACTATAAAGCAACTTTTTGATATGCCAACTCAGAAAATACTCGACTTTCTTAAAGAGATCAGACTTTTTAATAAAATATGATCAGTATTTTTAATCCTCCAGCATCCTCTTATCGTCTTCTCGGTGACACCCTTCCAAGCTTCCCCAACTAGATGTATAGCCTCTTTGATGTTCAACTGTCGGAAGTAGTCAGAAACTGTGACGCTGCTATCCACCATGCTGACAATCAGGTTACGCCTGTAGTTCCTTTTAAGCGTAGAAATGATGCCCTGGTCAAGCGGTTGTAACTTGGAGGTTGTGTTCTTTGGATGGAAGACTGCCTTAATCTTTCTGTCAATGGACGTGAGAGACTCCACCCCAGGGTGTGCAGGGCAGTGGTCCATAAGTAAGATGGCCTTTGGTTCCAACTTCTTAAGCCTGAGGTGTCTTCTTACTTTGGGCACAAACTCTTCATGGAACCAGTCTTCAAAAAATGGCTGCAGTCATCCAAGCATTCTTTGAATGGGAATACAACGTGGGTAGTGTCTTCATGTTGACATGGTGCAGACATCGAGGCTTGCCAAATTTTCCAATCACCAGGGGAGCTAACTTGTGTGATCCTGTCTTGTTGCAGCAAAGTAGCACAGTGATCCTGTCTTTGTACTGTTTGAACCCCAGTGTCTTGTTTTCATCACTTGGCAGCGAGAGTCTTGTCAGGAAGCATTTTGTAGTAGAGACCGGTCTCGTCGCAGTTGTAGATCTGATCGCCGGTGAAGCCTCCTTCCGCAATTATCTCTGACAACTTTGCAGGGTATGATGCAGCCGCTTCCTCATCTGCCAAACGCTGTTCACCGCGGATGACGACCTGGGAAATGGCATGCCGCTCCTTGAACCGCTGTAACCATCCAGTGGTGGCCCTGAAGTTTTCCTCATCCCCTCGAAGTTCTTTGTGCATTTTCAGCGCTTGTGCTTGAATGACGGGTCTGGATAGAGGTATGCCTTCTGAGCGAGCTTGAGTAAACCAGGTGAAGACAGCTGTCTCTAGTTGCTGATCCTGAGCAGTCCTGGCCCTCTTCCTAGCCTGTCCACAGTCCTCTAAAACAGTGCTTGCCTCCCTCAGCTTCGCTTCATCTTTTAGCCATCCCCGCAGAGTGGACTCTGGAATTCCAACTTCCTTGCTGACCTTGGTCTGCGTCTCTCCTTTGCGAATTCTCTCCACAACCTGTAGTTTCTCCAAGATAGAATAAGCCTTTCTTTTTCGCGAAACCTGAGTAGTAGCCATCATGAGAAAGCTCAACAGTAATAAAATCACTTGAATACACAAAAATCACCGACACCAAAAAATACACAACACTAAAATACCGCAGAAGCGCAAGCGCAGTTTTTTTTTTTTCGTTTTTTTTTTTTTTCCAACACTAATAAAATCACTTGAATAAGTCAAACAGAACACAAAAATCACCGACACAGAAAAAACACGTCACTAAATTTTTTCAACACTAATAAACACAAAAAACACTGACACCGAAAATAAATACACCACACTAAAATAACCGCGGAACCGCAGTTATTTTTTTTATGTACACAGTCTACTAATCTGAAAAGCAAACATATGATTAATGGCAAATAAGAATAAAATATAATGAAAAGAAATACACAAATGAAGCAAGATGCTAGAGAAAGTCTTACCGAAGGACGCAAACGTACCTTATGGGTAGGAATGTCTTCACTCAGCATTCAATACACTTTTATAAGAGCATAAAGTTAGGGCAGAAATTGCTCAACTTTGTGACACTGAAATGTGTTCGCGTAATCAAAGCGCTAGTAATTATGTTTGTTTTAACGCTTATCACTCAGTTTTGACAGTATAGGTAATTGTTTGTACACTGTATTATGTAAAGGTGGTAAAGGTGATTGACAATTATCGTTACATGTGTTCACGTTTGTAGGTCAACAGGTAGATTTAAGTGCAGTGGACCGTTAATCCGCTTAATTGACGGACAGTTTTACCATTTTTTTTCTCATAGCTTTGAAACCAATACACATTAATTTTTTACCAAAATTCATGAGAAAAAATTGGTTTTTAACTTACTTATGGAGAAAAAAAACGGGAGCCATGGAACACCCGCGTTATACTGATTTCCGCGTTCTAACGATCAGCGTTATAACGAGGTTACAGTGTATATAGAAAGTTTTAAAAATCTTCTTGTCAGAAACCAATGGACCGATTTCAGTATCACTTGGCAGGAATGTTTCTTTGGTGACCCTCAACCAAGATTGTTCAAGCCTTTTTGATTTGTCAAAAAACATGGCCGCTAGGGGGAGGGGCATATTTTCCCTATACATCTATATAGAAAACTTTAAAAATCTTCTCTTAAGAAACTGTTGGATCAAGTTCAATGTAACTTGGCAGGAATGTTGCTTTAGTGACCTTCTACCAAGATTGTTCACGCTCTCATGATACATAGAAAAACATGGCTGCCAGGGGGCGGGGCTTATTTTTCGTATATATCTGTATAGAAAACTTTAAAATTCTTCCTGTCAGAAACCACCTATCTGATTACTTGGCAGGAATGTTGCTTTGGTGACCCTCTACCAACATTGTTCAAGCAATCATGATTCATCAAAAAACATGGCTGCAAGGGGGGGGGGGATTATTTTCCCTATATATCTAAATAGAAAACTTTAAAAATCTTCTTGTCAGAAACCACTGGACCGATTTCAATATAACTTGGCAGGAATGTTCCTATGGTGACCCTCTACCAAGTTTATTCAAGCAGTCATGATTCGTCAAAAAACATGGCCATTAGGGGGTGGGGCTTATTTTCCCTATATAGCTATATGAAACATTTTAAAAATCTTTTTGTCAGAAACCACTGGACTGATTTCAATATGGCAGAATTGTTCCTTTGGTGATCCTCTTTCAAGATTCAGTTCAAGCCATCATGATGCATGAAAAAAAAACATGGCCGCTGGGGAGCAGGGCTATAAAATTTATACAAAAATCTTAGAGCAGTGAACTTGGCTGAAACTACAACAGTAAGTGTGCATAGCTGTTTGCTCAGGTGAGCGATATAGGACCATCATGGTCCTCTTGTTTTTTTATCTCACAGCAATTGCCTCGATTCTTGCCGACTGGGAAATGGCACCGCTTTATTAATCGGCCCTGAATTAAATACATTGTTGGGGTTCAGAAGATTTTGGGTATCACTGGCTTTAAATCAATACCAGTCGTTTATTACAGTTTAACTGGCAATGATTTTCACGATCACAAATGCTATTTTCAATGTATTTTTTTTTTATCTGGATTTGAAAATGAAAGTAGAAATTGACTGGTTGTCTGACCGTACGTAATTTATAACGAAGCGCATTTGCAACAGGGACCCAGTACACCTCAAACAATAGCGGATATTGATCGTAGTTAAACGAACAATTATGTGTTGGTAATTACACCGGAAGTATGTAATTTGTTGTCGAATATGTGCAATTTGCATATTTAATGTAGATTTAAGTGAAACGGAACTTGCCGATCGGCAGACCGTAAGATTTTTGATAAAAACCCGGAACATCGGAGCAGTACTCGTACTTAACGAGAAAGCGTCAATAAAAAAATCGATGCGGAGGTGGGGGGCGGGGGGGGGGTAAAAAATCGAGGCGGGCGGTAACGAGAATCTAACAATTAATTTATTATGGCCTTACTGCCAAGCCTTCGTAGATATTTTGATAAAACTTCATAGAAATGTTACTTAAGCGGTCATTTAAGCAATCCATTATCAGCTATATGATTTTAGGCCTGCTGCTCATTTTTAGCACACCTGAGCATAAGCTCAGGGTGAGCTATTGTCATCACCCTATGTCCGTCGTTCGTCGTCAACAATTACTTTGTTAACACTCTAGAGGTCACAGTTTTGACCCAATCTTGATGAAACTTGGTCAGAATGTTTGCCTCTATGAAATCTAGGTCAAGTTTGATACTGGGTTACTTGGGGTCAAAAATTAGGTCACCAGGTCAAATCAAAGGAAAAACTTGTTAACACTCTAGAGGTCATAGTCTTGACCCAATCTTGATGAAACTTGCTCAAAATGTTTGCCTCTATTAAATCTAGGTCAAGTTTGAAACTGGGTCACTTGGGGTCAAAAACTAGGTCACCAGGCCAGATCAGCAGAAAACCTTGTTAACACTCTAGCGGTCACATTTTTAAAGCAATCATCATGAATCTTGCTCAATATGTTTGTCTTGATTATTTCTAATTCAAGTTCGAAACTGGGTCAATTGGGGTCAAAAACTAGGCCATTGCGCCAAATCAGCCGAAAACCTTGTTAACCCTCTAGCAGTCAACATTTTTCAAGCAATCATCATAAATCTTGCTCAAAATGTTTGTCTTGATGATTTCTAGGTCAAGTTTGAAACTGGGTCACTTGGAGTCAAAAACTAGGTCACCAGGCCAAATCAGCAGAAAACCTTGTTGACACTCTAGCGGTCACATTTTTCAAGCAATCATCATGAATCTTGCTCAAAATGTTTGTCTTGATGATTTCTAGGTCAAGTTAGAAACTGGGTCACGTGGGGTCAAAAACTAGGTCACCAGGCCAAACCAGCAGAAAACCTTGTTAACACTCTAGTGGTCACATTTTTGAAGCAATAATCATGAATCTTGCTGAAAATGTTTGTCTTGATGAGTTCTAGGATTTATTTGAAACTGGGTCACGTGGGGTCAAAAACTAGGTCACCGGGCCAAATCAGCAGAAAACCTTGTTAACACTAGCAGTCACATTTTTGAAGCAATCATCATGAATCTGGCTCAAAATGTTTGTCTTGATGATTTCTAGGTCAAGTTCGAAACTGGAACACCTGGGGTCAAAAACTAGGTCACCTGGCCAGATCAGCGTAAAATCTTATCACTCTACCGGTCACATTTTTCAAGCAATCATCATGAATCTTGCTCAAAATGTTTGTCTTGATGAGTTCTAGGTCAAGTTCGAAACTGGGTCACTTGGAGTCAGGCCTCGGTGGCTCAGTTGGATGCGCTGTCCGACTGGAGACCAGGAGGTCACGGGTTCAACTCCCGCCGAGGTGGGCAACATTCTTTCGTGGAGATTGATCATGAAATATTTTCTATGGTCATTCTCTCCCTTCCCGCTGATACAAGAAGGGCAGTTGTCAGTTTCTGGCGAAAGAATGTGCACAATACTGGTTAACCGCATAGAGGACTAAGCCTGCCCAGTAAATGTGTGGTTAGGTAAACTGACCACACTCGACATGACCCCACTGGGTTGACTGGGCCGTAAAACCTCAACACAAACAAACACTTGGAGTAAAAAACTAGGTCACCGGGCCAAATCAGCAGAAAACTTTGTTAACACTCTAGTGGTCACATTTTTTAAGCAATCATCATGAATCTTGCTTAAAATGTGTCTTGATGATTTCTAGGTCAAGTTTGAAACTGGGTCACTTGGGGTAAAAAACTAGGTCACCTGGCCAAATCAGCAGAAAACCTTGTTAACACTACCGGTCACATTTTTGAAGCAGTCATCATGAATCTTGCTCAAAATGTTTGTCTTGATGATTTCTAGGTCAAGTTTGAAACTGGGTCACATGGGGTCAAAACTAGGTGACCTGGCCAAATCGGCAGAAAACTGTTAACACTCCAGAGGTCACATTTTTTAAATCATCATAAATATTGCTCAAAATGTTTGTCTTGATGATTTCTAGGTCTAATTTAAAACAGGGTCACTTGATATCAAAAACTAGTTCACCTGGCCAAATCAATGGAAAACCTTGTTGATGCTCTAGAGGCCACATTTTTGAAGTGATCATCAGGAATCTTGCTCAAAATGTTTGTCTTGATGATATCAAGGTGATGTATAGTTTTCTGTCCAGTGACTCTCTTAAGTTTTTCCATTTAGGTCAGTTTCTCAGTAACTATTGGTCCTACAGAGTGATATTTGGTACTTGTGAAGTGTTTGTTTAGGTCAGTTTCTCAGTAACTACTGCTCCTACAGCCAGTGATACTTAGTACATGCATACATCTTAGCATGGCCTCTTGAGTGCAGTCATCCATATTTGATCTTGACCTTTATTTCACAGTCCATTAGACATGCTACATTGTCTTACTTGTTAATCATTTTGAACTTTGATCTGAATGTTTGCTTTGATCAGTTCTAGATCAGGCTCTCAAAGTGCTATGTTGCTCAGGTGAGCGTTACAGGGCCATCATGGCCCTCTTGTTATTGGTTGCCATGTGCAAACCAAAATGCCAAAAAGAAAAAAAATAAATAAAATATCATTTCCTCAGAAGCCATATGCTCTTTGAGGCTGAGACACTATGGAAATATTCACCATATTACATTTTACTGGTTTTGTGTTCTTTATGAAATTCAGGGCCCAGTTGTTCAAAGTGTCATTAGCTTAACGAGCTCGTTAAGGGTCATTTCGTTAACTGTTTTAGCAGATTCAATATACAATATTATGATATTTTTTGCTGAAAAAATGTGAGTAGCTTTTGCACTGCAAAAGCTACTCAAATTTTTTCAGCAAAAAATTTCAACATATTTGTGTATCACTCGATACAAATTTTAACAAATCGTTAACTAACGATGTCGTTAGCTTTGAACAACTGGGCCCAGCTCTTTAGTTTGTTTGCTATGGCAATAGAGTTTCCATAGACTTATAATGGGGAAAATAGAAAAATGACACGTACTGCCAAGCCTTTCAAGATATTTTGACAAAACTTTCATAGAAATGTTCCTTAAGCAATGTTCTATCTGCCATATGATCTTAGGCCTACTGCTCATTTTATTGATTGTGAAAGAAACCAAAATGAAAAAAAACAACAACAACAACAACAACAACAAAAAAACTTAAAAATCATCTCCTCAGAAACCATATGCTGTATGAGGCTGAGACTTTATAAAAATATAAACCATATTAGCCGTTACAGGTTTTGTGTTGTTTTAGCTCACCAGAGCCGAACGCTCCAGGGGAGCTTATAGGATGGGCAGTTGTCTGTTGTCTGGTGTCAACACCTTCAAACAATATCCTCTGAATCCACCAGTAGCTTAGTTAAGCAGCGTATCTGTGTATTTACCCAATTCAAAATATTAAGAGACTCGATTAAAATCCACCTATAGCGTAACCTAACTCAAATGAAATTGCCGATACGCAAAATGGACTTTTTTTGGTGCGTACTGGGTTTTATCAAAGCTGCTGATCGGCAATTTCCGTTGAAATTCACGGCAAAGTATATCCGGTTCTCGGATTCAGAAATCACAGGCAAACTGGCAGGAAACCAATCTTGGTGTTTCCAAAATGGCATCTTCACGTCGCAGAGGAAGAAAAAAAAATATCCCTTGAGCCCCAGACCAATAAAATAACAGACTAAGTGTGAAGTTTGATGCAACATCCATTGTTACGGACATTCTTGAGTTGACTGACACGTGCAATCCAGTGTATTGTGTAGCACGTCAAATCTTGAACAAACGTTACAAATTTCGAAACCGAAAGTAGCAGTCGTTCCGGCGAAAACGTGTCAGAAAAGACAATAAAATCATGGACCAAAAGGTATCATATGTATGAGATATTCAGTTACATTTTTTGGGACCCTATATACTCTATAACCCAACCATGAAAAGTCAGTCCACAGAGCTTTACATTAATATGACTAGGTACTGCCAAAGTAATTGTGCAGCATCCAGAATGGCTTTAAATGTCTTTCAGATATAAAAACATATTTGTTTACAAAATTACCCAATCAAAACTATTGGTAACCCAATGTGTCGGACTAAGAATATTAAATACCCAATTAAAAATCTAATACCCAATTCAAAGAAAAAATGGTGGGTAATTACCCAATAAGTAAAAAAAATTAACTAAGGTACTGATCCACTGGGCTGATTGTGTCCAAATTTCATCTGTAGCATCCTTGGGCTGGGGCTGCCATGGGTGATAAGAATACATGGCTGCCAGTGTTCAGAGCCCATCTGAGCTCTGGTGAGCATAGTGACCCATGGGCCTCTTGTTTTTACCTGTTAAGTCCAGAATTTCTTTTTATTTTCTGGTTCCTGGGAAAATCTGGCTGGATATAGGGTAAGGAGGAGGAAATAAAAATAAAATGCCCAAAATCCTCCAGTAGGAATAAAAAAAAAAATACTAAAAGTCCAAAAACTTCCTCATTATGCCCCGCCACCAAAAAAGTGGCGGGGTATTATGTTAGACCCTCTGAAATTTTGAGTGTCCGTCCGTCCGTCAGCACCCCCACCATTCTTCTGCCCGCAACTCCTCCTACAGTTTTAGGCCAATCCTTTTCAAACTTTACAGGCGCTTTTAGGATGGTCTGAAAATATGCATATTGTTTTTTCAGAATCCTGAAATTATTTTTTATCAGATTTTTTACATTTTTAACTTAGACTTTTTCAAAGTGAGCATTGAGCTCCCTGCCACATCCAGACACCGTCGCGATATGACTGAAAAAGGTTGAAAGCGACGTTAAGCCCAAATCAAACAAAACTTAGACTTTTTCAAGCCCTAATACTACAGAAATGTATAGGGAGTATGTACCTTCTGCCCGCAACTTCTACAGTTTTAGGCCAATCCTTTTCAAGCTTTACAGGCGCTTTTAGGATGGTCTGAAGATATGCATATTGTTTTTTCAGAATCCTGAAATTATTTTTTATTGCATTTTTTGCATTTTTAACTTAGACTTTTTTCGAGCCCTAATACTACAGAAATGTATAGGGAGTGTGTACCTTGTACGCGCAACTCCTCCTACATTTTCAGGCCGATCCTTTTGAAACTTTACACAGGCTTTTAGGATGGTCTGAAGACATGCATATTGTTTTTTTCAGAGTCATGAAATTATTTTTTATCTCTTTTTATTGCATTTTTAACTTAGACCTTTTGGTGTTTTTTTTTTTTTTTTTTTTTTTTTTTTTTTGAGTAATGAAATAACTGTTTATTGCTTCTCTTCTTGTTTAACTTGGATTGTTTTCAGTCCTTATACTACAGAAGTGCATAGGGAATATGTCGCTGTGGCGGGGCATGGTGCATGGCTTGCAATTTTATTTTTCAATTGCCATCAGAAATACCTTGCGATAGACCAGTTACGCAAGTTTAAGTTGTGGAAACAGTTATACATAACGCAGTTTACATAACACAATACTTGCTTTGACTTTTCAAAAACAAAAATGATAACAATTTTGCAATGTCAGACTAGATCACCAAAAAAATTTGTGTAAACTCCTGACTAGCAGATGAATATTTGACTAGAAAAACTCATAATTTTTGTGACAAGATTGAACTTTGCTACATGTATGTGACCATCCATAGCAGAACTTGTCTTTCCCACATGCCTCTAGTGAGGCTGAAACCCACAGCAGTGAGAGACCTAATAATTAAGAGTCGGCACTCATAACCACTAGGCCATGAACGCCCACTGATACTAGATAAACTTGACACCAAGGTTTGATGGCATAAGTGATGGCTGGAATGGTTTTTATCTTTATATTGCAAAGATCCCAAAAACTTGGACACAGAAAATTGCTATAATCATGGTAATCACCCTGAACTTTAAACAGCATGGATATAGAATATATATAAAAGTGTTCAAATGATGCAGACAGAACAGCAAAGTGTAAACCCTGACCAGAAAGTTCTGCAGAAGCAGTCTGATCTGATTTCATGTTTGTGGATTTTATAAATGTGTAAATGCCTGCAAATGACTCAGAAACTCGGTAAACCTTGAAAGACTTGATATTAAGGTTTGAGTGATTCACTGGTGTTCAAACGTTGATAAAAACCAAAAAAATAAAATTTATATCTAATATTTCCTCCTTGGTCATATTTTTGTTGAAAATTTAAGTAAAGTAGCTCATTTCAGAAAATTGTGTGAGGAAAATATTTCTGGGACTCCTGCTTATTGGATTAATAGAAGAATAAATCTTGCCTTCAGATTGCTAGCAGCCAAATGAATTGACCTGTTGAGTTGGAATTATTATTGAAGCTACTGATATGCACTTAGTATCAAAACAGAATGGATACGATACTAATGACATCATGTTGCTGCCTAAAGTTTTAAATTGTTATGGACCATTCTCCTGCATGCCAGCCAGCCTGGATTGTCAGTCAACTATTGACTAAATCCATCCAAGCTTTCAGGAGATAGACCTTCAAGAACTTGATATAAAGCTTCAGCATTTAGAGTCTAAAACATTTCTGTAACCATAATAGATGTTGGTTTTTGTTGCCCTGCCTTAGCAGGACGGCTTAGGCATGCAAGTTTCCGTCTGTCTGTCTGTCTCTTCATTTTTTTCGATCAGCATTTACCCTGGGTGTCTTGTGAGTGCAACTCTTCTTATCCTATATAGACGGTGGGTACATCTTGTGAGTGCAACTCCTCTTACAGTTTTATACCAATTGTTTTGAAACTTTGCATGTGTTTTCTTCATGGTAAGAGGAGTGCATGTGGTTTGGGTATAATTGTTAGAACATTTTTTGTCACTTTTTTCCCCATTGTGAACTTAGTCATTTTTAACCCTCCATATATATAGACAATGAGTATTTCTTGTGCACCAATGATTTTTTTACCTGCGAGTCCTGCTTTATGTACTCATAATTTTTCTCAGGGACTCACAAATTTTGTATATGCGAGTCCCTGGACTGACAAAATGCAGTAGAAAACTGCTCTAAAATATGTTACAGATTCATGATTTTATTATGGGACTCAGTAATGCTAGTCCTTGGGACTCAACAGAACCAATCTGTAAATAAATCACTGTGCACGCAACTCCTATAAAAGTATTGTACCAATCTTGGTATGAGAATATGCATGTGGTTTGGAAATAATTGTTAGATCATTTTTTGTCACTTTTTCTACATAGTGAACTTAGTCATTTTTCACCCTTCATATTATATAAACAGTTGGTATCTCTTGTGAGCGCAACTCCTCTTACAGTTTTGCACCTGTTATTATGAAACTTTGCGTGCGTTTTCTTCATGGTATGAGGATGTGCATGTGGTTTGGATGTAACTGGTAGATTACTTTTTAGCTCACCTGAGCCAAAGGCTCAAGGTGAGCTATTGTGATCACTCGCCATCCGTCGTCGTCGTCCATCTGTCCGTCCGTCCGTTCACAATCTTTAAACAACATCGCCTCCTAAACCACTGATTGGATTTTGACCAAATTTCACAGGAATGATCCTTGGTTGGTCCTCTTTCAAAGTTGTTCAAATGGTTCCGGTCCATTGCATATCTAGGTCAGAGGAGCTAAAAATAGATTTTTAACTAAAAACTTAAAAAATCTTCTCGTCAGAAACCACTGGACCCATTTCAATAAAATTTTGCAGAAATGTTCCTTTGGTGATCCTCTACCAAGATTGTTCAAGTCATTTGGATTCATCAAAAAACATGGCCGCCAGGGGGCTGGGCTTATTTTCCCTATATATCTATATAGAAAACTTTAAAAATCTTCTTGTCAGAAATCACTGGACCAATTTCAATATAATTTTACAGAAATGTTCCTTTGGTGATCCTCTACCAAGATTGTTCAAGCCATTTGGATTCGTCAAAAAACATAGCCGCCAGGGGGCGGGGCTTATTTTCCCTATATATCTGTATAGAAGTTCGAAACAAGATGAGAAAGTTGCTTGTTCTGTTATTAGTCCAAATTTTACTGACAGTACCAGATTACCTGATAATAGCTCCATTTTTACCGCCGAAGCCAAGGCAATTGATATTGCACTTTACCATATCAGAGATAGTCTGAAAAACAGTTCATCATTTATTCAGATTCGCTTTCTGTATTAAAATCTCTTAAAGGTTTACACCATAGAAACCCATTAATTCAGCAAATTCTTAAAAAATATTATTACCTTTCAGTTTCAAAAGAAATTGTATTTTGTTGGCTTCCCAGCCACGTTAATATTCGTGGAAATGAATTAGCTGATTTAGAAGCCAAATCGGCACTATCCTTAGTGATAACAAATTTCAAAATTCCTCACTCCGACTTTAAATCAAACATCCGCCAATACATCAACAACAAATGTCAGTCTGTTTGGGAAACACAAACTCAAAATAAACTAAATGAAATAAAATCAAATTTTAACAGCAAATGCACATTCTCTAATCTCAGCAGAAAAGAACACAAAAATCACCAGATGTAGACTTGGACACACTAGAATTACTCATTCTTATATTTTAAAAAATGAACAAGCTCCATTCTGCATTCCTTGCAACGAACTTTTTACAGTCAAACATTTTCTTATCACTTGTGCAGAATTTGATTATATTCGCACAAAGTATTTTAATGTAAAAACTATAAAGGAACTTTTTAATGATATACCATCTATGAAAATACTCGACTTTCTTAAAGAGATCGGACTTTTTAATAAAATATAATCAGTATTTTTAATAAATTAAAATAATTGATACTTTATCTTTTTAAAATGAACACATCAATCCTAGATATTTTTTAATTTCTCATTAAATAAAATCATCATATAATATTAAAATTATTAGACGCTATATGCCCTTTTAGAGTTGAGCGTCTATAAACAAAACATCCATCCATCCATCCATATCTGTATAGAAAACTTTAAAAATCTTCTTGTCAGAAACCACTGGACCGATTTCAATATAATTTTGAAGAAATGTTCCTTTGGTAATCCTCTACCAAGATTGTTCAAGCCATTTGGATTCATCAATAAACATGGCCGCCAGGGGGCAGGGCTTATTTTCCCTATATATCTATATAGAAATCTTTAAAAATCTTCTTGCCAGAAACCACTAGACCTATTTCAATATAATTTTGCAGAAATGTTCCTTTGGTAATCCTCTACCAAGATTGTTCAAGACATATGGATTCGTCAAAAAACATGGCCGCCAGGGGGCGGGGCTTATTTTCCCTATGTAATCTATATAGAAAATTTTAAAAATCTTCTTGTCAGAAACCACTGGACCGATTTCAATATAATTTTGCAGAAATGTTCCTTTGGTAATCCTCTACCAAGATTGTTCAAGCTATTTGGATTCGTCAAAAAACATGGCCGCCAGGCGGCGGGGCTAATTTTCCCTTTACATCTTTATAGAAAACTTTAAAAAATCTTCTTTTCAGTAACCACTGGCCGGATTTCTATATAATTTAGCAGAAGTGTTCCTTTGGTGATCCTCTATCAAGATTGTTCAAGCCATTTGGATTCGTCAAAAAACATGGCCGCTAGGGGGCGGGGCTTATTTTCCCTATATATCTATATAATGATCGTCTTGTTAGAAACCACTGGACCGATTTCGGTATAACATTGCAGGAATGTTTCTTTTGTAACCCTCTACCAAGATTGTTCAAGTCATGATTTGTCAAAAAAACGTGGCTGCCAGGGTGCGGGGCTTAATTTTCCTGTATATCTATATAGAAAATTTTAAAATACAAATCTTCGTCAGAAACCACTGGACTGATTTCATTATAACTTGGCAGAAATGTATCCTTGTTGACCCTCTACCAAGATTGTTCAAGTTATCATGATTCATCAAAAAACCTGGCCGCCAGGGGGAGGGGCCTTTTTTCCTTGTATATCTATATAGAAAAGTTTTAAAAATCTTCTTGTCAGAAACCAATGGACCGATTTCAGTATCACTTGGCAGGAATGTTTCTTTGGTGACCCTCTACCAAGATTGTTCAAGCCGTTATGATTTGTCAAAAAACATGGCCGCTAGGGGGCGGGGCATATTTTCCCTATATACAGTACAGCTCAGGTGGTTTTTCAAAATCCCCCCCGAACCGGTGGGGTTGATTTTTTAGCCCACCGCGGATCTTCCTGATACCCACTCCAATTCCCACCACGACGGATTTTTCGTCCACCGCATTTCTGCCGAGTTCCATCCGCAAAACCACCCACTTACCTGTAGAACTCCGCGGTGGGCAAAAGTTTATCCTGGTGAGCTCGCAATGAAAGATTAGTGACGTCAGAATGATTGACAGCTCCGAATTTTTCTGAGTTTGCATGAGGAGGAAATCGGAACCTTTATTTTGCTTACGCATCATTCGGCTGATTTGCCGCTGAATAAATACAGAAATATTTCTACCTAGAGATTAAAAAGAAAAAAAAAAAAGTATTAATGAATAAAACAAGAAATAAAAATTAGGTATTTCTGTTTGTTTATTTCTTACCTTGTACCCGGGTACTTAAAGGGGCACTTCTGCTATCTTAGAGGCTTTTATTTGGAGACCAACGAGCATCGTCCCGAGAAAGAAAAAAAAAATACTAGTAATGCCACGTAGGCGGACGCATTAATCTCGGATGGTCAGGATCGTGCATTCGGGCCTCGGTGGCTCAGTTGGATGCGCCGTCCGACTGGAGACCAGGAGGTCACGGGTTCAACCCCCGCCGAGGTCGGCAACATTCTTTAGTGGAGATTGATCATGAAATGTTTTCTACGGTCATTCTCTCCCTTCCGCTGATTCAAGAAGGGCAGTTGTCAGTTTCTGGCGAAAGAATGTGCACAATACTGGTGAACCGCTTAGAGGACTTAGCCTGCCCAGTAAACGTGTGGTTAGGTAAACCGACCGCGCTCGACATGACCCTATTAGGTTGACTGGGCCGTAAAACCTCAACACAAACACACAAATCCTCACAGATTGAGCGATTTATCATGAAACACATGTATTTGCTACGGTCATTCGCTCCTTCCACTGCTTCAAGATTGACACAAGTTTCTGGCGGAAGGGAGTTCAGTGTATTAGTTAACAACTTATTGTATAAGCATGCCCCCCTCTGTATTGGCGCGATTCATAAAAAATGCTCTTCCCCATTCCATTTCGCAGTAAGATGCGCCGTCCGACTGGAGACCAGGAGGTTGCGGGTTCAACCCCCGCCGAGGTCGGCAACATTCTTTTGTGGAGATTGATAATGAAATATTGTCTACCGTCATTCTCTCCCTTCCGCTGATTCAAGAAGGGCAATTGTCAGTTTCTGGCCAAAGAATGTGCGCAATACTGGTTAACCGCTTAGAGGACTAAGCTTGCCCAGTAAACCTGTAGTTAGGTAAACTGACCGCGCTCGACATGACCCCATTGACTTGACTGGGCCATAAAACCTCAACACAAACAAACAAACAAACATTCGATTTCGCACAGATCAGACGCGTAAAGCAATTGCAGTTAACTCCCTTGTAAGTCAGTTACAGTTAGCTCCCTTAAATCAGTAAAACCTGCAGTGTGAGTACCTTACCCAGCATTTATCAGGGTACAAATGTTACGTTATTCTCTTACAGTATAATACATTAATAACATTATATTTATTGGCTTATACAGCAATCTTCAGAACTTTCATTTCCATGTAAAGTGTTCTGTTTTTGTGACTTCAATATGTGCGATATGCAAAACCAAGACCGTAATTTATTTAACGAGTAAATGAGACGCATTGTATAAACCTAGCGCATCGGCGGGAAAGCGTCTTCTGGGATAATTCAGCAGACGACAGATTGAATTCGTTTTCTTTTTTTTTTTTCTTTTCGTTACCAAGAAAACAGGATTTGACGTTTCATGCAGTGCAGACAATTTGCATGAAGTGCAAATAATGTTCTCTTGGAAGAATGAGAAAAATATTTCAAAATGTCGTCTGCTGAAAATTGTACCAAGGGTGCTTAGCGTTAAGGTTTGCACAAACAACTCGCGCATGAGTGTGCATGGCAAAACCTATAATAAAACTTGTACGAAGAGACGGATCAGCCTGCACACTCTGAGACTGCACATCAGCAGATCTCAGTAGTCTGATCAGAGCCTTCTCTAATCGTAAGTACCCCCTATGATTACTGGGTGTAACAAAACGTCTTGTGCGACGAGCGAAGACTCGGGTCAGTACGCGCCTGCACATTCTGATAAGAGCATTCGCTGATAGTATTTACCGTCGATAGCCGGGCTGTCCAAAGCGGAATAAACAATGCGACTGCAACAGCACATTCTGTTCAGACCCTTCACTGATCGTACAGTAAGCAAGAATCTTGCTTTATCTAGTGGGTCGATGCACAGACTAACCTGAGTCTTTGCTGGTCGCACGTACATTGTAGTATTGTAGGTTTTATCCGGTTCAAAGTTTGTACATTGTAAATCATACTTCAGACATGAGAACTTTGTACCAACGTAATTTTTGTTTGAACTGGAGTTAAACTGCCCAGTTAATACTATTCGAGCCCGCACACTTTTCCGGGCGGGCTTATTCATAAGCTATTACAGCAGAAACTGACAACTGCCTTTCTTTTCTTTCATATACTTTGACGATAGAGCCTACTATTGGAGTTATGGCCCTTTGAACACCGAAACTACATGTATTTTAGTGATTTCTGTAATATATTTGTGTCCGCTCTGTAACTTGAAAACTGTTTGCGATATTTTCTTGAAACTTAATTAATTTATTAACAAAGTTATGGTGCTTGTTTGATGTAAGTGCAGTGGAGGGGCATGGTGAAATGTCTGCAGCCCTTTTATTAGATATTTAACGGGTTGAAATATTGGGAAAGGGTGCCTCAGTGGTGTAGTGGTAAAGCTGCGTGCCTTGTCACCCAGAGGTCATGAGTTCGATCCCAAGCTTCTTTCATATCGGACTTTAAACCAAGGTCCACACCTCCGTATGAACTAGCTATTAGTAGGAGGTTAAAAAACTCACTCACTCATTTGAATTTTCATTAACTTCTGTGGCCCCTTGTTCGTTACGTGTGTTTTTTTGTATGACAGACACCATTTTTGCTTGGGCTGTCTCATTGATTCAATGTCTCTTTTTGATAGCAGAAGCGCCCCTTTCAGTAAATTTATATTGACATGTGCGGTTGCTGCACGCGAGTGAGAATTTCCCGGTCTTTTACCACATTACGTCATTTATATTGAGCCCGTGCGGTTGTTGCATGGGAAAAGGCAGTTACAGGAATACCAAACATAAATACGTAATTCGTGGATTCGAGGCAGATGTTTGATTCTCTTTGAGATTTTTGAGTGTTTGTTTTGTTTTTTTTACGGCACATTAAGTAAAAATGACCATGCCATGCCCACTTGTTGGCCGGACCAAACTAAGCCACAAAATCCGGTACTTTTTCATATGGAGCTTTGTTGCGGCCCATGTTACCTGCTCGAACAGTGAATGGATCTACCGGGGTTTTCTATGGACCAAGGGAACACCCAAATATATTTCAAGGAACAGGGCAGCATTGGTTAATATTTCAAGAGAACAAGGGAATAAACCTAATTTTGGGGGATCGGAAAGTGGCAATTTGGAAAACTCATCTATGCATTGGCCATACGCATTCCTTATTGTCCGTCGGCAATCGCACTGTTTCGATGCTTTATTAATAATCAAAAGGGTGCTGATGAGCGAAAACTGACTCAAGCAGGACATACGAATATTGCAATTTATGCACCGAATTTGCGGTACGTTTTGTGTACACAAATACCAACAATTCTGTACGCTCATGGTGAATGGGAATGCTTACAATCAAAATTCGTTAATTGCTGTCACACAATGAGTTGAAAAGACTGATTTGATCAGGTCAGCAGTTTGGTCCTATTCACCCGTGCACGCCGAAGAAGTACGACTGGCTTTAGCCACGCCCCTTTGGAAACAGCTTTCTCACTTCATCGCGGAAACACCGCGTGGCCCCTGCGGCTGTTTCAATTGCCTGTCATAATCGCATCGAATTTTACCTGTTCGAAGTAATTTTATCAGGCAATTTTTACCACGGGAACGCAGCGGATCCACCGGCCCGGGTGAAACCACAGTGGGATACTAAAATTTAATCCTTTCCACCTGAATCCACTCCCCACAGGCTCGGGGGCGATTTTGAAAAACCACCTGAGCTGTACTGTATCTATATAGAAAACTTTAAAAATCTTCTCTTAAGAAACTGTTGCATCAAGTTCAATGTAACTTGGCAGGAATGTTGCTTTGGTGACCTTCTACCAAGATTGTTCACGCCCTCATGATACATCAAAAAACATGGCTGCCAGGGGGCGGGGCTTATTTTTCGTATATATCTGTATAGAAAACTTTAAAATTCTTCATGTCAGAAACCATCTATCTGATTTCATTATTACTTGGCAGGAATGTTGCTTTGGTGACCCTCTACCAAGATTGTTCAAGCAATCATGATTCATCTAAAAACATGGCTGCAAGGGGTGGGGATTATTTTCCCTATATATCTAAATAGAAAACTTTAAAAATCTTCTTGTCAGAAACCACTAGACCGATTTCAATATAACTTTGCAGGAATGTTCCTATGGTGACCCTCTACCAAGTTTGTTCAAGCAGTCATGATTCGTCAAAAAACATGGCCATTAGGGGGTGGGGCTTATTTTCCCTATATAGCTATATGAAACATTTTAAAAATCATTTTGTCAGAAACCACTGGACCGATTTCAATATGGCAGAATTGTTCCTTCGGTGATCCTCTTTCAAGATTCAGTTCAAGCCATCATGATGCATGAAAAAAAACATGGCCGCTGGGGAGCAGGGCTATAAAATTTATACAAAAATCTTAGAGTAGTGAACTTGGCTGAAACTTCAATAGTAAGTGTGCAAAGCTGTTTGCTCAGGTGAGCTATATAGGACCATCATGGTCCTCTTGTTTTACTTTTGTTCCATATTGTGAGCTTAAGTCATTTTTCACCCTCAGTATATGCAGTTGTAGACAGTGGGTCATAGCAACAGATAAGGCACTTTCTTCATCCAAAAACTGCCGCTACAGTACAGCTCGGGTAAAAGAACCAAAAAATTCTCTACTCCGAATATCGGCGTTACGCAAACTTCCCTAAAACACTCGGAATCAAACCGAGTAAACGTAATATTCGGGGAACACCACTAGCAAGTTTGCCGAAAGTATGTGTTATGCAAAGTTATGCGTAGTTACTCGGAATGTAAATATTGTACCCTGAGGCAATATTTCTCGCGAAATGATGCGAAATTCCTCGGAGTAATTCGACTAAAATACCTGTCCGATTTTTATTAGCTCACCTGAGCTGAAGGCTCAAGGTGAGGTATTGTGATCACTCAGCGTCTGTCTTCGTCATCGTCGTCTTCGTCCGTCTGTCCGTCTGTCAACAATTTTTAAACATCTCCTCCTAAACCACTGATTGGATTTTGACCAAACTTCACAGGAATGATCCTTGGTTGGTCCTCTTTCAAAGTTGTAGATTTAAAAACTTAAAAAATTTTCTTGTCAGAAACCACTGAACCGATTTCAATATAATTTTGAAGGAATGTTCCTTTGGTGATGCTCTCCCAAGATTGTTCAAGCCATTTGGATTCGTCAAAAAACACGGCCGCCAGGGGGCGGGGCTTATTTTCCCTATATATCTATATAGAAAACTTTAAAAATCTTCTTGTCAGAAACCACTGGACCGATTTCAATATAATTTTGCAGAAATGTTCCTTTGGTGATCCTCTACCAAGATAGTTCAAGCCATTTGAATTCGCCAAAAAACATGGCCGCCAGGGGGCGTAGCTTATTTTCGCTATATATCTATATAGAAAACTTTAAAAATCTTCTTGTCAGAAACCACTGGACCCATTTCAATATAATTTTGCAGAAATGTTCCTTTGATGCTCCTTTACTAAGATTGTTCAAGCCATTTGGATTTGTCAAAAAAACATGGCCGCCAGGGGGCGGGCTTATTTTCCCTATATATCTATGTAGAAAATTTTAAAAATCTTCTTGTCAGAAACCAAGCTATTTGGATTCGTCAAAAAACATGGCCGCCAGGGGGCGGGGCTTGTTTTCCCTATATATCTATATAGAAAACTTTAAAAATCTTCTTGTCAGAAACCACTGGACCGATTTCAATGTAATTTTGAAGAAATGTTTCTTTGGTGATCCTCTACGAAGATTATTCAAGCCATTTGGATTCGTCAAAAAACATGACCGCCAGGGGACGTGACTTATTTTCCCTATATATCTATTTAGAAAACTTTAAAAATTTTCTTGTCAGAAACCACTGGACTGATTTCAATATAATTTTGCGGAAATGTTCCTTTGGTGATCGTCTACCAAGATTGTTCAAGCCATTTGGATTCGTCAAAAACAACGGCCGCCAGCGGGCGGGGCTTATTTTCCCTATATATCTATATAGAAAATTTGAAAAATCTTGTTATCAGAAACCACTGGACTGATTTCTATATAACTTGGCAAAAATGTTTCCTTGGTGATCCTCTACCAAGATTGTTCAAGCCGTCATGATTTGTCAAAAAATAATGCCGCTTGAGGGGGCGGGGCTTATTTTCCCTATATATCTATATAGAAAATTTCAATGTCAGCATACATCACCTCAAGATATTATAAGCCTTATTTGAGCGGTTCACGGCGAGATCGACCTTCAAAAGAAAGACAACTAGGAAAAAAAAATTGTTTGAAACAGACTATAGCTCGTCCTAGTTGTCCCCCCTACCAAGCGTCCTGTTTCTAGGTGACCAAGGTCGGGTACCAGGCATGCACTGGTTCCCTTCAGTCCACGCCACCGTAAGCAACCAATCAGGACGCGCCAGGTATATTCTCGCCAAAGCACGCACCAAGCGTGCGGCACGCCTAACACATGCGGTAGACATTGTTACTATAAAGGGTAGACGCAAGGTAGAAAACATCACTATTTTTTGGTCGCTTGCGAGGTCAGCACCTTCTGTATAGATTACGACGTTTGGATTTGGAAAGAAGTATTTTTCGCTAACAGATAAGTCTGTATCTTTATTTTCACTAAAGCTTTTCTTTGTAGCCCATATCAGTAGTATGATGTTGTGCATTAATTGCAAGCAAACTAAACTTCCGGCAGACAGCCATGTTTTATGCGTTAGATGTTGTGGGTGTTCGCAGCTATCTCCTTGTGCCAGGTCTGCCAATTGGGCTTCAGAGATCTGGGAAGAATTATCCCACTTCCCCTCTTATGTATCTTCTGGTCGGGAGCAGGCTCAGGGATTCCCTTCTAGTACACTGGTGAATAATTTTCAATTGAACTCTGGGCCTGCTCCAGATTTGGAAAACTGACGTAGGGGACCCCAGGTCGCCGTTACCGTCACTGGTAATGAATGTTTGACTAGGGGACCTCGCCCCGCCCCCAGCGATGCTTCCCGACGGAAGGCAACGCAGGGGGCGCTGGCGAACCCCTGTTCTGGCGGAAATTCCGAACCTAGGTACCTGCCGGGTTATCGTACACCTTATAGGTATGTTAACTCGGCGGCCTTAAATACGGCGGGCAGATTCCCAAGTAATGTAACTGTACCTTCCTCTCAATTTTCTTGGCAGGAAGGCGCAGATCAGGGGGCCTTTTATTGGCCATATTTTTATCCCTGGGGTTCTTGGGGTGGCTTTAGTGGGTATGATTATTACCCCAACTTATATTTGCCCTGTCCCGAAGCCATTCCAAGCTCGTCCAGTTCAATTACTAAGACTGTTTCCCAGGAGAATGGTTCTCTCCCTTTAGTTGCTGGCATTCGTACCACACCAAATATCCAGGTTACAGGATCTGTTTCTCATACTACTCCTGCGGTGAGTTCATTTAGGAATCCAAAACCTATTCAAAGTGGTAAGGCCAAAGTATCTCTTTCAACTGTGCCTACTATTAGTAAGGCTTCTCAACATAATAATACTAGAGCCATTCCGACTTGTTCGGGTATTATTTTTCAGGAAGGTTCATTTTCAGATTCCTTAATAGCGGAACCAGTTATTGGTACTACCAACTTGGGTAGAAGTAGAAATAGTAAGAATAGACTGGTTACTTCCTCCACATCATCTGCTCTTCCTTCAGTCAGGGTAAGTCATAATGTTAATGAAGCCTTCGGGCATTTGTATACGGAGGTACAGAATAGCAGCAGGGTTCCATTGGCTGACTATTCATCTGTAGGCGCACTGGGATCTGTAGAGGACGATGTCCCTATAGGTTCTAGTGTTTCCGCAGTCAGACCTTCTGTGACTATCCCTGCTTTGAGCAGGGATAGTTCTTTAGGTCTTACAGCTACGCCATTGAGGGTAACCAACCCCTCACGTAGCACCCCTGACATTGCCTCAGCCATATCCCAGGCAGTATTGAGGACTCTATCAGGGTTGGGCAACTTGGCTTCGTCAGTGGATCTCCCTTCTGTTGCTGAAGAAGGGGAGGGGCAAACTTTCACGGGTCAGTCTGGATCCACTGGCAATGGTCACGACCATGTTCGGACCATTAGCCAAGACCCCCGGGCTCCATATCATGAATGTGATTATGTCCCGGACCAGGCTCTGTCAGAGAGTTCATTAAGTTCTTCTCAAAAGAGCCAGTCTCATGAGCCTGCCACAAACTACCATGAGACACTGGAGGAAGTTTACTCCCTTTTGGGAGACCTTTGCCCCAAGGCTGACCAAACTCAAGACAGTGCGCGAGTCCAATCCCTGCTTGAGTCTATTTTGGACCAGCCTACTTCCTCCAGGTCAACACTTCCACAATCCTCAACAGTGAATCAGTTGATGGGGAAGCTGTTTGACAACACCGCAGAGGCTAGACATATTCCAAATTGGCATGTACCTAAGAAAACAATTGATTACCTTACTCGACCTCATTCTTACGCTTGTCATACGGAATTTTGGCCGAGTAAGATACCCACCCTTGATGCTGGCGCTGGCAGGCTAGGCATCTCAGTGGGCAGATTCGCCTCTTTACCAGTGGCTCATTTAGAGTACCTGGAGCGGTTAGCAAGGAGAGCGGTGGCCATCAGTTCACATTGTGATTTTTTTGGTTCGGCTGCATTTCAGTCCCTCTGCGCAGAACATGTTGACCCGGATGTTCTGCGTAGTCTACTTCTAGCAGTGAACCGCTCTGCTAAGCACATCATGGCCCTAGGCCTATCTATGTCTGCTGTACTATTGCATCAGCGCCGTAACGCTGCTCTAAATACATCTAATTTACTTTTATCTCATAACAAGGACAGTCTTAGAGCAGCTCCTCTGAATTCTTCCTCTCTTTTTGGGGGTAAAATAGAGGAAGTTTTCAGAGCTAACCTAGACGATAGACATCATTCCCTCCTGAGAGCAAATTATTCAGGAGTATCGGCCAATAGAAAGAGACCTTCCTCCTCTTCTTTTAATTCAAATCCAGCGAAGAAGTCTAGGTGGGAACCAAAAGCTGGCCGGGTTCCCACCTCCACTTCTTCGTCTGCTGTCTCTTTCAAACGGTTTCGATCCACCAAAGGGGGCCGTGGTGGATCATCTTCTTTCAGGGGGGGCCCTGCTAGGAGGAGTAAATGACATCATCAGGGCCCTTCCATCTGCACCTCATCCCTCTCTTCCGGTGGGAGCTCGTTTGTTAAGTTTTGTGGAGGCTTGGTCAGCCATAACTCAGGATTCCTGGGCCCTTTCTATTCTCCGGAAGGGCTACAGGATTCCTTTTGCAAAGGAACCTCCACTATCGTTGTCTCCAATTCTGTTCCCTGTAGCTCATCAACATTTAAATCACTTGAGGGAGGAGGTGCAGATTCTACTGGAAAAGAGGGCTGTGGAAATTGTGAGAGATACCACCTCTCCGGGTTTCTACAGCCGGATTTTCTTAGTGAAGAAGAAAACCGGCCGTTTTTGTCTTATCATAGACCTATCATCGCTAAACAAAATGATGAAGGTAGATCACTTTCAGATGGAAACTGCGGCCTCCATTCGGAGAGCTATTCCTCCAGGGGCTTGGGCGGTTTCTATAGACCTTATGGACGCATACCTCCATATTCCTATTCATCCAGCGTCTCGCAAGTACCTGAGATTTTCCCTAGAAGGCACTATATACCAATTTCGGGCGCTTCCATTCGGAATCTCAACAGCGCCTTTCGTTTTTACAAACTTGATGGAGATTGTGGCGGGACATATTCGATCTCTAGGACCCAACATTCACCAATATTTCGACGATTGGCTTGTCCATCGTCTTTCACAGGAGTCCCTACTGTCCGACCTTTCACTAGCTTGGGAAATCATTACAAGTCTGGGTCTAATACCAAATCCCCTGAAATCAGACCTAGTTCCATCTCAGGACTTCGTGTATGTAGGAATGAGGTTCCTGACTCACATTGGCATTGTCAGAGTTCCAGAAGAGAGAGTAAACAAAATTCTTGTCATGCTATTTCGGGTTCTACAGGCTCAATTCATTACCGCCCGAGAATTTTTGTCCATGTTGGGATCACTCAATGCAGCAGCAGATTTAATTCAGTTAGGTCGCCTTCATATGAGACCTCTTCAGTTCCATCTTCTGGCCAATTGGAAACCTCACCGCGACAGTTTGGTCCAATCTATTCCAATATCCCATTCATGTCGTGTAGCAATCAAATGGTGGATGAATCCTTCCATTTATGTGGCTGGAATTCCCCTTGTTATACCAACCCCAGATTTCCATCTGTTTTCAGATGCCAGCCATTCGGGCTGGGGCGCACATTTAGAACCCCTAGGTCTAGAGGTTCAGGGACTGGGATATTGCTTCCCAAGACCTTCACATCAACAATTTGGAGTTACGAGCAGTTTTCCTAGCACTCCAACATTTTCAGAGTCACATTTACAATTCATGCGTGATGGTAGCATCAGACAATTCATCAGTAGTGGCTTACCTCAAGAAGCAAGGGGGGACCCACTCTCCATCTCTGTGCATGCTAGTTTGGGATCTTCTTTACTGGTGTCATCATCGGAATATTTACATTCAAGTCAGGCATATTCCAGGGAAATTGAATGTTTTGGCAGACAGCCTGTCTCGCCCAGACCGAATTCTCCCCACCGAATGGTCTCTAGATCGGGAGATAGCTCACCAAATTTTCAGTCTTTGGGGTACTCCTCAGATAGATCTTTTCGCCACCAGATTAAACCATCTTCTGCCTCTGTTTGTTTCTCCAGTACCGGACCACAGGGCTTGTGCAGTGGATGCTATGTCACTAGAATGGAAAAACCTATTCGCATATGCATTTCCTCCATTCAAACTTGTTCCCCTGGTTCTAAACAAGATAAGGGATTCCAACAGTCGGTTCATTCTCATAGCCCCGTGTTGGCCTCAGAGGAGCTGGTTTTCAGTCATTCTGAGTCTCATAATAGACTTTCCCAGGGAACTTCCGGTTCATCGGGGTTTGGTATCACAACATCAGGGAAAAGTACTCCATCAGAATCCAGCTATGTTGCATCTTCACGCTTGGAAGTTGTCAGGAGTCAAATCAGAGGTAGACACATTTCTGAATTCGCTACCCAGTGTATCTCTCAATCCCGCAGAGAGTCTACGCTCAAGGTCTACTCTGCGAGGTGGAAGATATTCTCGGATTGGTGTTTGCAAAGGGAAGTTAATCCTGTCGATCCCGCTTTAAATGATTTGGTAGATTTTTTTTGCTACCTTTTTGACACCCTGAAATTATCGGTAGCTTCTATTAAAGGCTACCGCTCCGCCATCTCAAATACACTGAAATTTTCCAAATCAGCAGACTGTACGGCGGACCCAATCATTTCAGATCTTATTAAAGGTTTTGCCCTGAGAAAACCGGTTTCCAGATCTCTTATGCCCAAATGGAATTTGACTTGTGTTCTTTGGTCTCTTAATAAAGCTCCTTATGAACCACTAAAGACTGCTGACATCAAATATATCACGCTTAAAGCAGTGTTTCTTCTTACATTTGCGGCTGCTAGAAGAAGTGAGATTCATGCTCTGTCAATTGAGGAAGGCTGTTTTAGGTATGACCGCAACTCTGATTCCATTACCCTCCTCACACAACCTGGGTTTTTAGCAAAAAACCAGCTTCCAGAGTCATTACCAGAACCTATTGTTATTCCAGGTCTTTCTCAGTTTTGTGGTTCTGATACGGATGATAGGCTTTTGTGTCCGGTCAGAGCTCTTAGAGCTTATTTGTCCAGAGTGAAAGCTAAGAGATTGGGAAGGAAGAGACTGTTTTTACCACTGAAGGGCTCTAAAGATATTTCACCTTCCACTATTTCTCGTTGGATCTGTGAGGTTATCAAACTAGCTTATGCAGATTTATCATCTTCGGATCTGTCATTCATGAAAATCTCGGCTCATGAAGTTAGAGCTTTGTCTTCGTCTTGGGCTTATTGGAATTCTATCGCCCTTGAGGATGTGGTAAGGGCTGCATATTGGCGTACAAATAGTACCTTTTCTTCATTTTACCTTAGAGATTTGGCCCCAATTAGGCAGGATACATCGTCATTGGGACCTCTCGTGGCGGCGCAGTCTATTACTGGCTGCCATCGTTCTGTATCTTAAGTCTCTTCACAGTATTTTAAGCCTGCTTGAATCCGGTGTGAAACTTTTCTTCAAAGGGTCTGTCTTATTCTTCTCCATCAATGGATATTGGATTTCGACCCGCAAGCATACCTACAATGTAAAAATATTCCCCTAAAAAATACTATGAATTACCAGGGAACTGCTGAACTTCACCGGATTCCAGCATGGGTGAGAAGAGATTTATACTATTTTTATTATTACCTACCCGCCTATGCTTATTATTCAGGCTTATAATATCTTGAGGTGATGTATGCTGACATTGAAATGAAATTTTTAAAGTAAAATTAATTTCAATTAAAGCATACTCACCTCAAGATATTATCAAATGTCCCTCCTCCCACCCCGCTTTCATTGTTAAATTTTATTCCTCCCAAAAAAAAAAAAAAAAAAAAAAAATAGATCCGCAAGAAAATCTTATTTGAAATCTTTGGATACTATTCATCACCAAGGTTTACGTCTGGCTCTAGGGGCTTTTCGTACTTCCCCCGTCGAAAGTTTATACGCTGAATCAAATGAACCATCATTGTATATAAGAAGAGAGAAATTGTCTCTTCAATATGTTACTAAATTAGCCGCCAATCCACGTAATTCAGCTCATGATTGTGTTTTTAACCCTAAATATGAAAGATTTTACAATAATAAACCAACAGCTATTAAACCCCTTGGCCTGAGAATACAACCGTTACTTGAAGAGGCCAATATCAATATTAAAAATGTTCAGCATTTTTCTTTTCCATCAAAAGAGCCATGGACGTTAAACCCTCCAAAGATTATTTTAGACCTTCATAAAAATAAAAAAACAGAAGTCGAGTCGCATATTTTTAAGAATGAATTTTTAGAAATCAAATCAAGTTATAAACATTACCTGTCAATTTATACAGATGGTTCGAAACAAGATGAGAAAGTTGCTTGTTCTGTTATTAGTCCAAATTTTACTGACAGTATCAGATTACCTGATAATAGCTCCATTTTTACCGCCGAAGCCAAGGCAATTGATATTGCACTTTACCATATCAGAGATCAGTCTGAAGAACAGTTTATCATTTATTCAGATTCTCTTTCTGTATTAAAATCTCTTAAAGATTTACACCATAGAAACCCGTTAATTCAGCAAATTCTTAAAAAATATTATTATCTTTCCGCTTCAAAAGAAATTGTATTTTGTTGGCTTCCCAGCCACGTTAATATTCGTGGAAATGAATTAGCAGATTCAGAAGCCAAATCTGCATTATCCTTAGTAATAACCAATTTCAAAATTCCTCACTCCGACTTTAAATCAAACGTCTGTCAATACATCAACAACAAATGTCAGTCTGTTTGGGAAACACAAACTTATAATAAATTAAATGAAATCAAACCAAATTTTAACAGCAAATGCACATTCTCTAATCTCAGCAGGAAAGAACAAACAAAAATCACGAGATGTAGACTTGGACACACTAGAATTACTCATTCTTATATTTTAAACAATGAACAAGCTCCATTCTGCATTCCTTGTAACGAACCTTTTACGGTCAAACATTTTCTTGTCACTTGTGCTGAATTTAATTATATTCGCACAAAGTATTTTAATGTAAAAAATATAAAGGAACTTTTTAATATGCCAACTCAAAAAATACTCGATTTTCTGAAAGAGATCGGACTTTTTAACAAAATATGATCTGTATTTTAATAACATAAAATCATTGATACTTTATCTTTTTAAAATGAACTCATCAATCCTAGATATTTTTAATTTCTCATTAAATAAAATCATCATATAATATACATCTTATTAGACGCTATATGCCCTTTTAGGGTTGAGCGTCTATAAACAAAATATCCATCCATCCATCCCAAAAAATAGGGATGTTTTCTACCTTGCGTCTACCCTTTATAGTAACAATGTCTACCGCATGTGTTAGGCGTGCCGCACGCTTGGTGCGTGCTTTGGCGGGAATATACCTGGCGCGTCCTGATTGGTTGCTTACGGTGGCGTGGACGGAAGGGAACCAGTGCATGACTGGTACCCGACCTTGGTCACCTAGAAACAGGACGCTTGGTAGGGGGGACAACTAAGACGAGCTGTAGTCTGTTTCAAACAATTTTTTTTTCCTAGTTGTCTTTCTTTTGAAGGTCGATCTCGCGGTGAACCGCTCAAATAAGGCTTATAATATCTTGAGGTGAGTATGCTTTAATTGAAATTAATTTTACTTTAAAAATTTCATTTTAATGATCTTCTTGTCAGAAACCACTGGACCGATTTCAGTATAACATTGCAGGAATGTTTCTTTTGTAACCCTCTACCAAGATTGTTCAAGTCATCATGATTCATCAAAAAACGTGGCTGCCAGGGGGTGGGGCTATATTTCCCTATATATATATGTATATATATATATATATATATATATATATATATATATATATATATATATATATATATATAGTAAACTTTAAAAATCTTCTTGTCAGAAACCACTGGACCGATTTCATTATAACTTAGCAGAACTGTTTCCTTTTAACCCTCTACCAGGATTGTTCAAGTTGGCATGATTCGTCAAAAAACATGTTCGCCAGGGGGTGGGGCTTATTTTCCCTATATATCTATATAGAAAAGTTTAAAAATCTTCTTGTCAGAAACCACTCGACCGATTTCAATATCACTTGGCAGGAATGTTTCTTTGGTGACCCTCTACCAAGATTGTTCATGCCGTCATGATACATCAAAAAACATGGCCGCCAGGGGGCAGGGCTTATTTTCCCTATAGATTTGTATAGAAAACTTTAAAATTCTTCTTGTCAGAAACCACCTGACTGATTTCAATATTACTTGGCAGGAATGTTTCCTTGGTGACCCTCTACCAAGATTGTTCAAGCAATCATCATTCGTCAAAAACCATGACTGCTAGGGGTGGGGCTTATTTTCCCTATATATCTAAGTAGAAAACTTTAAAAATCTTCTTGTCAGAAACCACTGAACCGATTTCAATATAACTTGGCAGGAATGTTCCTATGGTGACCCTCTACCAAGTTTGTTCAAGCTGTCATGATTCGTCAAAAAACATGGCCGTTAGGGGGTGGGGCTTATTTTCCCTATATAGCTATATAAAACATTTTAAAAATCTTTTTGTTAGAAACCACTGGACCGATTTCAATATAACTTGGCAGATTTGTTCCTTTAGTGAGCCTCTTTCAAGATTCAGTTCAAACCATCATGATGCTTGAATGCCGGCATCGGTGGCTCAGTTGGATGCGCCGTCCGACTGGAGACCAGGAGGTCACGGGTTCAACCCCTGCCGAGGTCGGCAACATTCTTTCGTGGAGATTGATCATGAAATATTTTCTACGGTCATTCTCCCCCTTCCGCTGATTCATGAAGGGCAGTTGTCAGTTTCTGGCGACAGAATGTGCACAATACTGGTTAACCGCTTAGAGAACTAAGCCTGCCCAGTAAACGTGTGGTTAAGTAAACTGACCACGCTCGACATGACCCCATTGGGTTGACTGGGCCATAAAACCTCAACACAAACAAACATGATGCTTGACAAAAACATGGCCGCTGGGGAGCAGGGCTATAAAATTTATACAAAAATCTTAGAGCAGTGAACTTGGCTGAAACTTCAGCAGTAAGTATGCAAAGCTGTTTGCTCAGGTGAGCGATATAGGACCATCATGGTCCTCTTGTTTATGAATCGCGCCTGTAAATTGTATATGCTTATACAAGCTAAGGTTACAGTACTGGAACGAATGGGTGGGGTACATCGTATATTGTGCACTTGTGAGCATTTATCGCTACTTTCTATCAACTTTTGGAATCTATTAACAGTCACAGTTAACTGGGAAATTGCTGTTTGTTGTTGGAAATACAGCTGCTGCGTCAGGAGAAGTTGTTGTTGATAGAAATCAGCCGACATTTCTCCGGAATTTCTCCGGCATTGCAAACCCGGAAGTATTCTGAGTTCTAGGTCTCGTTCCAAGTGAGAAACCATGTGAATTTCGCCCACTGCTAGAGGCCCCAAGTGGGGAATCCTCAATCACTGTGTACCGTGACAGGAGCTCCGCCCCTTCATACTGTCCCAGCAAAATCACAGTTTGATCCGAAATATCCGACGATGGTTGAGCTCCAGGGGTCTTAGACTTTAAACCCTGAAGAAAACAGCCATCATCCTGAATGTGAATAACATTTTCATCACCAGAAACTCTGTTTTGAGTGTTCTGATTCACAACTGCATCACTGTTAGCCATTGTCTAAAAAGTTTGCAGGTCAGTGCGTCGCTGAAAAATGCGTTGAATCACATATATCCGAATATTTCCGCAGAGTTAAGTAATCCATGTCATCAATAGTTCACAAAATCACGCTGTTGCTATAAATTTAAGTTAGCATAAAAACCACAGAATAATTCTTAAAAATCACGCTCAATAAATTTTTGCCTGAAAATTCGTCCGCGAAAACCTCGTTCTGAATTCAGTCACGTGATCGTTCTCGCTCACTCAAGTGATTCTGTAGGTAGATAGGGGACTAACAAAATAAGCGGTTAACCAGTACATTGAACCCCCTTCTGCCAGAAAGTTGTAACTGCCAATCTTGAAGCAGTGGAAGGAGCGAATGACCGTAGCAAATACATGTGTTTCATGATAAGTGGGGATCGAATCATGTTTGATTCCCGCCCGGTGCAATATCATTTTTCCAATAAAGTCAGTGCAAACAACTTCTAGCTCGAAAGCAGACCCGTCATATTCGCATGAGGGTAAAAAGAAAGAGCTTTCCAGAGAGAGAGAGAGAGAGAGAGAGAGAGAGAGTTTGCAAAACTTGTAAGCTTCTGGCTCATCCATTTTAGGTATATCCGGCTATGAGAATTAGATATTCCTAGAGAAAAATGGCAAACAGTGAATACCCTGACCAGACGCCGCGTTCTATCATCTCAATATGACTTAAATATTTTTTTATTTTTTTTGTTGAAGGAGACCAAGTCATCGTGATTTGAATGGGCAGTCCTTACCCTGGTCCAATCATCAACCGTCCGGGCCTCGATCCGAGCAGTGTAGATATATTCCAGCGTGTCTGTTTCTGTCTCCCTTGTCAAGTGAAATGTATCCCTACTTTAACCCTCGAAGCGCTTAGCATATTCAGTAGACAGCATTTTCATTTTTTTTTTTTTTTTTTTTTTTTTTGTAAATTAAGTGTGACGTTACACATGAATCACAGACGATTCACCTGAAATGTTCAGCCTTATTTTCACTGTAAAATACTAAAACAGTTAGGTCGACAGCTCGTCTAGAGTTTTCAGCAGTGTTACAGGGGTTCAAACTTTTTTTTTGGTAGCCGCAGCATGTGCAAAGTGACACGGAAAAACGAGCCAACCTGGATAAGCTAGTTATTTTATATGAATAGCAAACATATAATGAAGTTAAAAATTACCAGGAAAAGGCCACAATTACAAGCACCAGCCTTGTCATGGTACCAAAAGAAGAGGAGAGGAAGAAACTGACAAGATGCAACAGGACAATGATCGAAATACAAGAAACATTAGTTAGCTTAACTTTCCAGTCCTCTGATTAAAATGTTTTGTTTTTTTTTTTATACCAGGCCATACAATAGTGGTGGGGTATTGTGGTTTCGTGTGTCCATCTCTCTGTCTGTTATTCGTTTCCGGATGATAACTTGAGTAAACATCAATGGATTTTTACCAAACTTGGTATGTGCATTGATATTGTGGATATCTGGTTTGGAATTGCTAATGAGCAAATTTTGTGAAATTTTTACGGAGTTCTGCCTGAGACACGCCCATATTTTCGTTTCCTGACGATAACTTGAATAAATAAAAGCGATTTTAACCAACTTGCTGTATGCATTTACATTATGGAGATCTGGTTTGGATTTCTAATGGGCAAATTTCGTTAAATTTTTACGGAGTTATCTGCCCAAGACATGCCTATGTTTTCGTTTCCAGACAGTAACTTGAGTAAATAATGAGATTTTAACCAAACTATATATATTGACATTAAGGAGATCTTCTTTGGAATTGCTAATGGGCAAATTTCGTCAAATTTGTACGGAGTTATGTGCCTGAGACAACCCCATATTTTCATTTCCGGACGATAACTTGAGTAAATAAGTTTAATAACAAGGGATTTTAACCAAACTTGCTATATACATTGACATAAGGAGATCTGTTTTGGAATTGCTAATGGGCAAATTTTGTCAAATTTTTACGGAGTTCTCTGCCCGAGACACGCCCATATTTTCCTTTCTGGAAATAACTTGAATAAATAAAATAACAAGGCCTTTTAACCAAACTTGCTATATGCATTGATATTATCAAGATCTGGTTTAGGATTATTATCTGTCCATTGATATTATCAAGATAGGGTTTAGGATTGTTATCTGTCCCTCTGTCATTTTCTTTCCAGACATTTTCGCAACAATAACTTTAATACATAAACAAATAATTGCTGTGGCGGGGTATTATGCTTGCGGTGCTTTTATTTCTTTTTTTTTTTTTTTTTTTAGGTATCGTCTTTCACATCCTGAGGAAGATGTGAACCATGCCAGATGGCAGTTCGGTGAGTTAAAAAAAATTTAATATTCATTTTCAAATTCTGATAATACATGTTAAAAGATACTGAATTGCATCACTTTAAATAAGAAATTTGAATTATCTTCTCAACTGTAAAGGTACTGTAAGCATGGTTTGACTGCCCACCTAATAAGTATATTTCATACAATTGCAGCAGTTTGCTGTAGTGGATATCTCCTGCCTGATGTTTGCTGCTGCTGTCTTGCTTTGCATGTCATAGCAGTTGAAATGGCTTGGTGGGGAGCTAACCTGGTAGTAAGAAGGTAGTCTGTTCTTGTCTGCAAGACTTAGATCTTGAATGGCATATGAATTTCTCACCTTTCTTTATAGGGACAATGGCAAAGGACACTGCCTAAGTGGGGGAACCGTGTGCATGCTCAGATGCTGTCAAAGAACTGAGTTGGGATATCAGCTAGGACAGGCAATCTCAGAAAAACAAACAAATGTTCCAAAATCTTTATGGTAATCACAACAATAGAATCTGAGTTAGGTGGTGCCAATAGACACCAAAGTTCCATTGGTAATGTCTTCGGCTTGGCCTCCTGTCAGGTGTTGGAGGCAGGGTCAGGCCATTGTGGTGAATCAAGCAAGCACCTGAGGAAATTCAGGGTGGGAACACTCAATGTAAACGCTCTGAGAGGAAGAGTTTGTGAGGTATTGGAAACACTATCCCACAGGAAAATGGATATTTGCTGTATTCAGGAGACCATATACTGTGGTGGCAACTGCCGCACAATCAAGGGCAAGGACTCCAGGTACAAGTTTACAGGTCTGGGAACAACAAAAGCACTGCTAGTGTAGGAGTGTTTGTGGCCAAAGAGTGGATAGAGAAAGTTTCTGAGGTGCAGAGTTAAACTTTATTTAATTTTTGTCGCAACTGCTTCAGCAAGCAGGAGTGACGGATTATTTTCCAGTGGTGGCATAGGCGTTGTTGTCCGCATCAACAAAGTTAAGTCTTTGCATATAGCTCCGGTTCTCAAACACGATGGCTTCTAGGCTAATGAAACACACACATATCCACCGTGATGTGCCTTGATCACTGCTATCAACTTTACTGACATAGACCAACTTTTCATGCTTGGCTGAACAGTGGTTTGTCTGTGCCTTTAGCCCCATTTCTTGAACCTCATCAGCAGTCCAGACATAGCCATTCAATGAATTGATGAGGAAGACTCGCTGTACTTCAGGTTAAGTAAGCAAGTTTACTGGTCTTCCTACTTCGCTGGTTAGTCAAGGCTTTGTGTATCTCAGAAAGTAAGGATGTAGGACAGTTTTGCCAAAGCTTTAAGTTTAGCTGGTTAACCAGGGCTTTCTCTACTTCAGCTAGAAAGAAGGTAGTCTGTTCTTGTCTGCAAGACATAGACCTAGTGTCAGAATGGCGAATGAATTTCTTCCACCGATTCATAGAGTTCATTCAACATATGGTTTTAAGTCTTACCAAAGATGTCAGAAAAGCAATGTTGCAGAAGACGTTGTGATTCAACATCTTCACTGTGTTGGCTTACATTCTTACTTTCTGAAATACAATAAGCCTTGGCTAACTAGCTAAACAGGAAGATCCTGGTAAAATTGTCTACTTACTACCTGAAGTACAGTGAGCCTTCTATAACCAGTTAATCCTAGTGCTCTTGATAAACTACTCGAACATGAAATTTGCTGAATGGCTTTGTTGCAACTGCAGGGAGTGTTCAAAAAATGGAGCTAAACGCACACACTAAACATTGTTTGCCCAAGAGTAAAAAGAAGGTCTGGATCAGTAATGTTTGGTAGCAGTGGGCAGGATGCATCATGGCAGATACTTGTAGGTAGATTCATTAACCTAGAACCCTTGGTGTTCGAGACACTAATGTTTGGTAGCAGTGGGCAGGATGCATCATGGCAGATACTTGTAGGTAGATTCATTAACCTAGAACCCTTGGTGTTCGAGACAGTCATACACATGTACTTAACATTGTTGATGCCGACAACAACCACTGAAAGTGATCCCAATGTCGCACTTGCTTAAGTAAGCTGGTTAGCCAGGGCTTTTGGTACTTCAGGTAATAAGAAGATAGTCTGTTCTTGTTTGCAAGACTTGGATCTACTGTTTTAATGGCATAAAAATTTCTCCCCTTTTTTTTATAAGGACAACAGCAAAGCACACTGCCTGTGTGCGGGAACAGCGTGCATGTTCAGATGCCATTAAAGAACTGAGTTGGGATGTCAGCTAGGACAGGAGATCTTGGAAAAACAAACAATTGTTCCATAATCTTTATGGTGATCACAACAAAGTAATCTGAGTTAGGCGGTGCCAATAGACATCAAAATTCCATTGGTAATGTCTCCAGCTTGGCCTCCTGTCAGGTGTGGAGGCAAAGTCGGGCCATTATGGTGAATCAAGCAAGCACCCGAGGAAATTCAGGGTGGAAACACTCAATGTAAACACTGAGAGGAAAAGCTGGTAAGGTGGAAACACTATCCCACAGGAAAGTGGATGTCTGCTGTATTCAGGAGATCATATACCTTGGTGACATCTGGCGCACAATCAAGGACAAGGACACTAGGTACAAGCTCTGTTGGCCTGGAAATGACTAAGACACTGTTGGTGTAGGAGCGTTTGTGGCCAAAGAGTGGATATAGAAAGTTTTTGAGGTGCAGTCTCCAGCAGAACCATCTAAGTGAAACTTATAGTTGGCCACCATGTGAATACCATTCTGTGTGTGAATGCCCAACAGAGTGGTCTAGTGATGGGGTTAAGGACCTGTTCTTTGATCAGCTGGGTACTGTGACTGCCAGGATCTCAGGATCTGAATTTCTGACCCATGTGGAGATTGGAATGGCCATGTAGGCCGTGCAGGCACTGGATATAGGGAAGTGCATGATGGGATGGGGTATGGCAGCCCGGAACCAGATGTTGAGGGTGATAGAACCCTAGAGTATGTCCTAGCATTCAACCTGCTTCTTGGGAACACATGGTCCAAGAAACGTGACAGCCATCTCATTACGTACAAGTCAGGAAAGGTAGCCACACACCTAGACTTCATCCTTTTCCACAGGACCATGCGCAAAGTTGTCACAGATGTAAAAGTGATCCCTGGCGAGGAAGAAGCCCTGCAACATCAGCTTCTTGTATGCGATATGAGGATTGATGTGCCACCAAAATCTAAGCGAGAATTCACGCCTCGCCTATAAGTTTGGACGCTTAAAGACCCTCACAAGCAATTATTTTCAGGAGGTCTTCAACTCGCATGTGAGTGCATCTGCAGGTGTAGCTGATGCTGTCACTGAGGGTATCTGGAACAACATCAAGACTGGCCTGCTCAAGACAACTGAGGTGTGTGGCACAACTCGGCCCAATCATTGGCATCTTGAAACCTCGTGGTGGAATCAGCATATGGAAAAGGCCATTGCTGCCAAGAGGAAAGCTTTCAAAGCATGGAAGACTGGTAAAGGCACTAGGGCATCATACAATGCAGCCAAATGCATTTCCAGACATGCAATGCAACATGCTCATCAAGAAGCCAACAAGAAGCCCACTAGAATATTGACCCCAAGTCTTCAGAAGTCTACCGCCTTGCTAACCAGTCTAGAGGAGAGAACACTGTTGGTGGTGGTGGCAAATCGGTGAAGAATGATGGAGGGGAGATGTCAATGAGCAATGACTCAAAGTAGAAGGCCTGGTTAGAGCACTACCGAAAGTTTCTCAATGTTGAGTTTGACTGGGAGCCAGACTACCTGTCCGATGAACCACCAGTGGAAGACCCGCCTATCCCAATCACCAGTGATATGGTTTTAAGAAAGCTGTCTCTCAGATGAAGATCGAAAGCACTAGGCATAGTGGTGGAGATGATACCAGCAGCTGGTGACTTGGGCGCCTCTATGATCTGTGACCACGCAGCTGCAATCATTTGAGATGGCAAGGTACTCTCTGACATGGAGCAGTTTCATTGTCTGCCTCTACAACGGTAAGGGGGCTGCATGGAAAAGGGGAAACTACTGTGGTCTAAAGCTGACAATGCAGGTCATGAAAGTCCTGGAGAGGGTTGTGGACTGCCTAATCAGATAGTGTCAATCGACGATTCCCAGTTTGGCTTTGTCCCAGGCAGAGGCACAACAGATGCAATCTTTGTAGTCAGGCAACTGCGAGAGTATCTAGCTACCAACAAGAGATTCTACATGGCTTTTGTAGACCTGGAGAAGGCTTTTGATGGTGTGCCTTGAAAGGTCATCAGGTGGACGCTGAGAAAACTTGGTGTGGATTGTGCGACTGGTGCAGGGGATGTATGCCAATGCACAGAGCCATGTTCGTGTTTGTGAGGGGTACAGTGAAGAGTTTGAAGTGAAGGTTGGTGTTCACGAAGACTCGGTACTCAGCCGGCTGCTCTTCATCATTGTGCTTGAAGCCATGCCACGCGAGTTCCGCTCTGGGGTCCCCTTGGAGGACCTTTATACCAATAACCTTGTAATCATTGCTGAATGGTTTGAGGAATGTGTGAGGAGGCTCTTGACTTGGAAAGAAGCAATGGAGGAGAAAGGACAGAGTAAATGCAGGAAAGACGAAGATCATGATTTGTGGTACGGGCCTGACCTCCTGCAGAGTTCAGACGAGTTTCATGCGCTGTCTGTCGCACTGGAGTGGGCAGGAACAGAATCTTCTGCAATGGCTGCAAGCACTGGGTGTACAAGAAATGCAGTGGGATCAAGTGCTTGGCAAAGGACCCTGATTACAGATGTGCACAGTGCCAGGGAACTACATGCCCCTTGGACAGCAGACCACATCGGGAAGTCCAAGTCGGACCTGACAAGCTGGAGGTGGTAGCTTCCTTTTGCTACTTGGGAGACATGCTCTTAGCAGCTGATGACTGTGAACTTTGAACCACAACACGTGAAAACCACCTGGAAGAAGTTCAAGGAGTTGCTACTGGTTCTCTCTTCCCGCCAGCTCTTTTTCAAGACACATGGCTATGTGTACAGGTGTTGTGTGTAGAGCGCAATGCTCCATGCCAGTAAGACTTGGCCATTGACAAAGCCAAATCTCCAATGTCTGCAGCGAATTGACAGGGCAATGATCAGACAGATCTGCAATGTCAAGCCGCAAGACATTGGCACCACCAGATCCAGTGAGTTACTTGTGCTGGTTTGCATTTAGGATCTGTACCTCATTCTGGAGGAGAAATGGCTCTGCTGGTATGGATATGTGGAATGCTCCAATGGTGCAGTCAAGAGAGCCGTTGACATACAGGTTGATGGAACGCATGAGCCTGGGAGGCCCAAGATGACATGAAAGCAGATGATGGAGAGGAATTGCAGAGAGTGGACGCTCTCATGATAGACATACCTGGAGATCTTGTATGAGATCTGCCATGCACGCAGCAAGCCAGCTGCCTGGAAGGGGATGAGGATCTTTGCCCTGTACCTGCACATTAATCAAAAATCCGATGATCCGATCATGATACATTGTTCAAGCAGTACCTGATTGGTTCTTGTAAAGATGTCAGAAAAGCAATGTTGTGGAGGACATTGTTGAATCTGTTGAATTCAACATCTTTACAATGTACCAGTGATGTTGCTCATCATCATCATCAGCATCATCAGATCTTTTATTAACATGCAGATATAGGGGCAACATCCACATCACTGGGATCCCTTCTAGGTAGCTGGCTTGCTGCATGCATGGTAGATCTCATACAAGAAATCCAGGTATGTCTATCATGAGGGTGGATAGCGCAGAACTTCCACTCTCTGCAATCCCTCTCTGTGAGCACCTGCCATGTCATTTTGGGCCTCTCAAGCCCATGCTTTCCATCAACCTTTATGCCAAAGGCTGTCTTGACTGCACCATTGGAACGTTCCACATGTCCATACCAGCTGAGCCTCTCCTTTAGAATGAGGCCCAGATTCTCAATGCCAAGCAGCACATTAGTTAATTGGATTTGGTGGTGACAATGTCTTGTGGCTTGACTTTGCAGATCTGTCTGATCATTGCCCTGTTATTTTGCTGCAGATGTTGGTGGTTTGACTTTGTCAATGGCCAAGTCTCATTGTCATGGAGCATTGCACTCTGCACACAAGAGCTGTACACGTGGCCATGTGTCTTGAAAAAGAGGTGTGGGAAGAGGGAACTGGCATCAGCTCCTTGAACTTCTTCCAGGCTGTTTTCACACGTGTTGTGATTGAAAGTTCACAGCCATCAGCTGCTGAGAGCATGTCTCCTAGGTAGCAAGTGGAAGCTACCATCCCAAGCTTGACAGGTTCGACAGACTTTCCTCTGTGGTCTCTCATCCAAGCTGCGTGCAGTTCCCTGCCACTGTGTACATCTGTAATCAGGGTCCTTTGCCAAGCGCTTGAGCTCTCTGCCGTCTTGTGCACCCAGTGCTTGCAGCTGTTTCAGAAGATGATGTTGCTGCCCACTCCAGTGTGACAGACTGCACATGGAACCTCGCCTTAACTCTGCAGGGAGTCCAGGCCTGTACCACAGATCATGATCTTTGTCTTTCCTTCATTTACTCAGTCCTTTCTCCTCCATTGCCTCTTTCCATGTCGAGAGCCTCCAGACACATTCCTCAAGCGATTCAGTGATGATACCAAGGTCATCGGCAAAGAGGTCCTCTCAGGGGAACCCAGAGCGGAACTTGCATGACAAGGCTTCAAGCACAAAGATGAAGTGCAGCAGGCTGAGTACCGTGTCTTGATGAACACTGACCTTCAGTTTTAACTTTTCACTGTATCCCTCACCAACACAGACATGGCTCCGCTTATTGGCATACATCCCCTGCACCAGTCGCACAATCCACTCCTCCACACCAAGTTTTCTCAGGGCTCACCTGATGACCTTTTGAGGTACTCCATCAAACGCATTCTACATGTCTACAAAAGCCATGTAGAGTCTCTTGTTGGCATCTAGATACTTCTTTTGCAGCTGCTTTTCTATAAAGATTGCATCTGTTGTGCCTCTGCCTGGGACAAAGCCAAACTTAGAATCGTCGATTGACACCAAATGTCTGAGGCGGACCATAATCCTATCCAGGACTTTCATGACCTGCTTTGTCAGCTTTAGAACACGTGACTCTCCTTTTCCATGCATCCCCCTTACCCTTGTGGAGGCAGACAATGAAAATCTGCTCCCAGTAAGAGAGTACCTTGCCATTGCAATTGATTGCAGTTGCAAGGTCACAGATCTTAGAGGCACCCTTGTCATCGGATGCTTGTATCATCACCACCACTATGCCTGATGAGCCCAGTGCTTTGCTCAACTTCATTTTAGAGATAGCTTTCTAAAATCCATATCACTGGTGATTGGGATAGGCGGGCCTTCCACTGGTGGGTTTCATCAGACGGGTAGTCTGGGTCCCAGTCAAACTCAACATTGAGAAGCCGTCGGTAGTGCTCTAACCAGGCCTTCTGCTTTGAGTGTTTGCTCATTGACATCTCCCCTGCATCATTCTTCACCGATTTGCCACGACCAACAACAGTGTTCTCTCTTTTAACTGGTTAGCAAGGCGGTAGACTTCTGAAGACGGGTCAATATTCTCGTAGGCCTTCTTGTTGGCTTCTTAATGAACATGGTGCATTGCATGTCTGGCAATGCATTTGGCTGCATCTTATGATGCCCTAGTGCCTTTACTAGTCCTCCAGGCCTTGAGAACTTTCCCTTTGGCAGCAATGGCCTTTTCCACGTGTTGACTCCACCACCAGGTTTCAAGATGCCAATGATTGGGCCGAGTTGTGTCACACAGCTCGGTTGTCTTGAACAGTCTAGTCTTGATGTTGCTACAGATATCCTCAGTGGCAGCATCAGCTACACCTTCAGACGTACTCACATGTGAGTTGAAGACCTGGAAATTATTGCTTGTGGGGGCCTTTAAGCTTCCAAACTTTAAGGCGAGGGGTGAACTTGCGCTTGGATTTCGGTGGCACATCAATCCTCATACTGCATACAAGAAGCAGATGGTGCAAGGCTACTTCCTCGCCAGGGATCACTTTTACATCTGTGACTGTAAGTTTGCGCATGGTCCTACAGAAATGGATCCATGGTCCTATGGAAAAGGATGAGGTCTATCTGCATGGCTACCTTTCCCAACTTGTATGTGATGAGATGGATGTCATGTTCTTGGAAGAATTTTTCTGCTTTGTTTATATGGACAACGGCACTTCTTAGATGCTGATAAAGAACTGATTTGGATGTCAGCTAGGACAGGCGATCTCGAAAAAAAACAAACAAATGTTCGAAAATCTTTATGGTGATCACAAAAATAGTAAGGCTGTGCCAATAGACATCAAAACTCCATTCGTAATGTCTCCAGCTTGGCTTCCTGTCAGGTGTGGGAGGCAGGGTCAGGCCATTGTGGTGAATCAAGCGAGCGCCCGAGGAAATTCAGGGTGGGAACACTCAATGCAAACACTCTGAGAGGAAGAGTTTGTGAGGTGGTGGAAACACAATCCCACAGGAAAGTGGATGTCTGCTGTATTGAAGAGACATTGTATCGTGGGGGCAACAGATGCACTTTAAAGTACAAGGACACCAGGTACAAGGTCTACTGGTCTGGAAATGACAAAGGCTCTGCAGGTTTAGGAGTATTTGCAGCCGAAGAGTGGATAGGGAAAATTTTTGAGGTGCAGAGAGTCTCCAACAGAATCCATCCTAGTGAAACTTATAGTTGGGCAGCATGTGGATACCATTGTGTGTGTGAATGCCCCACAGAGTGGTCTAGTGATGAGGTTAAGGACCTATTCTTTGATCAGTTGGCTGCTGTGACTGCCAGGATCCCAGGGTTCAAATTTCTGATCCCATGAAGAGATTGGAATGGCCATGTAGGTCATGCAGGCACTGGATATAGGGAAGTGCATGGTGGGATGGGATACAGCAGGCCAGAACCAGAACCCTAGAGTATGCCCTAGCATTCAGCCTGCTTCTTGGGAACACGTGTTCCAAGAAACGTGACAGCCTCTCATCACGTACAAGTCAGGAAAGGTAGCCATGCAGATAGACATGAAATATTTTCTACGGTCATTCTCTCCCTTCCGCTGATTCAAGAAGGGCAGTTGTCAGTTTCTGGCGAAAGAATGTGCACAGTACTGGTTAACCGCTTAGAGGACTAAGCCTGCCCAGTAAACGTGTGGTTAGGTAAACTGACCGCGCTCGACATGACCCCATTGGGTTGACTGGGCCGTAAAACCTCAACACAAACAAACAAGTCACAGATGTAAATGTGAACCCTGGCAAGGAAGTAACCCTGCAACATCAGCTTCTTGTAAGTGATAATGAGGATTGATGTGCCACCAAAATCAAAGCGCAAGTTCATCCCTCGCCTTAAAGTTTGGAAGCTTAAAGACCATCATGAGCAATTATTTCCAGGTGTTCAACTCGCATGTAAGTGAGTCTGCAGATGTAGCTGATGCTGCCACTGAGGATATCTGGAACAACATCAAGACTGGCCTGCTCAAGACAACTGCTGTGTGTGCCACAACTCTGCCCAACCATTGGCATCTTGAAACCTGGTAGTGGAATGAGCACATGGAAAAGGCCATTGCTGCTGCCAAGGGGAAAGCTTTCAAGGCCTGGAAGACTAGGTAAAAACTGGTACTGGTGAGTCTACTGCCCTGCAGTAAGTTTACTGGAGACTAACACTAATGTTGTTGGTGGCAAATCAGTGAAGAATGATGCAGGGGAGATGTCAATGAGCAAAGACTCAAAGTAGAAGGCCTGATTAGAGCACTACCTAAAGCTTCTCAATGTTGAGTTTGACTGGGACCCAGACTACCTGCCTGATGAACCACCAGTGG
The DNA here is from genome assembly GCA_964016985.1 of Anodontia alba. Taxonomy (NCBI): domain Eukaryota; kingdom Metazoa; phylum Mollusca; class Bivalvia; order Lucinida; family Lucinidae; genus Anodontia; species Anodontia alba. Next base: position 96,255,719 of record OZ024821.1, on the reverse strand, counting down.
AAGGCACGCCTATCCCAATCAACCATTGGCATCTTGAAACCTGGTAGTGGAATGAGCACATGGAAAAGGCCATTGCTGCTGCCAAGGGGAAAGCTTTCAAGGCCTGGAAGACTGGTAAAGGCACTAACACATCATACAATGCAGCCAAGTGCATTTCTAGATATGCATTGCACCATGCTCATCAAGAAGCCAACAAGAAGGCCTACGAGAATATTGATCCCAAGTCTCCAGAAGTCTACTGCCCTGCTAACTAGTTTTCTGGAGACTAACACTAATGTTGTTGGTGGCAAATAAGTGAAGAATGATGCAGGGGAGATATCAATGAGCAAAGACTCAAAATAGAAGGTCTGATTAGATCACTACCGAAAGCTTCCCAATGTTGAGTTTGACTGGGACCCAGACTACCTGCCTGATGAACCACCAGTGGAAGGCCCGCCTATCCCAATCACCAGTGATATGGTTTTAAGAAAACTATCTCTCAGATGAAGACGAGAAAGCACAGGGCCCATCAGGCATAGAGGTGGAGATAATACGAGCAGCCGGTGACATGGGCGCTTCCATGATCTGTGACCATGCAGCTGCAATCATTTGCGATGGCAGGGTACTCTCTGACATGGAGCAGTTTTATTGTCTGCCTCTACAAGGGTAAGGGGTATGCATGGAAAATAGGAAACTAACATGGTCTAAAGCTGACAAAGCAGGTCATGAAAGTCCTGGAGAGGATTGTGGACTGCCTCATCAGACAGTTGGTGTCAATCGACGATTCCCAGTTTGGCTTTGTCCCTGGCAGAGGCACAACAGATGCAGTCTTTGTAGTCAGACAACTGCGAGAGTATCTAGCTGCCAACAGCTACAAGCTCTGTTCGCCTGGAAATGACTAAGACTGTTGGTGTTGGAGCGTTTGTGGCCGAAGAGTGGATAGAGAAAGTTTTTGAGGTGCAGTCTCCAGCAGAACCATCTTAGTGAAACTTATAGTTGGCCACCATGTGGTTACCATTCTGTGTGTGAATGCCCAACAGAGTGGTCTAGTGATGGGGTTAAGGACCTGTTCTTTGATCAGCTGGGTACTGTGACTGCCAGGATCTCAGGATCTGAATTTCTGACCCATGTAGAGATTGGAATGGCCATGTAGGCCGTGCAGGCACTGGATATAGGGAAGTGCATGATGGGATGGGGTATGGCAGGCCAGAACCAGATGTTGAGGGTGATAGAACCCTAGAGTATGTCCTAGCATTCAACCTGCTTCTTGGGAACACATGGTCCAAGAAACGTGACAGCCATCTCATTACGTACAAGTCAGGAAAGGTAGCCACACACCTAGACTTCATCCTTTTCCACAGGACCATGCGCAAAGTTGTCACAGATGTAAAAATGATCCCTGGCGAGGAAGAAGCCCTGCAACATCAGCTTCTTGTATGCGATATGAGGATTGATGTGCCACCAAAATCCAAGCGAGAGTTCACGCCTCGCCTTAAAGTTTGGACGCTTAAAGACCCTCATAAGCAATTATTTCCAGGTCTTCAACTCGCATGTGAGTGAGTCTGCAGGTGTAGCTGATGCTGCCACTGAGGATATCTGGAACAACATCAAGACTGGCCTGCTCAAGACAACTGAGGTGTGTGGCACAACTCGGCCCAATCATTGGCATCTTGAAACCTGGTGGTGGAATCAGCATGTGGAAAAGGCCATTGCTGCCAAGAAGAAAGCTTTCAAAGCCTGGAAGACTGGTAAAGGCACTGGGGCATCATACAATGCAGCCAAATGCATTACCAGACATGCAATGCACCATGCTCATCAAGAAGCCAACAAGAAGGCCCACTAGAATATGGAACTCAAGTCTCCAGAATTCTACCGCCTTGCTAACCAGTCTAGAGGAGAGAACACTGTTGGTGGTGGTGGCAAATCGGTGAAGAATGATGGAGGGGAGATGTCAGTGAGCAAAGACTCGAAAGTAGAAGGCCTGGTTAGAGCATTACCGAAAGCTTCTCAATGACTGGGACCCAGACTACCTGTCCGATGAACCACCAGTGGAAGGCTCGCCTATCCCAATCACCAGTGATATGGTTTTAAGAAAGCTATCTTTCAGATGAAGATGCGAAAGCACTAGGCATAGTGGTGGAGATGATACCAGCAGCTGGTGACTTGGGTGCCTCTGTGATCTGTGACCACGCAGCTGCAATCATTTGCGATGGCAAGGTACTCTCTGACATGGAGCAGTTTCATTGTCTGCCTCTACAACGGTAAGGGGGCTGCATGGAAAAGGGGAAACTACTGTGGTCTAAAGCTGACAAAGCAGGTCATGAAAGTCCTGGAGAGGATTGTGGACTGCCTAATCAGACAGTTAGTGTCAATCGACGATTCCCAGTTTGGCTTTGTCCCAAGCAGAGGCACAACAGATGCAATCTTTGTAGTCAGGCAACTGCGAGAGTATCTAGCTACCAACAAGAGATTCTACATGGCTTTTGTAGACCTGGAGAAGGCTTTTGATGGAGTGCCTTGAAAGGTCATCAGGTGGACGCTGAGAAAACTTGGTGTGGATTGTGCGACTGGTGCAGGGGATGTATGCCAATGCGCAGAGCCATGTCCGTGTTTGTGAGGGGTACAGTGAAGAGTTTGAAGTGAAGGTTGGTGTTCATGAAGACTCGGTACTCAGCTGGCTGCTCTTCATCATTGTTCTTGAAGCCATGCCACGCGAGTTCCGCTCTGTGGTCCCCTGCGAGGACCTTTATACCAATAACCTTGTAATCATTGCTGAATCGTTCGAGGAATGTGTCAGGAGGCTCTTGATTTGAAAAGAAGCAATGGAGGAGAAAGCTCTTGATTTGAAAAGAAGCAATGGAGGAGAAAGGACAGAGTAAATGCAGGAAAACCGAAGATCATGATTTGTGGTACGGGCCTGACCTCCTGCAGAGTTCAGACGAGTTTCATGTGCTGTCTGTCGCACTGGAGTGGGCAGGAACAGAATCTTCTGCAATGGCTGCAAGCACTGGGTGTACAAGAAATGCAGTGGGATCAAGTGCTTGGCAAAGGACCCTGATTACAGATGTGCAATCAGTGCCAGGGAACTACATGCCCCTTGGACAGCAGACCACATAGGGAAGTCCAAGTTGGACCTGACAAGCTGGAGGTGGTAGCTTCCTTTTGCTACTTGGGAGACATACTCTCAGCAGCTGATGACTGTGAACTGTGAACCACAACACATGTGAAAACCACCTGGAAGAAGTTCAAGGAGTTGCTACTGGTTCTCTCTTCCCGCCAGCTCTTTTTCAAGACACATGGCTTTGTATACAGGTGTTGTGTGTAGAGCGCAATGCTCCATGCCAGTAAGACTTGGCCATTGACAAAGCCAAACCTCCAGTGTCTGCAGCGATTTGACAGGGCAATGATCAGACAGATCTGCAATGTCAAGCCGCAAGACATTGGCACCACCAGATCCAGTGAGTTACTTGTGCTGGTTTGCATTGAGGATCTGTACCTCATTCTGGAGGAGAAATGGCTCTGCTGGTATGGATATGTAGAATGCTCCAATGGTGCAGTCAAGAGAGCCTTTGACATACAGGTTGATGGAACGCATGAGCCTGGGAGGCCCAAGATGACATGAAAGCAGATGATGGAGAGGAATTGCAGAGAGTGGACACTCTCATGATAGACATACCTGGAGATCTTGTATGAGATCTGCCATGCGCGCAGCAAGCCAGCTGCCTGGAAGGGGATGTGGATGTTTGCCCTGTACCTGCACATTAATAAAAAATCCGATGATCCGATGATGATACATTATTCAAGCAGTATCTGATTGGTTCTTGTAAAGATTTCAGAAAAGCAATGTTGTGGAGGACATTGTTGAATCTGTTGAATTCAACATCTTTACAATGTACCAGTGATGTTGCTCATCATCATCATCAGCATCATCAGATCTTTTATTAACATGCAGGTTCAGGGGCAACATCCATATCAGTGGGACCCCTTCTAGGTAGCTGGCTTGCTGCATGCATGGTAGATCTCATACAAGAAATCCAGGTATGTCTATCATGAGGGTGGATAGCCCAGAGCTTCCACTCTCTGCAATCCCTCTCTGTGAGCACCTGCATCTCAAGCCCATGCTTTCCATTAACCTGTATGCCAAAAGCTGTCTTGACTGCACCATTGGAACGTTCCACATGTCCATACTAGCTGAGCCTCTCCTTTAGAATGAGGCCCAGATCCTCAATGCCAAGCAGCACAAGTAGCTAATTAGATTTGGTGGTGACAATGTCTTGCGGCTTGACTTTGCAGATCTGTCTGATCATTGCCCTGTTATTTTGCTGCAGATGTTGGTGGTTTGACTTTGTCAATGGCCAAGTCACATTGTCATGGAGCATTTCACTCTGCACACAAGAGCTGTACACGTGGCCATGCGTCTTGAAAAAGAGGCGTGGGAAGAGGGAACTGGCATCAGCTCTTTGAACTTCTTCCAGGCTTTTTTCACACTGTTGTGATTGAAAGTTCACAGCCATCAGCTGCTGAGAGCATGTCTCCTAGGTAGCAAGAGGAAGCTACCATCCCAAGCTTGACAGGTTCAACTTGGACTTTCCTCTGTGGTCTGTCGTCCAAGCTGCGTGCAGTTCCCTGCCACTGTGTACATCTGTAATCAGGGTCCTTTGCCAAGCGCTTGAGCTCTCTGCCGTCTTGTGCACCCAGTGCTTGCAGCTGTTTCAGAAGATGATGTTGCTGCCCAATCCAGTGCGACAGACTGCACATGGAACCTCGCCTTAACTCTGCAGGGAGTCCAGGCCTGTACCACAGATCATGATCTTTGCTTTCCTTCATTTACTCAGTCCTTTCTCCTCCATTGCCTCTTCCCATGTCAAGAGCCTCCAGACACATTCCTCAAGCGATAGTGATACCAAGGTCATCGGCAAAGAGGTCCTCTCAGGGGAACCCAGAGCGGAACTTGCATGACAAGGCTTCAAACACAATGATGAAGCGCAGCAGGCTGAGTACCATGTCTTGATGAACACTGACCTTCAGTTTTAACTTTTCACTGTATCCCTCACCAACACAGACATGGCTCCGCTTATTGGCATACATCCCCTGCACAAGTCGCACAATCCACTCCTCCACACCACATTTTCTCAGGGCTCACCTGATGACCTTTTGAGGTACTCCATCAAACGCTTTCTACAGGTCTACAAAAGCCATGTAGAGTCTCTTATTGGCATCTAGATACTTCTTTTGCAGCTGCTTTTCTATAAAGATTGCATCTGTTGTGCCTCTGCCTAGGACAAAGCCAAACTTAGAATCGTCGATTGACACCAAATGTCTGAGGCGGACCATAATCCTATCCAGGACTTTCATGACCTGCTTTGTCAGCTTCAGAACACGTGACTCTCCCCTTTTCCATGCATCCCCCTTACCCTTGTGGAGGCAGACAATGAAAATCTGCTCCCAGTAAGAGAGTATCTTGCTATTGCAATTTATTGCAGCTGCAAGGTCACAGATCTTAGAGGCGCCCTTGTCATCGGATGCTTGTATCATCTCCACCACTATGCCTGATGGGCCCAGTGCTTTGCTCAACTTCATTTTAGAGATAGCTTTCTTAAATCCATATCACTGGTGAATGGGATAGGCGGGTCTTCCACTGGTGGTTTCATCAGACGGGTAGTCTGGGTTCCAGTCTAACTCAACATTGAGAAGCCGTTGGTAGTGCTCTAACCAGGCCTTCTGCTTTGAGTGTTTGCTCACTTTAAAGGACAAGGACACCAGGTACAAGGTCTACTGGTCTGGAAATGACAAAGGCTCTGCAGGTTTAGGAGTGTTTGTGGCCGAAGAGTGGATAGGGAAAATTTTTTAGGTGCAGAGAGTCCCCAACAGAATCCATCCTAGTGAAACTTATAGTTGGGCAGCATGTGTATACCATTGTGTGTGTGAATGCCCCACAGAGTGGTCTAGTGATGAGGTTAAGGACCTATTCTTTGATCAGCTGGCTGTTGTGACTGCCAGGATCCCAGGGTTCAAATTTCTGATCCCATGAAGAGATTGGAATGGCCATGTAGGTCATGCAGGCACTGGATATAGGGAAGTGCATGGTGGGATGGGATACAGCAGGCCAGAACAAGAACCCTAGAGTATGCCCTAGCATTCAACCTGCTTCTTGGGAACACGTGTTCCAAGAAACGTGACAGCCTCTCATCACGTACAAGTCAGGAAAGGTAGCCATGCAGATAGACCTCGTCCTTTTCCATTGGACCATGTACAAACTTGTCACAGATATAAATGTGAACCCTGGCAAGGAAGAAACCCTGCAACATCAGCTTTTCTTGTAAGTGATATGAGAATTGATGTGCCACCAAAAGCCAAACGCAAGTTCATCCCTCGCCTTAAAGTTTGGAAGCTTAAAGACCATCATGAGCAATTATTTCCAGGTCTTCAACTCGCATGTGAGTCTGCAGATGTAGCTGATGCTGGCACTGAGGATATTTGGAACAACATCAAGACTGGCCTGCTCAAGACAACTGCTGTGTGTGGTACAACTCCGCCCAACCATTGGCATCTTGAAACCTGGTAGTGGAATGAGCACGTGGAAAAGGCCATTGCTGCTGCCAAGGGGAAAGCTTTCAAGGCCTGGAAGACTGGTAAAGGCACTAAGGCATCATACAATGCAGCCAAATGCATTTCTAGACATGCATTGCACCATGCTCAACAAGAAGGCCTACGAGAATATTGATCCCAAGTCTCCAGAAGTCTCCTGCCCAGCTAACTAGTTTACGCGAGACTAACACTAATGTTGTTGGTGGCAAATCATTGAAGAATGATGCAGGGGAGATGTCAATGAGCAAAGACTCAAAGTAGAAGGCCTGATTAGAGCACTACCGAAAGCTTCTCAATGTTGAATTTGACTGGGACCCAGACTACCTGCCTGATGAACCACCAGTGGAAGGCCCGCCTATCCCAATCACCAGTGATACGGTTTTAAGAAAACTATCTCTCAGATGAAGACGAGAAAGCACAGGGCCAATCAGTCATAGAGGTGGAGATAATACGAGCAGCCGGTGACCATGCAGCTGCAATCATTTGCGATGGCAGGGTACTCTCTGACACGGAGCAGTTTTATTGTCTGCCTCTACAAGGGTAAGGGGTATGCATGGAAAATAGGAAACTAACATGGTCTAAAGCTGACAAAGCAGGTCATGAAAGTCCAGGAGAGGATTGTGGACTGCCTCATCAGATAGCTGGTGTCAGTCGACGATTCCCAGTTTGGCTTTGTCCCTGGCAGAGGCACAACAGATGCAGTCTTTGTAGTCAGACAACTGCGAGAGTATCTAGCTGCCAACAGCTACAAGCTCTGTTGGCCTGGAAATGACAAAGACTGTGGGTGTATGCCGGCCTCGGTGGCTCATTGGATACACCGTCCGACTGGAGACCAGGAGGTCGCGGGTTCAACCTCCACCGAGATCGGCAACATTCTATCGTGGAGATTTATCATGAAATATTTTCTATGGTCATTCTCTCCCTTCCGCTGATTCAAGAAGGGCAGTTGTCAGTTTCTGGCGAAAGAATGTGCACAATACTGGTTAACCCCTTGGAGGACTAAGCCTGCCCCGTAACCGTGTGGTTAGGTAAACTGACCGCGCTCTACATGACCCTATTGGTTTGACTGGGCCGTAAAACCTCAACACAAACAAACAAACTGTTGATGTATGAGCGTTTGTGGCCAAAGAGTGGATAGAGAAAGTTTTTGAGGTGCAGTCTCCAGCAGAACCATCTAAGTGAAACTTGAAGTTGGCCACCATGTGGTTACCATTCTGTGTGTGAATGCCCAACAGAGTGGTCTAGTGATGGGGTTAAGGACCTGTTCTTTGATCAGCTGGGTACTGTGACTGCCAGGATCTCAGGATCTGAATTTCTGACCCATGTAGAGATTGGAATGGCCATGTAGGCCGTGCAGGCACTGGATATAGGGAAGTGCATGATGGGATGGGGTATGGCAGGCCAGAACCAGATGTTGAGGGTGATAGAACCCTAGAGTATGTCTTAGCATTCGACCTGCTTCTTGGGAACACATGGTCCAAGAAACGTGACAGCCATCTCATTACATACAAGTCAGGAAAGGTAGCCACACACATAGGTTTCATCCTTTTCTACAGGACCATGCCCAAACTTGTCACAGATGTAAAAGTGATCCCTGGCGAGGAAGAAGCCCTGCAACATCAGCTTCTTGTATGCAATATGAGGATTGCTGCGCCACCAAAATCTAAGCAAGAGTTCACGCCTCGCCTTAAAGTTTGGATGCTTAAAGACCCTCACAAGCAATTATTTCCAGGTCTTCAACTCGCATGTGAGTGAGTCTGCAGGTGTAGCTGATGCTGCCACTGAGGATATCTGGAACAACATCAAGACTGGCCTGCTCAAGACAACTGAGGTGTGTGGCACAACTCGGCCCAATCATTGGCATCTTGAAACCTGGTGGTGGAATCAGCATGTGGAAAAGGCCATTGCTGCCAAGAGGAAAGCTTTCAAAGCCTGGAAGACTGGTAAAAGCACTAGGGCATCATACAATGCAGCCAAATGCATTTCCAGACATGCAATGCACCATGCTCATCAAGAAGCCAACAAGAAGGCCCACTAGAATATTGACCCAAAGTCTCCAGAAGTCTACCGCCTTGCTAATCAGTCTAGAGGAGAGAACACTGTTGTTGGTGGTGGCAAATCGGTGAAGAATGATGGAGGGGAGATGTCAATGAGCAAAGTCAAAAGTAGAAGGCCTCAGGTTAGAGCACTACCGAAAGCTTCTCAATGTTGAGTTTGACTGGGAGCCAGACTACCTGTCCGATGAACCACCAGTGGAAGGCCCGCCTATCCCAATCACCAGTGATAACGGTTTAAAGAAAGCTATCTAACAGATGAAGATGCGAAAGCACTATGCATAGTTGTGGAGATGATACCAGCAGCTGGTGACTTGGGCGCCTCTATGATCTGTGACCACGCAGCTGCAATCATTTGCGATGGCAAGGTACTCTCTGACACGGAGCAGTTTCATTGTCTGCCTCTACAACGGTAAGGGGGCTGCATGGAAAATAGGAAACTAACATGGTCTAAAGCTGACAAAGCAGGTCATGAAAGTCCTGGAGAGGATTGTGGACTGCCTAATCAGACAGTTCGTGTCAATCGACGATTCCCAGTTTGGCTTTGTCCCAAGCAGAGGCACAACAGATGCAGTCTTTGTAGTCAGACAACTGCGAGAGTATCTAGCTGCCAACAGCTACAAGCTCTGTTGGCCTGGAAATGAAACTTATAGTTGGCCACCATGTGGTTACCATTCTGTGTGTGAATGCCCAACAGAGTGGTCTAGTGATGGGGTTAAGGACCTGTTCTTCTCACCGCTGTGGTTCGAGCCTAGCTCGGGTCATATGTGGGAAAGCCAAGTTCTGCTTACGGATGGTCAGGTGGTTTTTCTCCGGGTACTCCGGTTTTCGCCCACCTTCGATGAACGATCGGCTCGACATAAGTGAAATATTCTTAAAAGGACCGTAAAACCCAAATCAAAAAAAAAAAAAAAAAAAATAAGGACCTGTTCTTTGATCAGCTGGGTACTGTGACTGCCAGGATCTCAGGATCTGAATTTCTGACCCATGTAGAGATTGGAATGCCCATGTAGGCCGTGCAGGCACTGGATATAGGGAAGTGCATGATGAGATGGGGTATGGCAGGCCAGAACCAGATGTTGAGGGTGATAGAACCCTAGAGTATGTCCTAGCATTCAACCTGCTTCTTGGGAACACATGGTCCAAGAAACGTGACAGCCATCTCATTACATACAAGTCAGGAAAGGTAGCCACACACATAGACTTCATCCTTTTCCACAGGACCATGCCCAAACTTGTCACAGATGTAAAAGTGATCCCTGGCGAGGAAGAAGCCCTGCAACATCAGCTTCTTGTATGCAATATGAGGATTGATGTGCCACCAAAATCTAAGCAAGAGTTCACGCCTTGCCTTAAAGTTTGGATGCTTAAAGACCCTCACAAGCAATATCCAGGAGGTCTTCAACTTGCATGTGAGTGAGTCTGCAGGTGTAGCTGATGCTGCCACTGAGGATATCTGGAACAACATCAAGACTGGCCTGCTCAAGACAACTGAGGTGTGTGGCACAACTCGGCCCAATCATTGGCATCTTGAAACCTGGTGGTGGAATCAGCATGTGGAAAAGGCCATTGCTGCCAAGAGGAAAGCTTTCAAAGCCTGGAAGACTGGTAAAAGCACTAGGGCATCATACAATGCAGCCAAATGCATTTCCAGACATGCAATGCACCATGCTCATCAAGAAGCCAACAAGAAGGCCCACTAGAATATTGACCCCAAGTCTCCAGAAGTCTACCGCCTTGCTAATCAGTCTAGAGGAGAGAACACTGTTGGTGGTGGTGGCAAATCGGTGAAGAATGATGGAGGGGAGATGTCAGTGAGCAAAGTCAAAAGTAGAAGGCCTCAGGTTAGAGCACTACCGAAAGCTTCTCAATGTTGAGTTTGACTGGGACCCAGACTACCTGTCCGATGAACCACCAGTGGAAGGCCCGCCTATCCCAATCACCAGTGATATGGTTTTAAGAAAGCTATCTCTCAGGTGAAGATGCAAAAGCACTTGGCATAGTGGTGGAGATGATACCAGCAGCTGGTGACTTGGGCGCCTCTATGATCTGTGACCAGGCAGCTGCAATCATTTGCGATGGCAAGGTACTCTCTGACATGGAGCAGTTTCATTGTCTGCCTGTACAACGGTAAGGGGGCTGCATGGAAAAGGGGAAACTAATGTGGTCTAAAGCTGACAAAGCAGGTCATGAAAGTCCTGGAGAGGATTGTGGACTGCCTAATCAGACAGTGTCAATCGACGATTCCCAGTTTGGCTTTGTCCCAAGCAGAGGCACAATAGATGCAATCTTTGTAGTCAGGCAACTGCGAGAGTATCTTGCTACCAACAAGAGATTCTACATGGCTTTTGTAGACCTGGAGAAGGCTTTTGATGGAGTGCCTTGAAAGGTCATCAGGTGGACGCTGAGAAAACTTGGTGTGGATTGTGTGACTGGTGAAGGGGATGTATGCCAGTGCGCAGAGCCATGTCCGTGTTTGTGAGGGGTACAGTGAAGAGTTTGAAGTGAAGGTTGGTGTTCATGAAGACTCAGTACTCAGCCGGCTGCTCTTCATCATTGTGCTTGAATCCATGCCACGTGAGTTCCGCTCTGGGGTCCCCTGCGAGGACCTTTATACCAATAACCTTGTAATCATTGCTGAATCGTTCGAGGAATGTGTGAGGAGGCTCTTGACTTGGAAAGAAGCAATGGATGAAAAAGGACAGAGTCAATGCAGGAAAGACGAAGATCATGATTTGTGGTACGGGTCTGAACTCCTGCAGAGTTCAGACGAGTTTCATGTGCTGTCTGTCGCACTGGAGTGGGCAGGAACAGAATCTTCTGCAATGGCTGCAAGCACTGGGTGTACAAGAAATGCAGTGGGATCAAGTGCTTGGCAAAGGACCCTGATTACAGATGTGCAATCAGTGCCAGGGAACTACATGCCCCTTGGACAGCAGACCACATAGGGAAGTCAAGTCGGACCTGACAAGCTGGAGGTGGTAGCTTCCTTTTGCTACTTGGGAGACATGCTCTCAGCAGCTGATGACTGTGAACTGTGAACCACAACACATGTGAAAACCACCTGGAAGAAGTTCAAGGAGTTGCTACTGGTTCTCTCTTTCCGCCAGCTCTTTTTCAAGACACATGGCTATGTATACAGGTGTTTTGTGTAGAGCCCAATGCTCCATGCCAGTAAGACTTGGCCATTGACAAAGCCAAACCTCCAATGTCTGCAGCGAATTGACAGAGCAATGATCAGACATCTGCAATGTCAAGCCGCAAGACATTGGCACCACCAGATCCAGTAAGTTACTTGTGCTGGTTTGCATTGAGGATCTGTACCTCATTCTGGAGGAGAAATGGCTCTGCTGATATGGATATGTGGAATGCTCCAATGGTGCAGTCAAGAGAGCATTTGACATACAGGTTGATGGAACGCATGAGCCTGGGAGGCCCAAGATGACATGAAAGCAGATGACGGAGAGGAATTGCAGAGAGTGGACGCTCTCATGATAGACATACCTGGAGATCTTGTATGAGATCTGCCATGCGCACAGTAAGCCAGCTGCCTGGAAGGGGATGAGGATGTTTGCCCTGTACCTGCATATTAATAAAAAATCGGATGATCCGATGATGATACATTGTTCAAGCAGTACCTGATTGGTTCTTGTAAAGATGTCAGAAAAGCAATGTTGTGGAGGACATTGTTGAATCTGTTGAATTCAACATCTTTACAATGTACCAGTGATGTTGCTCATCATCATCATCAGCATCATCAGATCTTTTATTAACATGCAGGTACAGGGGCAACATCCACATCAGTGGGTCCCCTTCTAGGTAGCTGGCTTGCTGCATGCATGGTAGATCTCATAGAAAATCTCCAGGTATGTCTATCATGAGGGTGGATAGCCCAGAGCTTCCACTCTCTGCAATCCCTCTCTGTGAGCACCTGCCATGTCATTTTGGGCCTCAAGCCCATGCTTTCCATTAACCTGTATGCCAAAGGCTGTCTTGACTGCACCATTAGAACGTTCCACATGTCCATACCAGCTGAGCCTCTCCTTTAGAATGAGGCCCAGATCCTCAATGCCAAGCAGCACAAGTAGCTAAGCTAATTGGATTTGGTGGTGACAATGTCTTGCGGCTTGACTTTGCAGATCTGTCTGATCATTGCCCTGTTATTTTGCTGCAGATGTTGGTGGTTTGGCTTTGTCAATGGCCAAGTCTCATTGTCACGGAGCATTGCACTCTGCACACAAGAGCTGTACACATGGCCATGCGTCTTGAAAAAGAGGTGTGGGAAGAGAACTGGCAGCAGCTCCTTGAACTTCTTCCAGGCTGTTTTCACACGTGTTGTGATTGAAAGTTCACAGCCATCAGCTGCTGAGAGCATGTCTCCTAGGTAGCAAGAGGAAGCTACCATCCCAAGCTTGACAGGTTCGACTTGGACTTCCCTCTGTGGTCTGCCGTCCAAGCTGCGTGCAGTTCCCTGCCACTGTGTACATCTGTAATCAGGGTCCTTTGCCAAGCGCTTGAGCCCTCTGCCGTCTTGTGCACCCAGTGCTTGCAGCTGTTTCAGAAGATGATGTTGCTGCCCACTCCAGTGCGACAGACTGCACATGGAACCTCACCTTAACTCTGCAGGGAGTCCAGGCCTGTACCACAGATCATGATCTTTGTCTTTCCTTCATTTACTCAGTCCTTTCTCCTCCATTGCCTCTTTCCATGTCAAGAGCCTCCAGACACATTCCTCAAGCGATTCAGTGATGATACCAAGGTCATCGGCAAAGAGGTCCTCTCAGGGGAACCCAGAGCGGAACTTGCATGACAAGGCTTCAAGCACAATGATGAAGCGCAGCAGGCTGAGTACCGTGTCCTGATGAACACTGACCTTCAGTTTTAACTTTTCACTGTATCCCTCAGCAACACAGACATGGCTCCGCCTATTGGCATACATCCCCTGCACCAGTCGCACAATCCACTCCTCCACACCACGTTTTCTCAGGGCTCACCTGATGACCTTTCGAGGTACTCCATCAAATGCTTTCTACAGGTCTACAAAAGCCATGTAGAGTCTCTTGTTGGCATCTAGATACTTCTTTTGCAGCTGCTTTTCTATAAAGATTGCATCTGTTGTGCCTCTGCCTGGGACAAAGCCAAACTTAGAATCGTCGATTGACACCAAATGTCTGAGGCGGACCATAATCCTATCCAGGACTTTCATGACCTGCTTTGTCAACTTCAGAACACGTGACTCTCCCCTTTTCCATGCACCCCCCTTACCCTTGTGGAGGCAGACAATGAAAATCTGCTCCCAGTAAGAGAGTACTTTGCCATTGGAATTGATTGCAGCTGCAAGGTCACAGATCTTAGAGGCGCCCTTGTCATCGGATGCTTGTATCATCTCCACCACTATGCCTGATGGGCCCAGTGCTTTGCTCAACTTCATTTTAGAGATAGCTTTCTTAGATCCATATCACTGGTGATTGGAATAGGCGGGCCATCCACTGGTGGTTTCATCAGACGGGTAGTCTGGGTCCCAGTCTAAGTCAACATTGAGAAGCCGTCGGTAGTGCTCTAACCAGGCCTTCTGCTTTGAGTGTTTGCTCACTGACATCTCCCCTGCATCATTCCTCACTGATTTGCCACGACCAACAACAGTGTTCTCTCCTCTTATCTGGTTAGCAGGGCGGTAGACTTCTGAAGACGGGGTCAATATTCTCGTAGGCCTTCTTGTTGGCTTCTTAATGAACATGGTGCATTGCATGTCTGGCAATGCATTTGGCTGCATCTTATGATGCCCTAGTGCCTTTACTAGTCCTCCAGGCCTTGAGAACTTTCCCTTTGGCAGCAATGGCCTTTTCCACGTGTTGACTCCACCACCAGGTTTCAAGATGCCAATGATTGGGCCGAGTTGTGTCACACAGCTCAGTTGTCTTGAACAGTCCAGTCTTGATGTTGCTACAGATATCCTCAGTGGCAGCATCAGCTACACCTTCAGACGTACTCACATGTGAGTTGAAGACCTGGAAATTATTGCTTGTGGGGGCCTTTAAGCTTCCAAACTTTAAGGCGTGGATTTTGGTGGCACATCAATCCTCATACTGCATACAAGAAGCAGATGGTGCAAGGCTACTTCCTCGCCAGTGATCACTTTCACATCTGTGACTGTAAGTTTGCGCATGGTCCTACAGAAATGGATTCATGGTCCTATGGAAAAGGATGAGGTCTATCTGCATGGCTACCTTTCCCGACTTGTATGTGATGAGATGGATGTCATGTTTCTTGGAACAGGTGTTCCCTAGAAGCAGGTTGATTGTTAGGTCATTCTCTAGGGTAATCTAGGAGCCTTGATGTATGAGATACTGAGCTGAACACATGTACTTAACATTGTTGATGCCGACGACAACCACTGAAGGTGATCCCCATGTAGCACTTGCTTACTGAAGTAAGCTGGTTAGCCAGGGCTTTCTATACTTCAGGTAGTAACAAGGTAGTCTGCTCTTGTCTGCAAGACTTAGATCTACTGTTAGAATGGCATATGAATTTCTCTGCTTTGTTTATAAGGACAACGGCAATTCTTAGATGCTGTTAAAGAACTGATTTGGATGTCAGCTAGGACAGGCGATCTCGAAAAAAACAAACAAATGTTCCAAAATCTTTATGGTGATCACAAAAATAGTAAGGCTGTGCCAATAGACCTCAAAACTCCATTCGTAATGTCTCCGGCTTGGCTTCCTGTCAGGTGTGGGAGGCAGGGTCAGGCCATTGTGGTGAAGCAAACGAGCGCCCGAGGAAATTCAGGGTGGGAACACTCAATGCAAACACTCTGAGAGGAAGAGTTTGTGAGGTGGTGGAAACACAATCCCACAGGAAAGTGGATGTCTGCTGTATTGAGGAGACATTGTATCGTGGGGGCAACAGATGCACTTTAAAGGACAAGGACACCAGGTACAAGGTCTACTGGTCTGGAAATGACAAAGGCTCTGCAGGTTTAGGAGTATTTGTGGCCGAAGAGTGGATAGGGAAAATTTTTGAGGTGCAGAGTCTCCAACAGAATCCATCCTAGTGAAACTTATAGTTGGGCAGCATGTGGATACCATTGTGTGTGTGAATGCCCCACAGAGTGGTCTAGTGATGAGGTTAAGGACCTATTCTTTGATCAGTTGGCTGCTGTGACTGCCAGGATCCCAGGGTTCAAATTTCTGATCCCATGAAGAGATTGGAATGGCCATGCAGGTCATGCAGGCACTGGATATAGGGAAGTGCATGGTGGGATGGGATACAGCAGGCCAGAACAAGAACCCTAGAGTATGCCCTAGCATTCAACCTGCTTCTTGGGAACACATGTTCCAAGAAACCTGACAGCCTCTCATCACGTACAAGTCAGGAAAGGTAGCCATGCAGATAGACCTCGTCCTTTTCCATTGGACCATGCACAAACTTGTCACAGATGTAAATGTGAACCCTGGCGAGGAAGTAACCCTGCAACATCAGCTTCTTGTAAGTGATATGAGGATTGATGTGCCACCAAAATCCAAGCGCAAGTTCATCCCTCGCCTTAAAGTTTGGAAGCTTAAAGACCATCATGAGCAATTATTTCCAGGTGTTCAACTCGCATGTAAGTGAGTCTGCAGATGTAGCTGATGCTGCCACTGAGGATATCTGGAACAACATCAAGACTGGCCTGCTCAAGACAACTGCTGTGTGTGGCACAACTCCGCCCAACCATTGGCATCTTGAAACCTGGTAGTGGAATGAGCACATGGAAAAGGCCATTGCTGCTGCCAAGGGGAAAGCTTTCAAGGCCTGGAAGACTGGTAAAGGCACTAAGGCATCATGCAATGCAGCCAAATGCATTTCTAGGCATGCATTGCACCATGCTCATCAAGAAGCCAACAAGAAGTCCTACCAGAATATTGATCCCAAGTCTCCAGAAGTCTACTGCCCTGCTAACTAGTTTACTGGAGACTAACACTAATGTTGTTGGTGACAAATCAGTGAAGAATGATGGAGGGGAGATGTCAATGAGCAAAGACTCAAAGTAGAAGGCCTGATTAGAGCACTACCGAAAGCTTCTCAATGTTGAGTTTGACTGGGACCCAGACTACCTGCCTGATGAACCACCAGTGGAAGGCCCGTCTATCCCAATCACCAGTGATATGGTATTAAGAAAACTATCTCTCAGATGAAGACGAGAAAGCACAGGGCCCCATCAGTCATAGAGGTGGAGATAATACGAGCAGCCGGTGACATGGGCGCCTCCATGATCTGTGACCATGCAGCTGCAATCATTTGCGATGGCAGGGTACTCTCTGACACGGAGCAGTTTTATTGTCTGCCTCTACAAGGGTAAGGGGTATGCATGGAAAATAGGAAACTAACATGGTCTAAAGCTGACAAAGCAGTTCATGAAAGTCCTGGAGAGGATTGTGGACTGCCTAATCAGACAGTTAGTGTCAATCGACGATTCCCAGTTTGGCTTTGTCCCTTGCAGAGGCACAACAGATGCAGTCTTTGTAGTCAGACAACTGCGAGAGTATCTAGCTGCCAACAGCTACAAGCTCTGTTGGCCTGGAAATGACAAAGACACTGTTGGTGTATGAGCGTTTGTGGCCGAAGAGTGGATAGAGAAAGTTTTTGAGGTGCAGTCTCCAGCAGAACCATCTTAGTGAAACTTATAGTTGGCCACTATGTGGTTACCATTCTGTGTGTGAATGCCCAACAGAGTGGTCTAGTGATGGGGTGAAGGACCTGTTCTTTGATCAGCTGGGTACTGTGACTGCCAGGATCTCAGGATCTGAATTTCTGACCCATGTAGAGATTGGAATGGCCATGTAGGCCGTGCAGGCACTGGATATAGGGAAGTGCATGATGGGATGGGGTATGGCAGGCCAGAACTAGATGTTGAGGGTGATAGAACCCTAGAGTATGTCCTAGCATTCGACCTGCTTCTTGGGAACACATGGTCCAAGAAACGTGACAGCCATCTCATTACGTACAAGTCAGGAAAGGTAGCCACACACATAGACTTCATCCTTTTCCACAGGACCATGCGCAGACTTGTCACAGATGTAAAAGTGATCCCTGGCGAGGAAGAAGCCCTGCAACATCAGCTTCTTGTATGTGTTATGAGGATTGATGTGCTACCAAAATCGAAGCGAGAGTTCACGCCTTGCCTTAAAGTTTGGACGCTTAAAGACCCTCACAAGCAATTATTTCCAGGTCTTCAACTCGCATGTGAGTGAGTCTGCAGGTGAAGCTGATGCTGCCACTGAGGAAATCTGGAACAACATCAAGACTGGCCTGCTCAAGACAACTGAGGTGTGTGGCACAACTCGGCCCAATCATTGGCATCTTGAAACCTGGTGGTGGAATCAGCATGTGGAAAAGGCCATTGCTGCCAAGAGGAAAGCTTTCAAAGCCTGGTAGACTGGTAAAGGCACTAGGGCATCATACAATGCAGCCAAATGCATTTCCAGACATGCAATGCACCATGCTCATCAAGAAGCCAACAAGAAGGCCCACTAGAATATTGATCCCAAGTCTCCAGAAGTCTACCGCCTTGCTAATCAGTCCAGAGGAGAGAACACTGTTGGTGGTGGTGGCAAATCTGTGAAGAATGATGGAGGGGAGATGTCAATGAGCAAAGTCAAAAGTAGAAGGCCTCAGGTTAGAGCACTACCGAAAGCTTCTCAATGTTGAGTTTGACTGGGAGCCAGACTACCTGTCCGATGAACCACCAGTGGAAGACCCGCCTATCCCAATCACCAGTGATATGGTTTTAAGAAAGCTGTCTCTCAGATGAAGATCGAAAGCACTAGGCATAGTGGTGGAGATGATACCAGCAGTTGGTGACTTGGGCGCCTCTATGATCTGTGACCACGCAGCTGCAATCATTTGCGATGGCAAGGTACTCTCTGACACGGAGCAGTTTCATTGTCTGCCTGTACAACGGTAAGGGGGCTGCATGGAAAAGGGGAAACTAATGTGGTCTAAAGCTGACAAAGCAGGTCATGAAAGTCCTGGAGAGGATTGTGGACTGCCTAATCAGACCGTGTCAATCGATGATTCCCAGTTTGGCTTTGTCCCAAGCAGAGGCACAACAGATGCAGTCTTTGTAGTCCGGCAACTGCGAGAGTATCTAGCTACCAACAAGAGATTCTACATGGCTTTTGTAGACCTGGAGAAGGCTTTTGATGGAGTGCCTTGAAAGGTCATCAGGTGGACGCTGAGAAAACTTGGTGTGGATTGTGCGACTGGTGCAGGGGATGTATGGCAATGCGCAGAGCCGTGTCCATGTTTGTGAGGGGTACAGTGAAGAGTTTGAAGTGAAGGTTGGTGTTCATGAAGACTTGGTACTCAGCCGGCTGCTCTTCATCATTGTGCTTGAAGCCATGCCACGCGAGTTCCGCTCTATACCAATACCAATAACCTTGTAATCATTGCTGAATCGTTCGAGGAATGTGTCAGGAGGCTCTTGACTTGGAAAGAAGCAATGGAGGAGAAAGGACAGAGTAAATGCAGGAAAGACGAAGATCATGATTTGTGGTACGGGCCTGACCTCCTTCAGAGTTCAGATGAGTTTCATGTGCTGTCTGTCGCACTGGAGTGGGCAGGAACAGAATCTTCTGCAATGGCTGCAAGCACTGGGTGTACAAGAAATGCAGTTGGATCAAGTGCTTGGCAAAGGACCCTGATTACAGATGTGCAATCAGTGCCAGGGAACTACATGCCCCTTGGACAGCAGACCACATAGGGAAGTCCAAGTCGGACCTGACAAGCTGGAGGTGGTAGCTTCCTTTTGCTACTTGGGAGACATGCTCTCAGCAGCTGATGACTGTGAACTGTGAACCACAACACATGTGAAAACCACCTGGAAGAAGTTCAAGGAGTTGCTACTGGTTCTCTCTTTCCGCCAGCTCTTTTTCAAGACACATGGCTATGTATACAGGTGTTGTGTGTAGAGAGCAATGCTCCATGCCAGTAAGACTTGGCCATTGACAAAGCCAAACCTCCAATGTCTGCAGCGAATTGACAGAGCAATGATCAGACATCTGCAATGTCAAGCCGCAAGACATTGGCACCACCAGATCCAGTGAGTTACTTGTGCTGGTTTGCATTGAGGATCTGTACCTCATTCTGGAGGAGAAATGGCTCTGCTGGTATGGATATGTGGAATGCTCCAATGGTGCAGTCAAGAGAGCCTTTGACATACAGGTTGATGGAACGCATGAGCCTGGGAGGCCCAAGATGACATAAAGCAGATGACGGAGAGGAATTGCAGAGAGTGGACGCTCTCATGATAGACATACCTGGAGATCTTGTATGAGATCTGCCATGCGCGCAGCAAGCCAGCTGCCTGGAAGGGGATGAGGATCTTTGCCCTGTACCTGCACATTAATCAAAAATCCGATGATCCGATGATGATACATTGTTCAAGCAGTACCTGATTGGTTCTTGTAAAGATGTCAGAAAAGCAATGTTGTGGAGGACATTGTTGAATCTGTGATTCATCTTTACAATGTACCATTGATGTTGCTCATCATCATCATCAGCATCATCAGATTTTTGATAAACATGCAGGTACAGGGACAACATCCACATCAGTGGGACCCCTTCCAGGTAGCTGGCTTGCTGCATGCATGGTAGATCTCATAGAAAATCTCCAGGTATGTCTATCATGAGGGTCGATAGCCTAGAGCTTCCACTCTCTGCAATCCCTCTCTGTCAGCAGCTGCCATGTCATCTTGGGCTTCTGGTGCCCACACTTTCCATCAACCTGTATGCCAAAGGCTGTCTTTACTGCACCATTGGAGTGTTCAACATGTCCATACCAGCTGAGCCTCTCCTTTAGAATGAGGTCCAGATCCTCAATGCCAAGCTGCACAAGTAGCTAATTGGATTTGGTGGTGACAGTGTCTTGCGGCTTGACTTTGCAAATCTGTCTGATCATTGCCCTGTTATTTTGCTGCAGATGTTGGAGGTTTGGCTTTATCAGTGGCCAAGACTCATTGGCATAGAGCATTGCACTCTGCACACAACAACTGTACACGTGGCCAAGTGTCTTGAAAGAGAGTTGGCAGGAAGAGAGAACTGGTAGATGAGCTCCCTGAACATCTTCCAGGCAGTTCTCATACTTGTTGTGATTGAAAGTTCACAGCCATCAGCAGCTAAGAGCAGGTCTTCTAGGTAGCAAGAGGAAGCTACCACCTACAGCTCGATAGGTTTGACTTGGACTTCCCTCAGTGGTCTACCGTCCAAGCCGCGTGCAGTTCCTGGTACTGTGTACATCTGTAATCAGCCAGGTTCTTTGCCAAGCGCTTGATCCCTCAGCATTTCTTGTGCACTCAATGTTTGCAACTGTTTCAGAAGATGCTGTTACTGCCCACTCCAGTGCGACAAACTGCACATGGAAACTCGCCTGAACTCTGCAGGAGGTTCATTCCTGTGACACAGATCATGATCTTTGTCTTTCCTGCATTTACTCATTTCTCCTCCATTGCCTCTTTCCAAGTCAAGAACCTCCTGACACATTCCTCAAACGATTCAGCGATGATACCAAGGTCATCGGCAAAGAGGTCCTCCCAGGGGAACCCAGAGTGGAATTTGCGCGACAAGGCTTCAAGCACAATGATGAAGAGCAGCAGGCTGAGAACCAATCCTTGATAAACACTGAACTTCACTTTAAACTCGTCACTGTACACCTCACCAACACGGACATGGCTCTGTTCATTGGCATACATCCCCTGCATCAGTCACATAATCCACTCCTCCACACCAAGTTTTCTCAGCTCCCACCAGATGATCTTTCGAGGTACACCATCAAACACCTTTTCCAGATCTACAAAAGCCATGTAGTCTCTTGTTGGCTGCTAGATACTTCTCTTGCAGCTGCTTTTCTACAAAGATTGCATCTGTTGTGCCTCTGCCTGGGACAAAGCCAAACTGGGAATCGTCGATTGACACAACTGTCTGAGGCGGTCCACAATCCTATCCAGGACTTTCATGACCTGGTTTGTCAGCTTTAGACCACGCTAGTTTCCCCTTTTCCATGCATCCTCCCTCCATTGTAGAGGCAGACAATGAAACTCTGCTCCCAGTAATAGAGTACCTTGCCATTGCAGTTGATTGCAGCTGCAAGGTCACAGATCTTAAGAGGCGCCCTTGTCATCGGCTGCTTGTATCATCTCCAATACTATGCCTGATGTGCTCAGTGCTTTGCTCATCTTCATTTGAGACTAGCTTTCTTGAAACCATATCACTGATGATTGGGATAGACGGGCCTTCCACTGGTGGTTCATCAGACAGGTAGTCTGGTTCCCAGTCAAATTCAACATTGAGAAGCTGACAGTTGTGTTCTAACCAGGCCTTCTGCTTTGAGTCTTTGCTCACTGACATCTCCCCTCCATCATTCTTCACCGATTTGCCACCACCACCAACAGTGTTTTCTCCTCTAAACTGGTTAGCGCGGCAGTAGCTTTCTGAAGACTTGGGGTCAATATTCACGTAGGCCTTCTTGTTGGCTTCTTAATGAACATGGTGCATTGCATGTCTGGCAATGCATTTGGCTGCATCTTATGATGCCCTAGTGCCTTTACCAGTCTTCCAGGCTTTGAAAGTTGTACCTTGGGCAGCTATGGCCTTTTCCACGTGCTCACTCCACCACCAGGTTTCAAGGTGCCAATGATTGGGCCTTGTTGTGCCTCACAGCTAGTTGTCTTGAACAGTGCAGTCTTGATGTTGTTATAGATATCCTCAGTGGCAGCATCAGCTACACCTCCAGACGCACTCACATGTGAGTTTAAGACGTGGAAATAATTGCTTTTAAGAGTCTTTAAGCTTCCAAACTTTAAGGCGAGGGGTGAACTTGTGGTTGGATTTTGGTGGCACATCAATCCTCATATCGCATACAAGAAGCAGATGTTGCAGGGCTACTTCCTGGCCTGGGGTCACTTTTACATCTGTGACTGTAAGTTTGCACATGTTTGCGCATGGTCCTACTGAAACGGATGCATGGTCCTATGGAAAAGGATGAGGTCTATCTGCATGGCTACCTTTCCCGACTTGTATGTGATGGGATGGCTGTCATGTTTCATAGAACATGTGCTCCCAAGAAACAGGTTGATTGCTAGAGCATTCTCTAGGGTAATCTAGGAGCCTTGATGTTGGAGACACAGAGCTAAACAAGTACTTAACATTGTCGATGCCGACAACAACCACTGAAAGTGATCCCCATGTCACCCTTGCTGACTCAAGTTAGCTGGTTAGCCAGGGCTTTCTATACTTCAGGTAGTAAAAAGGTAGTCTGTTCTTGTCTGCAAGACAGATCTACTGTTTGAATGGCATGTGAATTTCTCCTTTTTGTTTATAAGGACAAGGCAATTCTCAAATGCTGTTAAAGAACAGCTGGATATCAGCTAGGACAGGCGATCTCATAAAAACAAACAAATGTTCCAAAATCTTTATGGTGATCACAAAAATAGTTAGGCAGTGCCAAAAGACGTCAAAGCTCCATTGGTAATGTCTCCAGCTTCAAATGGCTTCCTGTGAGGTGTGGAAGGCAGGGTCAGGCCATTGTGGTGAATCAAGCACCCGAGGAAATTCAGGGTGGAAACACTCAGTGTAAACACTCTGAGAGGAAGAGTTTGTGAGGAAGTGAAAACACTATCCCGCAGGAAAGTAGTTGTCTGCTGTATTGAGGAGACATATCATGGTAGCAACAGATGCACTATCAATGGCAAGGACACCAGGTACAAGCTCCACTGGTCTGGAAATGAGAGGCACTGCTGGTGTAGGAGTATTTGTGGCCGAAGAGTGGATAGGGAAAGTTTTTGAGGTGCAGAGAGTCTCCCAACAGAATCATCTTAGTGAAACTTATAGTTGCCCAGCATGTGAATACCATTCAGTGTGTGAATGCCCCACAGAGTGGTCTAGTGATGAGATTAAGGACCTATTCTTTGATCAGCCGGGTGCTGTGACTGCCAGAATTCCAGGATTTGAATTTCTGATCCCATGAAGAGATTGGAATGGCCATGTATGTCATGCAGGCACTGGATATAGGGAAGTCATAGTGAGATGGGCCCACCTATCCTAATCACCAGTAATATGGTTAAGAAAGCTATCTCTCAGATGAAAACAAGCAAAGCATTGGGCCCAACAGGCATAGCATTGGAGATGATACGAGCAGCTGGTGACACTGGCACCTCCATGATCTGTGACCTCGCAGCTGCAATCATTTGGGATGGCAAGGTACTCTCTTAGTGGGAGAAGAGTTTCATTGTCTTCCTCTACAAGGGCAAGGGGCATGCATGGAAAAGGGTAAACTATTGCAGTCTAAAGCTGATAAAGCAGGTGATGAAAGTCCTGGAGAGGATTGTGGACCGCCTCAGACAGTTGGTGTCAATGGACGATTCCCAGTTTGGCTTTGACCCAGAAAAAGGCACGACAGCCAAAATCTTTGTAGTCTGGCAGCTGCAAGAGTATCTTGCTGCCAACAGGAGACTTTACATGGCTTTTGTAGACCTGGAGAATTCCTTTGATGGACTGCCTTGAAAGGTCATCTGGTGGGCGCTGAGAAAACTTGGTATGGACGAGTGGATTGGTGCAGGGGATGTATGCCAATGAGCGGAGCCATGTTGGTGAAAGGGTCCAGTGAACGGTTTGAAGTTCACCCAGACTCGGTACTCTGCCCGCTGCTCTTCATCGTTGTGCTTGAAACTTTGTCACTCGATTCCACTCTGGGGTCCCCTGGGAGGACCTCTATGCTAATGACCTTGTTGTCATTGCTGAATCACTCAAGGAATGTGTCAGGAGACTCTTGACTTGGAAAGAAGCAGTGGAGGAGAAAGGACCAAGTAAATGCAGGAAAGACAAAGATCATGATCTGTGGTACGGGCCCAGACCCCCTGCAGAGTTCAGGCGAGTTTCCATCAGCCATCTGTTGCACTGGAGTGGGCAGCAACAGCATCTTCTGCAATGGCTGCAAGCACTGGATGCACAAGAAATGCAGTTGGCTCAAGCGTTTGGCAAAGGACACTGATATCAGATGTACATGGTGCCAGGTGACTGCATGCCCCTTGGATGGCAGACCACAGAGGAGAGTCCAAGTCGAATCTGACAATCTGTAGGTGGTAGCTTCCTTTTGCTATCTGGGAGACATGCTCTTAGCAGCGGATGGCTGTGATCTTTCAACTACAACACGTGAAAACCGCCTGGAAGAAATTCAAGGAGCTGCTACCAGTTCTCTCTTCCCGCCACCTGTCTTTTTTTCAGGACGTGACTTCATGTACAGCTCATGTGTGCAGAAGGTAATGCTCCATGCCAGTGAGACTCGGCCATTGACAAAGCCAGACCTCCAGTGATGGGGCAATGATGAGACAGATCTATTAATGTCAGGCCTCAAGACATTGTCACTACCAGATCTAATGAGCTACTGGCGCGGCTTGGCATTGAGGATCTGGACCTCATTCTGAAGGAGAGAAGGCTCCACTGGTATGGACATGTGGAACGCTCCAGTGGTGCAGTCAAGACAGCCTTTGACATACTGGTTGATGGAAAACGTGGGCCTGGGATGCCCAAATGGAAGCAGCTGACACAGAGGGATTGCAGAGAGTTGAAGCTCTCATGATAGACATACCTGGAAAGCTGGTATGAGATCTGCCATGCCCGCAGCATGCCAGCTTCTTGGAAGGGGATGTGGATGTTGCCCCTGTACCTGCAGGTTAATCAGAAATCTGATAATCAGATGATAATACATTGAGTTCATCCAGTGCTTGGTTTAGTTCGTGTAAAGACATAAAAGCGATGTTGTGGAGGGCATTGTGATTCAAAATCTTTACCATGTGCCAGTCATGTTGCTCATCATCATCATCATCATCATCAGATTATTGATTAATGTGTATACAGGGGAACATCCACATCAGTGGGCCCCCAGATCTCATACCAGATTTCCAAGTATGTCTATCATGAGGGTCGATAGCCGACATCTTCCACACTCTGCAATCCCTCTCTGTTTACTGCTGCATCTCAGGCCTCTCAAGCCCATGCTTTCCATCAACCTGTATGTCAAAGGCCGTCTTGACTGCACCATTGGAGCATTCCCCATGACCATACCAGCGGAGCCTTCTCTCCTTCAGAATGAGGCCCAGATCCTCAATGCCAAGCTGCACAAGTAGCTCAGATTTCGCATATCAAGGCTTCAAGTACATTGTTGATGCTGACAACAACCACTGAAAGTAATCCCCATGATGCACTTGCCTACTCAAGTTAGCTGATTAGCGAGGGCTTTCTGTACTTCATGTAGTAAGAAGGTTGTCCGTTCTTGTCTGCAAGATACAGATATAGTGTTTGAATGGTATATGAATTTCTCACCTTTCTTTATGTAAGGACAATGGCAAAGCACACTGCCTGAGTGCGGGAACCGCGTGCATGTTCAGATGCCATTAAAGACCTGAGTTGGGATGTCAGCTAGGACAGGCGATCTTGGAAAAACAAACAATGTTACAAAATCTTTATGGCGATCAGAACAACAGAATTCGTTGGTAACAACTTTGGCTTGGCCTCCTGTCGAGTGTGGGAGGCAGGGTCGGGCCGGGCCATTGTGGTGAATCGAGCAAGCACCTGAGGAAATTCAGGGTGGGAACACTCAATGTTATCTCTCTGAGAGCAAGAGTTTGTGAGGTAGTGGAAACACTATCCCTCAGGAAATTGGATGTCTGCTGTATTCAGGAGACCATATTCAGTGGTGGCACTGCTGCACAATCAAGGGCAAGGACACAGGTGCAAGCTCTACTGGTCTGTAAATGACAAAGGCACCACTGGTGTAGAAGTGTTTGGCCAAAGAGTGAATAGAGGAAGTTTTTGAGGTGCAGAAAGTGCCCTACAGAATCATCATAGTGAAGGTTATAATTGGTTACCGTTCTGTTTGAGTATGCCCCACAGAGTGGTCTAGTGATGAGATACCATATTCATTGGTGGCAATTGCCCCACAATCAAGGGCAAGGACACCAGGTACAAGCTCTACTGGTCCGTAAACAACAAAGGCACTGCTGGTGTAGGAGTGTGTGGCCAAAGTGTGGATAGATCAAGTTTTTGAGGTGCAGAGTCTCCGACAGAATCATCATAGTGAAGCTTATAGTTGGCCAGCATGTGGTTACTGTTCTGTCTGTGTATGCCCCACAGAGTGGTCTAGTGATGAGGATGTTGTTTTGATCAGGTGTGTTCTGTGACTGCCAGGATCCCAGGATTCGATGTGGAGATTGGAATGGCCATGTAGGCCGTACAGGCACTGGATACAGGGAAATGCATGGTGGGATGGGGCATGGCAGGCAGAACCAGATGTTGAGGGTGATAGAACCCTAGAGTATGCCCTAGCATTCAACCTGCTTCTTGGGAACACATTACAAGAAATATGACGACCATCTCATCACATGCAAGTCTGGGAAAGGTAGCCTCGCAGATAGACTTCATCCTTGAAAAGTGATCCCTGGCAAGGAAGTACCCCTGTAACATCAGCTTCTTGTATGGGATATGAGGATTGATGTGCCACCAAAATCCAAGCGCAAGTTCACCCCTCGCCTTAAAATTTGGAAGCTTAAAGACCCTCACTAGCAATTATTTCCAGGTCTTCAACTTGCATGTGAGTGCATCTGCGGGTGGAGCTGATGCCATCACTGAGGATATTTGGAACAACATCAAGACTGGACTGTTCAAGACAATTGAGCTGTGTAGCACCTTCGCCCAATCATTGGCATTGTGAAACCTGGTGGTGGAGTGAGCATGTAGAAAAGGTCATTGCTGCCAAGGGGAAAGCTTTCAAGGCCTGGAGGACTGGTAAAGTCACTAGGGCATCATACCATGCAGCCAAACACATTGCCAGACATGCAGTGCACCATGCTTGTGAAGAAACCAACAGAAGGCCTACGAGAATATTGACCCCCAGTCTTCAGAAATCAACCGCTTTGCTAACCAGTTTTGAGGAGTGAACACTGATGTTGGTGGTGGCAAACCATGAAGAATGATGCAGGGAGATGTTATTGAGCGAAGACTCAAAACAGAAGGCCTGATTAGAGCACTACCAAAAGTTTCTCAATGTTGGGTTTGACTGGGACACAGACATGTCTGACGAACCACCAATGGAAGGCCCCCCTATCCCAATCACCACTGATATTGTTAAGAGGGCTATCTCTCAGATGAAGGCGGGCAAAGCACTGGGTCCATCAGGCATAGTGGTGGAGATGATATGAGCAGCCGGTGATATGGGTTCCTCCATGATCTGTGACCTCGCTGCTGCAGTCATTTTTCATGGCAAAGTACCTTCTGACTGTGCACAGAGTTTCATTGCCTGCCTATACAAGGGTAAGGGGGGATGCATGGGAAAGGGGAAACTAATGCGGTCTGAAGCTAAGAGAGCAAGTCATGAAAGTCCTGGAGAGGATTGTGGACGGCCGCATCAGACAGTTGGTGTCAATCAACGATTCCCAGTTTGGCTTTGTCCCAGGCAGAGGCACAACAGAAGCTATCTTTGTAGTCAGGCAGTTGCAAGTGAAGTATCTAGCTGCCAACAAGAGATTCTACATAGCTTTTGAAGACCTGGAGAAGGAATTTGACTGAGTGCCTCAAAAAGTCATCAGGTGGGCGCTGAGAAAACTTGATGAGGAGGAGTGGATTGTGTGACTGGTGCAGGGGATGTATACCATTGAGCGGAGCTATGTCTGTGTTAGTGAGGGGTACAGAGAAGTGTTTGAAGTGAAGGTCGGTGTTCACCAAGGCTCAATGATCAGCATGCTACTCTTCATTGTGCTTGAAGCCTTGTCTCGTAAGTTCCGCTCTGGGTTCCCCTGGGAAAACCTCAATGCAGATGACCTTGTTATCATTGCTGAATCACTTGAAGAATGTGTCAGAAGGCTCTTATCTTGGAAAGAAGCAATGGAGGAGAAAGGACTGAGAGTAAATGAAGGAAAGACAAAGATCATGATCTGTGGTATGGGCCTGGATCCCCTGCAGAGTTCAGGCGAGTTTACATGATCTGTCTGTTGCTCTGGAGTGGGCAGCAATAGCATCTTCTGCAATGGCTGCAAGCACTGGGTGCTCAAGAAATGCACTGGGCTCAAGCACTTGGCAAAGGATCCTGATTACAGATGTACACAGTGCCAGGAAACTGCATACCCCTTGGACGGGAGACAACATAGGGAAGTCTAAGTCCAAACTGACAAGCTGGAGGTGACCGGCACAGTGGCTCAGTGGTAGAGCGTCCGCTTTGTGACCGGGAGGTTGCGGGTTCGATCCCCAGCCGGGTCATACCAAAGACTTTAAAAATGGTACTAGCTGCTCTTTCGCTTGGCGCTCAGCATTAAGAAAGTAGAGCTAGAACTGGTCAGCTCAGTGTCAGTATAATGTGACTGGGTGGAATATCATGTCAAAGTGTCTGGGGCGTGATATTTCAGTGAGGCAGCACTCTAAAAGTGAGCATTGAGCTCCCTGCCACATCCAGACACCGTCGCGATATGACTGAAAAAGGTTGAAAGCGACGTTAAGCCCAAATCAAACAAACAAAACAAGCTGGAGGTGGAAGCTTCCTTTTGCTACCGAAAAGATATGCTCTCAGCAGCCGGTGGCTGTTAACTTTCAACCACAACATGTGTGAAAACTGCCTGGAAGAAGTTTAAGGAGCTGCTACCAATTCTCTTTTCCCGCCACCTCTCTTTCAGGACACGTGGTCGTGTGTACAGCTCATGTTCAGTGGGCAATGCTCCATGCCACTGAGACTTGGTGATTGACAAAGCCAGACCTCCAACATTTGCAGCAAAATGACACGGCAATGATCAGACAGATCTGCAGTGTCAAGCCACAAGACATTGTCACTACCAGATCTATTGAGCTACTTGCGCATCTTGGCATTTAGGATCTGGACATCATTCCGAAGAAGAAAAGGCTCTGCTGATATGGACATGTGGAACGCTCCAATGGTGCAGTCAAGAGAGCCTTTGACATACAGGTTGATGGAAGGCGTGGGCCTGGGAGGCCCAAGATGACATAGAAGCGGCTGACAGAGAGGGATTGCAGAGAGTGGAAGCTCTTGTGATAGACATACCTGGAGATCTGGTATGAGATCTGCCATGCATGCAGCAAGTTAGCTGCCAGGAAGGGGATGTGTATGTTGCCCCTGTACCTGCATGTTAATAAAAAATCTGATTATCCTATGATGATACAATGAGTTCATCCAGTACCTGGTTTACTTCTTGTAAAGAAGTCAGAAAAGCAATGTTGTGGAGGACATTGTGATTTAGTATCTTTACCATGTGCCAGTGATGTTGCTCATGATTATGATCATCATCATCAGCAGCAGATTTTTTTATTAACATGCAGGTACAGGGGCAACATCCACATCAGTTGGCCCCTTCCAGGTAGCTGGCTTGCTGCACCATGGTAGATGTCATACCAGATATGTCTATCATGAGGGACTATAGCCAAGAGCTTCCATTCTCTGCAATCCTTCTCTGTCAGCTTGCAATCCTTCTCTGTCAGCTGCTGCCATGTCATCTTAGGCCTCTCAAGCCCACGCTTTCCGTCAACCTGAATGTCAAAGGCTGTCTTTATTGCACCATTGGAGCATTCCACGTGTCTATACCAGTGGAGCCTTCTCTCCTTCAGAATAAGGTCCAGATCCTCATTGTCAAGCCCTGCAAGTAGCTCATTGCATCTGGTGATGACAATATCTTGTGGCTTGACATTGCAAGTCTGTCTAATCTGATTCATTCATTTCACTGCAGACGTTGGAGGTTTGGCTTTGTTAATAGCCACATCTCACTGGTATGGAACATTGGGCTCCACACAAGAGCTGTACACATGGCCATGTGTCTTGAAAGAGAGGTGGCAGGTGGAGAGACCTGGTAGCAGCTCCTTAAGCTTCTTCCAGGCAGTTTTCAGACATGTTGTGGTTGAAAGTTCACAGCCACTGGCTGCTGAGAGCATGTCTCCTTGGTAGCACCTGGAAGCTACCACCTCCATCTTGTCAGATCTTACTTGGACTTCTCTCTGTGGTCTGCTGTCCAAGGGGCATGCAATTCCCAGGCACCATGTGCACCTGTAATCAGGGTCCTTTGTTAAGGGCTTGAGCCCACTGCATTTATTATGCACCCAGTGCTTGCAGCCTTTTCAGAATATGCTGTTGCTGCCCACTCCAGTGTGACAAACAGCACATGGTTACTAGACCTGAACTCTGCTGGATGTCCAGGCCCATACCACAGATCATGATCTTTGTCTTTCTTGCATTTACTCTCAGTTCTTTCTCCTCCATTGCTTCTTTACAAGTCAAGAGCCTCCTGACACATTCCTCAAGCGATTCTGCGAGGATGTTGTCTTATATAAATTTCAGATTTCTTTGAAATAACCTGGCTGGATCCATACAGGGGTATGCAAGGAGGTCTACAGTTTATTTGATCCAGAGTGAGGAGTCCTTTAACTCAGTCAGCAGAGCAGCTAGGATGCAAGGTAAATAATTTTTGCCAAGGCAAAACGTAAGTTAGACATGTCCTACCACATTTAACCTAAATGTTAGGACACCTTTACAATAACCATACTTGTCCTGAAGTATCAACAAGTCCTTTACCTTTCTGGCGAAAGAATGTGCACAATACTGGTTAACTGCTTAGAGAACTAAGCCTGCCTAGTAACACGCCTGGTAAACTATCACAGGTACCTCCGCGGAGGTACTGACTAAATGGTTGTGACAGATATCCGGAGCTACCTGTGATGGTCAAAAACAGGAAATAAAAAGGTAAGTGTTCGTCTTTTTTGATAAAATACATAATAACCAGAGAGTTTACTGAAAATCAAAGTGTGCTATTCGACCCTTATAGGGATAAAGTTTTGTCACACGTCATATCCCCAAGAACTTTCCATATTTACCAAAGATACAATCTTTGAAGTGGCTTCGAAGTACTCGAAACAGAAAAAGATTGATAGGTTTTGGTTCTAAATACGGGTATCTTGCATACGTATATGTTTATCTTGGTACACTGATGTAAAGTAAAAAAAGGTAAGAGAAAAGTCCAGGGAGTGCCACAGTCACAAACCGCAGCCCTTTCCAGACACCAAGAGGAAGAGGAAACTGACAAATCCAAACAAGCACAAATCGAACAAATGTACAAAAAGCACTAAGATTAGCTCTCTCTTCCCCAAGCGAGGTAATGGCAATACTAAAAGGACTGAAAAACACAAGAACAAAATGACACATGGAAAGACATACAACAAATCGCCTCGTAGAATAAACCACAAAGCAACAAAGAGTAAGACTAACACCAGGACCACTGCCTTAGAACGGTCAGTAGAGTAAACCACCGGGGGGGGTTTAAAGCACTTTTACAGCTAGCTAACTTCACTCTGGGTCCCGATGCTACTCTTAATACAGAAACACATAAAAATTCGGGTAAACCTGCTTGCCTGAATACAGATATAAACTCCAAATAAGGCTGGATTCTTAGAAAAAAAACAGCTGGAGGTGCCTGTGATGTCGTGGAGTTGCCTGTGGTGTAAAGAAATATAGTGAAAATCTGAAGAGTTATTGCAGCTGCAAATATTGATAAAATTCTTCTAGATTACTGAAATTCACTGTCAAAATAGCCAGTATGTGCATTAAATATGCTGACAAAAGAGCAATTTTCCGACATATTTTTTATTTTGCAAACGCTACGACAAAATATTTTCGTTGTGGCTATTTGGAGACTGAATTTCACATAATTTACAGTAAGATTCCGATCACGTCACTATAATTAAAGATGTAATGTCGAGATTATGATTCAAGAAGGGTAGTTGTCAGTTACTGATGAAAGTATGTTCACTTATTACCGGTTAACCCCTTAGGAGGTCTAAGTCTGCCCAGGAATAGTGTGGTTAGGTTAACTGACAGTCCCGCCTGGTTAGATTAACTGACAGTCCCGCCATGATTTTAGTTGTTTACAGTGGATGCAAAGAAAGAAAAAAAGAAAAAAAAATACAATACAAACAGCGAGTTTCATACGACATATGCGAGGGATACGCATGCAAGTTACCAAAAAGGTCAACAACGTAGATTGTTTGAGGTGTTCCGGTAATGCTTAAACTGTGTCATAATTTACAGTGACAGGCATCAGCATTTCTTTATGCTTTTGGTACACCATATGTGTAGCTGGCATGGTGTGTGATATATATTGAGCAAAGACAATATTTCTACAAGTTGGAATGACGAACAGGCAGCACCTCCCGATTACAGTCATCACCAGTCAAGAAAAAAAGTCTTACTTCAGTGAGCATTCTATGACAATCTAACTCAAAAGTGCCAACAATGCTTTGAGATCATGCTTTATAACTTTAACATGGAAATTCATGACATACACATTATGATAGCTTATTGCAACACTGAATGAATGATTCTTTCCAGGCAGTGATCTAGAGAAGAATTATATCAATATTTGCAGTTGCAATAACTCTTCAGATTTTCACTATATTTCTTTACATCACAGGCACTTCCATGACGTCACAGGCACCTCCAGCTGTTTTTTGAAGAATCCAGCCTTATTTGGAGTTTATCGATATCTGTATTCAGGCAAGCAGGTTTACTTTACCAAGATAAACATATTTGTATGCAAGATACCCGCATTTAGAACCAAAAACGATCAATCTTTTTCTGTTTCGAGTACTTCGGACTGACTTCGAAGCCACTTCAAAGGTCGTATCTTTTGTAAATATTGAAAGTTCTGGGGAATATGATGTGTTACAAAACTTTATGCCTATAAGGGTCGAATAGCACTCTTTGATTTTCAGTAAACTCTCTGGTTATTGTGTATTTTATCAAAAAAGACGAACACCTACCTTTTTATGTCTAGTTTTTTACCATCACAGGTAGCTCCGGATATCTGTCACAACCATTTAATCAGTTCCTCCGCGGAGGTATCTATGATAGTTTACTAGGCGTGAGTAAACGTGTGGTTAGGTAAACTGACCGCGCTCCCTTCCGCTGATTCAAGAAGGGCAGTTGTCAGTTTCTGGCGAAAAAATGTGCACAATACTGGTTAACTGCTTAAAGGACTAAGCCTGCCCAGCAAACATGTGGTTAGGTAAACTGGCCACGCTGGACATGACCCCATTGGGTTGACTGGGCCGTAAAAGCTCAACACAAACAAGTATTGAAATTTTGAACCAAAAGGCCAACTGACTCGAAACTTGTCTGATAATCAGGTGAGCGATACAGGGCCATCTTGGCTCTCGTTTACGCCGGGCTCCAGCCCGGCATATCTATTTGAGATTTTTTTTGTAAAATGTGTATGCATTTGGAGAGCGTCGGTTTTCTTCCAGTTTTATGAGGTTCTTAGTGGGGTTATATATAACTATTCACCCCCACTTTTTATGCCCCCGCCTATTCGAAGAATAGCGGATTGGTATTAAGTATTAGCCCTGTCCGTCCCGTACGTCTGTCTGTCCGTCCTTCTGTCTGTCCGTCTGTCTGTCAGTCCGTCTGTCTGTCCGTACGTCCCACTTCGTGTCCTGGCCATAACTCCCAAACCATATGGAATATATTCATGAAACTTCACAGGTGCATACATCACATTGAGACGATGTGTCATGAACAAGGAAGACAACTCTTGCATTTTTGGTTTTTGAATTATTTCCGCTTGACTTAGTTCCATATAGTTAACTGTGTCCGGGCCATAACTCCTAAACCATATGAAATATATTCATGAAACTTTACCAGTGCCTGCATCACTGAGACGATGTGTCATGAACAAGGAAGACAACTCTTGCATTTTTGGTTTTTGAATTATTTCCGCTTGACTTAGTTCCATACAGTTAACTGTGTCCGGGCCACAACTCCTAAACCATATGAAATATATTCATGAAACTTTATCAGTGCATGCATCACACTGAGAAGATGTGCCATGAGCAAGGAAGAAAACTCTTGCATTTTTGGTTTTTGAATTTTTTCCCCTTGACTTAGTTCCATATAGTAAACCGTGTCCGGGCCATAACTCCTAAACCATATGGAATATATTCATGAAACTTTATGGGTGCATGCATCACATTTAGACGATGTGTCATGAACAAGGAAGACAACTCTTGCATTTTTTGTTTTTGAATTATTTCCCCTTGACTTAGTTCCATATAGTTAACCGTGTCCGGGCCATAACTCCTAAACCATATGGAATATATTCATGAAACTTTACAGGTGCATGCATCACATTGAGACGATGTGTCATGAACAAGGAAGACAACTCTTGCATTTTGGGTTTTTGAATTATCTTCCCTTGACTTAGTTCCATATAGTAAACTGTGTCCGGGCCTTAATAATAACTTCATGGTATACCTGTTACAATTACATATAAACCCTTTTTCTGAATGGCATTTCGCGGGGGCATCCGTGTCCTATGGACACTTTTTCTAGTTTTATTATTATTCAAAGTCACACTTTTGTAGCAGAGAACTGTGCTTTTGATAACATGGTGAAAAAAATAGGAAGTACTGTGTAGAATGAATGTAGCAATGTGGGTTTTGCTCATTTAACAGAGAAATGAGCAGTTTTCCTGTAGGAGCCACAATTTGGCCATTAAACCTGAACTGAGCTTGTTGCTGTCAATATTCGTACATGTTTGAATTTTTTCATTTCGTTTTTTTTCGTCGTACTACGATGAAGAAACAAAAGATATTTTTCTTTGTTTACAATTGGAAATATGCATTCTCAAATCGAACGAATTATAAGCTGGTTTAATAATGCAGTTTAATTTGATATTCAAGCATGGAAATATTTGGGTCGAAGGAAAACGTTATGAGTGGAGAAAAGAACGAAACATAGATATCAACTGGTTTTCTGTGTTCTATAAGCAAAGTATTGAGCTATAGGGTGAGGGAACCAATCAATGCTACTTAGATGATTTCTGATATGGTATGTTTGGCCTAGGTTATGGATGGCGACATGTAATTATGTATGCAGGCTAGAAAACAGACGATCATAGTTGATTTTTTTTACATAACTCTGATAACGTCTGTAATGTTTTTATTGTTGAGTATTGCGATAATTTATATAAGTACAACCTTTCATAAATTATAACATTTTTTCACTATACTACGATCTATAGGGAGCTAAGTAATGCATGACATTAGTTTCCCGGCATATTGATGCTTTGCGTCAATGTTTTCTTGTTCTTTATATTTTTGTTTGGCTGCAACATGGTTGTTGTCACACCTGTGTTAGCATGGGCGACTTAAGCCTGCAAGTTACCTTCCATTCGTTCTTGTTTGTTCGTCCGTCTGTGGGCTTATGTACATCCTAGCATCCACCTTATTTAAGTCTACAAACTGTAAAACTTTACATTTGGTGTCGCTTTACTGATTGTTTAATCTCCTTCAGCTAAACACAGACGATGGCTCACTCTTCTGGTGCTTATTTTCACAATTTGGTATGCAGGTGCGACATAAATGTCAATGAAGTTCTAACCTATTGTTTATTTTACTGAAGTGTTTGCTTTAGTTTCCAGCATTTGTACATGTATAATGAATGGTTTGTAGTGTATCTACACTAGAACTGTCATTCTTCATTTAGTGTTTGTATATAATGTACTTTAACCCTTGTCCTGCTGAATCCGGATATACCCTGCTTTTGCAAACAGTGTAGATCCAGATCAGTTGGCTTCTGAAGAAGCCCAACTGATCTGGATCTGCACTGTTTGTCAATAAATATGTGAATTTATAGCAACAATCTGGATCAAGTTATCTGATTGGCTGAAAATTAAAAGTGGGCATGGCATTTTAATTTATTCAGCAAGACAAGGGTTAAGCTTCTGATGTGAGCAAGCAATGACGATTCAAATCAACCTGTGCATCTGCACTGTCTGATGTTTTGTCATTGTCTGCATAAAAAACTTTGCATCCTTGGCCATCAAGAATGTGCCCAGTGAAGATTCTGATCAGACAGTGCAGGCGGATCTGAATCTTTACTGGGTGCATATGTCTGAAGGTATCTTTTCTGACATTTTGACATACAGTCATCACACCTGAAATAAAATGATTACTATATTTAACTGAAAGGCTCCATATTCCTCAAAAATAGACATTTTATTATCCAAGAAAGTTTTTGGTGCATTGATATATGGTATTAATACAGTTATAAAATATGGTATTAATACAGTTATAAAATGTGACACTTGACAGCCTTAAGATTTTAGTCAGTCTTTAGTTGTTCTTGAAATGAATTAATGTTGCCAACATTAATTCAGAGCTACGATAAAATTCATTTCATTTTTGATACAATTCAAAAAGGAGAGATAACTGAAATTTTACAGGCTGTCAGGTTCCACATTTTATGATCTTGTAAATACATGTACTTATATCAATTTATTAAACCATTTCTGGATTTAAAAAAAATGTCTATTTTTGAGGGATATGGAGCTTTAAAGCATCAGACACTTTATCTCCTAACCAAACTTGTGCTAAAGTTTGGACAAGCTGATTTTCTACCTGTTGATGTGTTTAAAATACTGCTGGAGAAATAGAAAGCAGTACAGACCCTGAATAGATGCTTCATATTGTAGGGTCTCATCTTAGTCTGCACTGTTTGCTCAGCTCTGTTTATTCTTATATACATCATTTATACATCATAGCTCCAGATAAGAGGGGTTATCCACAGACTTGGCAAGGCGCTTTTAATAAGTACCACAATATACGTTTTTGTGGAGAAATAAGAAAAATATCAATACTTTTCGGTTGATAAAAGTGCCTTATCTGGAGCTTTGATGTATAGGGTAAATAACATATGAACAGGTTTTCCGTTTATTCTGGGCAATGTCCCGTTTTTGAGAAAGTGGATAGCAAAGTTAAACAAAAGAATTACTAAAGCTGTATGAACCTGTTTTAGCTCTGCCTGACATATATTATACTAGCATTTTGTACAAGATCTTCATGATATATTTGTTTTTGTAGATATCTGGCATGCAGCAGTATATGGTCACTGTTGATGGATTTCAATGGATCATGAGGTTCAACAGGCAAATTCATCTAGAGACAGAATTTAACTTGTGATTGTACAACACTCTGTTGCATAGAGCCTTTTATTATTATTCTTCTATCGTCTTAATATGACCTAAATGATATTTTGTATCGAGAGATAGAAAATACCAAACCACCATCATGGTATCAGATGTGTAGTGCAACAATAGGGTTATTATGGTATATCGTGAGAACAGTAAATGCCCAGATCAACCCATGTGATTAGGACCTCTACTACAGTATCTAATGTGCAGGCTGATCTAGACTCATTTCCTACATGGCACATCGGTTTAATTCAATTAGTTTGTGTTATTTAAATCTTTGCGATGGTGTTAACCCTTAAACTGCCAATCACAACAGTTGTCATCTGCTTTGTCATCTGTTTGTGATTTTAAGTCATTTCTGCAAACAGTGCAGACCCAGATCAGATGGCTCCTTTAGGAGCAGTCTGATCAGGGTCCACACTGTTTGCCTGTATGCAAAAATAGGTTTGAAAAGTTTGCAAGAATATTCAGCAGACAACATTTTCAGATGCAGGTTTTCTTGGCGTTTTAAGGGTTAAAACCTCTGCATGTTTGGTTAAATTTTCAGCAGATGACTTGAAAGAAAATAGTTTAAGATTTAAATCTTATTTTTTTTTCTTCAGAAAACAGAATTTGACATTTCATGCAAAGTGTCTCCAATGGAAGCAATTTGCATGAAATGTCAATTCTGTTTTCTGGGAAAAATAAGAAAAACAGTAAAGTTTTTGAATGTTGTGAAGTTCTCATCTGCTGCATTAAAGGTCAATACAAATAAGCAAAAATGGTACTAGCTGCTTTTTCTCTTGGCCCTCAGCATTTAGAAAATAGAGCTAACATTGATCAACCCGGTGCTGGTATAATATGAATGGAATATCTTGATGTGTCTGGGGTGTGATATTTCACTGAGACAGCATTCTAAATGAGCATTAAGCTCCTTACCACACCCGGACACATAGCTATAGATAAGAGGGGGTATCCGCATAATATTTTTCTTATTTCTCCACGAAAACATATGTTGTGGGTACTCATTAGAAGCACCTGGCTGAGGCGCTTCTAATGAGTACCCACAACATATGTTTTCGTGGAGAAATAAGAAAGATATCAGCATTTTTTCAGATGAAAACAGCGCCTTATCTTTTGCTGTGAGACACCATCGCGATATGAATGAAAGTGATGTAAAATCTAAACAAAACAAATATGGTAAGCCAGAGCAAAACAGTGTAGACCCAGATAGGCAGAAAACCATGTCTATTAGTTTGCTACTCTTTTAATTTTTAGATGTATCAACAAGTAGTAAAATGGACTTGTTCAGATTATGAAACAAGTATAGTATGAACTTAATATATAAGAATATTAATTCAAGATTCCTGTATTGTATTGTGACTAGTAAAGGCTCTGGTCAGATTCATACTCGCCATATCTCACACTGTGAGAGAAAATCTCACAGAATTTTGCCCATCTGGAGGACAGTTCCCATAAAAATTCAAATCACAGAATTTTCAGACTATTTTGCAACAGATTTTTATGAAGAAATAAACATAAATCACACACTGTTGTGGTTTTCACAAGCTTCTTACATGAAAATAAAGACTTTAGACTATATTGGGGAGCTCCAAAGTGATGTTTAAGTAAGTCTCACAGAATTTTGTCAAATCTCCCTTAAAACTGCCTTATCTCACAGATAAGTCCACAGCTTATGGCATGTATGCAGATTGTCCAGTGTTGTCGGATTTTTTCATGTGATGGTTGCAAATGGTTTGAACTGTGTTATGAGAAAAGTGCCTTCAGGGTGTATGGGAATGGTAAAGAGATCTGGAGCCTCTGAGGCTCAGTTGGATGCGCCATCCGACTGGAGACCAGGAGGTCGCAGGTTCAACCCCCGCCGAGGTCGGCAACATTCTTTCGTGGAGATTGATCATTAAATGTTTTCTACGGTCCTTCTCTCCCTTCCGCTGATTCAAGAAGGGCAGTTGTCAGTTTCTTGCAAAAGAATGTGCACAATACTGGCTAACCGCTTAGAGGACTAAACCTGCGCAGTAAATGTGTGGTTAGGTAAACTGACCATGCTGGACATGACCCCATTGGGTTGACTGGGCCGTAAAACCTAAACACAAACAAACAAATAAAGAGATCTAGATAGTCTAAGGAAGCTATATAAGCTGATCAAAAACAGATATGCTTGTATTTCACAGAACCTTATAATTCTGTAAGCAGATATTAACCCATTGTAGTTGGGAGACCCATAAGAGAGTAATTAGTAAATAGTGCAGACCCAGATCAGACGCCACTGAATGTGGCGTCTGATCAGGGTCTACACTGTTTGCAAATAGTTCAGCCATTTTTCTCTAGGTTTATGTAAATCTCATAGACCGGTGTACCTAAAATTGAAATTGGACTCCTCCAATATACAGTATGGGAGAGTATTCCGTATACAAGGGGTTAATGCTGTCTGCATAGGCTCAAAAGCATATTCACAGATGTAAAAGTGATCCCTGACGAGGAAGTAGCCCTGCGACATCAGCTTCTTGTATGCGATATGAGGATTGATGTGCCACCAAAATCTAAGCGCAAGTTCATCCCTCGTCTTAAAGTTTGGAAGCTTAAAGACCACCATGAGCAATTATTTCCAGGAGGTCTTCAATGCATGTAAGTGCATGTGCAGGTGTAGCTGATGCTACCACTAAGGATATCTGGAACAACATCAAGAATGGCCTGCTCAAGACAACTGAGGTGTGTTGCACAACTCGGCCCAATCATTGGTGTCGTGAAACCTGGTGGTGGAATGAGCACGTGGAGAAGGCCATTGCTGCCAAGGGGAAAGATTTTAAGGCCTGGAAGACTGGTAAAGGCACTAGGGCATCATACAAAGCAGCCAAATGCATTTCCAGACATTCATTGCACCATGCTTGTCAAGAAACCAACAAGAAGGCCTACGAGAATATTGATCCGAAGTCTTCAGAAGTCTACTGCCCTGCTAACTAGTTTACTGGAGACAACACTGATGTTGTTCGTTGCATATAGGTGAAGAATGATGCAGGGGAGATGTCAATGAGCGAAGACTCATAAGTAGAAGGCCTGGTTAGAGCACTACCGAAAGCTTCTCAATGTTGAGTTTGACTAGGACCCAGACTATCTGTCTGATGAACCACTAGTGGAAGGCCCGCCTATCCCAATCACCAGTGATAAGATTTTAAGAAAGCTGTCTCTCAGATGAAGACGAGAAAGCACAGGGCCCATCAGGCGTAGTGGTGGAGCAGCCGGTGACATGGGCGCCTCCATGATCTGTGACCACGCAGCTGCAATCATTTGCGATGGCAGGGTACTCTCTGACTGGGAGCAGTTTCATTGTCTGCCTGTACAAGGGTAAGGGGTATGCATGGAAAATGGGAAACTAACGTGGTCTAAAGCTGACAAAGCAGGTCATGAAAGTCCTGGAGAGGATAGAGGACTGCCTCAACAGACAGTTGGTGTCAATCGCCGATTCCCAGTTTGGCTTTGTCCCAGGCAGAGGCACAACAGATGCAATCTTTGTAGTCAGGCAGCTGCGAGAGTATCTAGCTGCCAACAAGAGACTCTACATG
The DNA here is from genome assembly GCA_964016985.1 of Anodontia alba. Lineage (NCBI taxonomy): Eukaryota > Metazoa > Mollusca > Bivalvia > Lucinida > Lucinidae > Anodontia > Anodontia alba. Next base: position 96,214,496 of record OZ024821.1, on the reverse strand, counting down.
GCTTTTGTAGACCTGGAGAAGGCTTTTGATGGAGTGGCTCGAAAGGTCATCAGGTGGGTGCTGAGAAAACTTGGGTGTGGATTGTGCGACTGGTGCAGGGGATGTATGCCAATGGTGGAGCCATGTCCATGTTTGTGACTGGTGCAGTGAAAAATTTGAAGTGAAGGTTGGTGTTCACCAAGAGTCGGTATTCAACCTGCTGCTCTTCATCATTGTGTTTGAAGCCTTGCCATGCGAGTTCTGCTCTGGGGTCCCCTGCGAGGACCTTTATACCAATGACCTTGTTATCATCTCTGAATTGCTCTAGGAATGTGTCAGGAGGCTCTTGACTTGGAAAGAAGCAATGGAGGAGGAGAAAGGACAGAGTAAATGCAGGAAAGACAAAGATCATGATCTGTGGTACAGGCCTAGACCTCCTGCAGAGTTCAGACGAGTTTCATGTGCTGTCTGTCACACTGGAGTGGGCAGCAACAGAATCTTCTGCAATGGCTGCAAGCACCTGGTGCACAAGAAATGCAGTGGGATCAAGTGCTTAGCAAAGGACCCTGATTACAGTTGTACACAGCGCCAGGGAACTGCACAGGGCTTGGACGGCATACCACAGAGAAGTCTTAAGTCAAACCTATTGAGCTGGAGGTGGTAGCTTCCTCTTGCTACCCCAGGAGACATGCTCTCAGCAGCCGATGGCTGTGAACTTTCAACCACAACACGTTTGAAAACCGCCTCGAAGAAGTTCAAGGAGTTGCTACCGGTTCTCTCTTCCCACCACCTCTCTTTCAAGACACTTGGCCATGTGTACAGGTGTTGTGTGTAGAGCGCAATGCTCCATGCCAGTAAGACTTGGCCATTGACAAAGCCAAATCTCCAATGTCTGCAGCGAATTGACGGGGCAATGATCAGACAGATCTGCAATGTCAAGCCCCAAGACATTGTCACTACCACGTCCAGTGAGCTACTTGTGCGGGTTTGCATTGAGTATCTGGACCTCATTCTGAAGGAGAAAAGGCTTCGCTGGAATGGACATGTAGAAAGCTCCATTGGTGCAGTCAAGACAGCCTTCGACATACAGGTTGATGGAAAGCATGGGCCTGGGAGGCCCAAGATGACATGGAAGCAGATGACAGAGAGGAATTGCAGAGAGTGGACGCTCTCATGATAGACATACCTGGAGATCTGGTATGAGATCTGCCATGCGCGCAGCAAGCCGGCTACCTGGAAAGGGATGTGGATGTTGCCCCTGAACCTTCATGTTAATCAAAAATCTGATGATCTGATGGTAATACATTGAATTCATCCAGTACCTGTTTAGTTCTTGTAAAGATGTCAGAAAAGCAATGTTGTGGAGGACATTGTGATTCAACATCTTTACAATGTACCAGTGATGTTGCTCATCATCATCATCATCAGGATCATCAGATTTTTGATTAACATGTAGGTACAGGAGCAACATCCACATCAGTGGGACCCCTTCCAGGTAGCTGGCTTGCTGCATGCATGGTAGATGTCATACAAGATCTCGAGGTATGTCTGTCATGAGGGTCGATAGCCCAGAGCTTCCACTCTCTGCAATCCCTCTGTCAATTGCTGCCATGTCATCTCGGGCCTCTCAAACCCAAGCTTTCCATCAACCTGTATGTCAAGTGCTGTCTTGACTGCACAATTGAATGTTTCACATGTACCAGCTGAGCCTGACTTTTAGAATGAGGTCCAGATCCACAATGCCAAGCCGCACAAGTAGCTCATTGGATCTGGTGGTGACCGTGTCTTGGGGCTTGACATTGCAGATCTGTCTGATCATTGTGCTGTCATTTCGCTGCAGATGTTGGAGGTTTGGCTTTGTCAATGGCCAAGTCTCACTGGCATGGAGCATTGCACTCTGCACACAATAGCTGTACACGTGGTCAAGTGTCTTGAAAGAGAGATAGTGGGAAGAGAGAACTGGTAGCAGCTCCTTGAACTTCTTCCAGGCAGTTTTCACACCTGTTGTGATTGAAAGTTTACAGCCGTCAGCTGCTGAGAGCATGTCTCCTAGGTAGCAAGAGGAAGCTACCACCTACAGCTCGATCCCTCTGTGGTCTGCCATCCAAGCCGCCTGCAGTTCCCTGGCGCTGTGTACAACTGTAATCAGGGTCCTTTGCCAAGCACTTGAGCCCTCTGCATTTCTTGTGCATGCAGTGCTTGTAACTGTTTCAGAAGATGCTGTTGCTGCCCACTCCAGTGCGACAGACTGCGCACGGAAACTCGCCTGAACTCTGCAGGTGGTCCAGGCCTGTAACACAGGTCATGATCTTCGTCTTTCCTGCATTTACTCAGTCCTTTCTCCTCTATTGCCTCTTTCCAAGTCAAGAGCCTCCTGACACATTCCTCAAACGATTCAGCAATGATACCAAGATCATCGGCAAAGAGGGTCTTCCCAGGGGAACCCAGAGCAGAACTCGCATGACAAGGCTTCAAGCACAATGATGAAGAGCAGCAGGCTGAGTACCAAGCCTTGATGAACACTGACCTTCACTTTAAACTCCTCATTGTACTCCTCACCAACACGGACATGGGTCCGCAGATTGGCATACATCCCCTGCACCACTCGCACAATCCACTCCTCCACACCAAGTTTTCTCAGCGCTCACCAGATGACCTTTTGAGGTACTCCATCAGACGCCTTCTCCAGGTCTATAAAAGCCATGTAGAGTCTCTTGTTGGCAGCTGGATACTTCTCTTACAGCTGCTTTTGTACAAAGATTTCATCTGTTGTGCCTCTACGTGGGTTATATCAAATATATCCAAACTGGCAATTGTCGATTGACACCAACTGTCTGAGGTTGTCCACAATCCTGTCCAGGGCTTTCATGACCTGCTTTGTCAGCTTTGGACCACGTTAGTTTCCCCTTTTTCCATGCATCTGTTGTGCCTCTGCCTTGGACAAAGCCAAACTAGGAATCATCGATTGACACCAACTGTCCGATGAAGCAGTCCACAATCCTCTCCAGGACTTTCATGACCTGCTTTGTCAGCTTTAGACTACGTTAGTTTTCCCTTTTCCATGCATCCCCCTTACCTTTGTATAGGCAGACAGTGAAATTCTGCTTCAAGTAAGAGAGTACCTTGCTATTGCAATTGATTGCAGCCGCAAGGTCACAGATCTTAGAGGCGCCCTTGTCATCGGCTGCTTGTATCATCTCCATCACTATGCCTGATGGGTCCAATGCTTTGCTCATCTTCATCTGAGAGATACCTTTCTTAAAACCATATCACTGGTGATTGGGATAGGCGGGCCTTCCATTGGTGGCTCATCAGGCAAGTAGTCTGGGTCCCAGTGGAACCCAACATTGAGAAACCTTCGGTAGTGCTCTAACCAGGCCTTCTGCTTGAGTCTTTGCTCATTGACATCTCCACTGCATCATTCTTCACCGATTTGCAACCAACAACAGTGTTCTCTCCTCTAAACTGGTTAGCAAGGTGGCAGACTTCTGAAGACTTGGGGTAAATATTCTCGTAGGCCTTCTTGTTGGCTTCTTAATGAACATGGTGCATTGCATGTCTGTCTGGCAATGCATTTGGCTGCATCTTATGATGCCCTAGTGCCTTTACCAGTCTTCCAGGCCTTGAAAGCTTTCCCCTTGTTAGCAATAGCCTTTCCCACGTGCTCACTCTACCACCAGGTTTCAAGGCACCAATGATTGGGTCGAGTTGCGCCATACAGCTCAGTTGTCTTGACAGTCCAGTCTTGGTGTTGTTACAGATATCCTCAGTGGCAGCATCAGCTACACCTGCAGATGCACTCACACGAGAGTTGAAGACCTGAAAATTATAGCTTGTGAGGACCTTTAAGCTTCCAAACTTTAAGGCGAGGGGTGAACTTGCGCTTGGATTTTGGTGGCACATCAGTCCTCATGTCGGGTACAAGAAGCAGATGTTGCAGGGTTACTTCCTCGCCAGGGATCACTTTTACATCTGTGACTAAGTTTGCACATGGTCCTACGGAAATGGATGCATGGTCCTTTGGAAAAGGATGAGGTCTGTCTGCATGGCTACATTTCCCGACTTCACAGACTCATTTCCTACATGGCACATCGGTTTAATTCAATTCGTTTGTGTTATTTAAATCTTTGCGATGGTGTTAACCCTTAAACTGCCAATCACAACAGTTGTCATCTGCTTGTCATCTGCTTGTGATTTTAAAAGTCATTTCTGCAAACAGTGCAGACCCAGATCAGATGGCTTCTTTAGGAGCTGTCTGATCTGGGTCCACACTGTTTGCCTGTATGCAAAAATAGGTTTGAAAAGTTTGCAAGAATATTCAGCAGACAACATAAACAGACAACATTTTCAGATGCAGGTTTTCTTGGCATTTTAAGGGTTAAAACCTCTGCTTGTTTGGTTAAATTTTCAGCAGATGACTTGAAAGAAAATATCTTAAGACCTTAATCTTATTTTTTTCATCAGAAAACAGAATTTGACAATTCATGCAAAGTGTCTCCAAAGGAAGCAATTTGCATGAAATGTCAGTTCTGTTTTCTGGGGAAAATAAGAAAAACAAAGTTTTTTAATGTTGTGAAGTTATCATCTGCTGCATTAACCCAGAGAGTGGTAAAGGTCAACATAAACAAACAAAAATGGTACTAGCTGCTTTTCTCTTGGCCCTCAGCATTTAGAAAATAGAGCTAACATTGATCAACCCGGTGCTGGTATAATGTGACTGTGGAATATCTTGATGTGTCTGGGGTGTGATATTTCACTGAGACAGCATTCTAAATGAGCATTAAGCTCCTTTACCACACCCAGACACCATCGCAATATGACTGAAAGTGATGTAAAATCTAAACAAAACAAATATATGGTAAGCCAGAGCAAAACAGTGTAGACCCAGATAGGCAGAAAACCGTTTCTATTAGTTTGCTACTCTTTTAATTTTTAGCTCACCTGAACTCTGCTCAGGATGAGCTATTATGATCACTTTTCGTCCGTCTGTCCGTTAATATTTTCAAACAACTTCTCCTCTAAAGCCACAGAGCCAGTTTTGCTCAGATTTTATATGGAGCCTCCTTAGGGTGGGGGAACGAAAGATTGCTTAAATGGTCGCTGTCCATTGACCAAGATGGCCACCATGCCCATATATGGTAAAAACCTTTAAAAATCTTCTTCTCTAGAACATGCCTTGGAACTGAATCTTTGCAAGAATCATCAGCGACAAGAGGTCTACCAAAGTTGCTAAAAGAATTGTCATACGTTGATGTTTGACCTTTTTACGGCAAGGTCAAGTTTGCTTCCCTATGCATTTGTATGGGGAAAATCTTTAAAAATCTTCTTCTCCAAAACCGAGCATACCTTGTGGCTGGATCTTTGCATATATCATTGGGAACGGGAGGACTACCAAAATTGCTAAAGTAATGGTCGTACATTGACATTTGACCTATTTACGGTAAGGTCAAGTTTGCTTTCTAATGCATTTGTATGGGAAAAATGTTCAGAATTTCAAACTTCTCCTCTGGAGCCTCTGGGCCAGTTTTGCTCAAATTTCATATGCAGCCTCCTTAGGTTGGGGGAACGAAAGATTGCTAAAATGGTCACAGTTTGTTGACCAAGTTGGCTGCCATGCCTATATATGGTAAAAACCTTTAAAAATCTTCTTCTCCAGAACCGAGGATGCTTTGAGACTGAATCTTTGCATAAATCATCGGGGACAAGAGGTCTACCAAAGTTGCTAAAATAATGGTCGTACATTGACAATTGACCTTTTTATGGCCAGATCAAGTTTGCTTCCCTATGCATTTGTCTGGGAAAAAGTATTTAAAAATCTTATTCTCCAAAGCCAAGGATGGCTTGTGGCTGAATCTTTGCATATATCATTGGGAACGGGAGGTCTACCAAAGTTGCTAAAATAATTGTCATACATTGCGGCGAGGTCAAGTTTGCTTCTATATGCATTTGTATGGGCCCCATACATTTGTATGGAAAAAATGTTGATAATTTCAAATGACTTTTCCTCTGAAGCCTCCGGACCAGTGTTACTCAAATTTCATACGGAGCCTCCTTGGGCAGGAGAATGAAAGATTGCTAAAATGGACATGGTCCATTGATCAAAATGGCTGCCATGCCCATGTATGGTAAAAACCTTTAAAAATCTTCTCCATAACCAAATAAGCCCTGGGCCCTTATCTTTGTGCAAATTATGGGGGACAGGAGATCTACCAAAATTGCTAAAATGATGGTTCTATGTTGACATTTGACCTTTTTACCTCCAAGGTCAAATTTGCTTCCCCATGCATTTGTATGGGTCATATACATTTATATTGACAGTATCGAAGTGACTTGTAGATCAGCAGTAGTTAAAATTGTTCTGATTGGAAATCTAAGATGGCCATCATCTGTTTATATTTATTATATTTCCCTGCCACTGTGCTGTTTACATGTATAAAATCATGATTCTTCAGAAAAACCACTTAGCCAATTTCGACCAAATTTCACCTTGGCATAACATCTGCATGTCTGTAATGGCTATGTCACTCAGGTGAGTGAGCAGTTGCCCGTGGGCCTCTTGTTAGATGTATCAACAAGTAGTAAAATGGACTTGTTCAAATTATGAAACAAGTATAGTATGAACTTAATATATAAGAATATTTATTCAAGATTCCTTTATTGTATTGTGACTAGAAAAGGCTCTGGTCAGATACATACATGCCCTATCACACTGTGAGATAAAATCTCACAGAATTTGGCCCGTCTGGAGGGCAGTTCCCATAAAAATTCAAATCACAGAATTTTCAGACTATTTTGCAACAGATTTTTATGAAGGAATAAACATAAATCACACACTGTTGTGGTTTTCACAAGCTTCTTACATGAAAATAAAGACTTCAGACTATATTGGGGGAGCTCTAAAGTGATGTTTAAGTAAATCTCACAGAATTTTGTCAAATCTCACTTAAAACTTTGCCTTATCTCACAGATTTAAGTCCACGACTTATGGCATGTATGCAGATTGTCCAGTGTTGTTGGATTTTTTCATGTGATGGTTACAAATGGTTTGAGCTGTGTCATGAGAAAAGTGCCTTCATGGCCTGCCTTGGTGGCTCAGTTGGATGCGCCGTCGGACTGGAGACCAGGGGGTCGTGGGTTCAACCCCCGCTGAGGTCGGCAACATTCTTTCGTGGAGATTGATCATGAAATATTTTCTGCGGTGATTCTCTCCCTTCCGCTGATTCAAAAAGGGCAGTTGTCAGTTTCTGGCGAAAGAATGTGCAGAATACTGGTTAACCGCTTAGAGGACTAAGCCTGCTCAGTAAACGTGTGGTTAGGTAAGCTGACCGCGCTTGACATGACCCCATTGGGTTGACTGGGCCGTAAAACCTCAACACAAACGAATCGACATGACCCCATTGGGTTGACTGGGCCATAAAACCTCAACACAAACAAGTAAAGAGATCTAGATAGTCTAAGGAAGCTATATAAGCTGATCAAAGACAGATATACAGATATTTTACAGAACCTAATAATTATGTAAGCAGATATTAACCCATTGTAGTTGGGAGACCCATAAGAGGGTAATTGGCAAACAGTGCAGACCCAGATCAGATGCAGGGTCTCCACTGTTTTCAGATAGTTTAGCCATTTTTCTTTAGGATATGTAAATCTCATAGCCTGGTGTACCTAAAATTGAAATTGGACTTCTCCAATACATAGTGTAGGAGAGTCTATTCCGTATACAATAGGTTAATGCTGTCTGCATAGACCCAAAGGCATCTTCATCATTGTGTGACTCAGTTGTGTGCATGCTTATTTGTCAAACATGAGATCATGAAAAGAATATAAAAACCTACTTTGACCATGTCTAGTAACCGAGATAATGCATTGTAGGCAAGAGATTTTCTATTTGTATATCTAATTAAGCAAAATATTGCCTGTCATATGGCATGGGAGTTTTTAACTCTTGAAGTGCTAATTACAGCTGCAGTGGATGACATTTTGATTTTTTTTTTTTGTGTGTGTGTTTTACAGAGAAAATAAGACTTGATATTTAATGTGAATCATCGCTAGGCAGTGCATTGACATCAAATGACAAGTCTTATTTTCTTTGAAAAATGATAAAAAAGAATCAGAATACTGTCTGATACGATATATTTTGCTTAATGCTTTAAAGGGTTAAAATGTCCCTCTCTCACCATTAAGGCATTGTTGACATGAGGAAAGATTCCGCACAAATAGGCTTTGGCATTTCATGCAGATTGTCTTCAAAAGAGACAATTTGCATGAAATGTCAAAGAATATTTTCTGGGAAAAAACAAGAAAAATTTCTGAATATTGTTGCTGCTGAAAATTGGACCCAGCATGCTAAGTATTAAGGGAGATAAATCAGTAACATTTCAATACATGTAATTTTTAATAACATTTCAGTACATGTACTTAAATTTTTTTTAGTACAACATTCAGACAATCTTAATTACTTAGCATATTTATTGAAAAAAATGACAAGTCAATTTGACAGGATGGTAAACTGATTAAAAGATACTGGTTGAACAGTGCAGGCTGTGATAAGACTGCTCTTTTATAGGTCCACTCGTAGTGCAAACACTGTAGATTTTATTCAGACTGCTCCTTTAAAGGTCTACAAAGGTTGCTTAGGCATGTCTGTCCAATCTGTAGGGCAACTGATATTATGTCCCCCACCTATGTGGTGGGGGTGGGGTGGGGACATATTGTTTTTGGTGCGGATCCCATTGGCATCGGCGTGACACTTTGTCTGCACAATATTTTGTGACCCACTGGTTGGATTCTTACCACATTTTCATGAATAATATAATTAGGGCAACAAAGAACTGATTATATTTTGGTGACCTTGATCTAATTTTCAGTCAAAGCAGTAGAAAAACTGATATTTCTTGGTGGGAAGACCTCCATTTTCTCTGAAAACAGTTACTTGTTTTAACCTTTAGCACTCTCTGGGCAAAACACAGTAGTTGACAATATTGTTTTTTATTGTCCATGCAAATAGAGTTGGACATTTCACATAGCAACAGATAAGGCGTTTTTTTTTTTGTCTGAAAAATGCTGATATCTTTCTTGTTTCTCCACGAAAACATATGTTGTGGGTACTATGTTTTCATGGAGAAAAAAAGAAAAATATTATGTGGATACCCCCTCTTATCTGTAGCTATGCATTTCATGCAGATTGTCTCCTACTTGGCTGTAAAAATATTTCAGATTGTAAGTTTTACCTAGCATGCTAATGGCCTCGGTGGCTCAGTTGGATGCGCCGTCCGACTGGAGACCAGGAGGTCGCGGGTTCAACCCCCGCCGAGGTCGGCAACATTCTTCCGTGGAGATCGATCATGAAATATTTTCTACGGTCATTCTCTCCCTTCCGCTGATTCAAGAAGGGCAATTGTCAGTTTCTGGCGAAAGAATGTGCACAATACTGGTTAACCGCTTAGAGGACTAAGCCTGCCCAGTAAACGTGTGCTTAGGTAAACTGACCGCGCTCGACATGACCCTATTGGGTTGACTGGGCCGTAAAACCTCAACACAAACAAACCTAGCATGCTAATGTAATGTCCAAAATAAAAGTGTTCACCCTGATCAGTGTCCCATCCCTGGTGACTGATCAGTGTCTCTGCTTATAATTTAAAACAGTTTGTAATAATTGGCAGTATCAATTTTCTTAACATTACGAAAACACGCCTATTCAAATATATTTGAAAATTTCACCACCAAAAACTGAAAATTTTCAGATAAAAAACTGATATTTTTCATATTTCTGCTCAAAACATAGATTGTGGGTACTCGTTAGAACTGCCTTGATGAGACGGTTCTAACGAGTACCCACAATCTATGTTTTTGAGCAGAAATAAGAAAAATAATGTATACCCCTGTAAACCCCAGTTTTACTAAATAAAAGTGGGGTTTAAGGGGGTCAAAATTATATAGGTATGTTTTCGTGATGAGCAGCAACAACAACAACAAAACCATATCAGTTTATTGTCTGCTGGTTTTGCTGATTTTGTTTGATAGTGCTAAAGTTTAATTAGTGAATCATTTGCATATTGTTTTCTGTATGTTTTTTACTCTTTGTTCTTTTCTTGCAGTTTGTTAATATCTTGCAGTTTGTTAATATCAACATCTTAACTCTTGTCATAGTGAATAAATTAAGATGCCATGCCCCATTATGAAAACACGCCTATTCAAATATATTGAAAATTTTATAACCAAAAAAGAAAAATTTTCAGATAAAAAAATGATATTTTTCATATTTCTACTCAAAACATAGATTGTGGGTACTCGTTAGAACCGCCTCGGTGAGGCGGTTCTAATGAGTACCCACAATCCATGTATTTTTTTAGCAAAATAAAAAAATGTATACCCCCTGTAAACCCCAGTTTTACTATATAAAAGTGGGCTTTAAGGGGGTCAAAATTATATAGGCGTGTTTTCGTGATGACTTCTGTCAGCCAATCAAATTACTTGCTCCAGATCGTTTATATCAATTTACATTCTAACTTACATACTGTGACGACACAGAAGGGGAACACGTAGGGTACCTTTTCACCTACATAAGGCCATTTTCGCCTTAACCCTACGTAGCTAGTAAAATATCATACGATGTTACCATAAATAACTTAAGTACACAGGTTGCCCGTGTAACACGCGTATAATCCATGTGGTGGCGTAATACCAGCCCTATATAAACTCCACCGTAAATGATTCCCATAAGGGGAAAATTGTACACAGGAGTGTCATAGGACACCAATTCTCGGCTATATGGGATTCATTTCGGTGAGTGAATATTTATTACTTATGATAATTTTAGTGTTAGTCATCGGTTTGTAGGTTTTATTTGCAAGGTCTGAACGGCCAGAAATGAATTACTGTCTGATTTAAAACCTGCAAATTGTTGATCACACGGTCTATATAACAGACGCAGGGTAATATGGTTCTGCATTTCATTGTTTAGATTTGTTCACGTATACTTGACCAGTTGCGCAAAAAATGTTACAGGCTGGTGCGGTTTTTCCCAGCGCAGGAGGTGTATGGGAAAGGCGCTGAGCAGTATAATCAATCTTATCGGGGTTTTTCCTGTCAAGTGCGAATTCGGTCTAGTCCGTGTCTTCATTTTGCAGGAATGATGTGGCTATAAAGGACGCTGATCGGACTGTGCAGTATGTTCAGTCTGATCGGTTCTTTATAGCAGATGCAAAATATAAGGGACTTGTGAACAGAGCAGAGCCGGACTTACCTATGAGCAAATAGGAGCATCGCGATTATCATCAAATTCGCGACATGAAGGCATACACGCATGACAGACACGCATATATGTAATTTATGCCCTCTTCGCGAAAGACGGCACGGAATATGGGCAAATAGACGCTTAGAGGACCAAGCCTGCCCAGTGTACTTGCAGTCTAAAAAAACTTTTCTTGTTAAATTTTGAAACACATAAATTGCAAGCATTCGCGGTTACATAGGACCGGGCAACATAATTTAGTAAAGTTAAAATCATTAATTTGTAAATATTTTTTCGTCTGCTCAATTTTTTTGCCCTGATGCGGCAGACAAAAAATATACTGTAAGCTGTTTGTATTATATGATATGTTAGGGGTTGACATTTATTAGTGAATGACATTTAGGTCGACAATACAAATGTCGGGTCCCAAATACTAGAAGGTTGAAATGTCATAATGATGGGTTGACAATCGAAATGTCAGTTAAGCCATGGGCATTTGATGTGTCATGACCCTGATGTGAAATGTCCTGATCGCAGGTAGAGCGGATGAAATGTCTTTGCTCTGGTTGCTATCTGATTGCATTTCAAATGTCATGACCCTAATTTTATTTATTACTGTTATGTCAATTATTGTAATAATATGGAGTTTTGCATATGACGTCGAGGAGCGACGCTGCCAGGAGCTGGTAATAACTAGCTGTCGACTGCGCCGACATCGACAATTGGATTGAAGCCGCGGATGAATCACGGCAACGTCAGTAATAGACGTCGAGGATTCAGCTGCGACGCCAATGACGTCACACCATCCGGCGTCGTATAGCGTCATTGTTGATTGAATATATATGTAGTCATACGGCAAGCTTCATCATATGGTGGTGTAATTCTATCTAGTGATTGTTAATTCTGTCTAGTAATTGTTATGTTCTTTTTTTTTTTATTGTAGCCCTTCATTCACCTTACTTCATACAGGCCCTTAGAGCCTGTACAACAAAGATGTGTTATTAGCCGACGCCCATAGAGGCGAGGTTCGCCTATGGTGAAGTTTACGGTCGCAAAGGCGCCAGTTCACCTAGAAATTAATGGTTAAATGGTTATTCAACCATCAACAAGAATATGAAATATAATTAATATAAACAGGATCCTTAAAGGAAATAACTAGTATGTTATAAAGTGTATAAGTAAAGGGCCCGTATTAACATATAAAGAATTCGGAAGATAACCCAGCATATTCTCTTTGAATCGGCCCAGGGTTCAGCACACTTGGGTGGAGTCGTATTGATATTGTTAAACAATTTGGCTAACCTACCAGGCTAGTCAAATTGTAAAACGTATCAGTCACCACCCGTGTTGGGCTACCGTAGCCGACGCGAAGAGTATAGCTGGGGTATGTCAAGACTGTTATTTTGTGTGTGTGTGTGTGTGTGTGTGTAATAGTTAATTAGTGTCATTTCATGTTATTATATGTTGTATATATATATATATGTAAGAAAAAAGTTATAAAATCTAACGTTGTTAGAGTTTCTGTGTAGTGGTATGTATAGGCAAAGCCCAAACCAGAGTCTCATTAAATAGGAAATCACCATCGGTACCGTCCTGACCGCCCTAGGGCGTAACACATACTAAACGATGAACAGTGCAAATCCAGATCAGCTGGCTTCTTCAGAAGCCCTGAACAGGATCTACACTCTTTGCATAGGCTGGGCATATCTTTGTTCAGCAGGGTCATAACCTTGGTCCTGCTGAACCCGGATACCCTGACTTTGCAAACAGTGTAGATCCAGATCAATTGGCTTCTAAAGAAGCAAGCTGATCTGGATCTGTGTTTGCCATTAAGTATGTGAATTAATAGCAACAATCTGTATAAAATAGTCTGATTGGCTGACAATTAGAAGTGGGCATGGCATCATAATTTATTCAGCAGGACAAGGGGAGAAAATAGCTATGAGAAATTGCATTAATTTTTTAAACTTAATGTCACATTAAAAATAGTTGATATATCCATTTGTTTGTTTTTATTATCAGTAAGCAGGAAAAATGGTACTCATATCTTCAGCTGCTTTTTTTCTGTTTTGTCTATTTCTGCATGAACACATATATTGTAGAGAAAAAGAGAAAAACAAGCACTGTTATCTGGAGCTATGTGAACCTGATGCAACATGGACAACTAGATGAAGACAGAGTACTGTAGGTCAGCATGGCTAGAGATAAGGCACTTTTTCAGTCAAAGTATTGATACTTTTTCTCATTTCTCCACAAAAATACGTATTGTGGTACTTATTAGTAGCATCTTGCCAAGGCGCTTCTAATGAGTACCCACACCATATAGTTTCATGGAGAAGTAAGAAAAATATTGCTGAGGTGCTTCTAATGAGTACCCACAACATGTTTTTGTGGAGAAATAAGAAAAAAACCCTCTTATCTAAAGCTATGGATCAGTTTTTAGTGGTTACCATATTTTTAACCCTAAATACAATCGAACCTCAATAGCTCGAACACCGATGGCTCGTTTACCGTGGCGAATTCGAACTCGTTTTTGAGTCCCTGTGAAGTTCTTCAGATAGCAACAAAATAAAAAATAGTAGGATTTTTTTTTATTTCATGAAATTGTATGTTGTGTGTACTCATTAGAATTGCCTTGATGAGGCAATTCTAATGAGTACACACAACATACCATTATTGTATAGAAGATCAAAAAGACGTCCCTAAATTATCACCATTTGCTTCCTGACATGGCGCCATGATTAACCCTCGGTGGTTCGAACTACCCATTTCTCGAATAAATTTCCATAGTCCAAAAGATGTTCGAACAACTGAGGTTTTACTGTATAGACAACACCTTATACTTGTCCTAAGTTTGAACAAGTCCTTTTGATTGCCTTTTAATAGGGGGTGGTGCGAAGGTGCTGTGTATCTTACATCACTGGGGCGTCCAACTGATATTGGCTTACAATTGGGCAAGGCCTGCTATCCTTGTAGTGGGTAATGGTAGAGGGGGAATGTTTTTATTGTCCCCCGCCTTTTCGAAGAAAAGTGGAGGGACACTGTTTTTGGTTTTCCGTGGGGTGTGGTGCGTGGCGCGTGGTGCGTGGTTCCGAGTTTTTAGTGGGTACTTTGTCCCCTTAACTCCTCCCACAGTTTCTGTCCGATCCTTTTGAAACTTTACAGGTGTTTTAAGGATGGTCTGAAGATATGCATGTGGTTTTTTCAGAATCCTGAAATAATTTTTTATCACTTTTTCTGCATTTTTAACTTAGACATTTTTTGAGTTCTAATATTACAGAAGTCTATAGGGAGTAGGTACCTTGTCCCCTTAACTCCTCCCACAGTTTTTGGCCGATCATTTTGAAACTTTACATGGGCTTTTAGGATGGCCTGAAGATATGCATGTGGTTTTTTCAGAATCCTGAAATAATTTTTTATCACTTTTTCCGCATTTTTAACTTAGACATTTTTTGAGTTCTAATACTACAGAAGTGTATAGGGAGTAGGTACCTTGTCCCCTTAACTCCTCCCACAGTTTTTGGCCGATCCTTTTGAAACTTTACATAGGCTTTAAGGATGGCCTGAAGATATGCATGTGGTTTTTTCAGAATCCTGAAATAATTTTTTATTACTTTTTCCGCATTTTTAACTTAGACTTTTTTTGAGTTCTAATACTACAGAAATGTATAGGAAGTGGGTACCTTGTCCCCTTAACTCCTCCCACAGTTTTTGGCCGATTCTTTTGAAACTTTACAGGTGTTTTAAGGATGGCCTGAAGATATGCATGTGGTTTTTTCAGAATCCTGAAATAATCTTTTATCACTTTTTCCGCATTTTTAACTTAGTCATTTTTCGATTTTTAGTACTACAGAAGTGTATAGGGAGTAGGTACCTTGTCCCCTTAACTCCTCCCACAGTTTTTGGCCGATCCTTTTGAAACTTTACATGGGCTTTTAGGATGGCCTGAAGATATGCATGTGGTTTTTTCAGAATCCTGAAATAATTTTTTATTACTTTTTCCACATTTTTAACTTAGACATTTTTTGAGTTCTAATACTACAGGAGTATATAGGGAGCAGGTACCTTGTCCCCTTAACTCCTCCCACAGTTTTTGGCCGATCCTTTTGAAACTGTACGTGGGCTTTTAGGATGGCCTGAAAATATGCAGGTGGATTTTTCAGAATCCTGAAATATTTTTTTATTACTTTTTCTGCATTTTTAACTTAGACATTTTTTGAGTTCTAATATTGCAGAAGTATATAGGGTGCAGGCACCTTGTCCCCTTAAGGATGGTCTGAAGATATGCATGTGGTTTATTCAGAATCCTGAAATTATTTTTTATCACTTTTTACACGTTTTGAACTTAGACATTTTTTGAGTTCTAATTTTACAGAAGTCTATAGGGAGTAGGTACCTTGTCCCCTTAACTCCTCCCACAGTTTTTGGCCGATCCTTTTGAAACTTTACGTGGGCTTTTAGGATGGCCTGAAAATATGCAGGTGGATTTTTCAGAATCCTGAAATATTTTTTTATTACTTTTTCTGCATTTTTAACTTAGACATTTTTTGAGTTCTAATATTGCAGAAGTATATAGGGTGCAGGCACCTTGTCCCCTTAACTCCTCCCACAGTTTTTGTCCGATCCTTTTGAAACTTTACAAGGGCTTTTAGGATGGCCTGAAGATATGCATGTGGTTTTTTCAGAATCCTGAAATAATTTTTTACCACTTTTTCTGCATTTTTAACTTAGACATTTTTTGAGTTCTAATACTACAGGAGTATATAGGGAGCAGGTACCTTGTCCCCTTAACTCCTCCCACAGTTTTTGGCCGATCCTTTTGAAACTGTACAGGTGCTTTAAGGATGGTCTGAAGATATGCATGTGGTTTTTTTCAGAATCTTGAAATTATTTTTTATCACTGGTTTCCTGCTTCAATACTTAGGTATTTGATACAGGACCAGTGGTCCTCTGGTTAACTTTACCATTTTTAACACCTCAAATAAAAATTAGGCAGGGGACATAAATTCCCCATGGAATTTGCTTGTTTCTTCTGTTTCTTTCATTTTCATTCCTGTTCCTCTTTCTTCCCTGTCCCTCTCTTTCATCTCCTCTACTCTCTCTTCTATCTCTTTTCTCCCTTTCTCTGGGAGACGACACAAAATGACTCTCAAGGGTTGACGTGTCGTTAAACCCCAACACAATCAATCATTGCCTTTTAATATGTCTAGAAACTGCTGGATATGTAGCAAAATATGTCAAGACTGCTGAATAAGTAGCAAATAGATCTGGCTAACATGTTTTTGGGTCACCTGAGCTATGCTAAGGATGAGCTATAGTGATCACTTGCCATCCTTCCTCCATCCACACCTATGAACAACCTCCTCTAAAACCCCTGGGCCAATTTTTGTCGCACCTGCTTTAGCATGGGCTACTTAGGCATGCAAGTTTCTGTCCATCCGTCTGTCTTTCCGTCAACATTTACCCTGGGTGTCTTGTGAGCGCAACTCCTCCTACAGTTTTGTACCGATAATTTTGAAACTTTGCATAGGTTTTCTACATGGTATGAAGATGTGCATGCGATTTGGATATAATTGTTAGATTATTTTTTGTTACTTTTTCCACATTGTGAACTTAAGTCATTTTTTCACCTCAATATATAGACACTGGGTACCTCTTGTGAGCGCAACTCCTCTTACAGTTTTATACTGATTGTTTTGAAACTTTGCATGTGTTTTCTTCTTGGTATGAAGATGTGCATGTGATTTGGATATAATTGTTAGAACATTTTTTTGTCACTTTTTCCACATTTCATTTTTCACCCTCAGTATATAGACGGGGTACCTCTTGTGAGCGCAACTCCTCTTACAGTTTTGTACTGATCATTTTGAAACTTTGCATATGTATTCTTCATGGTATGAGGATGTGCATGTGGTTTGGGTATAATTGTTAGAACAGTTTTTGTCACATTTTTCTACATTGTGAACTTAGTCATTTATCACCGTCAGTTTATAGACAGTGGGTACCTCTTGTGAGCGCAACTCCTCTTACAGTTTTGTACCAATGGTTTTGAAATTTTGCACATATTTTCTTCATGGTATGAGGATGTGCATGTGGTTTGTATATAATTGTTAGAACATTTTTTGTCACGTTTTTCATATTGTGAACTTTGTCATTTTTCACCCTTTATATATAAACAGTTGGTACCTCTTGTGAGTGCAACTCCTCTTACAGTTTGTACCGATTATTATGAAACTTTGCATGCGTTTTCTTCATGGTATGAGGATGTGCATGTGGTTTGGATGTAATTATTAAATTATTTTTTTTTTTTTTACTTTTTTCCACATTGTGAACTTAGTCATTTTTCACCCTCAATATATAGACAGGGGCTACCTTGTGAGCACAACTCCTCATACAATTTTATACTAAACTTTTTGCAACTTTGCACATGTTTTCTCCATAGTCTGAAGATGTGCATGTGCTTTTCATATAATCCTTGCCATATTTTTGTCACTTTTTTGTACTTTTTGAACTTTGTCATTTTCTGACCTCAGATGTGTAGACAGTGGGTACCTTGTGATTGCAACTTTTCATACAATTTTAAACCGGTCTTTTTGAAACTTTGCACATGTTTTCTCCCATGTCTGCAGAAGTGCACGTGATTTGGATATGATTTTTTAATTTATTTTTGTCACTTTTTCCACTTTAAATTTGTCATTTTTTGACCTCAGATTGTATGAAAGTGTACAGACTTTGGGTACTTTTTGAGCCCAATTACTCATGCATCATATGAGAAAATTCATATGCTTTCAGTGAAATTCCTATATTCATATAATCCTTGTCTTTAATTTTTGTCACTTTTCTAACTAAGCACTGCTAAGAATGAAATAAATTTATTTAATAACCACGTCCTGTGACTTTTGCCCCAGCGACGCCGCCTTCAGCAGAATTCTGATTTTCAAACTTCATGTGGAGCCTTCTGTTAAAAGGGGATTGAAAATTTGTTTAAATGGTCATGGTTCATTAAGTCAAGTTGGCTGCCGTGCCCTTATATGGTAAGAATACTTTAAAATCTTCTTCACCAGAACCGAGAAAGCTTTGAGCCTGAATCTTGGTATATAGCATCAGGGAATCGTGGTCTACCAAGTATGTTCAATTGATGGTCGTAGGTTGACCAAATTTGTGAACCCATGCATTTGTATGATGAAAATGTTGAAAAGTCATTTTCTCAAAATGTAAGAAAGTTGTTGCTGAAACTTAAAATGTATGATTAAAGTAGTAAAACTTTGTAGGTACAACCTACAATCAAACTTTTGTCCCGTGGGGGTTATCTGCTCTGTCCTTTTGCTATATGCATGTATGAAATTGTGAATTTTTAGATGTCGTCTTCTCTGAAACTGCTTGAGCAAGTTTCACCAGATTTCACATTGGGCCTTCTGTCAAAAGGGTATCAGCACTGTTCATATGGTTCCACACCATTGAACAAGATGGTTGCCATGCCCATATAGTAAAAATATTTTCTTCTCCAGAACCAAGCTGACTCTTGGTATATAGCATTGAGGACAGAAGATCTACCAAGTTTGTCCACAAAATAGGAATCGGGACAAAGTGAGAATATCTGTCATTGTACATGTATTTGTAATTAGTTTTTATACGCCCATTTGAAAAACGGGACGTATTATGTTACGGGGTATGGCGTCCGTCCGTCCATCAAATTTTTCGTTTCCGGCTAACTCCTCCTACAGTTTACATCCGATCAAGCTGAAACTTGGTATATAGTTAGACCATGATGTGGCGCAGCGCATATTGTTTCGAGGTTACAGTTCACCAAATGTTTGCAGAGTTATACCCCTTAGAAAATTTCTGTAAACTTTTCATTTCCGGTTAACTCCTCCTACATTTTACATCTGATCAAGCTGAAACTTCATATATAGTTAGACCATGATGTGGAGCAGCGCATATTGTTTTGAGGTTACAGTCCACCAAATATTAGCAGAGTTACGCCCCTTTGAAAATTTCAGTTTACTTTTCGTTTCCGGCTAACTCCTTCTACAATTTTTATCCGATCAAGCTGAAACTTGGTATATAGTTAGACCATGATGTGGCACAGGGCATATTATTTCGAGATTACAGTCTACCAAATGTTTGCAGAGTTATGCCCCTTAGAAAATTTCTGGCTCAGTTGGATGCGCCGTCCGACTGGAGACCAGGAGGTCGCGGGTTCAACCCCCGCCAAGGTCGGCAACATTCTTCCGTGGAGATTGATCATGAAATATTTTCTACGGTCATTCTCTCCCTTCCGCTGATTCAAGAAGGGCAGTTGTCAGTTTCTGGCGAAAGAATGTGCACATTACTGGTTAACCGCTTAGAGGACTTAGCCTGCCAAATAAATGTGTGGCTAGGTAAACTGACCACACTCGACATGACCCCCATTGGGTTGACTGGGCCATAAAACCTCAAAACAAACACAAACAAAATCGTCATCTATTCAAGCAGATAAGGTTTATATGAGGGTACTGCAAAAAGTTTTGTCACTGGGTTCGGATTACTTCAGTGCTACGTTTTATCAAACATGTTTTTATTACAAACCTTCAAGTATTTCCCCTTTACTGAAACACATTTTTGTAACCTTTTTACCCAGTCGCGAAAAGGATACAGTGAAGCATTTTAAAATATATCTGGGATAAAACTAAGGAAGCCTATTAGTGACAGAACTTTTTGCACAACCCTCCTATTATCCAACTTAAGATGCTTATTCATATTATCAAATGCACGATGCATAACTTTAAACATTAAACTGCAGTAGACATTTTTTTTTGTAATTTTCAAAGAAAATAAGACCAAGTATTTTTCACAGAAAGAACATGACATTTTATGTGAATTGCCTGCCAAGCAGTTGAATCACATGAAATGTCGTCTTTTTTCACTGAAAAATAAATATTTCAAATTTAGAATGCTTAGGGCTTTAATAGTGAACGTTATTCTTAAGTGCTGAGTATGCTGAGTAAAATTGCAGAAACATTTTAAAATTGCAGTAGATGTATGGCAAGCCGTTTTACTATTTATTAAGCAAAATAGATATCTTATATACTATATCAGATATCTTATATAGGATATAAGATATCTAATATAGGATATAAGATATCTGATATACTAATTCATATATCCTATATTAGATATCTTATATCCTATATAAGATATCTGATATAATATATGAGATATCTTATTTAATTCCGCATATAAGATATCTAATTTACCATATAAGATATCTTATTTGTTAAATAAGATATCTTATTTATTAATATAGATATCTAATATACTAAATATCTGATATACTAAATGAGATATCTTATTTGATTTTATAAATGAGATATCTTCTTTAGTAAATAAGATATATCCTAAATGAGATATCTTATATAGCATATCAGATATCTTATATAGCATATTAGATATGTGTCAATTCAGATATCTTATATAGCATATTAGATATCTTAATTGACATATAAGATATCTATTTTATATAAGATATCTGATATAAATATCAGATATCTTAGATATTATACAAGATATCTGATATATTAAATTAGATATCTGATTTATAGAATAAATAGTAAAACGGCTTTCTGGCAAGCCGTTTTACTATTATACATTATATCAGATATCTTAAATAGGATATAAGATATCTAATATAGGATATAAGATATCTGAATTAGTATATCAGATATCTTATATCTTATATAAGATCTTATATCTGATATGAGATATCTGATATCATATTAGATATCTTATTTAATTCTACATAGAAGATATCTTATTTACTATATAAGATATCTTATTTGTTAAATAAGATATCTAATATATTAATATAGATATCTGATATACTAAATGAGATATCTTATTTAATTTAACAAATCAGATATCTTCTTTAGTAAATAAGATATCTTATATCCTATATAAGATATCTTATATAGCATATCAGATATCTTATATAGCATATAAGATATCTTATATGCCAATTAAGATATCTCATATAGCATATCAGATATCTTATATAGGATATAAGATATCTAAATTGACATATAAGATATCTTATTTATATAAGATATCTAATATAATATATCAGATATCTTATATATTATATAAGATACCTGATATATTAAATCAGATATCTGATTTATAGAATAAATAGTAAAACGGCTTGCCATATAGATGACATTTTGAAATTAACTTTTTTATCTTGACAGAAAATAGGGTTTGACATGCAAATTGTCAGCTAGCGAGAAATGTCAAAATCTATTTTTTTTTTTTTTTGAAAAAAAAAAGACAATTTGAATAAATTGTCATTTTCTGAAAAAAATTAGAATGTTTTAAAATGTTGCCTACTGATTTGTTTTAGCTCACCTGAGCCAAAGGCTCTAGGTGAGCTTTTGTGACCGCTCAATGTCTGTCGTCCGTCTGTCAACAATTCACTTAAAAGACATCTCCTAAACCGGTGAATGGATTTTGAAATAATTTTACAGGAATGTTCCCTGGGTGACCTTCCACCAAAATTGCCTATATGGTTCTGCTCGCTAAACAAAATAGCCACCAGAGCTAAAAATAGAAAAACCTTAAAACAACATCTCCTAGGCCACTTGCCGAATTTCAAAATAATTTCACAGGAAATATTTCTTCTACAAAAATCGCTCAACCGGTTACGCTGGGATGAACAAGATGGCTGCCAGAGCTTAAAGTAGAAAAACCTTTAAACGACTTCTCCTCCTTAACCAGTGGTCAGATTTTGAAATAATTTCACATGAATGTTCCTTGGGTGACCCTCTACCAAATTGCTGAAACTATTCAGCTGCGATGAACAAGATGGCCACCAGAGTTAAAAATAGAAAAACTTTAAACGACCTCCTCTTTAACCAGCTGATGGATTTTGAAATAATTTCACAGGAATGTTTCTTGGGTGACCCTCTACCAAAATCACTCAAACCGTTTAGCTTGGATGAACGAGATGGCTGCCAGAGCTAAAAATAGAAATAACTTCAAATGACTTCTCCTCCTTAACCATTGGATGGATTTTGAAATTATTTCACAAGAATGTTCCTTGGATAACCCTCTACCAAAATTGCTCAAACGGTTTTGCTCGATTGAACAAGATGGCTGCCAGAGTTATAGAAAAACCTTAAACTGACTTCTCCACCTTAACCAATGGATGGATTTTGAAATAAGTCCACAGGAATGTTTGGTTGGCAACATTCTTTCGTAGAGATTGATCATGAAATATTTTCTACGGTCATTCTCTCCCTTCCACTGATTCAAGAAGGGCAGTTGTCAGTTCCTGGCGAAAGAATGTGCACAATACTGGTTAACCGCTTAGAGGACCAAGCCTGCCCAGTAAACATGTGGTTAGGTAAACTGACCGCGCTCGACATGACCCCATTGGGTTGACTGGGCCGTAAAACCTCAACACAAAACAAACACAGGAATGTTTCTTGAGTGACCCTCTATCAAAGTTGCTCAAACCCTTCTGCTTGCATGAACAAGATGGCGCAAAAAAAAAAAAAAAAAAAAAAAAAAAAACCTTTAAAGACTTCTACTCCTTAACCATTTGATGGATTTTGAAATGATTTCACAGGAATGATCTTTGGGTGACCACCAACATCATGTTGTCATAGTGATGGCATTATGTGCTGAATTCATGTTTGTCTGTTTAAGTACTGTCATTAAATAATGTAGAAGAAATAGTTTTCTGTGTTTTACTGCCTTTATCACATGCTTAGCATGGCCTCTACCTATATTTAGGAATGCTACATTGTCTTACTTGTTAATATAATCATCATGAATCTCAGTCAGAATGTTGCCCTTGATCATTTCTATAGTATACTGTAGTTAACCCTTTACAGAGCCTCTAGCATAAAATACATACCTGGCTATTTATAATTATATTTGCCTCTTTGATAGCATCAGTATTAAAGTAGCAGTAAAGCTGGTCACTGACCAAATGCATTGTTCTTGTACTAGTTCCATATACAGTATATTAACCCTTGTCCTGCTGAATAAATTAAGATGCCACGCCCACTTCTAATTTTCAGCCAATCATGTTACTTGATCCAGATTGTTGCTATAAATTTGCATACTTGATGGCAAGCAGTGCAGATCCAGATCAGAAGCCAACTGATCTGGATCTACACTGTTTGCAAAACAGGGTATATCCAGGTTCAGCAGGACAAGGGTTAAAAGTATATAATCTTAAATGAGTTATTTATAATTTTTATTATGGTTAAATCCAGGGACTTTAGTGTTGGCCTAACACTTGGACACTACAATTTCTAGGTCAGCTACTGTAAGTGCTATGATATTCAGGTGAGCGATACAAGGCCAAGTAGATCCTGATCAGATTACATGAATGCACAGCCTGTTCTTGGCCTTTGTTATTGGAATAGGAATTTTAATGAGTATCAACAACTTATGCTTTTTTGTGCAGAAATGAGAAAAAAAAAAAACACATTTATTTTGACTATCTTTCAGGCATATTCATTTAGTGCCAACAAAACGCTGAAATAGAGCTATTGTGAAATATAATCTTGATTGTGTACCATCCCAAAAAAATGCTGGTATTTTTCTGATTTTTCTGGGAAAACCTCTTATGGTCGTCATTAGAAGTGCCTCCGCGAGGTGCTTCTAATGAGTACCCGTAACATGATTTCCTGCAGAAATAAGAAAAATATATGGATACCTTCTGCAATCTGGAACTATGGTATGTACACATATGTCAGATAGGTTGATTATTGCTCTACCACAATGTATCATGATATACACATGTTTGCTCTCTTTGTAATTTTTTTTACCCTTGCCCTGCTGGTCTCAGATATGCCCTGCCTTTGCAAATAGTCTAGATCCAGATCAGTTGGCTTCAGATGTCAACTGACCTGAATCTGCACTATTTGTCATTCAGTTTGGGAATTTGTATTGACAAAAAAAAAAAAAAAAAAAAAATCAATTGATAGTTTCATATTCATGCGTACGGAAAGTCTGAAATTGAAAGCAAATAATTCAAAAAAAGGCTTATCATATATATCCTAAGTACAGTCTAACCTGTCTTAAAGGATGCCTGTATTAAGCAGACACCTGTAAGGCCAGTTTATTCAGGTCCCATCAAAGAAAAGTAAGTGAGAATTTAGCTGTATGAAGCAAGCTTTAGCAAACATTTTTTTATTTACCCATATGTGCTTGCATAACACAGATTTGACTGTACTGGACTAGAGCAAACAGTGAGAACTCAAATCAGACACTGTAAAATGTGAGTCTAGGGTCCAACGGTTTGGTAACAGATAGTACAGGCCCTGATCAGGCTAAGCATGTATCTATATGTGCCTCACGGGCAGTTTCTGCTTTTAATAATGCAGCATCTATAATAATGGAATAGTTTTATTTCTTTTAAGCAAGAAAAATAACAAGCATATACTTCAAACTTGCTGTTTTCCATTTTTGTACAAGTCCTGTTCACTAAATTTTAAAATTGTATTGCATATATTATGGTTTAACCTTTATCTCTCTCTGGGCAAATTTCTGATCGATTGCATTGAATTCTCTCATGTACGGCGTCAATTCTTCCAAACAAATGACCTGAGATACTTATTTGAAAATGTACCAAATGATAGCATACTTATGTTTTTAAAACACATCAATCTTTTTAACAAAGTATAACTGCTTTAATTTTTAAATTCGTTCTAGTTTTACATTTTATGCATTTATGACTTACCATTATAATCGTTTCACTACAGAACCATGTTAGTTCACCATTTTGACGCAAATGACCCTCATGGGTTGATGCGTCGTTAAACCTGAACTCATCATCAACTCTCTGGGCAAATTCAGCAGATAACAAATTGATATTTTCCTTATTTTTCCCAGAAAACTGGATTTGACATTTCATACAAATTGTCTCCATTGGAGATAATTTGCATAAAATGTCAGTTCCTGTTTCCTGGGAAAAAATGGAGACAATATGAAATTTCGAATCCTGTTTTCTGGGATAACTATGAATAATATTTCAAAATGTCATCAGCTGAAAATTTTACTCAGAGTGCGAAGCATTAAAGAGCACTTTTAACAGGAGATAACCAAGTCATCATGATCGGAATAAAATTAATAAATAAACGTTTCCATTACATATCGTATCGTTTCTATTTATTACAGGATTTTGGTAATGAGTTTACTAATTAGCTAAATTTCCGGAAATAAAATTTTACTGAATGCATGGTGATTTTGTTCCTACTGATTAGCGAGTATTTGAGTAAAAAATGTACAGATTAGCGAATTTTAACAGAAAAATTTACTGATTTATTTACCGATTTAGCAAAATAAAATTTGTCTGGTTACTCACTTTGAGGGAACCCCACTGGCACCCTCAGCCATGTATCATTAAACTCCATTTGAAATAATGGGATGCTGAGCAGTGACAACTTTAAGAAAAGTTATGATTCGGGATGCAACTGGTCACCTCAAGTGGTCAGGCTGTGGCTACCGCATGTAGCACAGAACAAACTGACACTGAATAACTGCTGCACATATGACATTTCCATTTACATTGCTGCAGTAAGATCACTTGAAATTGTAATGTACATGTATATGTCATAATTTAAGGCACACCAAGCAAAAAGTGGTCTTCGAGTATATGCGAACCGTGAGGTCTGGATTGGCTCTACACCGTTCGTTATATAGAATTTACAATCTCCAGATCTTATGTCTGAGAAATGCACAAACCATGGTCAGACTATGCACATGCGCTTTTTGCATATGCTGTAAGGCCAGTTTTCCCTTAGTGCGGCCATTTATATATCTCTATCAGTGTAGATTTGTATTAAATTAATAATAATTGTAATGCTATGCATTGGAAACAGATAGGGATAGTTCTGTATGTGATGTAATTAAAGGAAACATTTCATTGTGAAGAATTATCCTTAATCTTAAAAAAAAAAAAAAAAAAGGCTGGTAAATGGTTGCCATAAAATTATGAGGAAAAAAACAACATAATTTTTATGATTTGATAGCAACAAGTATTAGTCACACCTCCACGAGTCGCGATAGCAGCGGTCAAATCCTAAATAGATGTGAAACTTACAGCAAAATTATTCTTGCGCGGTACCAGCTGGAAACTAAGCCTTAGGATAAATTTTTATCCTTCGGCTAACTTGACAGGTAGGAACATACTTTTCAAGCTGATGATTAGCGTAGATCCTGATTATAATGCGTGGATGCGTATGCTTATGCTTATCTGGGTCAACGCCACTCGCCTAGAAACAGAATCTCTTTTCTTAATAAATCGCTAAAACGTATTGAGCTTTTCTTGTATATATACTATAGCTCTTTGTACAAAAATTACTTTTAATATAAAACATTTGGGCGTGGTTAGCATCAGCAGCAACCACATATTCTGGTACAGGATCCTAAGACTGTCTAACGACATTCATTCCTGGTTAATGAATTAGACGTATCACTAGTAAAAAATTATGAAGGAATGCACAGCGAACAGCAAAGACAACGAGCAGACAGCGCAAATACGCAGGCTGGTCCATTTCTTGGGGGTCGCATTAGATCCAATTTGTAGTTGGAAATGTGACATTTCATGGCTCCATTTCGTAACAATAAGCTCAAACAGAAAAGAAAGACGTCTGCCTCCATTTCGTAACGTAAAAAAATGTAAGTGTAAAATTCTTTCCCCTTTCAATTATGATTCAGAAAATCACATGCAAACAAGATAGAAATGCTATTTTCCTTGACTGTCTCTAATGATCAATGAAAAAAGAACTAGCAAAAACACACTTTTGATGTATATAAAAGTTTTGAGGCTCCATTTCGTAAATAACTATAATTAAATGCCTAGGAGGAACAATCACACATGACTTGAAATGGAATACGTATCACAACATGTGTACTAAAGCAAATAGAACTCTTGGTTTTCTGAGACGAAATCTTTATCAATGTCCTCGGGATGTTAAAGAGGCAGTATATAGGGGACTTGGTCCCCCCATTTTGGAATATGACAGCTGTGTTTGGGATCCCAAAGGCGTGGTTCTTCAACAAGAAATCGAAAAAGTTCAGAATATGGCTGCTAGGTTTGTTACTAACAATTACTCTTTTGAAACTGGGAGCATGACTGGAATACTGGAAAATCTAAAATGGGAGTCTGTCAAGAGAAGGAGGAGAGACAGTAGACTGATTCTTTTGTACAAAGGTCTAAAGGGTGCTGCCTGCATTCCAACAGATGATCTTATCCCCGCAATTAGGCGCAGTAGAAATCATCACTCATTGACTTTCAGACCCCCGCTACAAGAACTAACATTTACAAGGGCTCATTCTTCCCTCAAACAATCAGAGATTGGAATGTCCTTCCAGATTCGATCATTACCTCTGCTGAAGAAGCAGAGGATGGTGTGGCTAGATTTACCTCTGGTGAGAGCTAGGGACTAACTTCCCATATCACAGGTCCTGGTGAATGAATGTCATTAGAGTATCACCATTAAACATACTGATTCTGATTCGGAAGACCCAACTCCAGCTGTGTACATAGTAAGCTGTTTCATGGTTTCTACTAAACTTTTACGTCCCGACGGGCGGTGCTCCTGAAAGAATAGGAGGATAATACAGAAGAAAAGAAAAAAAGAAAATGTAAATTATGTAACAGTTTCACCAGGCATTGCTGACCATAACGTAGTAATTGCAGATGTACTTGTTAAACCAAAACTAAGCAAGCAATTACCCGGAAAGTACCCTGTTCAAAAAAGCAAACTGACCTTTATGAATGAAAAGAAAAATGATATTTTGAAAAGCTCTACTCACAAAAGCATCGAAGAAACTTGGATGGCCCTCAAAGCTGCCATTCAGAAAGGTATCTCACAGTTTATTCCAGTCAAAACAACTGGTTCAAAGAAAAGTTTACCCTGGCTTACACAGGAAATCAAAAGATTGATTAGGAAAAGAGATAGCCTCTATCAGAAGCAGAAGAAAGTTTAAGTCAAGAGACAGACACCACTTTAAGCAGCTGCACACGAAACATCTGTACAGAATAAATCAAGGCAGGCTTATAATAACTACCTCCAGTTTATACTCGGGCTGAGTGAGGAAGGGACTGAAACTGCATCAGAAAATATAGGGCTTGTAAAAAAAAAACAACAAAAAAAAAATCTTTTGCTTGATCAAAATTGCCAGATCTAAAAGAGCCTAGCACAATACCTACCCTATATGAAAATAAAGAAAAGGCAGACATTTTAAACAGAAAGTTTCAGAGTCTTTTCCCAGTCATCACCCCTTTGTCTTGGTCAACTATGTATCGAGAAGCTCCAACTGTACTTCAATCAAAACATACCAGATAAGTTTAAATATTATTATCCAGACATGCCTGAAATTTTTATAAACCTGAATGGTATTCAGAAATAACTTCTAAATCTGCGCTCAGATAAAGCAGCCGGCCCTGGTGAAATAAAACCTATTGTGCTCAAGGAACTTAGAGATGAGATATCCCCAAACATCAAGTTGCTATCTGAAAAAAAAATCCTTGGCTAAAGATCAGATCCCCTCAGACTGACAAAAGCCAATGTTAGTCCCCTATTTCAGACTGGCGACAAGTGTGACTCTGCAAATTATAGGCCTATCTCATTGACATGTATTTTATGCAAGGTGATGGAGCATATAATCACAGTGTATTATACGATCTCCAGCATGGGTTCAGGCAAGTACGAGCATGTGAGACACAACTCCAACTGGTAGAAGACCTAGGAAGACAGCTCATCATAGGTAAACAAACGGATTTAGTACTATTAGACTTCAGTAAAGCTTTCGATAAAGTGAGTCACTTAAAACTATTGTTCAAACTTTCACAGCATGGAGTCAAAGGAAACACACTAAACTGGATAAAATCATTCTTAGTGGGTTGAACCCAGGCAGTATTGCTGGGGGCAGAGGTCATCATAAGTGCCGGTTCCGGTGTACCACAAGGTTCCGTCCTTGGACCGTTTCTCTTCTTGCTCTGCATTAATGACCTGCCACAGAACGTACAGTCACAGGTAAGATTGTTTGCCGACGATACGGCAGTCTGTCTTATAATCAGTTCACCAGAAGATACAAATATTCTCC
Organism: Anodontia alba; assembly: GCA_964016985.1. Classification (NCBI taxonomy): domain Eukaryota; kingdom Metazoa; phylum Mollusca; class Bivalvia; order Lucinida; family Lucinidae; genus Anodontia; species Anodontia alba. The sequence continues at coordinate 96,185,179 of OZ024821.1, read as the reverse complement.
AAACCGACCTTGTCACCCTCCAAGAATGTGAACGAATCTGGGACATGGAGTTTAATCCAGGCAAGTGCCAATTACTCCATATCACAAGAGCAAGGCAATCACTCCTGTCGCAGTATAGCCTCCATGGTCAGGAATTGGAAACTGTGGATAGCGCCAAATATCTAGATGTAACAATCTCCCAAGATTTAAACAGGAATAATCAGATAAACAGCATCACTGCTAAAGCAAACATGATCATCGTTTTCATTAAAAGAAATGTTAAAACCAAACATGAGGCTGTCAAAGAATTGACAGGCTCCCAACTGACAAAGCTGCTTATAATGTTGTTGTGTGACGACTTTATTATATCAATACTCTAATACAAGAACTTGGTAGTACCAAAACATATGAATGGATTTCTACTGACGAGAGATCATTGTTAATACCCATTCTATCGATGTCACTGCTAAATTTGCAGTGAGCATTAAAAAAAGTAAGACAGACCATACGTTACATTGGTTACCGAAACTTCACAAACGACCTTATAAAGCACATTTCATTGCTAATTCTAGTTCATGTACGACTACTGTTTTGTCCAAACTGCTAACTTCATAACTTACTGCTGTTAAAAACATTAGATTAGATACTATGATACTGTTTACGAAAGGGACGGAATTAACTATTTTTGGTCAATTAAAAATTCCAATGTTGTTCTCAATCAATTTAAATCAAAAAACTTTCAGGCTTCTAAATTGTCTACATATGATATTTCTACACTGTATACTACGTTACCTCATCATCTTATAAAAGATAAACTTATTGATTTAATTAACCGAACGTTTATTCGGGAGAATATCCAATATTAGGCTTGCAACGAAGAATGTGCTTTTTTCACTTCTGATGTATACAATAGTCACAATTTACGGTCGTGCCAAAAAGTCTGTGATGCATTTATTTATCATTTGGATAATATTTTTATTAGTTTTGGAACTAAAATTTATAGGCAAACTGTTGGTATTTCGATGGGAACTAACTGTGCTTCTCTTGTTGCAGATTTATTTCTTTTTGTTATGGGAGAGATTTCATGAAGTCTCTCTCACGTGAAAATCAGACTGACATTATTGAGGCATTCAATTCAACTTCAAGATACCTTGATGATTTATTAAATATTGACAATATTTACTATGACCAAATGACGGATCGCATATACCCTACAGAACTCCAATTAAATAGAGCAAATTCTTCTGATACCGAGGCACCTTTTTTTGATTTGAATCTGTGTATATCTAATGGTACAATTTCAGCAAAATTTATGATAAACGAGACGATTTTGATTTTGAGATAGTCAATTTCCCCCGGCGTACTTCATAAGGGGAGGATATATATATCTAAACTTATTAGATTCGCCAGAGCTTCTTCAAATCTTAGTGACTTAAACTACCGTAACAAAGCCCTTACTGCCAAACTTCTTAGGCAGGGCTATCATTATTGTAAACTTCGTAAGGCGTTTTCGAAATTTTTATCTCAGACACAGTGCCTTGGTATAAAAATATATCGTCAGTCTGAAAACACTTCTGCAACAAGGTATATCGGAACCAGAATTTTACGGTGACTTGGTGTACAGATTTAGAAAAATTATAGGAAAATCTAACTTTTCGGAGCAATTCGGAAAACATATTAACCGTTATAAAAGAATTGGCTATAGCCTGGATATTATGCGGCAGACTGCATGCCTAGTTGTCAACCCAATCATTGTTGATGGCTATGCTTCACGCTTTAATTGCACGTTCTGGTCTCAGACTCAATGACGGCCTCTTCGTAAAACTTTAACCAGCAGGTTGGGGCTTGACAATGCATTGACTGATTTATGAGGCTTTATGCGAACCGAATGTTTATGTATTTCTGTATTAAGAGTTGCATTGGGACTCAGGGTGAAGTTGGTTAGCTGTAAAAGTGCTTTAAACCCCACGGTGGATTACTCTACTGACCGCTCTAAGGCGGTGGTCCCAGTTTAGTCTTACTCTTTGTTGCTTTGTGGTTTATTCTACGAGGCGATTTGTGTCATTTTGTTCTTGTGTTTTTCAGTTCTTTTAACATTGCGATTACCTCGCTTGGGGGAAGAGAGAGCTAATTGTAGTGCTTTTCGTACGTTTGTTCGATTTGTGCTTGTTTGGATTTGTCGAATTCCTCTTTCTCTTGGTGTCTGGGAAGGGCTGCGGTTTGTGATTGTGACACTCCCTGGACTTTTCTCTTACCTTTTTTGGCATATAAAACATTAGTAAGACCCCAGGTCGAATATGCATCCTCAGTCTGGAGTCTCCATACTCAACAAAACAATAAAATTGAAATGACTCAAAGACGAGCTGCCAGATGGGTAAAAAAAACAACTACACCCCATATGAGAGTATCTCAAATATGCTTGATGACTTAGGTTGGCGATCCCTTGAAAACCGACGCATTGACTGTCGTCTAGTCTTGTTTTATAAAATAATATACGGCAATGTGGCTATTCAAATACCTGACGACTTCGAGAAACCCCGGCGTTACACTCGTCATATGCACCCTCTCAGTTTTAGACAAATCCATGCATCTGCCAGTTAGTACCAACAGTCATTTACCCAGCTACAATTTTTCTTTGGAATGCTCTGCCAGCAGACATTGTCTTAAGGACTGATCTTGACTCCTTCAAAGAAGGAGTCTGTAAGATCAACCACAAATCACCATAGGTTGTAAACACTGTTTTTAACCTGCTTTTAAACCTCACTCTTCGTTAACACTATCACCATTTTTTATCATGCCTCACTTTTTCACTTTTTAGTCTTCTAGAATATGGCTTTTACCCTAGCACTGACAGCGCAAACTGCACATAATACTCGTGAGAGTGTTGCAGCATGAAAAGATAGATACTAGATAGATAGCGACATGATTTCCTCAGGAATAAACCACACTTACCAATAAGAGATTAACGGGTGACAAGAGATAGTTGTATTGTGGCAAGAATCTTTCTTATAATTATTTATACTGTATTTATGTTGTAAAATATGCTTTTGATGTTTATCTTGCACTCGAAGTCCGTTTTGAAAGATCTAAAGCACATTTTCAAAGAAAAAGGTGCTGAGATTTCTTTAGTGGATTTACCGACAGGACATAAAAGGGTGACCAAAGACAGTTGTATGGTGACAAGAAGCTTTTTTGTGCCACCTTATCGACTATAATAATGTTGGAAAATAAGTTTTTAATGTTTATTTTGCACTAGATGTTCATTTTAGAAAATCTAAAGCACGGGTGACATGAGATACAAGTACATATTTCGTCTGTATTAGTATTAATGCATTTACCGTCAGAACAATGAGATTTTTTATGATGACAGGAAGCATCGAAAATAGTATTCACTCCTTTCAATTTTAGCATGAAATCTTGGAGATTGAAAGAAACCTATTTGACTGCTAGACAAGTCTCATCAGGTGGTGGCCGGGCCGTCCGTCTTACAATCTGAGTTTAAAATTTCCTTGACACCTTATTGTCTGCTAGAGTATGCGTATGTGTTCCTGTAGTCTTTGTGTAGTTGTTTTCCAGGAAACGTGCTTCATATTTGTACAGAATGGACATCTAGGGCACGATAAACATCATAAACATAGTTTCCAACTTTGATATAAAAGTTTCTTGTCACCATACAACTATCTCTTGTCACTCATTTATATCTAATTGGTAAATGCGGTAAATCGAATGAAGAAATACCGTCGCCGTTTTCCCAGGAAATGAGCTTTACAGTTGTCCAAAATGGTTTTCATATGCAAATTAAACACCAAAAACATATTTTCCAAGAATAATATTCTCTAACTCATTACAAAAAAATTTTGTGTCATAAAATATCTCTTGTAACCTGTTAAATCTCTTGTCGGTAAATGCGGTGAATCGTCTAAGAAAATTTATGTCACTGTCTCACTTATAAGGTATATCTTGGTTTCTAATAAAATGTGAACATCAATAAATATTGTTGAACTTATTACACATAGGGCGGAATAGTCGTTATAGTTACGGGATAATCTGATAATCTCCGAGCGCTGCGGAAATAAGCAGTTATCTGTGTATGGTCCTCGGTTTAATAGGAAAATTTATAGCAATACACAGATGAATTTCTTTCCTAATTTAATATATTTTCCGACATTAAATTATAACGTCTAGAATGAAAGAGCGTTACAAGCTCCTTAATTTGGTATAAAAATCAAAGAAATACGTCAATGAGAAGTTTCTTCCATCTGAGCCCATATAGTACTCTTCCTTTTAATCCTAAATATTTATTTATCTACTTATTTATTACCCCATCACATGATTTTTAACAATGTGATTTTTGAATAAAGGTCAAAAAGGATTGCCTTTGGAAATAAGGAACACACAAAATCACAAAAATCGGAGACTCGATTTGATTGAGTCTCTTCATATGCAACACTGTAGTTTGCGAGGCTGCATACGCACCCCGACCCTTCCCGCCCCCCCTCCCCCCTCACCCCCTAGCGCCGGCTTATGCAGTATTCGGTTTTCAAAATAAACAGGATGGACTCAATGATCCCAAAGGAAATTATAACCTGCACTATGATGATGTACGGGGAGACGTTTTTTGGCCCCGACAAGGCACAACACCAGCTACACTAGAGAAAAATAAAAGTCAAAAAGGATTGCCTTTGGAAATAAAGAACACACAAAATCACGATAATCGGAGACTCGGTTTGATTACACAGAATACACAGATCGGCTTTACCCTCTACATGGAAAAGACCCCACTGTCCGCTCTATGCATTGGCTGGCTTCGATAAATACTTAATGCGACTAGCATTAAGGTTATAATTAAGTAGACTGCGCGTATTGGTATATCCGATCCTTTGCTGGTCGCCAATGCCACTTCGTTGGAAATCAATTGCTGCGGCTCTTATTTATTTATATATTGATGAAATGTACATTCGATGTCCTACAAATTGATTTCATTTTTATTATAAGACAAGAAAAACGCCAAACGGCATTATGGACGTGTTTTTAAAATAATGAAGAAAGTGACAGTTGTCTCTCTTGCATGGGAAACACCTACTGGTCATCCTCTTTATCCCTACCTAATACGAAAGCAATCCACTGAAGAATAAAGGTAACATATAACTTTGAAAAAAGGTTAACCTGTGACGACGCCCGACGCCCGCCCGCCCGGACATCGCAATTTTAAAGGACGGATTTTTTTAAAAACCCGTCCAAAAATAAAAAAAAGAAGTTCAGATAAAGTGAGTGAGTGATCGAATGAATGAATGAATGAACGAACGAACGAGGGATTGAGTGAGTGAGTGAGTAAGTAAGTTAAATAGTGAATGAGGGAATTATTGAATTTATTGGCGAATATTAAGTTAACTTTAGTAAGTTCAAACGATGTTCAACTTTTAATTAGAGACAGTCATGGTGGTGTCACAATATATGTCAAGGAGCTAATCTTAGTGCTTTTCGTACGTTTGTTCGATTTGCGCTTGTTTGATTTTGTCTGTTTCCTCTTTCTCTTGGTGCCTGGGAAGGGCTGTGGTTTGTAATTGTGGCACTACCTGGAATTTTCTCTTACCCTCAGTTACATTATAGACGCAGGCAAGATGTAGAATCCAGAAGTATCGAATGTATATGGATTGAGCTTTCTAATAACCATAAATGCACACTTTTTGGCTTATTTTTAAAGACCACCCAATTCTGAACTTGCTTACTACCCCCTAATACAAAAAAAGATAAAAGAAAAGTCCAAGGAGCGCCACAATCACAAACCGCAGCCCTTCCCAGACACCAAAAGAAAGAGGAAAACGACATGACCAAACAAGCACAAATCGAACAAACGCACGAAAAGCCCCAAGATTAGCTCCCTCTTCCCCAAGCGAGGCAACCGCAATGCTAAAAGGACCGAAAAACACAAGAACAAAATAACACAAGGTAAATAAGGATAAGAGAAATAAAGTCCATGGAATGCCACAATCACAAACCACAGCCCTTCCCAGACACCAAGAGGAAGAGGACTCCGACAAAACCAAACAAGCACAAATCGAGCAAACGTACGAAATGCACTAAGATTAGCTCTCTCTTCCCCAAGTGAGGTAATCGCAATGCTAAAAGGACTGAAAAAACACAAGATCAAAATAACACAAGGTAAGACATGAAACAAATCGCCTCGTAGAATAAATCACAAAGCAGCAAAGAGTAAGACTAACACCGGAACCACCGCCTTAGAACGGTCAGTAGAGTAAACCACTGAGGGGTTTAAAGCACTTTTACGGCCAGCCAACTTCACCCTGGGTCCCGATGCCACTCTTAATCACAACTAGTAAAACAGAAAACAAAATGAGCAGCTGTTGAAGGTGATCAAAAGGCTAACAACACAAAATAACTAGTAAAACAGACAGCAAAGTGGGCAGTTATTGAAAACAGTGACCACAATGCTAGCATCATAACACATATAGAAAAAAAAAACAAAAAAAAAAAAAAAAACAACAGAAAGCAAAGCGTGAACTACAAATCTGCAAAGGGCAAGAACAACACTAGGACCACCGCCTTAGAACGGTCAATAGAATGAACTACCCGGGTGGGGTTGGGGGGTGGTTAAAGCACTTTTACAGCTAACCAACTTCACCCTGGGTCCCGATGCAACTTTTAATACAGAAATACATAAAATTCGGTTCGCATCACAGCGGGACCATCGCCTTAGAACGGTCAGTAGAGTAAACCACCGGGTGGGGTGTGGGCGGAGGGGGGTTAATGCACTTTTACAGCTAGCAAACTTCACCCTGGGTCTCGATGCTACTCTTAATACAGAAATACATAAAAATCGTTCGCATAAAGGCTCCCAACTCAGTCAATGCATCAAAGCGAAAACATAAAAATAAAATTAATCACTATAATAAACAAAGACGAGTACTCATGGCTAATTGTACTGTATGCCAGAGTAAATGAAAACCAATAGTTTAACCACGGCGGGCCAAGCCAAAGACATATCGTCAAGTCCCAACCCACTGGTTAAAGTTTTACGAAGAGGCCGTCATTGAGTCTGAGGCCCGAACCGCCGTCGTGCAATTAAAGAGTGAAGCATAGCCATCAACAATGTTTGGGTTGACAACTAGGCATGCAGTCTGCCGCATAATATCCAGGCTATAGCCAATTCTTTTATAACGGTTAATAAGTTTTCTGAATTGCTCCGAAAAGTCAGATTTTCCTACAATTTTTCTAAATCTGTGCACTAAGTCACCGTAAAATTCTGGTTAAAATTCACGAACCTTTTCCCTCAAGAATAGATTACAGTTTACGTTGATGAAAAGAACTAATGGCTTGCATAAATAGAAATTGCGTAATTCGCAAAATAAAACAGGCCTTTTCTGAGGTAAATTCTTGAATTATTTTGATTTTTTCTCACGCTTTTACCTCTATCGGGCTTATTATTAAGAATTTTTAACCTACCTTTCCCCTGCAGCATCTTGTATGCATTACTATGATATAGATCTTTTTCAATTATCGCAAATAGAATTCGAGTTATCCGCAAAATAAAATAGGTGATTTTCGTAAATTTCAGGGGAAAATTTAACAGTTTTCGTGTCATTTAATTCCTTGTTTGACAATACGTCCTTGGACCTTATATTATATATAGTTTATGATGGAATAACATGTTTCCTCACAGTTGTAAATGCTTTTAGAATATTTGCAATGTTTCTAGCCTTCTCGACATTTCACAAAGTTTGCAGTAATGGCTGACCATTATCCTTAAGTCATTACACATTTTCATAGAATATGACGATAGAACGTTATTATCTCGAAAATGATTGTATAAGTGTTTGAATATAAACCTTTCGAATACTTTGTCTTTAGAGTTTATCTAAGAGATGGATCTATCTTACTTACTAATGAGGGATCGTCTTTTTTTACGAATGAGCATACGTTTGCTTCTTTCCATTGACTAGGTATTTTACCTTGACTGAGTGGTAGAGCTAGTTCCTTAAGAATACGATTTCTTAATTTGTTTGGACCAGATGCTTTGCCAATCGGTAGTGATTTTAGGACAGATTCAACTTCTAAAGGGTTGAGAATGATGGAATTTAGGGTGGATTCAACATGATATGGAAGTAAAGCTGGAAGTTCAGCGTGACCATCATCTAAAAATGTCTATTCCTTGAAATAATTGTAAAGAAGATTAGCCTTGTCTGCTCATCAGTATATATAGATCCATTGCTTTTCAGAGGTAGCATCGGGACCCCAGGGTGAAGTTGGCTAGCTGTAAAATTGCTTTATTCCCTCCGGTGGTTTACTCTACTGACCGTTCTAAGGCGGTGGTCCCGGTGTTAGTCTTACTCTTTGTCGCTTTGTGGTTTATTCTACGAAGCTATTTGTTTTAAAAAAAGTTCCAGTATGGTGAGTAGGTTCATTTATGGCTTGGAATAATGCAAATTGAGTGCAGAAAGTATGTATCTTCTGCGATGATTGTAGATGTAGCATATTAATGTTGAAGTCACCCGTTATAATTTTGTCATTAATGCCTGAGTCAACAGCTAGGTGTAAAGAGTCTTGCTGGTTCGGTTGTTGGTTTTCATTTACTCTGGCATACAGTGGATTCAGCCATGAGTGCTCGTCTTTGTTTATTACGGTGATTGGTTTGATTCTTATATTTTCATTTTGATACATTGACTGGGTTGGGAGCCTTTGTGCGGGCCGGGTTTTTGTGTGTTTCTGTATTGAGAGTGGTATCGGGACCCTGGGTGAAGTTAGCCCGCTGTAAAAGTGCTTTGCCCCCTACCCCCCTCCACCCCCGCGGTGGTTTGCTCTGCTTGCCGTTCTTGCTCTTTGTCTTGCTCTTTGTTGCTTTGTGGTTTATTCTACGAGGCGATTTGTTTTATGTCCTAGCCTCAGACTCAATGATGGCCTCTTCGTAAAACTTTAACCAGTGGGATGGGGCTTGACGATTTGTCTTTGGCTTGGCCCGCCGTGGTTCAACTACTGGTTTTCATTTACTCTGGCATACAGCAGAATTAGCCATGAGTACTTGTCTTTGTTTATTATAGTGATTAATTTGATTTTTATGTTTTCGCTTTATGCATTGACTGAGTTGGGAGCCTTTATGCGAACGATTTTTTTTTATGTATTTCTGTATTAAGAGTAGCATCGAGACACAGGGTGAAGTTGGCTAGCTGTAAAAGTGCTTTCACCTCCCCGCCCAGCCCCACCCGGTGGTTTACTCTACTGACCGTTCTAAGGTGGTGGTCCCGGTGTTAGTCTCTTTGTTGCTTTGTGGTGTATTCTATGAGGCGATTTGCTGTATGTCTTTCCGTGTGTCATTTTGTTCTTATGTTTTTCAGTCCTTTTAGTATTGCGATTACCTCGCTTGGGGAAGAGAGAGCTAATCTTAGTGCTTTTCTTACGTTTGTTCGGTTTGTGCTTGTTTGGATTTCCTCTACCTCTTGGGGTCTGGGAAGGGCTGCGGTTTGTGATTGTGGCACTCCCTGGACTTTTCTCTTACCTTTTTTTTACTCTTTGTTGCTTTGTGGTTTATTCTTCGAAGCTATTTGTTTTATGTCTTACCTTGTGTTATTTTGTTCTTGTGATTTCAGTCCTTTTAGCATTGCGATTACCTCGCTTGGGGAAGAGAGAGAGAGAGAGAGAGAGAGAGAGAGAGAGAGAGAGAGCTAATCTTAGTGCTTTTCGTGCGTTTGTTCGATTTGTGCTTGTTTAGATTTGTCGGTTTCCTCTTCCTCTTGGTGTCTGGGAAGGGCTGCGGTCTGTGATTGTGGCACTCTCTGGACTTACCTTTTTTTCTCAAAACACATGAAATCGATGTCTTTTATCCCCAAAACACCTTGTTAAAGTTTATATGTCAATATTAATTTTCTACATGTACAAAACACTTGTTGGATACAATCGTGAAGAAGTGCAATCTTTGTTCAAATGTGTTCCTCCTTGACATTCAGGTCCTCTTTGATGATTGCGCTTGTTTGCACATAACACATACAGCTGCTGACGTAGCATTATTTGCCTAAATTAGGAGACGTCTAGCAGTGTTTATACATGTATGTCAGTTAATCATTTACTTATTAAGAAAGATTTCCAAACTTAGGTCGAAATGTGTGGCAAAGACATTTTATTTTGTTTCCGCCTGTTATACCCATTGAAAATGTGTCACCAAGTGTACTTAGAAAACAACAACTTGGGGCGGATTTATTGAGTGCTGCCTGTTAATGAACAGGGTCATCCAGTTTCATGCAAGCTTTCCAAGTCGCTAGGAATAATGCTTTGGATCTCAAAATAGAAAGGAAGGCAATGATCAGGAATCGATACTATTATCCCCTTCCTCCTATCAGAGACATCAAAGGGAAAGAAACACAAACGCGAAATAACTGGACCCTAATGGAAACGTCACTAGCAGAAAGCCAAACGGACAGTTACTTTCCCACAAAGTGCCCAAATGGCTATCCAAAACAAAAAGATGTAAGCGACACACACATTCAAAGACGAACTATAACAAAAATAAACCATTACAGAAGAACCGCCTTGGAACGGTCAGTGAAAAGTATTTCACTGGGGGGCGGGGGGGGGGGTGCGGGGGCGGGGGATGCTTAAATCGATTTTACGTGGCCACAATCCTAACTCATCAGTTCTACATCACCGAGAACACAAAAAACAACAAAATTACAAAGCTTTATTTACATTCAAAGAATGACAAATAACCGCTAACTAACGGAACAGCACATGTTTCTGACACTAGAATAATGACCATTGGCTTTTGTTCAGATAGATCCGTGAATGTCAGTTTCGTACTGATAACCATAAACTCAACAGTGAAAATGTGGCCAGATTCCCCTTAACTCCGGCTTATCTTTCTTCTTTAGTATCACAGTCAAAACATAATCTAACCCAATACAGCCTCCGAAATGCAGATAACACAATCCATTCACGCTAGAACTAATCTTTATTTTCAGTCTTTTCTACCTTCTGTTGTAAGGAGATGGAACGACTTGTCCGATGAAGCAAAACGTTCCAGTTCGGTTCCTTCTTTCAAGAAATATTTAAATCGCAACAGAACGCCTGTTCCAAAATATTTCTATACAGGCAACAGGAAAACACAGATCTTGCATACACGTCTCCAGACAAAATATAGCAGTCTAAACAGCGATCTCTACTGAAAAAATATAACTGAATCTCCATTTTGCCGCTGCGGAGAAGTAGAAAATTTACACCACTATCTGTCCATTTTACACCGCAGAGAGAAACAAACTATTTAACGCTGTATCACAGTATCAAACAATATTGTGTGCCAGATTAAATGAGAACCAATAGTTGAACCACGGCGGGCCAAGCCAAAGACATATCGTCAAACCTCATCCCACTAGTTAAAGTTTTACGAGGAAGCCGTCTTTGAGTCTGAGGCCCGAACCGCCATCGTGCAATTAAAGAGTGAAGAATGGCCATTTTTTTTTTCTAATATTTACCAGACAATATAGCTTGACACTTCATGTCAATTATTCGAGTTATTTCACAATAAAAGTCAAAAAAGGTAAGAGAAAAGTTTGCAATTCTGCTTTCGCCCTCTAGCGTATACATGAGCAGGGCTCCATTTTCAAATATACCACAATGGGCTCAATGATCCCAAAGGAAATGAAATATAATCTGCACTATGGTAAGCCAGAACTTTTCAGTCTCCTTTTCGAATCTTGGGAAGCACGAAGACATCAAAATATTTTAATAAAATTTACATCAATATAAAGGTAATAAGATTGTCTTTCTTACATAATAGGAAAAATGTGACATTTGTAAACTTATATAGATTATTACAGTGCTCAAGATGATTATGTTTTCTAATCAGTATCGTACTGGTCAAATTTAAGGCCAGCCAGTAACGGTGAACACCGGGATTTGGGAATCAGTATCCATGCTGTGGACATTCTTAATTATATTCCTTGGTGGGGAGGGGTTGCGCTGTGTTTTACATAATTAAAGTATGTCTTTTAATGCTTTGGTTTTCGTTTGCGTCTCCATTACAATACGGTTGCTCATTTTGTTCTGTTTTATCACTTTTATGTCATGTTTGTTTGTTATGCCCTTGTTTGTGTTGATCCTGTTACCGGGGTCAAATATCTACCTTTGTTACGAGACTCTGTACCGGGGTGTATGTTATAAAGGAAGGTTTGGTAGGGCTGCTCACGACGAGCCTCCAGGGATAGCCACTCTAATTCATTAAGCATGTCACAATCAGGATCAGAATGTTTACTGGTGATACGTCTAATGACATTCATTCACCAGGACCTGTGAAATGGGAAGTCACTCCATAGTTCTCACCAGAGAGGTAAACCTAGCCACACCATCCTCTGCTCCTTCAGCAGAGGTAATGATCGAATCTGGAAGTGCATTCCAATCTTTGATTGTTTGAGGGAAGAATGAGCCCTTGTAAATGTCAATTCTTATAGCGGGGGTCTGAAAAGTCAATGAGTGGATCACTGGACCCGTTCTGAGTATTTTGAGAATCGAATACTGCTTAAGCCAGCGCTAGGGGGCGTGTGCAGCCTCGTAAACTACAGTGTTGCATATGAAGAGACTCAATCAAACCGAGCCTCCGATTTTCGTGACTGTGTATGTTCTTTGTTTCCAAAGACAATCCTTTTTGACTTTCATTTTACTCTACTGTAGCTGGTGTTGTGCCGTGTGGCGGCTGTAAAAGTCTCCCCGTGCATCATCATAGTGCAGGTCATATTTTATTTCCTTTGGGCCACTAGACCCATTCTGGTTATTTTGAAAATCGAAAACCGCTAAAGCCGGCGCTAGTGTGTGTGTATGGCGGAGGGGGGGGGGGGGGGGTCGGGGGAGGTATGCAGCCTCGCAAACTACAGTGTTGCATATAAAGAGACTCAATCTAACCGAGTCTCCGATTTTCGTGACTGTGTGTGTCCTTTGTTTCCAAAGGCAATCCGTTTTAACTTTTATTCTACTGCGCTTAATTGGGGGGATAAGATCATCTGTTGGAATACAGGCAGCACCTTTTAGACCTTTGTACAAAAGAATCAGTCTACTGTCTCTCCTCCTTTTCTTGAGAGACTCCCATTTTAGATTTTCCAATATTCCAGTCATACTCCCAGTTTCAAAAGAATAATTGCTAGTAATAAATCTAGCAGCCCTATTCTAAACTTTTTTTGATTTCTTGTTGAAGAACCACGCCATGGGGATCCCAAACACAGCTGCCATATTCCAAAATGGGGCGAACAAGCCCCCTATATGCTGTTTCTTTAACATCCTGAGGACATTGATAAAGATTTTGTCTCAGAAAACCAAGAGTTCTATTTGCCTTAGTACACATGCTCTTGATACATATATTCCATCGTCATGTGTGATTGTTACTCCTAAGTATTTAATGGAATCCACGTTTTCGAGGACCGTACCCTCTAAAGTGTAAGAAGCCTATTTTTTCTTTTCCTAGTTATCTGCATTATATTGCATTTGACAGGCTAAAATCTCATATCCTTCTGAAGTTTCAATGAGTCGTCTGTGTCTCTGATTTCACGATAGCAAACACAGTCATCTGCGAAAAGCCTTATTTCTGAGTCTATCGTATCATTTATGTAAGAGAGAACAATAATGGACCAAGAACGGTTCCTTATGGGACACCTGACAAAACTGGAGGCACCGTTTACAACAGCTCGTTGTGGAGGCGGGGTATCAAAAGCCTTCTCGAAGTCCATAATAAATGTGTCAACCTGTCCTCCATTGTCCAAGATTTTTACCCAATCATTTATTACAGTTGTCAACTGAGTTTCACAACTGTACCTTTTCCTAAATGCATGTTGCCTATCGGACAAGAGCTGATATTCATCCAAGTGAGCCATGATATTTGAGCATACTATATGTTCAAACAACTTACATGGCACGCATGTCAAGGACACAGGGCGATAATTACAATCAAGAGCCCTATCCCCTTTCTTAAAGATGGGACAAATGTTTGCAAGAAGCCATTCCTTGGAGATCGCTGGAACAAATGTGCAAATACTGGAACTTGTTCATTTGCTAGCTCCTTTAGAACCTTAGGATAAAGCTCATCAGGTCCTAAGGCTTTTGAAAGATTCAAGCCTTTGAGTAACTTAATCACTCCTTCTGTAGACACCGGAATACTATCCGTGAAAGGGGTCGATCTTCTGATTAACGGAACCTCATTGTACTCAGTTTTATTGAACGCATCACTGAATTGATCAATTAGTTCCTCTGCCCTTTCAGAGACTAATTCTGCAACTCCATTTCCTCCCCTCTTTTTAAGGGGTGAAATACCTTGTCTGTCTTTTATTTGACTATTTATGTATCTGTAGAAGTCTCTGGGATTTATTTGCCTTTACATCCCCTACCAAGTTATTCACATACAAATCATGCTGCTTTTTAATGTCAGCCTTTATTTCCCGTCTCAAAGATTCAAATTTAGTCCGAAGTTTACCACTACCTGTCTTCCTAGCCTAAGCATGAATTTTATTCCTTCTGCGGATCTTTCTTCTTATCTCTGGAGTAATCCAAGGAATCGTAGAGACAGACATACTAATTTTTGTGGGGATATGCTTATCAACTGAATCATGAATGAAATTATCAAATTAAAGCTCTCCTGTACTGATCTAGCATCCGAGTGACCGTTGAAGTACTTCTCATTTGCAAATATTAACGCATCCTTTTTCATAGTTTCAAAATCCCCTCTCTGATATGAATACAACTTCCTCTGAGGTTTCTTTATATGCGGAATGAAGATTCTTTAAAATCCTGTAACAATGTCGTGATCACTAAGTTTGTCTGGGGAGTAAATATCCACAGACGCTACTTATGTTCCGCCACCTGCAAAGTAAATAAGAGAACTCAGGAACTGATACAATCATATTCACATCAAGCCCCCAACACCAAAGAGAAAGACAGGCAAATACAATACAGCAGCCACAAAATGAACAGATGGCAAGCAGAGTTGGCAACTCTTTCCCCCAAAAAGTGGGAACTCTGTTAAGCTTAACTGAAAATATAATCAGCTTACATAATTGTAAAGAAAAAAAAACACATTAGAAAGTGAAGCACAACGTAACAATTAACAAAAAGTACCACAATGAAAGTACCGCCTTGGAACGGTCAGTAATGAATTAGGGGGGGCTTAAGCTAGTTTTACGGGATTCCACACACCCTCGCCTGCAGCTTCCACAGTGATAAATACAAATATTCGTTTGGTCAGTGAGGAGGTCTTTTAACTCACCCATGTATCATTACGGGCAACAGATAAATCACAGATAAAGCCTATAAGCAAAGACGAGGACTCAACAGAAACAACTTGTTGAGACATTTGGAGATCCCCGGGTTTTCAAACAACACCACTAGAATACTGGAGCAAAAGAAAACCATCCATTGAACCCCGATGAGCCGAGCATCAGACATAAAAAGTTCCGTCCCAGACCATCCAATGAATAGTGCTTAAGTCTGGGCCGTCATAGAGTCTGAACCCTGACCGACCGGCGTGCAGTTAAAGAGGTAAGCAAAGTGGTCAACCGTTATTGGGTTAGTGGATGGATGGATGGATGGACGCATGGGCGGATGGATGGATGGATGGATGGGCGGGCGGGCGGGCGGGCGGATGTATGGACGGACGTATAGTTGAGTGCTTAAGGACGAGCGAGCAAGTGGGCGGGTGATTGGATGGACAGATGGAAGGACAGGCGGGTGGGCGGACCCCAGGGTGTGGGGTACTCTGAATTTTGCCTGCTATATAGGCTTGGACTATTTTAGGGGTTAGAAGTTTGAATTTTACTATTTTTGGGGGTGTGGAGGAAAAGTCAGTCCGGCTCACAAGGTTCTGAGTGCGTGCAAAATTTTCACAATGACCTTTCCAGAGCTATCTTAGTATCAATCATTACTAGCATAGACCAGATTCCCATAATGGTCTGTTTATCAGCTTATGTTTCAGAACTCATTCAAGTCTTGCAGTAAAATAGACAAACTTTCATTCCAACTGAGAAATGCTGTTTATACTTGCTTTGTCCTGAATTTACAGAGTACATTATTCACTTCATTTTCAGCTTTCATACATGAAGTTCTTACTTGTTTGTTGATGTTTTTAAGTTGGAAAAAAAAAAGTTTAACTTTTTGTTATTGTAATATGTTTCACTATGACTAAAACTGTTCTGAAAGCACAGGATAGCAGTCTGTGATGCAAGATACACAGAAGCAATGGATTGTTACTTTCTTATTGTTTTATTACTATATCATGATATGAAAGACTCGCTAACATCGTAAATTCACACGCTTTCCTGCAAGTGATGTTGGCAAAAAGTGCAGGTCCTGATCATAAACAGCAGAATGCGGTGTAGATCAAAGCTTGTATTCATTGTTTGCATAATAAATGGTCATTTCTGAAAAAAAAAAAAAAAACAAAAAAAAAAACAAATAAACCTCTAAATATAAAATTGAAAACTTACATTTATTAAAGTTATAAGAGGGGTGGGGGGGGGGGGGGTTGGGTGAGGGTATAATTAGGTGTAAATGGGTAAATTACTGATTATCACAAGATAAAATGTTGAAATGCCATCAATGTTCAGTAAAATATTCCCCAATAATAATAATAATAATAATAATTATTATTATTATTATTATTATTATTATTATTACTATACATAGAATATAGATCATGATAATCAGAATCACCAACAATAGATATGAAGGTTACAAAACTTGTCAAAGGTTCATAATAAAATAGCCACATGTATGAGATCCTCTGATACATTTTCAAGGAATTATTAATACCCCGATCCGGCAGATGATGCTTACATGTATGTCTGTAGTTATTAGCTAGTTACATACAGCAAAAAATGATACAATTTACCCATTCCAACTAGAATAAAAGGGCCCTAATTGGGCATGCAAATGCTATGATACTTTCGCACTGATGTTGATGCAGGAATATATAGAGGACTTCTTTTTTCATTGAATGAATTGAAAACATCAGAATTTTCACGAGTGCGCAGCATGAGTTGAAATTCTTCTGTTTTCAATACATGAGATGAATTATATTTGGTATTTGCCGACAAAAAAGCATTTTTTTCTTTTTATTTCTTATGTTATAAGCAGAAATCAGGCACGTCAGAACATGCTTCAAAATTATCTTTTTTTCCTAGCCATTTCGCGTCGATTCCGTTTGGCTGAGCGTGATTAGCATGTATAATATTGGGTGTAAACCAAGTGTGGAGCTAGAAACTGATGTGGAATTTCATGTAAATGAATATAAAAGCTCAGGAACCACTGACTAAACAAAGTCGTTGTAAGCTGCTCTAAGCCTTTCATCGCATGCATAAGTAACATTATGCCAGCATAAAAAGTGACATTTAGGCATTTAGGTGACGTCACCGGTTCGAAATGGTATGTGTGGGCATCTGGAGCATTAGTGTTGAGAAGTGTTCTACATATCGAGGGTTGAGCGCAAGACTGGCGTAAGTCAGATGGTTGTTTTTCCCCAAACCTAATCTCCATCATGAAGGCGTTATGAAGATTACAACATTTCTTTCTGTAAACAATGAAAATTTAGGTGCCATTGCTCGTATGAGCAATGGCACCTAAATTTGCATTGTTTACAAAGGGGTCCAAGTTGCCCCTAAACAAGGGTTTCAAAAATATGTTTGAGTTACCATAGTCTTGCGCTCAACCCTCGATATTAAGCCATTCCAAAATCATTTTTTTCCTAGATTTTTCAATTTTTACTACCGTGAAAGTATAAGTCAACATGTGAATTGATACGGTATCTTTTCACTAGTGATTGATATCAGTTTTATTTAATTGATATTCAATGTGATTTCGCTTCTAGGTATAAAATAAAATGGTGCATCATCAATGATAGAGGTGTCCCCCGGTAGGGAATTTAGAAGGAAGAAAAATCTCAAAAACACATATACTTGTTTAGATATAAAAATTGTGTTGGGTTGTGCATATTTGAATAACCATTTTAGCTCACCAGATCCAAAGGTTCAATGAAGAGCTTGTAGTTTAGGTAGGCCTCTGTTGCCTGTTTATCTTTCTAGCCACAAACTGCACTCTCAAAAAGCATGGGTTAGCAAAGGCAATTCTCTACTTTAAGCATTTTAAGTTAAGCAGAAGGGAGTAAACTGAGGTTGTTAGAATATAGTAATAATTATTTCCATTGTCTTTTCATCTGAAAACATTTGACCGAATGATACAAAATTTCGAATGGAGCCTCACTTGGATGCGGTGGGGGGAGGGGGGCAGGGTGCGGTGGGGGTGGAAACGCAGGTTTATCGATTGGTCCAGATCATGTAAACAAGATGGCCATCATGCCCACAAATGTTAAAAAAGCTTACAATTTATCTTTTCCGAAATCGAAAGACCTGTCACCTTGACACTTCGTATTAAGCATTGCACTTAACTCATTTATGTCTTGTGGATTCTTCTGTCCATTTCCAGTTTTTTGGGATGTGAGGCTGAATTTTATGATTTAGAGTGGAAATTCATGTTCTGATTGAAAACATTGAAGGCCCTGATCAGATACCACATTCTTTAGAGTTTAATCAGGGCCTGCACTGTTTGCCAACAACCTTGTATGGGTCGCTGGGCCTAGTACCTTAAAGTTTATTTCAATGATGACCCTTGATTTGTATGTAGCATTGGGCACTCCAGTACTACAAAGTTTGTCTGAATGACGACCCAAAGTTGACCATGTTGAGCTTTTGTGGCAAAGTCAAACTGATATGGTACACTTTTGTATTAGAAAATGGAAAAAATTACATTTTACACTACTATATGTAAAAGCCTAGGTCATATTATGACATTTTCTAAAGGCCACTGAGATTTCAAACTTGATCTTTGGTTGATTTTTAACCCCCGACCGTTAGGTTCGTGGGATATAGCGGTCGCTCCAGCGTTCCTCTGTCCGTCCATCCATATGTAGATGAAACTTTGTGCGGCCCATAAATCCTACACTCTTTGAGCTATTTACTTGAAACTTTATCAGGTTTTAGAGGGCACTGGGTAGGAGTGCCATGTGCCAGAAAGACAACTCTAACTGACTTGGTTCATGAGTTATCTCCCTAAGTCTTCAAAATTGTAAAATTTTGTGCGGAGCATAACTCTGAACCCTTAAAGATATTTTCATGATATTTCACCAGTATGTTGAGAACATTGAGTAGGCATGTCATGTATAAGAATGATAACTCTAGCTGACTCAATTCTGGAGTTATCTCGCATAATTTTTAAATCTTTTGCGGGCCATATCTCTAAAACCCTTTTAGATATTTTCATGATATTTCACCAATATGTATAAGACATTTAGTAGGCGTGTTGCGTACAAGAATGACATAACTGACTCCATTCTGGAGTTACCTGCCATAGTTATAAAATCTTATGCAGGCCATAACTCAATAACCCTTTGAAATATTTTCATGATATTTGATCAAGTTGTAGAGGAAATTGAGTAGGTGTGTCATGTACAAGAGTGACAACTCTGACTCCATTCTTGAGTTATCTCCTCATGGTCAAGAATGACAACTCTGACTCCATTCTCCAGTTATTTCCCATAGTTGTTAAATCTTGTGCAGACCATAACCCTTAAATATTTTTATGACACCTGATCAAGTTGAAGAGGACATTTAGTAGGCATGTCACTTACAAGAAAGACAACTCCCGACTCCATTTTTAAGTTATCTTCCAAAGTGGTTAAATTTTCTGTCCGTTATGACTCCTCTACCAATTGAAATATTTTGGTGATCATTAATATAGCTAAAAACATTAAGAAGGAGAGTTGCATTTAAGAATTATAACTCTGGCTTACTCCATTTATTTTCAGTTATCTCTCCTGGTGGTAAAATCTTGTGCAGCCCATTACTCTTTAACCTGTGGAGACATTTTTATGATAGTTAGTAGCGATGCTTAGAACATAAAATAGGTGTGTCGCGATATATAAGGACAACTCTGACCTACTGAGTGTTGGTGTTATCTCCGTTACTAATACTCTGGATGCAGAGTTATCAGCAGTGCATGCAGCAGGCCTTATTTTTCTCATTATTTTTTGGATTCTTTGTTGGAAATCACTTACAAGCTAACACAATTTTGAGTTTCTCAGACTAACAGTTTAAGAGTTACAAGCCTTGATGGCAACAGACCTTACATTTCTCATTATTTTTGGATTCTTTTTGTTGAAAATCACTTATTAATGAACACAAAATCCAGTTTCTATGACTGATGGTTTGAGACTTACAGTCTTTGCATGCAACATGCCTTATTTTTCTTATTTTTTTTTTCCTATTCTTTTTCGAAAATCACTTACTAGCGAATACAAAATTGAGTTTCTACGACGATCAATTTAAGTTACAGGCTTGGCAGGCAACAGGTCATATATTTCTTTTTTTTTTTTTTCTTTTTTTTTTTTTTTTTTTTTGATTCTTTGTTGAAAATCACTTACTAGCGAACACAAAATCCACTTTCTATGACTTACGGTTTGAGAGTTATAATCACTGCCACTGCAGTCAACAGGCCTTATTTTTGTCATTTTTTTTTTTTTTTTTTTTATTGAAAATCTCTTATTAGCGAACACAAAATCCAGTTCCCACATCTACGGTTTCAGAGTTATATGTTGAATACAGGGTTGTGGAGTTATCACCTATTGCAGGATTAAAAAGAGACAGTTTATTATCCAACAAAGATTTAATGAATTGATATATAGTATTAACACGTTCATAAAATGTGGCACCTGACAGCTTGTAAACTTTCAGTTAGTCTCTCGTTTCTGAAATGAGATGATATTTTATCGTATCTCTGAATTAATGTTGCCAGCTTAAATTCAGAAATACGATTAAAAAATCATTTCATTTTTTATCCAGGTCAAAAACGAGAGACTAACTGAAATTTTACAAGCTGTCAGATGCCATATTTTATGATCGTATTAATACTATATATCAATTTATTAAACCTTTCTTGGATAAAAATGTTTACCTTTGATGAATATGGAGCCTTCAAACAAGTGTATCCCTTAATACAGTAACATCACTGATGCCCTAGGTTGAAAAAAGACGGCCACTTGCGGTGCGGTCGGGGGATTTTGCCATCTCTTCTGATGGCTATTTTTAACAAATTTAAATCATCTCAGGTGAGCCATTCATAACTATTTGTCTCTGGTTAGCCAGCCCATGACAAAACGGTACATTCTATTTAGGCAAACAACAAACGCCATGGCTAGCCTTCATGGAACGCAGGCTCAGAGAGGCACTTCTGTGACAGACAAGAAGTATAGGCAGAGAGAAATGAGTGTTTGTAAATCTCACAAATAATAATAATAATAATAATAATAATAATAATAATAATAATTTACTGGATAACCTTCCTCGAATAGAACTTTTCTCAAAGGGTGATCAGTGTACATGAAACAATACATCTCATTATATGATTGAACTTTTTTTTTTTTTTTTTTTTTATCCAATTCAAGTTTTCAAGTAAAAACATTTGAATATCAAAATATTGTGTCACTCTTTTAGCTCGAAACCAGTCAAAAGATTTTCATCAAAATTTATATGGCATGCAAATTTCACCGACCCTCTTGTTAGGCATAACCACAATATTCATTTTACCCTGACTGACAGTACATAAGGCTAGTGTATTTCATAGCTCCGCCATTCAAAAAGAAAGGTTGGGGCATTTATTTTTGTACTAAAATGTAAATCTGCTTATTTCCTTCTCTTTTTTTTTTTTCTTTAATTTCCAGAGCTATCAAGATGGCTTTGCAGAAGCTCTTCTATATTTTCAAATATCCTGAGAATGCAAGCACACTTCTTGTATATGTTGATGACTGCTACAAATATTTCAAAGAAGAAGCATATGGTGCACAGTGTATAGGACCAATCATATTTAGTGTGTTCACTCAAGTGTGTTCACTCAAAAATATTAAACTCGCAGAAGGAAAAGAGGCTGTGCCACTTCTAGATATTTTAAAGTATTGTTTCTCTTACTGGGAAAGCTTCAAAAGTTGCGAGAAGATTGTTAAAATTGTTGAAAATCTTGTATTATATGGAAGTGACAATAAGTATAGAATTAATATGTATATACATGTAACAAAATAAACTATCAAGGAAACAGCAAAAGAGCACAGGGCTTGTGGCCATTACATCAATCATTTAAACCACTTTTCATTTGCCTATTTTTTTTTCTATAGCACAGCATAACTGGGAAGTTATGGCTCATTTGAACCGTCTCAGTGGAGCCATTCTGATGAGCCAAAAAGAAATCAAATCTTTCTTTGGGCATAATGAGAAAATTTTCACAAATATTCATCTGAAAAATGCCACAAATAAGGCTATGGAAGAAGGCCATATTGCGCCTGGGGTCTGAACTTAATGTTCATATCATGAAACAGGTATTTAAGAACACCTCTGTTAATGGCCAGCAAAGGGACTGTTAAGCATTTAAGTAGGATCAATATTTTATCTGGAAAGCTGTCACATGTACATGTATATATGAAATTCGAAGGTTGGGAGTGGGGTAGTAAGAGTGCTGACTGAATCATTAGCCTTCTACCGGTGTGGTATGAGCGTAGAGCTTTGTAAGTGACAAAGCCAAGTTCTGTTTACAGATGTGTCGGGTAGCTTTTACCCAAGTACTTCGATTTTCATCCACCTTACAGATTGGATCAGCACAAAATAATTGAAATAATCCTGAAAGGGCCGTAAAGTTCAAATAAGAAAAATTATAGTGTTTTTTTAGTCGACCTGAAATCAGGCATTTGACCCTTTTCTTTTGCATCGGCTCAAACACTAGTAACATTTTCTTGTAGACATAAAAAAATGTTTCTGTATTTCCGTACATGTTAAATACAACAGTATGCCAAGTATATAAGGACAAAACAAAAGGTAAAATATATTGGATGATATAAAAATATATGGAATTATGGAATAAATTCTATGAATTTCTTTTTTTTTTTTTTTTTTTTTTATTCCTGTCCTTATCACACAGTGGTAATTACAGCCTCTAGTCAACAAATGCTTCTCTACAGATCTGATGATGATCCTCTAAGGTAGTATATGCCAACAGTTGTAGAGCAGAAAACTCATTGAAATATTCCAAAGATATCATGAGAAAGTGAAGCTATTAATGTACAGTTATAATAACACCCCTGAGCCGGCCTCGGTGGCTCAGTTGGATGCGCCGTCCGACTGGAGACCAGGAGGTCGCGGGTTCAACCCCCGCCGAGGTCGGCAACATTCTTTCGTGGAGATTGATCATGAAATATTTTCTACGGTCATTCTCTCCCTTCCGCTGATTCAAGAAGGGCAGTTGTCAGTTTCTGGCGAAAGAATGTGCACAATACTGGTTAACCGCTTAGAGGACTAAGCCTGCCCAGTAAACGTGTGGTTAGGTAAACTGACCGTGCTCGACATGACCCCATTGGGTTGACTGGGCCGTAAAACTTCAACACAAACAATAACACCCCTGAATGGTGATGAGGTCAAATGATTTCTGGAGCTTTCTGAACGTTGTGGGCCGGACTGAAGTGGCTATTTTTTGGATATTGGCCATTGCAGGTATTTTTTGGGGGTCATGTGCAGAAAAAAAGTGTCGCTTTGTTAAAGCAAATTTCACAAAGCTAATATAAGCTAGTATATGTATAACAGGTTTTTAATGTAAAGATATTTCTAAAATAAAACTTAAGAACACAAAAACACCTTATGGTAGTGCTCCGAAAAATAGACGGAGGGACTCTAGGAAGAACAGAACAGAACTGCTGGAATCCGAACAGCAGGTGATTGATGGATTTAATACTTACAGTAGGTCAGCTGTGAAGCAAAACCAAAACAAACCACCAACGCAGATTGTGCATGCGATATTCGCTTATCACGGACAGAAGATAACTTGGCAGTGGAATTCAGTGCGTTTGCTTTTTATGCTATCTCCATACAAAACTGAGGCTACAGACAATGTCAGAAGGCCCTTTCACATAAGTTTGTAAATTGGGTCAATCAACTGGGTCAGTAACCTACAGTAAACGACTATATAGAAACTGATCAGCTGATAGAATGCCTGAAAGCGGGACGATACATTTTATATACATTTTGTGTTTACAATATTCATTGTACTCTGTCACTCAGTAGTTAAGTCAGTAATGTCAAACTCACTGTTGTACTGGATGGAGTGTTTTCAGATGAGGTTCCAGTCACCTCATCTGGACCCGCTCCTTTTCAATTATATATAATACATAAACGACCTGCCAGAAACCACACAGTCCCATTAGGTTGTTTGCTGATGGCAGTGCCGTCTACTTGACAGTTGCTGATTTGCATGATAGCTAGACTCTCCAGTATTGCCATCAGCATTGGGATGGAGTACAATCCTAGCAAATGGTGTGCTTCATATTACCCAGTCCAGAAAGCCTATTAAATCTAGACACATCATGTATAACCAGGAATTGGAGTCGGTAAACACGGCAAAATAGAAGTGACCATCAGTGGGGACCTACATGACGGAAAATAAAGATAAGATTGGAAAGGTTCAAAGAAGGGCAGCCAGATGGGTGTCAAATGCCTACTCAAGATACAGCAGTGTCACAGAGATGATGAGCACCCTTGGATGGTGGTCCCTCAAAAACAGATGCTGTGACACGCCCCCGGTGAAGTTTTATAAAATCATTTATGGCCTAGTTTCCATACCAGTTCAGCCATATTTTGAGCATCCTGAGATTTACAATCGTCACATGCATCCCTTGCCTTAATACAAATCCATACAACTGTTTGTTATTATCAGTATTTGCTTTTTTCCCATGACTTTAGTCCTCTGGAATAAGTTACCAGCTGATCTGATCTTGTCCTTAATCCTGATCTGAACTCCTTTAATTAGGAGTCAGTAAGATCAGTCATGCACAACCCTAAACAGAATATACTGTTTTTAACCTGATTTTAACTTCATCTTGAGGCAAAGGTGTCGTGTATCTTAAGTCACCAGGGCATCCAACTGATACTGGCTTACAATTGGGCAAGGCCTGCTATCCTTGCAGCAGGTAAAGGTAGAGGGGGAATGTTTTTATTTCTTCTGTTTCTTCACTTTCATTCATTTTTCTTTCTCCCCTGTCCCTCTTTTTCATCTCCTCTACTATCTCTTCTATCACTCTTCTCCATTTCTCTGGGAGACGACACAAAATGACCCACAAGGGTTGACGTGTTGTTAAACCCAAACTCAATCAATCAGTATCTCCATCTTACTAACACTTACATGTAACACTTTCATCTTTCCTCCTCGACCTCTCACTATTGTTCTTTTATACTACACTATCACTGCTTTTAACTACTTATACTACTAACACATTATGTGCATGAAAAGTCCTAATAATACTCGCAAGAGGGTTTTGGATTATAAAGAGATAGATAGATAACAGTATGTTAGCATAATATGCAATATGTATGCATGCCCATTTCTCATGGATTTGTGCCTTCTCATCTGATTCCTGCCCTTCTTAATTGCGTGAAAATAGCAAGCATACAACTGTTGCATGTGTGCTGGTTCCAAAAAAGTTCTGTTGAAGGAAGTTGTATTGAAGTTAAAGCCAAGAAAATGAGGAAAAAGCAGATATATTGCCCAATAGATGTATTTAAACACAGATAAATGGACAAATGAAGACCTACACTTTGCTTAGGAACCCTTAGTTTACTCCCATTTTTCTTTGTTTTCTCCTTAGAAACTGGCACAGATTTGTTGAATTTTCGATTTCCTGAATTGTAACATATTGTGTACAAATTTATTTGAATGAATAGTGATATTTTTATCATAAACTGACATTGCACAAATTAAATTAAATACGTTTAGGGGCAAGAATCACCAAGAAAATGGCATAATATGTAAGAAAATCTTGAGAACAATAGATTGATATGATTGAATGTTCAGAGGAGCACTGTCCACTATGACCTGATGATATATAAGGTTATGTCGAGTGATCATTTTTTGGTAAGGCCAATGCAAATTATATGTGGGGTTCTATCACACGACCGTGCCCAGGTTTGACTCCCTACTCTGAACAGTTTGTGCAACCACTGGTATACAAACATTTTTCTTGATATATTCCAGCTTTAGTTTTTCCGTATTTTGTGTATTATGCACATTTTTTACAGAGAGAAAGAAAAAAAAATCTTTAAATACCTGGTGTGTGTTGTATATAGGAAACCAAAATTTGGGATAAAAAACGGCAAGAAAATTGGTTGCAAAAACTGATTACAATAGTCATTTTCATAGCTCTTCTGGACTTCTCCATATTCCAGGTTCAGTACTTCTCCATAAATCCAATCAACATTGTCTAATCAGGGAAGATGTTCACATTTGCAGGCGACATGTTTGCCTTTTTTCTGCAGAATTCACTTTGTTCATGTGGGAAACACTTTGTTCATGGGGGAATAGCAATGTTGACATCACCTTGATTTTCCCCTGTGTAATTCTCTTGATTTTCCCTTGTGTATTTCTCTACCAACCAATTAATTCACAGTTAATGCACATGCAAGTGTCATGGTTTTCATCCCTCTGGTGCCCCCTCCCCCCTCCCCCCGCATCCCTACCCGTGACCTTGATTTTGACATTTCTGTGCATAATCTGACTGTTATGCACAATCCACACCTCCTAATTCTAAGATGCCTGATCAGGATGCAATATGTTGATGATTTCTAGGTCAAGTTTGAAGCTGGGACACTTGAGGTAAAAAACTAGGTCATAGGGGCAAATTGAAGGAAAACCTTGTTAACATGCCAGTGGTCACATTTTTGAAGTTATCATCATGAATATTGCTCAATGTGTTTGTCTTAATGATTCTTAGGTCAAGATCAAAACTCGGTGATGTGGGGTCAAAAACTAGGTCACTGGGCGAAAGGAAAATCTTGTAAACACTCTTAAGATTACATTTTTTAAGCAGTCATCATAAATCTTGCTCAAAATTTTTGTCTTAATTATTTCTAGGTCAAGTTTGAAACTGGGTCACTTGGAATCCAAAACTAGGTCACTGGATCAAATCTAAGGAAGACTGTTAACACTCTAGATGTCAAATTTTTGAAGTAATCATCATGAATCATGCTCAGAATGTTTGTCCTGATGTTTTTAGGTCATATGCATGCAGCTTTTCACTTGGGGTTAAAAGTAGGTCACTGGGCCAAATGGAAGGGAAACCTTGTTAACACTCTAGAGGTCATAGTTATTTAAAAAAAAGTAATCACTATGAATCTTGCTCAAAATGTCTGTCTTGATGATTTCTAGGTCTTATTTGGACCTGGGTCACTTACGTGTATGACATATATTTCATGGTCCAGTGATCGTTTATTTTTTTCTGTTTAGGTCAGTTTCTCAGTAACTGTTGGTCCTACAGCAGTGATACTTGGCACTTGCATACATCTTAGCATGGCCTTTTGAATGCAGTCATCTATATTTGACCTTTTCCTATATTTCATTGTCCTTCGACTTTGTTAAGTTTTTGCATTTAGGTCAGTTGCTCAGTAACTATTGAAGTATTGGTCCTACAGCCAGTGGTACTTAACACATGCTCACATCTTAGCATGGCCTCTTGAGTGCAGTCATCCGTATATATAATCGACCTATATTTCACAGTCCATTAGGTATGCTGCATTGTCTTACTTGTTAATATAATGATCATGAATCTTGGACAGAATGTTTGCCTTGATTATTTCTAGGTCAGGTTCTCTAAGTGCTATGATACTCAGGTGAGCGTTACAGGGCCATTGCTGCCTAAAAATATTGTATTTACCCTAAGTATTGGGACACCATATCTACTTACCATAGTTGTCCTAAATACTGTATTTGCCCTAAGTATTGGGACACCTTATCAACATAACATATTTGTCCTAAAAATACTGTATTTACCCTAAGTATTGAGACACCTTATCTACGTACCATACTTGTCTTAAAATATTGTATTTACCCTAAGTATTGGGACACCTTATTGACTTAACATACTTGTCAAAAAATGCTGTATTTTACCCCAAGTATTGGGACACCTTATCTACTTACCATAGTTGTCCTAAAATACTGTATTTACCCAAAGAATTGAGACACCTTATCTACGTACCATACTTGTCCTAAAATACTATATTTACTCTAAGTATTGGGACACCTGATCTATTTACCATTGTTGTCCAAAAAAACTCTATTTACCCTAAGTATTGGGACACCTTATCTATTTACCGTAGTTGCCCTAAAATACTGTATTTACCCTAAGTATTGGAGCACATTATCTACTTACCATACTTGTCCTAAAATACTGTATTTACCCTAAGTATTGGGAGATCTTATCTACTCCCCATACATGTCCTAAAATACTATGTTTACTCTAAGTATTGGGACACCTTATCGCCTTACGATTGTTGTCCTAAAATTTGAATGGTCCATTCTACTGCCTCTTGATGTGTCTAAAATATTGCTGTATGTATGGCAAACAGTGTAGACCCTGATCAGATGCTGCTTCTGTGATGTCTGGTCTGGGTCTACACTGTTTTCAAAGGCATATCTGTCCCAATACTTAGGGTTATTACGGTATATCTAAATATGCTTTTGTTTTAGTCTTTTGTTTCAGTTTTATATCTCAACAACAAAAGTGACCGAGAATATATAATATGGGTTAGATAGTGATGGAAGTGCCGCTGAAAATGTCCTTACCTCTGCTCGGGATTGGAATCTTTACATTGTTACTAAGTCTGGTCTTCTGCTGTTACATGTGGAAGTGAGTACTGTTTACACCATATGATAACTTGTAAATTGTACCTGAATCTTTAGACATTATCATAGCTTCAGGCAAGAAGAGTGTCCACATAAATATTTTTCTTTTTGACTTGTCAATGAAACCATATATTGCATTGCACAGACAGTCTGTAGAGCTTCATACTTTATTTTTTGTTCATCACATAGAATTGGTTCAGTACACTGGAGATCCAATACATCGCGGTCCGTTATTTCGCGATATCCAGTATATCGCGAATCGTCCGTGGACCCCAAATTTACCATGCCCATAAAAAAAAAAAAAATAAGTAAATGTATTTTTTACTTAATTTGAAAAAAAAAAAAAAAAAAAAAAAAATGACTGTAATTCGTTGCGGTATTGATTTTTCGCGCATATCCAAACGCGAAATCGCGTCACGCATTATGACCAAACAATCCAATTAGTGTCAATCAGTACACAGATTGATAATAATTGGCAATCAATTAATATTAATCGCCGCACTTGTCATAATCAGTGTCATAATTGAGTACATGTTCTCAGTGCTCAATCAATTAACGATGTCCACGCGCCGTCTATTTAACTTGCAATCATGCAGAGCATCCTCATTGTGATCTATCACGCCTTTCAAGTGAAAATGTCAGCTATGAACAAGCCCGAAAATTCAAGAAAGAGGAAGCAGTTCAGCATCAAGGACAAGATCGACATCATCGACCAAGTCAAGAATGGAAAATCAAGATCTGCGGTGACCAAAGAATTCAGCGTTCCAGAGGCCACGCTACGGGGATGGTTGAAAGATGAAGACAGTAGCCTTATGATGTTGCCTATCTGTCCTAAACACCCAGTTCGTAGCCCTCCCACTTTACACTTTCCCAGCAAGTAATAATTTAACAAATAATAATAAATAAAGTATGAAAGAATTAAAAAGATCAAAAGATAAATAGAATAGTTTTTGGGCCCGCAGCAGACGAAAGAAGCGAAGGGAAGCAACCCGAATTGCCTCAGCAAAAGTCCGTGATATTCTATTCTATTCTATCCTTAGGATATGCGAGTTGCCCCCCTTCATCCAAAATGGCGTCCTCGCTTGACATTTCCGCGAACAAATGATTTTAAACGTCGTTTATCAGCTAGTCTCGATTAAAGTTAATTGGTAGATATAATCTCCCAGTGTAAATACTGCCATTGAGTAATTCTAAACCTACTATACTGATGTAATGTGGCCGATAGCTTTACTGACAGCCGTTTGGTGTTGATTGATTAGCGGCGTCTTAGCAAACTACCACCCCAGCTTATATCGCGATCCGGATATATCGCGGTAGCGGAACTTGGACCCCAAGCACCGCGATATATTGGATCTACAGTGTATATGAGTTCAGTGGTCAATGTGACCTACTTTTAGAAATTCGGGTCATATTCATTTATCAGTCCACTACATGTTATAGAGATTACACTATATATGACTATAGATGAGAATCATATTTTCTCATGAACTGAGCTGCATTTTATGAGTCAAGGCATTGAAGAGGACTACATGTATGTCAGTGTGGCCAATGATTCTTGGCATTATCTTATGCTGGGTTGGGGCATTTATTTCTGTTTTCTCTTCCATTTCAGACTAAAACGAGAAGCAAGAAGAGAGTTGGGATATCAAAGAGTAAGTTTCTTTGTTTTGTTTATTTTTTTGTTTTTTTTTTCCTGTTTTTCAGTTTGTAAAATCAGAAATACAGTCTCATCCATTTTCAGAATTGTTTGACTGACCAAAGTGATACATTTTTATCACCAAGTAAAACACATTTAGGGTATCTTAACAATTTTTATCTTCCATGGATAATTTGGGTATTTGCATTTGCATCAGGTCAAAAGATAAATCTAAATTCACTTAATTGTTTTACCTTGAGTTAACCCACCCCACCCTACCCGTATCATAAAATTGCAGACTTTTGTTTCTGTTGAAATGCATGTATAAACATTTGTATGGCATTACATGTAAATGAGTTTCAGTTTTGCTTGTCAGATATACTTGTTTTATTTCCAATCCAACTACAAATAGGAAGTATCCAAAAAAATTACTTTTCTCATTTCTTCATAAAACATAAATTGTGGGTAGTCATTAGAAGTGCCTTCTAACGAGTAAACAAAATATATATTTTCTTGAAGAAATAAGGAAACTATCCCTATTTTTTGGTTTAACCCTAGTCATGCTGGACCTGGATCTGTTCTGCCTTTGCAAACAGTGTAGATCCAGATCTGGATCTGCACTGTTTGCCATTAAGCATGTGAATTTATATCAACAATCTGGATGATGTAATCTGATTGGCTGAAAATTAGAAATGGGCATGGCATCTTAATTTATTCAGCAGGACATCTTATCTGGAGTTATGCATTCATTGGAGTATTTATGAGGAAATGTTTTGAATGACTGTGGAAGGTTTTCAGGTCTCACAGTACTGCAATAATGATATTCTTTTTCTCAGATAAAGAATATGGTAAACATATTCTTTACTTCTCCCTGGAAACCTCTTGTCCCATGTCATTGGTACTGTTGTCTCATAATATGTGTTGTGCATAGCATTTGAATTGTTGTTAAGCTGTTACAAAGTATGTTTTCAAGTAGAGATAACAAATGTACCCTAAGTATAGTACTGGAAAAGACATGCCTTTGCAGCACAGACAGATTAGATGCCACAAAATGCCCAATCCTTTCTGCAATATTTGATCAGGTTCTGTACTGTTTGCCACTCATTCAGCAATTTTTAGAGAATCAAAAGATAGCAAAATTGAGATATGCAGAAGGATTAGTATGGTATGGTGCTATTCTTGGCCCATTTGTTCAAAACTTAAAGAAATTGTTAGCTAACTTGACTTTAAAATTTCTGTCTTGAAATATGGCAAATACATTGATATTATTTGCTGAAAAATGTGAGTAGCTTTTGCATTGCATAGCTTTTGCATTGCAAAAGCTACTCACATTTTTGCAGCAAAAATATCAATGTATTTGAAAATACCTTAACAGTTAACAAGTTTATCATTGAAGAGCTTGTTAAGCTAACAATGCTTTGAACAAATGGGCCCAGAAGGATGTATGGTAAGGTATTACGGTATCTGTATTTAGGGTAAATACAATATCAAAGAAGTACTCATCTGAATATCCTGTTGCCGGCTTCGGTTGCTCAGTTAGATGGGCGTCCGACTGGTGATCAGGAGGTTGTGGGTTCGACCCCCTCCAGGTCGGCAACATTCTTTCATGGAGATTTGAGCATGAAATATTTTCTATGGTCATTCTCTCCATTCCGCTGATTCAAGAAGGACAGTTGTCAGTTTTTGGCAAAAGAATGTGCACAATACTGTTTAACTGCATAGAGGACTAAGCCTGCCCAGTTAAAGTGTGATTAAGTAAACTTATCATGCTCAGCATGACCCCAATTGGGTTGACTGGGCCAGAAAAACCTCAACACAAATACAAACAATATCATGTTTATCTGAGAGTGTGTATCATATGGGCCATTTCAAAAATTTCGTTTTCAGTGTACCTAGATTCGGATCAACCTGCTCATCTGTGCATTCACACTTGGGCCTTTTTACAGGTACCATTTGATAATTCTACAGTATCTAATGATTCTGTTTGGAGACAGTGCAACACATGCACAGGCTGATCTTGCCCTATGCTGCCAGCATATTGCAAAGAAAGACACAGCCCATATTAAAATGTTAGTGGGTTAATAATGTATGCATGTTTATCGTGTTTGAGCAAAATGATGCCATTTTATTTCCCCTTAGGCTATTTTAAATATTTATTTGCTTTACAGATTTACTATTCCAGTTTTAAAAAGAAAAAGCTTCCAAATGATGTAAGTATTTCTGTAAAAAATTTCCAAGAACAAAACCAAATAAAATTGATAGAAATAGTGTTAACATTTGCATCAAAGTTCTTTTGCTTTGCTTATATTTCTGAACATCTTTACTTGACATTTTGATAGGTGATTAGCATTCCTGTAAGACATATTGATCAGTTGACAGCTTATTACTGCTGCTGCTAACCAAAGATTAAGGTTATATGCTTAGAAATATAGTATAAATTGGGTTGGGCCCAACATTGGTCAAATCTGTGCGGTTGCTTTAGTAAAATAATTTGTTGAAAAATTCTTAAAGTATTTTTTGCTATTCTCTAACTGTGTTCAGTTACTGATGTCTTGCAACAGTATTGCTAAAATACTCTGTCCATTACTTTAGAATTGCAGTGATTTTTCTATGAGAAAATGCACAATAATTTGTAATTGTTTAAAGCTGATGAACTAAAGCAACAGTTACATAGGTGATTATCATAAAAGTTTTGCATTAATTCTTGATAAAATTTTACAAGTATAATTCTTCTGAACAAAACAGCAGGTGAAAAAAAAAAAAAAACATTCTGTGAGATTTTGAAGACATGTATGCAGCAGTTAGTTTAATATATGGCTGTTTAGGTATATAGATAATCATTTGCTACTTAAATGAATGATACATTTGGTTGAGATCTGAAACCAACTGACTATCAGCATGTATTCATGACCAGGGCTCGGGAAAACCGGAAAAATAGCCGGTCTGGACCGAAATTAAGAATTCTGGACCGATTTCAAACACCCCAAAACGCTAATAAATTGGTTCAACAGGTTTGTGCCTTGAACCATATTTTTCCCCATCCATCCAATTTTACACGAATCAATGATGTCTAAAAAATCACAAACGGTCAAGTCTTCCCAAACTGACAACGTCGGCGCACCTTTTAAATGCAATATTATGGTAGTTAAAAGGCTCTAAACGGTCATTTGACATGTATATTGGAGAGACAGCTGAATAACGGCAACCTACCGCAGCACAAATTAATTACGTCATTATCCAAACATTGTCAAAAAATCAACACTGTACTGACCTTTGTGCGGTAAACAAGCGATTAACACTAATCATCAGTAACGGTAGTCTGATAATTAATCCGTTTGTGTGACATGTGTGAAATAACTGAGACTGCAAAACATCCAGGTGCAGTCGGCGTGTCCAAAAGATCAAAGGTTGCTTTACTGAGAGTGATAAAAGAATGCACCGCCTGAACGCACCTGTTTTCTTCCTCTTCTTTTTTGTTTTGATCAACAGGGTTTGTCGGTCCCAGATTTGATAAATTAATTCCCAAACCATGTACGTCCTGATCAGATGTTGCATACAACGGCGTCTGACCTGGGTATAATTGATTGATTCTTTTTTTTTTGTTGTTGATTGCCGTAACACGCGAGTATAAGTCAAGGTAGATTTCACGGTAAAAGTAAGTAATGCACCACTTGCGCTAGACAAGATTGGTCAGTGCTTAAAATTTAAGCAGTCTGGTCAAATCTTGAAACATTGAAAACTGCAAAACCGCCCGTGGCACAGGCCTTTTTTATTAGACCTAATTAGGTCCATGAAAGTCGTTTCGTTCCATCTCTCCTGTTTCCCACCGTCTTCGCGCTTATACAAGACGGGAATCAGTTGTTTATAAATAGTTTAGGAAAACCCTGCCGAGGTGGAAATAACAACAAAACATTGTTTTTTTTTGTTGTTGTATTTTTTTCTTTCTTTTTACATACCTGACTGTATTTATTGATGACGCCAGCTTTGATCATGCTCGTTATATCCGGACTTCCGTCATATAACGCGGTTGAGGTGTATTATTTTAGTTTGTGTTGAGGTTTTACGGCCCAGTCAACCCAATGGGGTCATGTCCTTCTTGAATCAGTGGAAGGGAGAGAATGACCGCAGAAAATATTTCATCATCAATCTCCACGAAAGAATGTTGCCGACCTCGACGGGGGTTGAACCCGCGACCTCCTGGTCTCCAGTCAGACGGCGCATCCAACTGAGCCACCGAGGCCGGCAAGGTGTATTATTTAAAAGGAGTTATAGGACTGCCAGTTGTCATTAGTTTTCGTGACAGGTGATATATACATACTTTTTTTTGGAAATGGGCTCATTGATGACGTCATCGTCATCGGCTAGACCGATTCAGATTTCAAAATTTCCAGAGCCCTGTTCATGACCTACTGTTTTTGTGATAAGGACACAGGTTGCATTAATAAGTGCATCTTCTGGGCCTTTACAGATCTTGAAGGAATTTGACTCTTTCAAGGCTAACATCTCTGTCAAAATTGTTTTTGCTACCTTCTGAAAAGGACTCTCCCCTTGGGAGCAAACTCTTTTGTCTTAGGATAGTTTTCAGAAGGGGCTTGATCTGCAGGAAAGCAAACAGGGCCCAGTTGTTCAAAGCTAACAACGTCGTTAGTTAACAATTCGTTAAAATTTACATCGAGTGATACGCAAATATGCTGAAATTTTGTGCTGAAAAATGTGAGTGCAAAAGCTACTCACATTTTTTCAGCAAAAAATATCAGAATATTGTATATTGACTCCACTAAAACAGTTAATGAAATGACCCTTAACGAGCTCATTAAGCTAACGACGCTTTGAACAACTGGGCCCTGAAGTTACAAAAGTTATCTTTTGTTAAAAATGACAGACAAGAATTCTGCCAAAGGCTGTCTCAGGCCACACAAATTTACAAAGTCAGTGCGTGAAATATAGGTCAAGATCAAATATGGATACTGCTGTCATCCCTAAGTGCAAGCGTATACCAAGTATCATCACTGAAACCTTTATAGTTCTTGGGAAATGAACTTGAACATTAGGGTCAAAGTTAGGGTTGACACAAATGTTGATGGACAAAGGAACATATGAACAGATGGAAAACTAGATCCCTATATCATGTCATACTAAAAGCAGGCACAACAAAAATCTAGCAAGTGCGTTCAGTCCCTTATTGGTCTGCTGATGTGGGGCACTGTCAGATTTGAGATTACACTGTTTATTTATGTAATATCTGCTGAATTATTTTTCAGGTGTGTCCTGTGTGTTTGGAAGATTTTAAGAAGAAAGAAAAACTTGCAATATGTCCCTGTCACCATGTCTTTCATTCAAGGTTAGTATAAATGTCAAGTGTATAACTGGATGGTGGCCACAAGAAGAAATCAGCTGAATTATATTTCAGGTTTTTCCTGTGTACTTGGAAGACTATGACCCATTTTGGTCTTGAGACCCCCAAAAGGGTAATTGGCAAATAGTGCAGACCCAGATCAGATGCCACAGAATGTGGTATCTAATTAGGGTCCACTGTTTGCAAATAGTTTAGCCTTTTTGTCGCACCTGCGTGCTAACGCAGGTGCGATATAGGCGTGCCGTGACCCGTCCGTTCATACATTCGTCAGTTCGTCAACAATTGACAGTGGGTGTCTTGTGAGTGCAACTCCTCCTACAGTTTTTGGCCAATCATTTTGAAACTTCACATATGTTTTGGCCATGGTGTGTAGATATGCATATTGTTTGCTCATAATTCTCAGATTTTTTGTTTCAACTTTTTTCCGCTTTGTTAACTTAGTCAGTTTTTACCTAAAACCCTTATGGTCAGTGAGTCTTGTGAGTGCAACTCCTCCTACAGTTTTTAGCCAATCATTTTGAAACTTCACAGATGTTTTGGCCATGGTGTGTAGATATGTGTATTGTTTGCTCATAATTCTCAGATTTTTTTTTTCAACTTTCTCTGCTTTGTTAACTTAGTCAGTTTTTACCTAAAACCCTTATAGTCAGTGGGTGTCTCGTGAGGGCAATCGCCTACAGTTTTTGGCCAATCATTTTGAAACTTCACAGCTGTTTTGGCCATGGTGTGTAGATGTGCATATTGTTTGCTCATAATTCTCAGATTTTTTTTTTCAACTTTTTCTTCTTTGTTAACTTTAAGTCAGTTTTTACCTAAAACCCTTATAGTCAGTAGGTGTCTCGTGAGCGCAACTCCTCCTACAGTTTTCGGCCAATCATTTTGAAACTTCACAGATGTTTTGGCCATGTTGTGTAGATGTGCATATTGTTTGATCATAATTCTCAGATTTTTTTTTTCAACTTTTTCCGCTTTGTTAACTTAGTCAGTTTTTACCTAAAACCCTTATAGTCAGTGGGTGTCTCGTGAGCGCAACTCCTCCTGCAGCTTTAGGCCAAATTTTGAAACTTCACAGATGATTAAGTCAGGGTCTGAAGATTTGCATATTGTTTGCACATAAATCTCAGATTTTTTTTTTTTAACTTTTTCTGCTTTGTTAACTTAGTCAGTTTTTACCTAAAACCCTTATAGTCAGTGGGTGTTTCGTGAGCGCAACTCCTCCTGCAGTTTTAGGGCCAATAGTTTTAAAACTTCACAGATGATTAGGTCATGGTCTGAAGATGTGCATATTATTTGCACATAAATCTCAGATTCATTTTAGCAGAGTTAGGGGCCCTTGATTTATGTCCAGAATTGGTTTCCGCTCAATATCTTGTGAAAGAATTGATGGATTAGGATCATATTTTGCATACATATTGTTGTTAACAATACCTAGCTTGGGATATTCACATGACATTTTTTGTCAGTTTTCTACTTTGTCCATTTTTCTTACAAACTAACCCATCAATTTCTTGAATACTGCAAAATAGATTTTTTTCAATACAAATAGGAACTTGTATGACTTAATCCCCGCAGGTGCGACATCGCTTTCCGCGGATTTCTTGTTTCTCTAGGAATATCTAAATCACATTGCCAACATACCTTATATTGAAATTAGACTCTTTCAGTATATAGTGTGGTGGAGTTTATTCAACTTAAAATTGGTTAAAAAGAAGGCAAAGAAATAAGATGAAAGAAAAATCTGTATGAGCCATATCATAAGAAAAGGGGTTTTCAGGACATATACAGACAGTGAAGGCCCAGTTGGCCTTCTCATCAATGCACCAAGTTTATATCTATAGGCCTAGTCCTCTAAGCAGTTAACCAGCATGCACATTAATAGTATTCTTCTGCCAGAAACTGACAACTAACCTTCTTGAATCAGCTGAAGGGAGAGAATGACCATAAAAATATTTCATGATCAATCTCCACAAAGGAATGATACCAGAACCGCCGGGGATCGAACCAATGACCTGATCGCCAGTCCGACACGCATCTGATTGGAATAAAGTCCATTTCACTACCTGCTGATGTGTCTAAAAACTGCTGTATTGATTGCAAACCATGTAGACCCTGATCAGATTGTATGTTCTGCAATATCTGATCTTGGTCTACACTGTTTGCAGAGCTTGTCTGTTCTAATACCCAAGGTAAATATAGTAATTCTAGACTTGTTGGTATGATTCTTCCAGTCACATCTGACAGAAGATCAAGGGGTCACAAGTTTGAATCCCAGCTTGCCACACTGTCCTTCTTCTGTTTCCACTGATTCATGAAAGGTAATTGTCAGTTACTGGCAAAAGTCATAGCTACAGATAAGAGGGGGTATCCACATAATATTTTTTCTTTTTTCTCAACGAAAACTTATGTTGTGGGTACTCATTAGAAGCACCTCACTGAGGTGCTTCTAATGAGTACCCACAAAATGTGTATTATTCGAGGAATAAGAAAGATATCAGCATTTTTTGGATGAAAAAAGCGCCTTATCTGTTGCTATGAAAAGTGTGTTTGCACAAGGTTTGGTTAAACTCTTAGAGGACCAAACCTGCCCAGGAAAAGTGTAACTGACCAGCTTTACATGACCTTAACAGTGTTTATCAGGCTGTAAATTTCCAAAGCAAATCAAATAAAAAATGTCATTCTCCAGTGATCCAACCTGCAACAATGCATATGAAGCAGTGTCTCTACCTCTCATGTAATCTTGACAGTTGTATCTGGCAAGTATTAAGCCATTTATGTCAAGTGGACTCCTCTACCAAAACTCTTTGGACCTGTCTGCTTTGGGTAAACAGTGTAGACCCTGATCACATGCTGCATTCTGCAGTATCTGATCTAGGTCTGCACTGTTGCCAGTTACCCTTTTGGGGGTTACCCGACCAAAATGGGTAAATAAAATTCTTCATAGATGAAGTTTTTCAAGACTGAGCTGATCATGTTAGAAGTCTGATGAACCAGTTTGCATTTAGTTTGACTGTGTACATGTATTTACTTTATTAAGTGGCTACCAGTCATTTTCAGAATCAAAGATTCATTTCATTTCTTTTCATATACACGGCAAGGAGACTAGTGACAATCATAACCTTATATGACATTAATGATTCTGATCTTCCCTGAAAAGAATATTTGAGCATTGTTTTTACAATAAGGATCCTTATCACATATGCATATAATGAAGGTCAAGATCAGTCCACCATCTGCATATATATGTGCAGTCTGATCAAGGTCTTCTCTGTTAATATACTTTGCATTATGCAACCATACATCTAGATAAAGCATTTTTTCAACTCAAAAGTATTGATATTTTTCTTATTTCACCACAAAAAATTATGTTGTGGGTACTCATTAGAAGTCCCTTGTTTTTCGTGGAGAAATTAGAAAAATATATACATGATACCCAATCCTGTCGAGTTATGGCAACTATATTTTCTTTAAGTAGACATTGAAGGCCCTGTTGAAACTATAGGTTGATGTCCAGTGTTGTTGTCCTCCTATACAAGAAGGACCCTTTTGATAACATGACAGTTTATTTGGCTGTGAAAATCAGGTACTGTATTTACCATAAATTTTGGGACACCTTAACTCCTTACCATACATGTCCTAATATTTGATTATGTCCATTTAAGTACCTGTTGGCGTGTGTAAAACCTGCTGGATAAGTGTAGACCCTGATTAGATGCCACATTCTGCAGTCTACTCTGGGCAAACACTGTTTGTTCAGACCTGTCTACTCCAATACTTAGGGCTATTACGGTACATAAGGTTTGATATAGATGGTTTTTACTTCACAAGCTTTTTTGACAAAATAAACCTATTTTATATTATCCATTTATTTAGCATTGCAATGGAACCTCCCATTATTGACAGCCACCTCCCTATAACAGTCACTATTCTGATTCCCTAAACTGTTGTTTTAGTATATATCGAGGGTTGAGCGCAAGACTGGCATAAGTCAGATGGTTGTTTTTCCCCAAACCTAATCTCCTCACCATGAAGGCATTATGAAGATTACAACATTTCTTTTTGTAAACAATGAAAATTTAGGTGCCATTGCTCATATGAGCAATGGCACCTAAGTTTGCATTGTTTACAAAGGGGTCCAAGTTGCCCCTAAACAAGGGTTTCAAAAATATGTTTGAGTTACTATAGTCTTGCGCTCAATCCTCGATATCTACTCTCTCCACAATAGCCACTGCCCAATAATAGCCAATGTTAGGTTTTAAGGATGGCTGTTGTAGACAAATTGTAGTGTTTTTTTTTTTTTTTATTATTATCAAATACTGTATTTTGCATGCAAATTTTAAAGGAAATGGGTACACCTTTTATATGGTGGTAACTCTGTCACCTATTTCTGCTTCCCTTCTGAAAAATGTTGTTTTTTTTTCTTAAAAGGAAAGAATTTGCATCCCTTGAGGGATGGTTCTTTCCTTATAGGGCAGACCACTCTTAGAAGAGGTTTAGTGTACAGGAAAGCAAATGGGAAGTCACAAAAGATGTCTGACTTGTAAAATGGTGGGCTGTCTGCCAAGTACCGGTAGGTCCAGTCTCCTTAACCCATTGTAGACTGAATGAACTCCCCCACACTATATATTGGAAGATTCTAATTTCAATTTTAGTATATCAAGACTATGTGATTTAGATAGTCTGAGAGAAAAATGGTTGAACTATTTGCAAACAGTGGAGACCCAGATCAGATGCCGCATTCTTCGGCATCTGATCTGGGTCTGCGCTATTTGCCAGTTAAACTTTTAAGGGTCTCCAGACTACAATGGGTTAAGTCCTTATTTTCTCTTATATTTTATTTTTCAGTTGTCTGATAGAGTGGCTTCATCATAAGAATAGCTGTCCTATGTGTAAAGCTCCAGTACGCCAGATACCTGGAACTGCATGTACCTCAGGGATCCCGGCTGAAACTACAGGCCTTATGAGAAATAATAACACAATAAGTAATGTCTAGGCTTGTGCTTTACTACTGATTTCATCTTTATTTCGAGGGTTGAGCGCAAGACTAGCGTAAGTCAGATAGTTGTTTTTCCCCAAATCTAATCTCCTCACCATGAAGGCGTTATGAAGATTACAACATTTCTTTCTGTAAACAATGAGAATTTAGGTGCCATTGCTTGTATGAGCAATGGCACCTAAATTTGCATTGTTTACAAAGGGGTCCAAGTTGCCCCTAAACAAGGGTTTCAAAAATATGTTTGAGTTACAATAGTCTTGCGCTCAACCCTCGATTTAACCTTTACTACTTCTGGGCTAATTCAGCAGATTAGACTCTTTGGTGGAGATTGAAATACATTATACGGTCTCTCTCTCCCTTCTACCAATTCCAGTGAGTACACACAACATACATTTTTGTGAAAAAAAAAAAGAAAATTTTCCTTAAAGTATCCCTTAATATTTGTTTTCTTCAGCTATTAGAAGAATTTCTTAGGGACGCAATACAAGTTTGAATCAGCCATGGTAAATGAGCCATCAGTGTTAGAGTTATTGAAATTTTACTGTACATTGTAAATCATTTATGCAGAGAAATTATTCACACGGAGTATTCAGTGATAATTCTGGGATAATTTTTCTTATTTCTCAGTAATAATGTATGTTGGGGGTACTCATTAGAAGTGCTTTGCCGAGGTGCTTCTAATGAGTACCCACAACATATGTTTTTATGGAGAACTGGAGAAAATTATCCTAGAATTATCGTCAGATACTCCTTCTTAACAATTCCTCTGATTCATGGTTACAAAAATACTTGAGTTTT
This sequence comes from Anodontia alba, assembly GCA_964016985.1. Classification (NCBI taxonomy): domain Eukaryota; kingdom Metazoa; phylum Mollusca; class Bivalvia; order Lucinida; family Lucinidae; genus Anodontia; species Anodontia alba. Next base: position 96,143,686 of record OZ024821.1, on the reverse strand, counting down.
TGTGCACTTTTTCGGGGAATGGATACACTTGAAATTTTTTTACCATTTTTCAAAGGGAGACATTCCTGCAAACAAATTTAGTTCCCTTCCTAGGACTTGAGTCCTAACAAAAAAGACTTCTCTAAAAAGAAAGAACTTGCTCTCAGAAGAGAAAAAAAATTCCTTTAAGAGTAGCACTTAGAAGGGAGATGAATATTTTCATACCAGAATTATTTCTTTTGAAGGTATATCCATTCCTCCTGAAGTTATGAAATTATCATGCGGTATCTTCAGGTTTAGGAATAAATTTGTATAAAGTGTGCCATACCTGGCCATTTACGAAAATGTCCTAAAATTTCATACACAAAAGTTGCCAATAAAATGGCATATGTATACAAAGCAGACCCAGATCAGACTGTTCCTTCAGGAGCAGTCTGATCAGGCTCTGCACTGTTTGCCTTTCTACTAAGTATTTGAAGAAATAACTGCATTAGAAGCAAAATTTAGGCAAAAGTAGCCTGGTTGGCAACATCATTTCATGGAAATTGATCAGGAAATATTTTCTACGGTCATCTCTCCCTTCCGCATATTCAAGAAGGGCAGTTGTTAGTTTCTGGCAAAAGAATGTACACAATACTGGTTGATGGCTTAGAGGACTAAGCCTGCCCAGTAAAAGTGTGCTTAGGTAAATTGACCACGCTTGACATGACCCCATTTGATTGACACAAACAATAGGCAAAAGTATGTAATAAGTGTTCACAATTTTAGGACATTTACAGTTTGCAAGTAACTTGATGATATGGCATGTGGCTGGCATAGAGCAAGATTATATTGCACATATGTGCAGTCGGATCATAGTTTACTCTGATCACTAGCATAATGTGTAGACTATCAGTATTCTGTGAGTTAAAACCATAGATTGTATGTCAGACTGCACAGGTCTGTTGGATGATCTGGTTCTATAGTTAGTCTTACTGTCTGTTTGTACTGTGCAATTGTCTTTATTACTGCATAATATCACAACCTTAGTGAATCAAAGCCCATTAAAGACTGAATCAATTCTCCCACACTAGATATTGGAAGAGTCCAGTTTTGATTTTAGGTATGTCAGGCTATATGATGAAGATATTCCTAAAGAAAAATGGTTGAACTATTTCCAAACAGTGGAGACCCTGATCAGATGCAGCATTCTGTGGTGTCTGATCTGGGTTTGCACTATTTGCCAGTTATCCGTTTGGGAGTCTCCAGTCTTCAGTGGGCTAGATTCAGCAACATGGATATTCATGTATTCTGTATTTGTATTCATTTTTGTGGGGACAGAAATTTGCATTTTTCTTTTCTTGGGCAGATTCACTTGTAATGATATTCATGCCTTTACTGGTTTTCTTTATAATTTTATTATTTACATGTATTATTTATGAGTCCCTATCAGCCATGTTGTTGTTTTTCTTTTTCATAAAAGTGAAATGAACAATTTTATTTTTATTATGCCCACAGCTTTGGAGAATTAGATGGGGTTGGGGGTATGTTGGGAAGGATTGGGATACACATATTACTTCTACCATTTAAACTGCTCTCTTGTTAGCATAAAAGCCATTTGAGATACGATGGTAATATTAAGTGTAGATTATCAGATTGAATTTTAGAGAAATTTCATCAATGTTTAGTTTTACAGTGTTATCGGCCTTTTTCGGCTTTAGTTGTGAACTTGTAGTCCTAGAAAGCTGAAACTTTATATACTTGTTCTATTATTAATACTTCCTGTCTGTTTGCTATTCCACCAATATTTTGTGAAACAAATGGACAAAAACAAAATTCTGACAAAAAGAAAAAGCATGGTGAAAAGTGTTTGAAATTCTAGGACATTTACTGTACTGTAGAACAGATTGACAGATAGTTAGCTGATGAAACTAGATGGAACAGTGAAACTAGAAATCTGTACATTGCATTTATGCTTAACGTATTGTAGTCTGGAGATCCTTAAAGGGTAATTGGCAAACAGTGCAGACCCAGATCATATGCCTTAGAATATCAGGGTCTGATCAGGGTCTCCACTGTTTGCAAATAGTTCAGTCATTTTTCTCTAGGAATATCTAAAGCTCATAGTCTGACATACCTAAAGTCGAAATTAGAATCTTCCCATATATAGTGTGGGTGAGTTCATTCAGACTACAATGGTTTAAAGAACCTTCTCACTTGGGTTTGTCATTTGGATGACTCCAAGTAAAATGTGTTATTTGGCATATTCAGTAAAACCTAGATCAGTCTGCTCATAGATGTAGTTTGCTCAGGGCCTTCATTGTCCACTAACAGAATCACTGATTACTGTTGAAATGCATCAGTGGATAACAAATTAACCCATTTTAGTCTGGAGACCCCCAAAAGGGTTTTTGGACAACAGTGCAGATGCAGATCAGGATTATTGTCTTCACTGTTTGCAAATACATGTAGCTTTGCCATTTTTCTCTAGGAATATCTAAATCACATAGCCTGACATACCTAAAATTGAAATTGGACTCCTCCAATATATAGTATGGGGAAGTTTATTCAGTCTAAAATGGGTTAAAGGCTGTGATGAGATGGCACAGATACACATAATGATATTATGAATACATCTAAGCCATTGCTGATTGGTATTGCAATTTACCTATTGCATTTCCAGGCCACTTGGTGGGTTTTCTCAAAATTTGCAAGGGATGTTGACCCCCTGGTATAGTTATGATTAACATATTTACTCTAAATATTGGGACATCGTAACTTCTTACCATACTGGTCCTAATGTTTGAACAAGTATATATTGTTGTTACCTGTTATGTGCTTAAACTTTGTTGGATGAGTTGCAAACAGTGTGGACTCTGATCAGGCACCACATTCTGCACATCGGATCTGTGTCTACACTGTTTGCTCAGGCCCGCCTGTCCCAATACGTAGGTTTACTACAGTACAGTAAACTAATATAGTTCTGGTTTGTAAACCAGTTTGTTCACCAGTCACCATTTTTTTCTGTTACGCTGTCTCCTTCCAAATTACTGGAGCAGTATTTTGGTATCTTCTCAAAGGCCCTTAAGACTAATGATTGGTACCTCTTTAGGCTTAAGTGCCAAACACACCCATGTCTGTATCAATTTGAAACTTTTAATGGGAACTTTTAACATTAGTTGACAAAGGGTCTCATCCATCCCATTACCATACCCCAGCCTCAGATGTGGTCATTCTCCAAACATAGACACACCTTGGTGTCAGATCAGAGCTGTTAATGAGAACAATAACTTAGATTATTAAATATATATAATATATATATATATATATTGTAAATATTGTTATGTTATAATTATGTACATATATTTTTTCTTCATATATTCAGTTATCTGAAGTAAATAAAAGATAGTTAATGTTATCAAATCCCAAATAGAAAAATGTTGGCTAAAGCAGGATATCAGAAATCATAGCTCCAGATAAGGGGGGTATCAGAAAAATATGTTTCATGAAGAAATAAGAAAATACCGAATTCGACCTAATTACGGCACTGCATGCGTAGGTTTTCAAAATTACTGGGAATATTCAGTTGTGGTAAAATATGTATCTACCTATTACAGAAACACTATATAAAAAAAAAAAAAAGATCAGAAAAGGACTTATTTGATGATGATTATGCAATTTTTTTCTGATTTTCTTTATAAAGGTATATGTTGTGGGTACTCATTTGAATTGCATCGACAAGTCGATGCAATTTAAATGAGTACCCACAGCATATGCTTTTATAAAGTAGTAGGGAAAAAGTACTCTGGCTGTAATTTGAAGACTACGGAATTGCTTGACTGTGCACTGATAGAAGTATGTGTGGTAATTAGGTTGATTATGGTATCCACAATTTTTGATTGAAAAAAAGCACCTAATTTGGAGCTGTGAGAAATGTCAGATATATACGCAATCAATTATGTGATATAAAATTTATTGTGCTATGGCAATATTTATTGTTATTGTTATTACTAAATACCTAAACACTGTTTGATTGTGCATACACGTTTTAGATGTTGGCAATAAAAGTTTGATGAAGGAAAAACACATAAATGTAATATTTTTGTTTTAATTCGTATTATGTCCTTTATTAAAATGGGTACTTCACTGACAATGACATGCACCAATTCCCTCTTACAACAGGTAACCCTTGTCATGCTAAATAAATTAAAATACCACTCTTACTTCTTATTGTCAGCCAATAAGATTGCTTGAATTAGTTTGCTGAAATGAATTCACATACTAAATGTCAAAATGCAGATTCAGATCAGTTGGTTTCTTCAGTTGGCTTCTTCAGAAGCCAACAGTTCTGGATGTACACTGTTTGTAAAGGCAGGCATATCAGCAAGATCAGAGTTAATGATTGCAAGGCTGTTCCCTTCTCTTTGTATGTTTTCAGCAGAGCGGAATTCAAATTCACCATCAGTGACCCCAACAGACTCAACAAAACATCCTTTGTGATAACAAGTGAGGTTTTTTTTTTTTTATGACAACTTCTGGGTCAGTAATAAATGCAGCTATCTGAAATTCTGAGTTTTTCATGAAAATGCTAGTTTTGATAACATTGTTATTTGTCTTAAAAAGGATATTTATGGGCATTTTTCTTTTGATGTTCAATATAGATGCATAACCTCTCTCTCTCTGTGCATGCACCCATGTGTGTAACTCTAGTCTTAGCAAACTGTTAAATTGTTGGGGACAAAAGTCCATTTTTGTATTGTAAACGGGTGTATCAGTTTTGATTTGTGATGCAAGTTTTACCAATCAAGTAATTGTTAATATGATAGCTGCTTCTTGGGACAAAATAACAACATAAAGAGTATGATGTTCATCCAAGAAAAATGTTCACTTATTCATTAAAATACAATATGGTGTAGTATAATCAATATCAACCCAGCGGGCACATGACGTCTATACAACGTCGCCTCAACGTCGATGCAACGTCATGACGTTGCATCGACGTTGAGACGACGTATGGACGTCATGTGCCCGCTGGGAACTTACCTTTGAGCTCTGGTATGAGGAAAATGAGGACCTTCAAACAGAAAACAACCTTATATCCTTGCAGTCAGATCAGAGACTACACTGGTCACTTACATAATACATGAACTACAGTCGACTCTTGTTATCTGGAATTCCAATGGACTCACTGAAACACTTCGAGATATCCGTACTTCGACATATCAGAGTTAAGAGTGAGGAAAACAATAAATTGAACAACCACATTTAACAAATGAATATGTAATTTGACTCCTGAAGTTAGAAATATATAATATATAAAATAATGTGGAAAAGAGGAGAAATTGCTCCTTAGGAGCCTTAGGAGCAATTTCTCCTCTTTTCCACATTATTTTGTTACCTGTTGTCATAGTTTCATGTTAAAACAGGGACCAGATTTTCACTTCGAGATAAGCGGTAATTCGAAATAAGCAAGTTCAAGATAATGAGGTTCGACTGTATTAAGATTCTTTCAGTTAACAGCATAGATCTTGATCAGAAAGCATGAATGAATAGGCTGAATGGGTCTGTGCTGGTTATGGTTACAGGTGTCATAAATTTGATTTCTGTTTGGAAGTGCCTCAGTGGCAAAGGCCTTCGTTAGTCTGCAGATCTGCTCAGCCTGGTTGACTTTGGCTGTTCATTCACAGGATTATGCATTGCTGTTTAATGTATTGACAGAGAAACTCTGATAGACAGTGTGAAGCTGCTGGATGATCTGAGCCCAGTTGTTCAAAGCATTGTTAGCTTAACGAGCTCATTAGTGGTCAAAATGTTAACTGTTTTAGTAAGTACAATATCTAATTCGCAGGTATTTTTGCTGAAAAAAGTGAGTAGCTTTTGCAAGTGCAAAAGCTACTCACATTTTTTCAGCAAAGAAATTAGCATATATGCCATATTTGATGATCAAAGCTTTAAGGATACCTTAAGTAACAATGTCATTAGTTTTGAACAGCTGAACCCTGGGCATTCAAAGGAAACAAGTCCCTCTTTGTCATGGTGCAGGTCTTGTGAGCTGTGTCATATGAAAATGAGAATTTTGGGGATGTGAATGGTAAAGGTCCAGATTAGCCTATGAAGCTGCACAGCCTTATCTGGGTCCTTACTGTAGATAATATACCCTATACTATACATTGATCCTGTACATGGATGGACTGTGCAGATATTCATCAAACTGATCTGGGCCTTCACCATCTGCATTATAGAAACACTGAATAATATAGACATAAAGTGAAAGCCCTGACCAGGCTGCACAGCACTGAACTTTTCTCATAGCAAAGGTCATTTATGTGCCGGCACACAAAAAAAGGGACCTTATGGATTTCTAGTTTATGTTTTTTTAAATGTGCATGCGCGGTGCCCTATTTGGGGCAGAGGCATGCATTTTTTGTACAGGCATGCATTTTTTGCTTGACTCTTCCTCAAAGTCTCTACTACATGTCTGCAAATGGCAAAGGCTCTGGCGAGACTGTGCTTATGTGCAGGCTTGCCTGAGCTTTAGCTGGTCGGCTGTATAATTACCCATTTCTTATGTGCTGGCTCATTTCATAATTCAGTCAAAATTGTGTCAAAGTTTTGTGTCAAAATCCACTTCTCACGAAGGGGAGTGGATACCATATTTACCGTATGTATTCAGACAGACAGACCTGAGCAAACAATGTAGACCCAGACGAGATCTACACTGTCTACACTGTGTGCCACGCATCCAGCAATTTTTAGACACAACATTAGATAGTAAATTGTACTTGTTCAAAGTTTAGAACAAGTACGGTAAAGAGTTTAAGTGTCCAAATACTTAGGGTAAATACAGTATATCTCAAAGGGAAACAACTCTAACATGGAAATATTTGCCTCCTTTCTTATTGGGGGCTATTCTTAGTGGGACACAAGCTCATGCCTTTAAAGGGTAGCATCCACTTTTGAAAGGTTTCAAATACAAAAAAAGGCATCCTCCTGTCTGCAAAAGTCAAATCTGTACAACCTGGAGATTTAGATCGTCCAGTATACCTACTTACCCAGAGTTTTAGACAAACATGCCTGAGCACACTGTGTAAAATCAGATCAGTCTGATCCTGGTCTACTCTGTTTGCTACTCATTTAGCAGTTTTTAGACACAACAGGTTGTAAAGTAGAAATTTTAAGACTTGTATCGTAAGGAGGTGCCTGAATATTTAGGGTAAGCAGGCTCTCTGTGCATTCTGGGTCTGTGCATCCTGTTTGCACATTATAAGACTCAAATAGAATGTACACTATGTGTTATACAGAGATCCAAATTGGACTGCATGGTTTTGCTGCAAGACGATAGAATGGCCAGGGTTTTTTTGTTTTTTTGTTGTTTTTTTTTTCGTTTTTTCTTTGCAAAATTGATGAGGATATTTGTTGCAACATATAAACTGTTCAAGATTTTTATTGTTGGGTGATTGATTGGACAGGATTTTTACTGCAAGGCTGTTCAGGATTTTTGCAGCATTATAGACTAGTCAAGATTTATATTGCAGTATCACAGATATGTCAGGGTTTTTCTACTACAGCATTATAGACTGGTTAAGAATTATGCTGTAGGATCATAGACTGTTTGGGATTTTTCCTGCTGCATCATAAACTGGTCAAGATTTACACTGCAGGATTATAGACAAGTCAGAATTTTGACTGCAAGATCATGACTCATCGGAGATTTTAGTACAAATGCAGGCTCGTATGGGGCTTAGGTTATGGGAAGTTGAATTCCCCTTTCTTTGCCTGTGTGATAGGTTACCTTCGTTTTTCGTAATTTATATATTTTACATTTATAACATTCTTCATAACTTGATTTATTTAAATGAAAGGTTGTAAGCAGAACATCATTGCTTGAACATCATTGTTCTCATTTGTGTATCTAGTAGGGTGGGGTTTGGGGTGTCTGTATATGTCATTCTGTTTTCAGTTTTTTTACACATCCATTTTTTTTCTACTGGATAGTTATTGTTCCAATATTTGTTTTCCAACATTTTTATATATCCATTTTGTTCTATGGGATAGTTAGTTTTTCTCATTTTTAGCTCATCTCAGCAAATGCTAGGGTGAACTATTGTGATCACCCTCTGTCCGTTGCCCGTTGCCGATGGTCGTTAACAATTAGTTTAACTCTCTAGAGGTCACAGTTTTGACCCAGTCTTAATGAAACTTGCTCAGAATGTTTGCCCCTAAGAAATCTAGGTCAAGCTCAAAACTGGATCACTTGGAGTCAAAAACTAGGTCACCAGGTCAAATCAAAAGAAAATCTTAACATTCCAGAGGTCACATTTTGGAGTAAACATTATGTAGCTTGTTTAAATATGTGTTAATGATTTCTAGGACAAGTTCAAAACTGGGTCACTTGGGGTCAAAAATCAGGTCACTGGGCCAAATCAAAGGAAAATCTTGTTAACATTCTAGAGGTCACATTTTTGAAGCAATCATCATGAATCTTGCTCAAAATGTTTGTCTTGATGATTGCTAGGTCAAGTTTGAAACTGGTTCACTTGGGGTTAAAAATTAGGTCACCGGGCCAAATCAATGGAAGATCTTGTTAACACTCTAGAGGTCACTTTTTTTTAAGTAATCATCATGAATCATGCTCAAAATGTTTGTCTTGATGTTTTTTAGGTATACTTCAAAACTCAGTCACTTGTGGTCAAAAACTAGGCCACTGGGCAAAATCAAAGGAACACCTTGTTAACATACTAGATGTCACATTCTTGATAACATCATCTCGAATCATGCTCAAAATGTTTGTCTGATGATTTCTAGATCAAGTTTGAAACTGGGTCACTTGGTGTAAAAAATTAGGTCTCCTGGCCAGATCAAAGGAAAACCTTAACACTCTAGAGGTCACATTTTTGAAGTCAACATCATGAATTTTGCTCAAAAGGTTTGCCTTGATGATTTCTAGGTCAGGTTGGAACTGGGTCACTTATGACCTATAGGTCACGGTCCTGTGATTTTTTTTTTTTTTTTTTTTTAAGTTTTTCCACAGGTCAGTTTCTCAGTAATTATTTGTCCAACAGCAGAGATACTTGGCATTTGCATACATCCTAGCATGGCCTCTTGAATGCAGTCATCCATATTTGACCTTGACCTATATTTCATGGTCCATTAGGCATGCTACATTGTCACTTGTTAATATAATCATCATGAATCTTGGTCAGAATGTTACCTTGATCTCTTCTAGGTTAGGTTCTCTAAGTGCTTTGATACATAGGTGAGTGTTTCAGGGCCATCATGGCCCTCTTGTTAGTTTTTGTTTGTTTGCTGTTGTTATTTTTGCGCCCAAAGGGTGGCCTATTACAAATGAGTCATCTGTTAGTGTGTGTCTGACTACTAAAGGAAATTTCGTCAAAGAAAGTGCGATGTTTGTCTTGAAGAACGAGAGTTGAACAAGCCAGATCAAGGTCACAGTTTGCAGAGTAACCCTTTCAACCCTTACTTTCTGAGTTGGACTCTTCCATCTTAGAATTTTGGCATGTCTGTTGTTAGAAATAGTAGCACAAAATACAAAACAGAATGGCCAACAGTGTAGTTCCAGGAGACAGCTTGTAATAAGCCATCTCTCCTGGATCTACATTGTTTGCAAAGTAATCTGTTGAGGTCTTCAGGGATGAAAGGATTAAAGGTTAGGGGGAATGGATACACATCCAAGGGAAAATAACTCTGACATGGAATTAGTTGCCTCCTGTCACATTGGGGCTGCTCTTTAAGGAAGAATTTTGGCTCCCTTCCTTGTAGAGTAACTCCCATTTTTTAAAGCCTTTATATCATAAGGTAACTTACTGTATGCAATAATTGTCTCCCTTTGCAGACTGTTAGCAAAATATTTCAGTTGTATCCATTCATCTTAAATGCAAAACTGTTTTAACCCATTTATACCTGAATATTTTGAATAAACTTTCCCATCATGAACTTTGGAAGGTTCCAGTATATAGTCAAAAGGGTGTTCTATAGAAACTGTCATAATTGCTTTTATAATTGAAACTTTCTAATATTATTGCAAACAGTGTAGATCCTGATTAGATGCTGCAAGAATGCAATGTCTGATCTGGTGTACACTACCAATGTCCCTTTTTATGGGATGCTAGGCATAAATGGGTTAAAGCACCAAGCAAAATTGTAGCAGATTTTTTTTCAGAGAAAGTAAGAAATTTCATTTGACTCGTCTGCTAAGGAGACTACTGTATTTACATGATATGGCACCTTTGTTTTCTGAAATATGAAATAAAATATTTCATCTGCTGCCATTGTGGTTAGCACTTAAAGGGTTAGTTTGCAAAGAATTCAGACTCAGCTGCAACCATATCTTATTGACAGCTGAAATGATTTTTTTTTTTCCAAAGTTAAAGAATGAGATATCATGCAAGAAAAGGACTCCTACAAAGTCAGGTCAGGTCACAGTTCAGGTAATGGTCAAATTGTCAAAATTCATGTCTTGGCCATAGCTATGAAAGAAGTGAAGGAATTTCATCAAAGGACTTGTTCTGATAACTTGGCCTGATTCCCCATTTGAAAAACAGTAATATCCAGAAAGTAATGACGCAGATTTTTTCACTTATACCCGGTATGTCTTCTTTATTACAAATAATTGACGGATATGTCATTGCAGATTTTCAGCCATTTTAAAGGTCTTTTTACACCTTCCCCTAAAACATCTTTTTTTAGATAGATATACTGTGGACTCAATTTCCACCAAATTATTGAACCATTTTCCCTTTTATTATTAGATACGTTTATAGAACTTATCAGATGATTATGAACTATTCACTAAGTATCGATCTTATGCGTGTCTGTAGATCACATGACATTCTATAAGAATGTATTTAAAAGGGGGTAACAACCTTTTCACGTTGAAGTGACTTCCACGCTGTGACCGACAAAATCCTTTTGTCTTTAATGTTCCATCATATCTACAATACATATATAAGGGAATTTGTCAGTCACGGGGTGGAACAGTATTCACTTAGCTGCTAAAATGACCTACCCTAAGTTCCATTTAACAGTTATCTTTCCCAATGTAACCCCAACAATCTCATGTTCATATGTGCATGCGCAATGCACATTGAATGATTGGAGTACACACAAAGAGAACTAGAGGCCTGTGGGCCAGAAATCGCTCACCTGGATTAGGCTGATCATGATATGTTATATTATGCCATGGTAGCCATCTTGGCTATCAGATTAGATTGCCTTTAGCAAACCAGAATCTGATGTTGTTTGAAGAGTTACAAGATTGCCACCATGGCCACCAATTTAGCAATTCTGAATCTCCATGTCACCCCGATGCCTCCCATCAGGTTTCGGCTCAATCTGACTTAATGTTTGGGAGGAGATATGGTTTGAAGAATTTCAAGATGGCCACCATGGCAGCCATCTAGGATATTGGAACAAAATGATTTAGCGTCTGAATTTCCATAACACCCCATTGCCTCCCATGAAGTTTAAGCTCAGACTTGCCATTTGGGAGCAGATGTGATTAGAAGATTTTCAAGATGGCTGCCATGGTGGCCATCTTGGATATCTGAATGGAACTATTTAAAGTAATTCTAAATCTCCATGCTGCCCCTATGCCTTCCACCATGTTTCGGCTCCATTCAACTTACTGTTTGGGAGCAGATAATAGCTAGCAGATAATAATTGAAGACTTTCAGAATGGCCACCATGGCAGCCATCATGGATATGATTCTGATGGAGATGTCAAAAGTGTGAAAAATTACTGACAGATATACGGATGAGGGACGGATCATGGTCAAGAGACCACGGCATGAGCTGACCTGGAACGAAGTTGCAGGTCAGCTAACGATAGAAGAGCTTCAAAATGGCTGCTGTGGCAGCCATCGTGGATATCGTAACAAAGTGTTTTTAGTAATTCTGAATCTCCATATCGCCCTAATATTGCCCAAAAAGTTTTGGCTCAATCTGACTTACCATTAGGGAGCAGATGAGGTTTGAAGATTTTCAAGGTGGCCACCTTGGGGGTCATCTCAGATATCGGACCAGAACAATTTCAGCAATTCTGGATCTCTATGTCACTCCGATGCCTCCCATCAAGTTTTGGCTCAATCCGCATTATGGTTTGGGAGATGTCATTTGAAGAATTTCAAGATGGCTGCCGCCCTTGGCAGCCATCTTGGATGTCGGAATGGAATGAATTAAGCAGTTCTGAATCTGCGTGTCTCCCCAATGCCTCCCACCAAGTTTCAGCTTAATTCGACTTACTATTAGAGAACAGATGTCATTTCAAGATTTTCAAGCTGGTCACCATGGGGGCCATCTTGGATATTGGAACAGAACAAATTTTGCAATTCTAAATCTCCATGTCACCCCAATGCCTCCCACCAAGTTTGTGCTCCATCCGACTTACAGTTCGGGAGCAGACTGGATTTGAAGATTTTCAAGGTGGCCACCGTTGGATATCAGACGGGAACGAGTTTAGCAATTCTGAATCTCTGTATTGCTCCAATGCCTCCCATCAAGTTTTAGCTCAATCCGATTTACGGTTTGGGAGGAGATGTTGTTAGAAGGTTATCAAGATGGCCGATATGGCAGCCATCTTGGATATCAGAAGGGAATGATTTTAGCAATTCTAAATCTCCATGTGGCCCTAATGCCTCCTACCAAGTTTAGGCTCAATCTGACTTAGGGTTCAGGAGCAGATGTGGTTTCAAGATTTTCAAGAGGGCCACCATGGCGGCCATCTTGGATAGCCAAACGGAACGATTTTAGCAATTCTGAATCTCTATGTCGCTCCGGTGCCTTCTTCAATATCGGAACGGAAGGATTTTTAGCAATTCTGAATCTCTGTCTTGTTCTGATGCCTCCCATCAAGTTTTGGCTGAATCCAACTTAGGTTTAGGAGATGTCATCTGAAGAAATTCAAGATGGTGGCCATCTTGGATATCGGAACGGAATGATTTTAGCAGTTCTAAATCTCTAGTTGCACCGATGCCTCCCACCAAATTTCAGCTCAATCTGTCTTATGGTTTTGGGAGGAGTTGTCGTTCGAAGAATTTCAAGATGGCCACTGTGTAGTGGCCATCTTGGATATCGGCACGGAACGATTTCAGCAAATCTGAATCTCTGTGTCACTGTGATGCCTCCCATCAAGTTTTGGATCAATTCGACTTGGTTTGGGAGGAGATGTCATTTCAAGATGGCTGCCATGGCCGCTGCCTTGGATATTGGAACGGAATGGTTTTAGCAATTCTGAATCTCCATGTTGCCACAATGCCTTCCACTAAGTTTCAGCTCAATCCAACTTATGGTTCTGGATGTCGAAAATAGGAAAAGCTAACGACGGACGACAGACAGATGGACGAGGGACAACAGGCCATGGCATAAGCTGACCTGGAGCAGTGCTCCAGGTGAGCTAAAAATAAAACACAAAACGGTATTATTATCAGTAGGGTTACATAGTTAATATGTACTAGATATTTTATGCATGGCAATTTCAGAAATATACATAGAATTTATGCATAATTTAATACATGATAATGGTAGCAAAAAAAATGTAAAAAGGTGATCCAAACTTATTTTAAGCAAAATCACCAAAAGATATAAACAGAATGAAATTTGACACAGTTCAAAAATCCCATCTGAAATGGGGAAATTTCTTGGCTTCTCAAAACAACTCCTTTAACTTACAAAATACAGATGAAAAGGTATGTTTGGCAAATAAATGAGGCTTGCTCACCTTCTTGGGGAGGGATTTGTTACATATTGTAACATTGTTTGTTCTTGTTTTGTTTTTCTTTCCTCTTAATTTTAATTGTTGAACACAATGTGTTTAAATCAGATGTTTATTATATTTATATATAGGTATTTTCATACTTTGATTAATTGTATTAAATAGTTCATACTGAATTTATATAATAGAAATAATGAAATAAATGAGTGGGCAACTCATGACATCAGACACAGTTTTGTTGTGGTCAGTTTTTCCTGCACATTGGAGTAAAGGACAACACTACTCATGGCATAAGGCATACTTTTTTAATGGTTGATTTCTCTGTATACATGAGCTTGGGACAATACAGCAACTCATGACATCAGACACTGTTGTAGTGGTTAATTTTTCCTGTATATGGAAGCTCAGGGCAACACAGCTACTCATGACATCAGACACACTGTTGTTGAGGTTATTTTTTCCTGTGCATTAGAGTTTGGGACAACATAACAACTGATGACATCAAAAACATTCTTGTAGTTGTTAATTTTTCCTTTACATTGGATTTTGGGACAACACAGCAACACATGACATCAGACACACTGTTGTAGTGGTTAACTTTTCCTGTTTGTTTGTGTTGAGGTTTTACAGCCCAGTCTACCCAATGGGTCATGTCGAGCATGGTCAGTTTACCTAACCACACTTTAAGTGCACAGGCTTAATCCTCTAAGCATTTAAACAGTATCGTGCTCATTCTTTCGCCAGAAACCGACAACTGCCCTTCTTGAATCAGCGGAAGGGAGAGAATTACCATAGAAAATATTTCATGATCTATCTCCATGAAAGAATGTTGCCGACCTGGCGGGCGTTGAACCCACAACCTCCTGATCACAAGTCGGACACTCCTACAACTGAGCCACCAAGGCCAGCTAATTGTTCCGTACATTCGAACTTGGGACAACACAGCAACTCATGGTAACAGACACACTGTTGTAGTGGTTATTTTTTCCTGTACATTGGGCTTTGGACAACCAACTCATGACTTCAGACACTGTTGTAGTGGTTAATTTTTCCTGTACATTAGAGATCGGTACAACAAAACTCCTGACATCAGACATGTTGTTGTGGTTAATTTTTCCTGTACTTTATAGCTCAGGACAACACAACAACTCATGACATCAGGCACATTGTTGTAGTGGTTAATTTTTCCTGTACATTGGAGCTGAGGATAACACAACAACTCATGACATAAGACACATTGTAGTGATAATTTTTCCTGTACATTGGAGCTCAGGAAACACAACTCGTGACATAAGAAACATTGTAGTGGTTAATTTTTACTTGTACATTGGAGCTTAGGACAACACAACAACTCATGACATCAGACACGTTGTAGTGGTTAATTCTTCCTGTACAGGACAATACAACAACTCAAGACAGACACACACTGTTGTAATTATTTTTCCTGTGCATCTGAGCTTGGGTCTACACAAGTCATGACAGACACACTGTTGTAATGGTTATTTTTCTTGTACTTTGGAGCTCAGGACAACACAACAACTACAACGGTGTGTCTGATGTGACGAGTTGTAAACTTTTCCTGTACATGAGAGCTCAGGACAACACAGCAATTCATAACACGACACACTGTTGTAATGGTTAATTTTTCCTGTACACTGGAGCTCAGTACAACATAACTCATATCATACACACTATAGTAGTGGATAAATTTTTCTGTACATTGGAGCTCAGGACAACACAGCTCAGGACAACATAACAACTCATGATATGTACACACTTTCGTAGTGGTTAATTTTTCCTGTACACTGGAGCTCAGGCCAATACTACAACTCATGACATCAGACACACTCTTGTTGTGGTTATTTTTTCCTGTACATTAAAGCTCAGGACAACACAACAACTCTTGACATCAGGCACACTGTTGTAGTGGTTAATTTTTCCTGTACATTGGAGCTCAGGACAACACAACATTAATGACATAAGACGCATTGTAGTGATTAATTTTTACTGTACATTGGAGCTCAGAACAACACAACAACTCATGACATAAGATTCATTGTAGTGGTTAATTTTTCCTATACACTGGAGCTCAGGACAACACAACTCATGACATCAGACACATTGTAGTGGTTAATTTTTTCTGTACAGGACAACACAACAACTCAAGACAGACACACAGTTGTAGTAGTTTTTTTTATCTGTACATTCGAGCTTGGGACAACACAACAACTCATGACAGACACACTGTTGTAATGGTTAATTTTTTCTGTACTATGGAACACAGGACAACACTACAACTTGTCACATCAGACACACTGTTGTAGTTGTTAACTTTTCCTGTGCATGAGAGCTCAGGACAACACAGATGACACACTGTTGTAGTGGTTAATTTTTCCTGTACACTGAACCTTAGTACAACATATCTCATATCATACACACTATAGTAGTGGTTAATTTTTCCTGTACATTGGAGCTCAGGACAAAACTCAGCTCAGGACAACATAACAACTCATGATATGTATACAGTTTCGTAGTGGTTAATTTTCCCTGTACATTGCTCAGACCAACAAAACAACTCATGACATTAGACACACTGTTGTAGTGGTTAATTTTTTCTGTACATTCGAGCTCAGCACAACACAGCAACTCATGACATAAGAAACTCTGTTGTAGTGGTTAATGTTTCCTGTACACTCAGGACAACATAACAACTCATGATATGTACACACTTTTGGCGTGGTCAATTTTTCCTGTACATTGGAGCTCAGGCCAACACAATAAATCTTGACATCAGACACATTGTTGTGGTGGTTAATTTTTTCCTGTACATTAGAGTTCAGGACAATACAACAACCCATGACAGACACACTGTTGTAGTTGTTATTTTTACTGTACATTTGAATTTGGGAGAACACAACAACTCATGACAGACACACGGCTGTAGTGGTTAATTTTTGCTTTATTTTGGAGCTCGTGACATCAGACACACTGTTGTAGTGGTTAAATTTTCCTGTACATGACTCGGGACAACACAACAACTCAGAAGACATAGTGTTGTAGTAGTTAATTTTTCCTGTACACTGGAGCTCTGGACAATACAGCATTCCTGTACACTGGAGCTCTGGACAACACAGCAACACCTGCAAGCTGCCATATGATGTGAAAAGTGGGAAACAGGCCCTTATGCCATATGCAAACAGTGGGGGTCCAGATGTGTGTGTGTGCATCTGTGCAGTCTGATCTGGACATTCTTTGTTTGTATACATATACTACTCTTCTACAGTATCCAGTGATTGTGTAGGCTGACAGCAAAGGCCCAGATCAGACTGCAACTAAAGCAAGTTGATAGCACTCCATTGCATATCCCCGTGCCAGCACCATTGCATATCTCCGTGCACATCAAAATTCCAAATGTGTTCCTTCAGTCCTCATTCGTAAGGCTATTACCTGTGACAGTTTCAAGGGTCTAGCTCAAAAAGCCTAGGTGGGGTTGTGTGACAATAAAAAAAAAAGACCCAAAATCCTCCTTTGTGACCTCTGGTGACCCCCAGACAAGCCCCCGGGGAAAATTTTTTACACCACTGTATTCTACTCTACATTACCTTTGATCTGATATGCAACATGACAATGTTTGTACAAAATGGAGTTTGGACCCTTTGGGGCCACACCCCCCTGGCCCTGGCCCAAGGGTTTCATCAAAATTCCGAATGTGTTCCTCCAGTCCTCATCCATAGGGCTATCGCCTGTGAATGTTTTGAGATTCTAGCTTAATTTATCTAGGAGCAATGGTGTGACCATACAAACAGACGGACAGCTGGACGGACGGGGGTATCACAATATCCCATCATTTTCTTCGAAAAGCGCGGAGATAAAAATGCTGAGGCTGATCTGGGCCTGCATTGTCTGCAAATTGCATATGGGCTTTTTTGGTGTGTTGTGCATATATTTAAAGTTAAGGTCTAGTCATTGAGCTCAGTATATTGTGATGGCATAGTTCTAGATAAGGTGGACGTCAGGTAAATATTTTTCTTATCTCTCCAGGAAAACCTATGTTGTGGGTACTCATTAGAAGTGTCTTGCAAAGTCATTAAACCATAGCCCCAGTAAGGTGTTCAACCAAAAAGTATTGATACTTCTTTTTGCTTTCTCCATAAAAACAAATGCTGCAGAATGTCATTGTTTGAGTACCCACAACATGTTCCTGAAAAGAAATAAGAAAACTATTTACCTAATACTTGCTCTCATCTGGAGCTATAATTTGACAAATGCTCAATTACACAATCTGACTACTTTATAAAACAGTTTTTTTTTATTATAACTGACAATGAAGACATTTGACAATGTGTATACACAGTCAGAACAACTTGCTGACACTGTAAGGGTGAAGATTTACTCTTCATTTCATTTTAAAATATGAGTCAAACCATGAGAAATATGGCTTTCGGGCGTATGAGGAATGGCTTTCACTAGTCATTTCCAGAATAATTGGTTTTTGTTGAACATATCCAAAACTAGAAAGATCCTAATTAGTTTAGAGTCTATAACATGGGAAGTATTCAGACACAGGCCTCAGTAAATAATGGCATCTACACTTTTGCCACCCATCCAGCTGTTCTAGATTTATCAAAAACAAGTAAAATGGGCTTGTTCAAATTTTAGAACAAGTACGATAAGGAGTTAAGTTGTCCGAATATTTAGGATAATTAAGTACTTGTGTGCTGATTTGTTGTTTGAATATATCACGAAGACAAGACTGTCACAAGACTGACAGGTGTAAACCGTAGGACAAGTATAGTAAGGGGTTACAATCATGTCCCAGTACCATATAGGCTGCGCCAAGCAAAATTGCCTCTTTGGGGCAGATGGGAACATTAACCCTTCTCTTGCTGAACATGTCATGCCCTGTCTTAGCAAACAGTGTAGATCCAGATCAGTTGGCTTCTGAAGAAGCCAACTGATCTGGATCTGCACTGTTTGTCATTAAATATGTGAATTTCTCTTGAAAACATGGATCAAGTAATCTGATTGGCTGGAAATTAGAAGTGGGCATGGCATCTTAATTTATTCAGTATGACAAGGGTTAAAGATCCCAATCAGCCACTGAAGCCACACAACTTGATATTAAGAACCTTTGTTATACAGTATTAACCCTAAATATTGGGACCCCCTATCCCCTTACCATACTTGTTCTAGTAGTTGATCAAGTCCAGTTTGCTACCTGTATATGTATCCACAAAATGCCAGATGAATGGCAAAGTGTAGACCCTGATCAGATGCCACGTGGCATCTGATCTGGGTCTACACTGTTTGCTCAGGCCTGTCTGTCCCAATACTTAGGGTTATTAGGTACATTACTATAATTACAGCATCCAAAGATTCTGTAAATGAACAGTGAAGGCCCAGATCAGACTGCCTTTGCTATCCACATAGGTTCCGCATGCCCACTTTTGCATGGTGCTGCTCATAATTACCCCAAACAGTCAGATACCTTTTCTCCTACTATGTTCTAAAATTTCAACACATCCATCTAGCTGATTTTTGGTGTGTCTTCAAGGTTATGACACAATGGCAGGGTCTACCCTTGAGGAGCAGTTTGATCTGAGTCTACACTGTTTGCTCAGACCTTTCTGTCCAAATACCATAACAACCTTAAGTATTGGGACAGATAGGTTTTTGCAAACAGTGTAGATCCAGATCAGATGCTGCAGAATGCATCATCTGATCAGGGTTTCCACTGTTTGCCATACATACAGCAATATTTTAGAGACATCAACAGGTAGTAGACTGGACTATTTCAAATTGTAGGACAAGTATGGTAAGAAGATAAGTTGTCCCAATACTTAGGGTAAATACGGTTCTTATGGAAACTATGGTATTGGGCAAATACTATATGCATTGTTCAGTCTAATGATTGTTTGAGTTTTACAGCCCAGTCAACACTGTTAAGGTCAAGTTATGCTGTCAGTTAACCTTCTCACACATTTTTCTCGAGCAGGATTAGTCTTCTTATCAGTTATCCAGTGCTTGTGCACATACTTTTGCCAGTAACTGACAACTGCCCTTCTTGAATCAGCAGAAGGGGGAGAATGACCATAGAAATGATTTAGCCAGTAACTGACAACTGCCCTTCTTGAATCAACGGAAGGGGAGAATGACCACAGAAATGATTTCATGATCAATCTCTGAAACATGTGGCCAAGCTGGGAACAGGGATTCAAACCAATGAACCCTGGTCAGGTCTACTACCGTCTGCACTATGGAGCCAGGCTGCAGCATTCATGTCTAGCCTAGTGTGTATGCAGGCTGATGAGGACCATGCACACAATATTTACCCTGAATATTGCGACACCATTACTACTAATCAGACCAGTTTTACTCACCGGTAATGTCTAAATAATGTGCAGGCCTTGATCAAACTGTTCTTTTATCTGAGTCTACAGTATTTCTCCGCTTTGTCTCTTTAAAAGCTTCTGGATAACAAGGTCAACATCAAGCCCATGGCCACACTCCGTATACATGTATATGAATGGTGGAATGGTATTTTACAAACTATGCAACAATATGCAGACCCTATCAGTCTGCACAGACTCATCTGTGTCTAAGTTGTTCACATGTGCAAAAGGGCACTAAATCCTGTTTTAGACAGAGCCATTCCAGAATGTTGTGACTGTCAGAAGTAAATGTTTAGCTTTTTGCTTAATGTTTAGCATGCTGGGTAGAATTTTCAGCAGACATTCTGTAATATTTCCTACTTTTTCCCATAAAATAGGATTTGACATTTCATGCCAATTGCATGAAATAAGAAGCTGAGAAAAATATCACTAATTTGTTGTCTGCTGAAATTGCCCGGAGAATGGTAGCTGTTAATTTAATAATATAAAAGATAACATCATAATTTTGGAGTGCATGACTAGTTTTGAAAAAAAAAAAAATCTGTGACATGCATGGTATCCATAAAAAATGTGGAAATATTATTTAAAAAAATGGCAAAACAATACCATGTACTATATAAAACAAAACAAAAAAAAAACACAAGTTACATATACATAAATATTTAATAATGTATATCCATTGCCAGCAAAAGGACTGAAAGAGGTATTTTGAAAATAAATAAGAGCAAAAACAAGATACTCTAGTTTTACAAAAGCAATTCAATATCCCCTACTGGTCAGTTACCACAGCAACCAAACTACATGTATTTGTCAAATCAAAAGATTAAACTAACAGGCAGTATCAATCCATTGCTCTCTATTCACATGCCAAGTTTCGTGACATAGCAGTAATACTTTTTGAGTTATTGAAGGATACAGATTTTTTCAACAAACTGAATAGACTGGAGGTGAGACTAAAAATATCACCAACAGAGCCAGGTTTTTTTTGACAAACTAGACCAACTGGAGGTAAAGTTAAAATCTCTAATGATCCATCCGCAGGCGACTAAACTAAAGAGTCAATATTATGTATACATTATCTAAACTGTGTTACAATAAAATGTACCTAAGAACTTAACTATCAGGACAGACAGATCTGAGCAAACACTTCAGGGCCAAAGTAGAGACCACAGATCAGGGTCTACACTGTGTGCAACCCAGGCAGTAGTTTCAGAAATAAGGGCCCAGTTGTTCAAAGCATCGTAAGCTTAACAAGCTCGTTAGCGGTCAAAATGTTAACTGCTATAGTAAGCACAGTATCTAATTCACAGTTATTTTTGCTGAAAAATGTGTGTAGCTTTTGCAAATGCAAAAGCTACACACATTTTTTTTCAGCAAAAATATTAGCATATATGCCATATTTAATGATCAAAGTTTTAACGATACATTAACTAACATCATTAGTTTCAAAAAACTGGGCCTAGGTAGTAAAGTGGATTTACTGAAATTAAGTTTTTAGGACAAGTATGGTTAGGAATTACTGTGTCTAAATATTTAGGGAACATACAAGTAACCGAATCGTCAGGGACTGTGAAAGGATGCACAGACCAAAGTGTGCATATGCACTATATGTCTGTATAGGCAGATTATCCAAAACATCTCCAACCTTGTACAAAACAAAACTGTATGCCCTGACTGGATGTTGCATGTCTCTAATCTAGTCTCAGCATGCAGAACTAGTACATGCTATCATGATACAGTCTTCTTGTTTAGCATGCTAATTATGCTTTCACGGATAATATCTTTACAACTATTACTCTGCATTTGTATGAACAATAATAGCTGTAAAGATATTTTCCATGAAAAATAATTAGCTTGCTAAACAAGAAGACAGTTTGGAGGTAATTAAGATCAATTTCTTCACCAAAATATTGTATTAGAAAATTAGAACTGCCTCATTACACATCCACTTTATCTATGCCTTGAGTCAATATGTTTAACCAGCTATTCTGTTTGCATTTAGAAAACAATAAAGGACCATGTCTATGCCATAGCTCCAGATAAGGTGCTTTTTATAACCAAAAAGTATTTATAGTTTTCTTATTTCTGAACAAAAATTTGGGTACTCTTAGAAGAACCTCAGTGAGGCACTTCTTACAAGTACTGACAGCATATAACCAAAAATATTATGTGGATACCCCATCTTATCTGTAGCTATGTCTGCACATTTGACCTGAACTAAACCTTGTTTTGTCTGTTTGTAAATACAAGACTGGTGTTGCCAATGGGGTCTTAACCCTTGTCATGCTGAATAAATTAAGATGCCACACCCACTTCTAATTTTCAGCCAATCAGATTACTAGATCCAAGAGTTTAATACAAATATACAAACTTAATGACAAACAATGCAGATTCAGATCAGTTGGCTTCTGAGGAAGCCAACTGATCTGGATCTATACAGTTTGCAAATGCAGGGCATATCCAGGTACAGCAGGACCAGGGTTAACATATATGCTAACAGTGAAAGCAAAGATCAGCCTGTGTACATCCAATCTCATAACGGTCTTACTGTTTTGCCTGGATGGAGCCTCAGTACAGTAGAATCTAAGGGCATAATGCAAACATATTTTACAACCTGATGAAGTGAAAGAAATGTGTTGGCTTAATTGCAAATAGTGCCAATCTTCTTTAAATTGCTTTTAGGAACAGTTTGATCTGGGTGTACAACCTTTGCTGAAGAATGGCTGTCCAAATATTTAAGGTTAAGAATGTTAATCACAAAATGCCCTATCAAGTCACATCCCACGTACAGAAATTGTGTCTAGAGTATTGCATCCAATCACCATAAAGGATTTTTCTTAAACATTCCTCTCCAGTGAGCTGTCTCTGCATCCTTCAATCTTTTAGTAAGAAACTCCAACATCTGCTCAACACTCTTCATTTCCTGAACAAAAAAAGAATGCAATACTTAATGGAAACTGATGCACTTTCAGGGAAGACAACTCAGTCAAAATTTTTTGACTCCCTTTTGAAGAGTCTAAAAGGAAAGAATTTACTCTCTTCCAGTAAATCATATTAAAGGAGAATGAATACACTGCCAAAGAAAATAATGCTAACATGAAAATATCTGTCTCCTCTACAGTTGGAGTGGGGGCAGGGCTTCACTTAACCTATTGTAGACTGAATGAACTTCCCCACACTATATATTGGAATATTCCAATTTTGATTTTAGGTATGTCAGGCCATGTTATTTAGCTATTCCAAGAGAAAAATAGTTGAACTATTTGCAAACAGTAGAGACCCTGATCAGATGCCACATTTTGCAATGTCTGATCTGGGTCTGCACTGTTTGCCAATTACCCTTTTAGGGGTCTTCAGACTACAATGAGTTAAAGACAAGAAAGAATTTAGACGCAAGAATATATTCCAATTTATTAGAGAGGCAACTATCTGTCTGCAACAGTTATTTCCCTATCCAAACTTTCATGTGTATCCATTCACCGTAAAGACCAAAATACAGTTTGGTATTCTATTACTTAGAAAATAATATAGCCTGGTGTCATGTCTAAAACAGAAAAACAGCCTTCTTAAAAGAAAAAAAAAATAGATGTGTCAAAAGTACACAAATGGCCTTTGCTCTTTGCCTATATGGCAACAACATCTGGATGCATATATCATAATCATCATAATCAGATTTTTGATTAACGTGCAGGTACAGGGGCAACATCCACATCAGTGGGCCCCCTTCCAGATAGCTGGCTTGCTGCACGCATGGCAGATCTCAAACCAGATCTCCAGGTACATCTATCATGAGGGTTAATAGCCGAGAGCTTCCACTCTCTGCAATCCCTCTCTGTCAGCTGCTTCCATGTAATTTTGGGCCTCCAAGGCCCAGGCTTTCCATCAACCTGTATGTCAAAGGCTGTCTTGATTGCACCATTGGAGCGTTCCACATGTCCATACCATCGAAGTCTTCTCTCCTTCAGAATGAGGTCCAGATCCTCAATGCCAAGCCGCACAAGTAGCTCAATGGACCTGGTGGTGACAATGTCTTGCAGCCTGACACTGCAGATCTGTCTGATCATTGCCCTGTCATTTAGCTGCAGACGCTGGAGGTTCCGTTTTGTCAATGGCCAAGCCTCACTGGCATGGAGCATTGCGCATAAATTTCAATAACTATATTCCAAATGCTGTATCTGAACTGTTACACATTTGACCCACCTCAGAGCATGCACAGAGTTGAAGGTTTAGGTCTAGGTAAGAAACATACCAAATTTCAACTTTCTAGCATAAAAGGTACCCAAGTTATGATCTCCAAGAGAAACACGAACGTAAATGTCAGTGTAAATTTGAATGTAAACTTAATCATTTCATCTGGTTATGAAGGTGACGTAAGCACAAACACAGGTATGCACATATGGACATAACATCATAGCAAAACGCTATAAACCGGGTACCCCACTGCTGCCTTGGGCAGGTGGTGGCATAATAATGTTTCAATATACTTACATTATTTATTCTTTTGTTACGAAGATCATCTAATTCAGGAGCTGAGTCTTCAAGCATCTCAATCTACAATTAATAAATGTAGAAAAGTCAATACTAGACCATGAGAGAACAGGAATAGTCACATGATTTTATATGTATGTGTTTTATTTCATAACTCAAGATAAGATGCTTTCTTAACCATTGTCCTGCTGAACCCAGATAAAATCTGTTTTGCAAACAGTGTAAATCCAGATCAGTTGGCTTCTTCTGAAGAAGCCAACTGATCTGGATCTGCACTGTTTGTCATTCAGTATGTGAATTTATATCAAAAATCTGGATTAAGTAATCTGATTGGCTGACAATTAGAAATAGGCATGGCATCTTAATTTATTCAGCAAGACAAGGGTTAAAACCGAAAGTATGTTTTTTTTTCTTTTTTCTCCGCAAAACCATATACTGAAAGGCCTCACTAATGAGTACCCTGACCTATGCTTTCATGGAGAAATAAGAAAATAAATTTTCTGGATATGCCTCTTAACCCTTGTCATGCTTAATAAATTAAGATGCTATGCCCACTTCTAATTGTCAACAAATCAGATTCCTTGATGTTGATTGTTGATATAAATTCACATTCTGAATGGCATACAGTGCAGATCCAGATCAGTTGCTCTACACTGTTTGCAAAAGCAGGGTATATCTGGGCTCAGCAGGACAAGAGTTAACTGAGGCTATGCATTTGTTTGCTTGTTTGTTTGTTTGTGCTGAAGTTTTACGGCCCAGTCAACCCAATGGGGTCGTCGAGCGCGGTCAGTTTACCTAATCACACATTTACTGGGCAGGCTTAGTCCTCTAAGCAGTTAACCAGTATTGTGCACATTCTTTCGCCAGAAACTGACAACTGCCCTTCTTGAATCAGCTGAAGGGAGAGAATGACCATAGAAAATATTTCATAATCAATCTCCACGAAAGAATGTTGCCGACCTCGGCGGGAGTTGAACCCGCCACCTCCTGGTCTCCAGTCAGATGGCGCATCCAACTGAGCCACCGAGGCCGACTTCATTTGTTTGCTGATCTCTATCCCTATCTTACAGTACAGTGATAGCACAGAAAGTAGCCAAACTGTGTGGAAGTATGCAGCCTTTACATTATGGGATAGTGCACACACAAGAACAAATTCTGTCAAATAAGTATTTCAGTATTTCAACTAAAGAAATTGCATGTGTTTATAGACTTTTTCAAAGTATGGAACTGGAGGGGTATATAATTACTTTACTAACAACGCCACTCTCTCAGCTTTGAAATATGCCATGTGATGAGAAAAAGGCACATGTGCACAGTACAAGAGTGTGCTTAAAGCTCTAAATAAGAGGGCTTGACAAATACATATTTTTTTTCTTATTTCTCCATAGAAAACATGTGAGAACTCATTAGAAATGCCTTGGCAAAGCAATTCTAATGAATACATACAATATGTTTTTGTGGAGAAATAAGAAAAGTTTCAATACTTTTGGTTGAAAAAAAAAAAAATGCCTTATCTAAATATCTGGTGCTGATGCACATGTCGAGTGTGGTCAGTTTACCTAGCCACACTTTTACTGGGCAGGCTTAGTCCTCTAAGTGGTTAACCAGTATTGTTTGTTTGTGTTGAGGTTTTAGGCCCAGTCAACCCAATAGGGTCATGTCTAGCATGGTCAGTTTACCTAACCACACTTTTACTTGGCAGGCTTAGTCCCCTAAGCAGTTAACCAGTATTGGGCACATTCTTTCGCCAGAAACTGAAAACTGCCCTTCTTAATTAGCGGAAGGGAGAGAATGACCATAGAGAATATTTCATGATCAAATCTCCAGGAAAGACTGAATGATCTGAATCTGAAGATACATGTATATATATATATATATATATATATATATATATATATATATATATATATATATATATATATATATATATATATATATATATATATATATTTTTTTTTTTTTTTTTTTTTTTAATGACATGCCCTATTTGTGAAAAGCAAACCCCTTAGCAGTCTAAAAAAAGTTTTTGCATGTAGTCTTAATACTGTCCAGGCTTCTTTCAAGCAGACATAAGTGCTAGGTGAAGACTCCAATTAAGGGGATATTTTCCACCATGTTTAAAAAGGCTGACACCTTTTGTGACTCTGGCATAACAAGTCTCTTCAGAAAAGAGGCTACTTTATTTACCCTAACTACTGGGACAGCTTAACCCTTGTCCTGCTGAATAAATTAAAATGCACGTCAACTTCTAATTTTCAGCCAATCAGATTACTTGATTGGATTCTTGCTATAAATTCTCATATTTAATGGCAAACAGTGCAGATCCAGATCAGTTGGCTTCTTCAGAAGCCAACTGATCTGGATCTACACTGTTTGCAAAGGCAGGGTATATCCGGGTTCAGCAGGACAAGGGTTAACTCCTTACTTTATTTCACCTTAAATTTGAACAACTCCATTTGACAACCTGTCGATGTGTCTAAAAATAGCTGGATGAGTGACAAACAGTGTAGACCCAGATCAGACACCAGATCATTCAGTCCTAATACTTAGGGTAATTACAGTACTATAAAAGGAAAGAAATTGCTCCTCAAATGAGGCAAAGAAGATGGGTAAAATTTTGAAAGAGTTGCCTCCTTTAATGTGTAGCCATTACCCTTAAACTATGCACATACATATGCTGACCTAGACCTTCACTATCCCCACTTGCCCTCTGGCCTCTTTTTGCATGACACTGTCATATAACTTTAGTTGTTAATTATTAGTACAGTAAAGCCTCTTTAAAGCAGTCATCTTTGGGAAGGCAATACGAGGCTGCTGTGGGTAAATGGCTGTTGTAGAGAGGTTAAATACATGGAAAGACAGCACTTTGGTAAATCATAAAAATGAAGTTTTTTAAAAGTAAAACATATTTTAACGAGTAATACTTAACCTATAGATAATGTGCTATTCTCTTCTGTTTTCACACCTTCCACAGAAAAAACGACCTTTCAGTCGTTAATTAAAGTCTTAAACCAGAAGGTCCCTTAGGCAGTTACCTGTGTGATGTAACTCTTCCCGCTCAATTGACCACGTGTCAGTTTCTTTTATGTGTAAAACAATAGACACAATTAGGAGAGATAAGCGAGGGTGGGCGGAGGGAGATAATTGATTATCTATAGGTTAAGTATTACTCGTTAAAATATGTTTTACTTTTAAAAAACTTCATTTTAACTTCATAATACATTAACCTATAGATAATGTGCTAGAATTTGCAGAATAGGAGGGAGGTGCTCTCCTAATTCTAACACCAATAATATCTCACCACTTCTGGTTAAGACTCAGGAAACTCAAAGGAATCAGATACATTCTAATTCTATATTTAATAGAAAGAATGATCTAGATTCACAAAATAGCATATCTTTAAGGTGTTATGATCTAACAACCTTATATATATTAGTAGACTCTAGAGGACGCCAGTTCTTAAGTCTCAGAGACCTAACATTGGCCGCGCCCCCCCCCCCCCCCCTCTTTTTTTCTTTTTGGGAAACAACAATTGGCTTCAAAAAGAAAAGGGAGTCATTGAGACATAACATAAATATTCCATCGCAAAGTAAGCTAGGAATATAGAAATATTTTCAAAACAAAATTTGTAAAACAAAAAGCCAAGACCATACACTGTAAGTAGTCTATGTAGGGTCTTGAATAAATAAGGAAAAGTCTACTCGGTGGAGTTTCCTATAGATAACTGACATATGTAGATATTTTGGATAAAATTCTAGATATGTGAAGCTATGTAATTGTAATAGTCTAAGCTATTAGAATT
Organism: Anodontia alba; assembly: GCA_964016985.1. Taxonomy (NCBI): domain Eukaryota; kingdom Metazoa; phylum Mollusca; class Bivalvia; order Lucinida; family Lucinidae; genus Anodontia; species Anodontia alba. The sequence continues at coordinate 96,115,317 of OZ024821.1, read as the reverse complement.
ATAAATTAATTAGATTCTGTTAATTGGAGCGACAGGACAGTTTCCGATGAACAGACACAGACTTAAAATAACCATAATATGTAATTATTTCCTTTTGATCAAATTAAAGAAGGGGAGATAATAAAAGAAGATGGAGTTAACTTAACTATAACTAAGTTATCCATCAGAAGAAAAAGGTACAGACAAACATAATGGTTAAAACTATTGCTAGACTAATTGTATTACGAATTTTTAGTCAAGCAATAAAATAATACAGAGTTTGCATATAACTGCTGGGAAGAAAAAACAACCTAAACCATTGATAATTAGTTTTGTCATAGACATATAAAAGCGTTTGATGTCCTGACAAAAAAATAAAGAATAAACTGTCAACATCATAACTTAAGAGTTTGACAGAGAATAAGAGAGATAAGAATAAGGTTGATCGCAGCAAACTGTATGACGGTCATAGTTTGGCTAAATCTTACCGTATTGATAAGATTAAGCAATAATAAATAAGCTGGATAGAATCTTTCTATACCAGAAGATTGCCATGAAAAGTACTCCTGAGTAAATAATCATGGAAATCAAGAAATGTTAAAAAATCCACTTTGATACGAATCAAAATGTTCATTAAAAGAGAAGGACTCAGAGAAAAAGTAATAGTGTGATAATCTCTGAAGAAAGATTATACAATAATACTGATTAATTATCTCAAAAAACACTTAATTTATAAGTTAAGAGATAGTATTACTATTCTATACGCATATTTAAGAATAGTAAGAAATATATTAATACTAAATTAAAATTATACTGAACAAAATTCCCGCTATAAATAATAGGTTAAGCATAACTATCTATTAAGCAAGGAATTATTAAACATATAACTCTCTATAAAATTACTGCCCAGAAATTTTATAGATAAACATTCAATCAAATTTTTAGAATTGAATATTAATAGAATAAAATCTATGTCTGCATAATTGGTAATTCCTGAAATATCAAATTACGTACTCACAAATGAGTTCAGGAAGAAAATACATATATATACTCTCGAGATCTATGTGTAAACCATAGAGAGTAATAATATTATTACCGCGATCCCTGACGGAAGGGTAAAAACATGTATATGAAAGAGATAATAATTAATTTAACGTCATATAGGTTTAAGATAAAATTTGTTTAATCTTTAACCAATATGCAGCAACAGTGACTCGATATTCTGTATTCGTACGTAGAAAAGGAGTACTTAGTCATTAGAATTTTGTATGATAGAGATAATGGGATCTAAAAGGATGTATCTCCATGAACTGAATCGAAGGATAATATCCATTCTAAGAAACTAGGGCTTGTTTTAGGCTTAGTTTAACAAGCGTAGAATTGAATTATTTCCAAGTATTCATGAAGTCGTTATGCTCTGAATACTGAGAAAAATGTTAAAATATTGTTTAGGAAATAAAAAAGTGACTGTTCCACAATGTTAGCTAGATTTAAACCTGGAACGTAGCGAGAAGGTCAATCTAATTTAAAAGTAAGATGAGAAAGATAAATAATGAAGATAGATATATAAATATCGGAATAATATATTATCTCCAACAATTATCAAATAATCTGAATGTTTAAAAGCATAAATACTACTCGAAAGTTTATTTACCGAATGTATAATCGGAGAAAACTTTCAGTATGTTCAAAAACGTATCACAAAAGTAAGATCTGACCAGGAACGTAGGTGCAGCACTTACTAAGTTGTGAAGTTAATATAAACATATTTTATATTATAAATTGAAGCAGTGCATTTCAAAATCATCGATGTCTTGAAATGACTTATTGTGTGGAAAAATAAATAAATATCCAGTTTCGGAAAAGATATTTATCTATATATATAGACCATTTTTGATGCGGACTGGAAATCAAGATATTAATCTTTGCATTATTCACAAACTGAACTTGAACTCTTAGCGAGAATTACTATGATCCCTTTAACGAATGTAAACATAAAGGAGGGGTAAAGAGATAATTAAGAGTGTCTTAATTCTTTACCGGCTCGTAATTAAGGATGTTTTCCCTTTTGTCTAAGCCTAGACTATAGATTGATTAATATAAATATAATAATATCTGCTATTATGAGGTAAACTCTCGTTAATTAACCTCTAAGCATATATCAAAAATATATATCAACATAATCTAGAGCTTCGGTAAGTTTAGAGGAAGGAAATGATTGACTTTTGCAGTTTCTGAATAGTTACAAAGTCAATAAAACAAAATATCAAAAGGAAAGTATTGTATATAATATCTAATTTAGGCAATAATAATCTGTCACGTACTGAATAATTAATGCCTTTACTAAATATGTATCCATTGTCAATACCAAAGTGCAAGAAAATTTTGATTGACATGGACTCTAGTTATAAATAAAATATAAGAGGTATAGAGCTAGTCGAAGCAAAACTATTCCTCAATAAGATAAAGTAGACCTATAATATACGAGGATTAATTGGGTCTAGAAATTATAATCATAATAAAATTATTATTCCAATATGAAGAATCTTCGGCGTAATAGATTCTTACTGAGGCAAAAATATCTGGTATATTGCTATCGTAGTCTTAAATGATCCAGAAGAAAAAATAAAACAGGCAAAGTAAAGAACGTATCGAATTATATCTATGCCTAAATATAAGATTTTTTTCTTATTTATTATTTTATAGCAGAGTTTAGACAGAGCACGACTGACCTAGACTCTTATATAATCAATCAAAAGATAGTATAAAATAGAATAATAGCTTATCGGATCAACTATTTTCCATGTAGAAAAGGCAAAAGGAAAATATGTACCTCAACTAGAATTTTAAATCGTAGTAATCTAGAGAGGTAGCGAATAAATAAATAAACTGTTAATTTATTTATCTGGTTGGTGTAAATTTCCGATACCTTAAGAATGAAAAATTAATAGAAAGTAGAAAAGATCGATTGCTACTTTCTTGTCAATTTACTCCTTAGATTACATGCTGATTACATATCGGAGCATGTAGAAGAAAAACAGGGGAGGAAAGAAGAAAATTTTTTAGATTTCGTGTATATTTTTCTTCTTATAAATAACGATAGTTTTATAGTTCACCTTTGCCCTAGAGCCGAATAAGGTGAATATGTAAGAAGTTAATCTCTTTGTAGCGAATAAAAGAGATATAATTATAGCTGGAAGTATCTTCTACACTTAGTGAATGAATTGCGAATTTGATCGTAACCGATAATTCTTAATTCATTTTCAATAATAAATATATATATAGAATTTAAGTCAAGTTCAAAAGTGACTGGACAGAATTCAACAATATAAATGGCTACTAGGTATCAGAACCCATCGCTGTCATTCAATAACCTATAATCCAAGACTATACATGTCTATAGTGGTTATTAAATAAATATATGTTGAGCGAGTACTAGTGACTACTACTCGGACACTAGTAATCCGACACAAAGTCTACGAAACTACTGCCCGGTGGAATTTCGTTAGAATGACCTGGCACTACTCTACGAAGTGCCTCCCGATGAAATTTTCGTTAGAGCCGGAATTTAACCGCTTTCTAGCGAATTAAAGAGATAAAACATAATTTGAATGACCTGGCACTAGTCTACGAACTGCTGCCTGGTAAGAATTTTGTTATAGTCGGAAGTTTAACTCTTTCTAGTGGATAAAAGAGATAAAACATAAGTTAATTTAAAATATTAATGGAATTACACACCTATAATAAGTCAATGGAATATTAAAGATTCTAGTCTGATTCGGGAAAGACTGTACAGAATTTTTTTTTTTTTGTATAAAAAGTTATTATGTATTTCACTTAATAACCTATATCTATTGACTTAAACGTGAATGGAGCTCTATGAACGATAATAGATTGTTCGGGAATTAGTGATCATTATTTTGACACTAGTTACCCGACACAATGACCGGACACTAGTATTCGTAACTGTTGCCCGGTAAAGTTACAAGTAATTTGACAAATTGATCCGATAGTAGTATTCGTAACTCTAGTCCGATGAAAAAGGGAGATTATATATGAAAACTGAGCGGGCACAAGTATTCGAAACTTTTTCCCGAAGATAATTAATTATTAGGCAAAAATTGACCAGACACTTTCTGTAAAAGTTTGCTTGGTGAAAAATCAGAAATAATATAATAATATGACCGGGTATAAGTATCAGAAATATTACTGATACTTTGCCCAGTGAAAAATTTTTTAATAATTAGACATAATGACCGGAAGTTAGTATACGTGACTATTTTGTCCGGTGAAATATGTCAAAAACTAAGTCTTTCCAGAAAATAATTAAATTATTGACTGGAGACTAGTTGACTGGTGCCTGGTTGATCGGTGACTGGTGACTGGTGACTCGGTGACTGGTGCCTGGTTGACTGGCACCTGGATGACTGGTGACTGGTGCCTGGTTGACTGGCACCTGATTGACTGGTGACTGGTGAAGCTGATTGACTGGTGCCTGGTTGACTGGTGACTGGTGACTGGATGACTGGTGACTGGTGGACTTAGACTTTATCGGATACTAAGTACCCAAAGATGCCACCTTGATGGGTCTTACCCCGGCAGTATAGCCATATGGGGTGGGGCTCCCATCAGTAAAGAATTGTCTTATAACCCATCAAGGGTTGACAAGTTCTTTACAATCAGCTTCTCCACCATGAGAATCTTTAGCCAACTGAAGATCTCTGCAAATAAAAGCCCAGGAAAAACATATCGTAATTGCTGAATAATCTGGAACGAAAAGAACAAAAATATTCTGCATATATAAACACGACTATCGAACCGATCGCGCATGAGCGTTGTGCCGAATAGCGAGAGTCGTGAAAACGCATGTGGAAAAAGACCAGTCAAAAAATACATGAAATCGAAAATTGAAAATTTTAAATAATAACACAGAAAGTGAAAGGAGTGATAAATAAACAAAAGAAACACAAGGATATATAAATTTATCCGTGAGGAAAGAAATAATCCAAATTTCTATCACAGGTAAATAATCCTTGTTGAATTTCTTTGTCCACAGAAAAGAAACTGACACGTGGTCAATTGAGCGGGAAGAGTTACGTCACACAGGTAACTGCCTAAGGGACCTTCTGGTTTAAGACTTTAATTAACGACTGAAAGGTCGTTTTTTCTGTGGAAGGTGTGAAAACAGAAGAGAATAGCACATTATCTATAGGTTAATGTATTATGAAGTTAAAATGGCTGTTATATGAAGGTGGTTGTTGTGGAGGGGTGCCTTTTTAGCAGAGGCTCTACTGTATAACATAAAAATGGCTGTTATATGAAGGTGATTGTTATGGAGGATGCCTTTTTAGCAGAGGCTCTACTGTATAACATTTTAACTTGCCACCAAATGTTTCTTTTCTTTAAGACAAACATGAATGAATTCTGCCTACCCGTTTTTCTACATCTGTTAGTTTATCTTTCATTGTATCATTGTATGATTTAATCTTGACTGATCTTGGATTTGCTTTTACTGAAACAGAGACAACATTTGAATATAAAACAAGAGGCCCACAGGCCACGGTTCGCTCACCTGAGTGATGTAGCCACTGCAGACATGCAGATGTTATGCAACATTTTTCAAATCCTATCATTGCAACTAATGAAAATATCATCATTTGAGCAGTTCTTAGTTTTGTAGAAGAATATATGGGCCTGACAGTCAATGGAGCATGATCATTTGAATAAACTATCAATCACATTTCAACAGAAGGATCAATGTGAAATTTGGTTGAAATTGGCTAAGTGGTTTCTGAAGAATCATGATTTTATACATGTAAACAGCACAGTGGCAGGGAAATATTATAAATATAAACCAGATGATGGCCATCTTAGATTTCCAATCAGAACAATTTTAACTACTGTTGATCTACAAGTCACTCCGATACTTTCAATATAAATGTATATGGCCCATACAAATGGGGAAGCAAATTTGACCTTGGAGGTAAAAAGGTCAAATATCAACATAGAACCATCATTTTAGCAATTTTGGTAGATCTCCTGTCCCCCATAATTTGTGCAAAGATTAGGACTCAGGGCTTATTTGGTTATGGAGAAGAAGATTTTTAAAGGTTTTTACCATATATGAGCATGGCAGCCATTTTGATCAATGGACCATACCCATTTTAGCAATATTTCATTCTCCTGCCCAAGGAGGCTCCACATGAAATTTGAGCAACAATGGCCCGGAGGCTTCAGAGGAAAAGCCATTTGAAAATATCAACATTTTTTCCATACAAATGTATGGGGCCCATACAAATGCATACAGAAGCAAACTTGATCTCGCCGTAAAAAGGTTAAATGTCAATGTATGACAATTATTTTAGCAACTTTGGTAGACCGCCCGTTCCAGATGATATATGCAAAGATTCAGCCACAAGCCATCCTCGGTTTTGGAGAATAAGATTTTTAAATGTTTTTTCCCATACAAATGCATAAGGAAGCAAACTTGACCTTGCCGTAAAAAGGTCAAATGTCAATGTATGACTATTATTTTAGCAACTTTGGTAGACCCCCTGTCCCGGATGATTTATACAAAGATTCAGCCGCAAAGCATCCTCGGTTCTAAAGAAGATTTTTAAAGGTTTTTACCATATATGGGCATGGCAGCCATCTTGGTCAACGAACCGTGACCGTTTTAGCAATCTTTTGTTCCCCCTACCTAAGGAGGCTCCATATGAAATTTGAGCAAAATTGGCCCAGAGGCTCCAGAGGAGAAGTTGTTTGAAATTCTGAACATTTTTCCCATACAAATGCATAAGCAAAATTGACCTTACCGTAAAAAGGTCAAATGTCAATGTACGACCATTATTTTAGCATTTTTGGTAGCTCTCCCGTTCCCGATGATATATGCAAAGATTCAGCCATAAGGCATGCTTGGTTTTGGAGAAGAAGATTTTTAAAGGTTTTTCCCATACAAATGTATAGGGAAGCAAACTTGACCTTGGCGTAAAAAGGTCAAACGTCAATGTACAACAATTCTTTTAGCAATTTTGATAGACCTCCCGTCCCCAATGATTCCTGCAAAGGTTCAGCCCCAAGGCATTCTCGGTTCTGGAGAAGAAGATTTTTAAAGGTTTTTACCATATATGGGTTGTGGCGGCCATCTTGGTCAATGGAGCATGACCATTTTAGCAATTTTTTGTTCCTCCCATCCTAAGGAGGCTCCATATGAAATTTGAGCAAAATTGGCTCAGCGGCTTCAGAGGAGAAGTCGTTTGAAAATGTTAATGGATGGACGCACGGACGGACGGACAAAAAGTGATCACAATAGCTCATCCTGAGCAGAGCTCAGGTGAGCTAATAAAAACATGAAACGATAATACCCCATTACTATCGTGTGGTGGGCAGATAACTCTGTAAAAAATTGATGAAATTTGCCCATTAGCAATCTCAAACCAGATCTCCATAATATCAATGGACATAGCAACTTTGGTGAAAATTTATTGATATTTACTCAAGTTATCATCCAGAAATGAAAACATGGATGTGTTGTTTGCAGATAACTGTCAAAAATCAACAAAATTTGCCCATTAGCAATCCCAAACCAGATCTCAACAATATCAATACACGTTCTAAGTTTAGTGAAAATCCATTCATATTTACTCAATTTATCATCAGGATATGAAAATAGCGATGTGTCATGGGCAGATAACTGAAAGAAATTATGAAACTAGCCCATTAGTAATCCCAAACCGGATCTCCACACAATATCAATGCACATACCAAGTGAAAATCCATTGACATTTACTCAAGTTATTGTCCGGAAACGAAAATACGGATGGACTGACATACGATGAAAGTTATCAATGTTTCATCGTAGTTGTCAAGTTATCTTCTGGAAACAAAAATATAGATGGGCAGACAGACGGATCAAGAGACACACAGACAACCAAAGTGAAACCATAATAACCCACCACTATCAGATTTGGTATGATGAAAGTTATCAATGTTTCATCGTAGTTGTCAAGTTATCAAAAATATAGATGGACAGACAGACGGATCAAGAGACACACAGACAACCAAAGTGAAACTATAATAACCCACCACTATCAGATTTGGTGAAAATCCACTGACATTCACTGACATTGTCCGGAAACGAAAATACAGATGGACTGACATACGATGAAAGGACAGACAAACACATGGATGACCAATGTAAAACTATCATACCCCACCACTATCTGTATCATGTGGCGGGATATAAAAAAAAAAAGAAATCAGAATATCAAGATATCTTGGCATGGATTTTACTATGCTCAAGTTTTAGGATAGGCATACCTCACCAACTCCTTCAAAACATGACCATGATACAAAGAAAGTAAGACCTAATTTGTAAATGGATATACATTTCAACTATTTCACTCACATTTCTATTATTATCATTTTATATAAACACACATTATTATTTAATAAAAGAAAACACAGTCATGATATGCAGATTCACATTATTTTGACTGAAAAAGTAGATACTCAGTTCAAAAGATCCACTGAGACATATTTATTGACCAAACATTTGCCCTTGTCATGTCACAAACATTTAACTATTATCTGGCTGAACAGAAGGTACGGTAAATGTCCTTAAATTTTATACACCAATGTTTCTGATAAAATGACATATGCAAACAGTGTAGACCCAGATCAGACTGCTCCTGATGGTGCAGTCTGATCAGGGTCTACACAATTTGCCATTCCACAGTAGTTTTTAAGAACAACAACACAAAAAGCAAACTTTAGGTATAAAAGTATGGAAGTGTTCAAAATTTTAGGACATTTACCATAACTTACCAGTTTGATGAACATCCACAACCTGGAGTATGTAAGGCCTGAAAGAGACAAAATATACTTAAGAAAACTATGGGACACTGTATATGCTGGAATGCCTATAACTGCTATGTTTTAGGGCACTATAGCTAAATGCTGGAACTCCAAATTATGGGGCTTTTTTTTCTCTGATGAAAATCTGGTGTGTTTTTCCAATTTTTACAGTAACAAATACTAACCACTCTCTAGACTAATTCATCAGACAACAAAATGAGGATGTGTCTCTTTTTTTCATTTCTTTTTCTTGTAAACTGTCTCCTTAGGAGAAATTTTGCATGAAATGTCAAAACAAAAATACTGAGAACTGAACAGGGTGAAAGGATGTGAAACAATAACACCAAACACCAAACAGAACAAACAATGACATGGGATACTGGTTCAATAGGGCACTAAGATAGACATCATAATATATGTAGGTTTATCTAACCTCTATTTTGTGTTCCAGTGATTTTGCCTTATACCTTGAAGATTATTTATGTGTGTACTTATACTAGTTCCATATGGCACCAAGACTGATCATCTAATATATGTAGGTTTATCTGGGCCCAGTTGTTCAAAGCTAACGATGTCGTTAGTTAACGTTTCGTTAAAATTTACATTGAGTGATATGCAAATATGCTGAAATGTTTTGCTGAAAAAATGTGAGTAGCTTTTGCAGTGCAAAAGCTACTCACATTTTTTCAGCAAAAAATATCAGAATATTGTATATTGAATCCGCTAAAACAGTTAACGAAATGACCCTTAATCAGCTCGTTAAGCTAACGACGCTTTGAACAACTGGGCCCTGATCTATATGTTGCGCTCCAGTATTTTCCTTATATTTTGAAGACTATCTGATGTATAAGCATCATACTTTGGACACTGGTTCTATGTGGTACCATAACTGACCTCATAATATATACGTGTCTATCTGACATATATTTTGTGATCCACTGATTATTGCCTTTTATCTTGTAGACAATTAGACTGAAGAACATTATACTTGGGATATTGGTCCCATGTGCTACTATGCTTTTCGCATTACACGGCCAACTACACAGTTCAAGAAGACAGCTAGAACTACCAAGAAAAATATTTTCTAATTTCTCCACAAAAACATGATCAGGAATTTCTAATAAGTACCCACAAAATGTTTTCATGAAGAAATAAGAAAAATAAAGTTATGGTTACTGGTTAGAATTGCCTTACTGAGACAAGTTTGATGGGTTTGCCAACACAAAATGTTTCATGGGAAAATTCTTACTTAGATATATATATGTACTTACTTGGAGCTGGCAGTTGTTGCCAGATGTTTACTTAGTGGTACCAGAGATCCTCTGTGGTTTCTTATCTACAATGAGAAATTAGCAGGGAATTTTTCCATACATGTATCATAGAAATAACTATACATATTCTAACACAGAAGTGTATGCAGGGCTCTAGATAAGAGGAGTATTCAGAAAAAATATTTTTTACTTCTCCACTGAAACATGTTGTGCTGCTTATTAGTTGTGTCCCTGCGAGGCCTTTCTAATGAGTTCCATTGTGCCCCAGCAAGGCATTTCTAATGAGTTCCCACAACATATGTTTTCATGGAGAAATAAAACAAGAGGACCATGGTAGTCATTAATGCTCACCTGTGCTGAAAAGTAGGTCAACATCACTCAATGTTTAATTCATTAATCTAGAGGACAAAACTCTTAACATAACCCCTATTCTGCAAGTTTAAAGATGATCCAGTTAAAACAAATGGAGCTATGCAGCAAATAAGGTTAAGTATAGGCATCTTTAGCAGTCAAGGGACATAACTATGTATCAGATTGTGTAGGTTTTCAAACTTTTTCGAAATCAAACTTTTTTGAAAGTTTATCCATGTCCTCCTCATCTGCAGGAATATCCAATCGAAACTGTAGAAGCTATACCCCTATGGGCTTTTAAGCAGTCAAGGACCATGTAAAGTGGTGTGAAAAGATGGCTTAGGTCACACAATGTCAATATTATCCATCAGTCTATGGGATATAACTCTATCTTCTATGTCCAGTTCCAGGATGATTTAATCAAAACTGACTGATCTGGATCAATGCTGATCATATCAAAATGTTGATTCTAACCCATTTATGCCTAGCATCCCACAAAAGGGACATTGGCAGACAGTGTAGGCCCAGATCAGATGCCGCAGAATGCAGCATCTGATCAGGGTCTCCACTGTTTGCATTAAGTGCAGAAATTTCTACAAAACATGATAACAATAACAACTAACGGTAACCAAGCACCCCTTATATAGGAAATGGACCTGTCCAAAGAGTTGAGGTAGATACTAGAATCCACTAGGCATAAATGGGTTAATAGGATATGACTTTCTGTTTGCTTCCCTGCATGACAATCCTTCTGAAAAGGGGTTTATACTCCAAAAGGAAATTTGCTCCCAAGGAGAGTAATCTTTCCTTGTGGAGTAGCACCCTCTGATGGGAGACAAAAACAATTTGATGTGGTTGCCTCCATAACTTGTGTCCACTGCCCATAACTTGTAGGGTTTACTAGAAAATGCCGGCTTTTTTTGGTCTGAAACTAATTCTTTGAGAGCTGGACCAAATTTGAGCTTTGTACAAATTTCAACAGTCAGTGAAACATAAAATACAGGTCATGGTCAAACATGGATACCTACATTCAGACTGGCATGCATTTATGTTAGAAACATATGACATACAGATTTTCAAGGTTCTTTAATTCTTGAATGAACAGTATAATGTACTGTAACTTTGGTGTATACACCTGACCTCTTTCCAACACATAGTTTATTAAAAAAGAAAATGTTTTTTTATGAATGTTAAAACTAACTTATACAGAATTTACTGAACAGAAGTGGAAACTTGAGAGTGGCTCCATTTCTACTGCATACAAACAGACAGATGTTCAGCTTCCCAAACCTTTGAAGATTATTCCTCTGCAGTCCTGCTGCTACGAGCGCAAAATTAACCGTTTCTTTGATTTTAACAAAAATGACATTTTGTCAGATTTATGTATGCACAGATGCTTGATCTTTTTTGTGTCCAAATTTCGTGTTGAGGTTTTACGGCCCAGTCAACCCAATGGGGTCATGTCGAGCGCGGTCAGTTTACCTAACCACACGTTTACTGGGCAGGCTTAGTCCTCTAAGCGGTTAACCAGTATTGTGCACATTCTTTCTCCAGAAACTGACAACTGCCCTTCTTGAATCAGCGGAAGGGAGAGAATGACCGTAGAAAATATTTCATGATCAATCTCCACGAAAGAATGTTGCCGACCTCGGCGGGGGTTGAACCCGCGACCTCCTGGTCTCCAGTCGGACGGCGCATCCAACTGAGCCACCGAGGCTGGTTTTTGTGTCAAAATAAAAGCATCGCAGACACTGCATGATACCCTGCCACTACCTGGTAACAAAACATGCAAAGAAATTAACTTTTAGCTATCTCATAATTCTAAGAAACAATAATTTGGTTGACTGCAACCTTAAAACAAAATGACATGGCTAGAAGCAAACACATGGCCAGAAAGCAAGTCCCAACTGTCTTAGAGTATATAACTTACTCTAACTTTTATGAACTGCAATCCCCCACTTGTGACATGCTACAGGTTGAGATCAGCATGCAGAGATACATGTATGACTTGTCAAAGGTGCTAACGGACTTTAGATAATAGACAGACAGATGAACGGATGGACCCCTTAGGACTTTGTCCATGTCCACCTTCTCTGCAAGTTTCATAAAGAACTGATCAAAACTAAAGAAGTTATGCTGATGACAAGGTAAATAAAAGGCTTATTCAGCAATCAATGGCATATAACCCTAAGATTGATATTCCAATCTGGCCTTTTTTGAACTTGTTCAAACTTTTGTCAATGCCCACCTTATCTTCAAGTTTCATTTTGATCCAATCAAAAGTAAAGGTCAAAAATAGGTATTTTCAGCAACCAAGAGGACATAACTCTACGTTTAATAGGCCAACTTGGCCAGTTTTCACATTCATCTAATTTTTTATCCTTATCCATCTGTCTGCAAGTTTCCGAAACATCTGATCACAACTGAAGGAGTTATCCTAATGATAAAGTCAAAATAGAATTTTCAGCGAACAAGGGGAGTAACTCTAAGATAAATAATTTGAAATGTCCAGTTTTTGAACTGAGATTTCATCGATGTCTACATTACCTGCAAGTTTCAGAAAGATCTGATTAAAACTGAAGCAATTATGCTGATGACAAAGTAAACTCTGCTCTTTCATTAATCAAGGGGATGTAACTCAAAGACAAACAATCCAATCTGACCAGTTTTCAAACTCATCTGAGATTTTATTCATTTTTACCTTATCTAAAAGCATCAGGAAGATTGGATCAAAACTGAAGGAGTAGCTCGAAGACAAATATTCAGATCCGAAGGTTTTTGAACTCAACTAAGATTTCATCCATGTCCATGTATCTGCAAGTTTCAGGTTATGCTGATGACACAGTCAAACTCTGCTTTTTCAGCAATCAGTGGGATGTAATTAAGACAAATGATCTGATTTGGTTAGGTTTCGAACTAATCTGAGCGCTTACATCCATGTCCACCCTATCTGCAAGTTTCAGGAAGATCCAATCAAAACTGAACAAGTTATGCTGATGACAATGTCAAACAGAGTCTTTTTCAGCAATCAATCCAATTATCAATCGAGCTGAGGTTTCACCATCCAGGCAACCCATTAGGGTTATGTCAAGCCCGTCAGTTTACCTTACCACACTTTTCCTGGGAAGGCTTAGTCCTATAAGTAGTTAACCAGTATGTGTGCACATTCTTTCGCCAGAAACTGACAAATGCCCTTCTTGAACCAGCAAAAGAGAGAGGATGATCAAAGAAAATATTTCATGATCAATTCAGCAGACCAGGGGATATAACTCTAAGATTAATGATCCAATCTGGTCAGTTCCTTTTTTTTAACTCATCCAGGTTTGTATCCCCAAAATATCTATATCCAAGTTCCTGGAAGATCAGACAAAACTTAAGGAGTTATGCTGAGGACTAGCAATTTCCCATTGTAAGTTTATGCAACTTTGTAGTTGCCATAGCAACCAAAGTTTTCATTTAATTTCCTTGAAAACATATTGTCATCAATCCCCCACATGAGGCATGCTACAGATGAGAAATGATTGAAATTAGCATGCAGCCTATGCTGACAAAACGGGTCAAAAGTGCTGATGGACAATGGATGACATAGGGAAATTTTTAATGTTTGAAAATTGGAGAGAGAAAATTGGAGAAATAAAGCAATGAATAAGCAGCATCACAGTTTCAGTTCACATGATACATCCACCCACTGTCCAAGTACGTGTATACCATATTTCAGCTCTCTAGGTTTCACTCTTACTGAGAAAAGTGTGATGAAAATTTTCATCTGAAGTCAGAAAATTAGAGAGAGAGAGAAAAATGGAGAGAGGAATGAACAAGCAGCAGTATCATGATTTCATAATACATCCATTCACTGTCCAAGTGTGTACAAAGTTTTTCAACTCTGTGATGAAATTTTTTTCATCTGAAGTGGTTATGGAATGATAGGACAGAGACAGAATAATGAAAGGGCAGGGTAAATCTAGTATAGCCCCACCACCACCACCCTCACCCCAACTATAAATAAATCTTTACTTTAAACCAGACATGCTGAAGGAAAGGATGTCATACCTTCAGTACCAGTGTATCTGTATTTGGAAGTTTACAGGACTGCAAAATGTTGTGACGAACAGTTCCTGGTGAATCCTTTTCACCTATCTCCACACAGTATGTTTCTGGCTTGTCTTCAATATTCTTCAAATCTGAAATGTATCACATTGCACAGCCTAAAATAAACAGATATTCCAGAAAATGATACATATTTTTATTATTTCTCCATCAAAATATATGTTGCTGCTAACTTTGTGGGTACCCATTAGAAGTGCTTTTACAAGGCACTTTTAACCCTTATCCTGCTGTTCACATCAAGCCCTACCTTTGCAAACAGTGTAGAATCAGATCAGATGGCTTCTGAAGAAGCCATCTGATCAGGATCTACACTGTTTGTCATTCAGTTTGTGAATTTGAACAAAAACATATATGATGTAATCTGACTGGCTGATAGTCAGAAACGGGTGTGGCTAATTTTTTTTTATTGTTTTTTTAAAAGCACCTTAACTGGAGCTGTGCACATACAACTGATATGTCATGAGAAGAGAGCCCAACTTATACCACACATGAACATCAAAGGATAACAGCAGCCTGCACATCCAATCAAGAACCTCCCTGTTCAATAATATCTTCTAGAGTATCCAATTATGCACATGCTGATCTAAGCCTTCATGGTTTGCATATAGTATAAGGGTCTTTTTCCTGCATTATACATCAAATAGTATCTAATAATAGCTTTAATATTAGACACAATAAAAGCCGTCCCTCAGATGGACCTAAACCACTTTTCACTTGTTCCTTCACCTTGATAACCATTAATATGGGTTCTTTGAATTCAAGCAGATGAAATATATTATGGAAGCACAAATAGCATGTACTACCTAAATTCATTTAGACATTCTGAATATATTTAGAAACTCTGAATTATTTAGAAATTCTTTAACATTTTTCTTTCCTTTAAAAAATCCTTAACATTAGCATCTTTGAAGTATTGCATCATTTATTTATCAAACACTTTGCTGTTTACATTTTTTTTTCTTTTTTTCAATAAATTTATTCCTCAGTATAATATGTTAAAACTCTGAAAAACATTGACAGCAGCTGAAAGCACTTTAGTTTCTCTTGATTTCCAGCACAATTAATGATTATATCTCTGTATATACACAATTAAAAATCATTTCAATATCCTTCTTGATCCAGTAATGAAAAAGGTTTTTGTTAGATTCCACACCTATGTCTATACACTTCTGCCATCTTCATGGGAGCTTTTGTATTCCCTCTGCAAATCATGAAGTAGACCTGAGCAACCATTAGTTAGATTTTAAGAAGGCAGTGCATAATAAAAGAACAGAAACCATTTATTAGATGTTTGTAAAAACGTCTGGACTGAAATAATAGATAGCAGACTTGGCAAAGACAAATATATTGCAAGATACACACAAATGTGTAAAAGTCTTATTGATTAACATGTTTTCCTCTTCTACTTAATGTTCTGTCAGCAATTTTTGTAGCAGATGAACCTGATATATTATTTGACCATATAAAGTTTTCCAAAAATGTTACAGTTAGGTGTAACAACAATAATAAATAAGCAAACATTAATATACTGGGATGATTCTAAGATTATACAAGTAAATGTTATACAACATAAAGCATTACGAAAACTCTCGCCTATTCAAATATATAGAAAATTTCACCTCCAAAAACTGAAAATTTCAGATAAAAAAGATCTGATATTTTTCATATTACTGCACAAAACATAGATTGTGGGTACTCATTAGAATTGCCTCACCAAGGTGGTTCTAACGAGTATCCACATTCTATGTTTCTGAGCAGAAATAAGAAAAATAATGTATAGCCTGTAAACCCCAGTTTTACCATATAAAAGTGGGGTTTAAGGGGGTCAAAATTATATAGGTGTGTTTTCATGATGCATACTCCTTGATGGTGGGGTCATTTACTATTTTTGGCAATCAAATGGGCCAAACTGTTTTTTATCTGCCCACAGAGACTGCTTGTTGGGCAATAAAGTTTACCTGTTATATTTATATATACTTAATACAATAGTTCTTGTATTTAAGATAAAATGCAGCTTATTCAAAACAAAGCACAGATTTTCATATTCTACAATCAAATATGATTTTTTTTTTTTTTTTTGACATTCAGATGAAATAAAACCTAGGAAAGTTTTTTTTTTTTTTTTTTTGTGTAAATTGCCAAAAAACAAAAAAAAAAATCAAATAACTGCAGAGTTATGTTTGCAAATACCATAACATGATTAAATACCATGTATAAATATCATACCATAGCTACATGAATTGTTATTTGAGTTACAACAATGCAAAAAGAACTTTGTTCTATGTTCATATACAGGTTCTCTAGTCATTACGAAAACACGCCTATTCAAATATATTTATAAATTCATGACTAAAAACTGAAAGTTTTCAGATAAAAAACTCCAATATTTTTCTTATTTCTGCTCAAAACACAGATTGCGGGTACTCAACAAGGCGGTTCTAACGAGTACCCACAACCTATGTTTTTGAGCAGAAATAAGAAAAATAATGTATACCCCTGTAAACCCCAGTTTTACTATATTAAAGTGGGGTTTAAGGGGGTCACAATTATATAGGCATGTTTTCGTGATGTAAACACACACTAATAAACCAAAATGCTTGTGATATGCATTCCAATTCATGAATACTTTCTGACCTGTACTTCTATCATGTGTGAAATTTGGTGCTGTTATAAGGCTTTTCCCTGTAAAACACATCTTAAATTGACTGGTACTAGTTAAGCTACTGTGTAAGCTTTACTGTAATAAACCTAAATATTGGGACAGACATGACTCAGCAAACTGTGTAGACGCAGATCAGATGCTGTAGAATGTGAAATCTGATCAGGGTCTAAATTGTTTGCCCCTCATCCAGGACTATTTAGACAAATCAACAGTAATAAAATAGACTTTTTCAAATTTTAGGACAATTATGGTAAGGAGATGGTATCCCAATACTTAGGGTAAATATGGTACTTGTACCTGTATATCTATTGTACTTACATGGCAGCTGTTGTGGTTAGGACAGTTTGCTAAATTATGCAATGAGATGCTGTATTTATCCTAAGTACTAGGACACCAAATCATCTTACCATACTTGTCCTAAAATTTGAAAGAGTCTATTTCACTACCTGTTGATGTGCCTGCTAGATGCGTGGCAAACAGTGTACACCCTGATCAGACACTGCATACTGCAGCATCCAATCTCAGCCTACACTGTTTGCAAACCTATCTGTACCAATACTTAGGATTATTACAATACGCAATGAGGTGGGTTGCTATTTCATAGCTAACATGAAAACTAGTAGTAAAGCTAGGTTTACCAGAATGTTAAAATGAGAAGTTTCAAATTATGGGAGCTGCTGTCCCCACAGCCCTGCTCTTGACACTCAAACACAGCATGATTCTAGTGTTTTTCAGTTTTAATTTAACCCTTTTTAAAACAATGAAACTCACAATAGAGGTGAAAATAATGTTTCATACATATCTCCAGTAATATATTCTTATTTTTTCCAATAGACCTTCTGCTGGACAGTTAACATGGTTAAGAGGATGAAAAAATAATTTTATAAGGGTTAAAAAAAATAGCTGTTTTTCCGCTGACATGCTGAAAATAATTTGGTCGGCAGGTAGGAGGAACTTTTTTTCATTTTTGTCTCCAGAAAAGAACAGGGATGGGCCTGTAATTTTATGAAAATACTGGTATTTTGTTGAGAGTTGGTGCTTTACTTTTTTATTTTGCATCTTTACTGATAAAAAATAGCAGTCGGGTGTTTGAAACAGGGTTGGTTGGGTTAGCGGAAACACAGCTATCTTTTTTTATGCCTAAACTACTTAATTCGCATTTCAAAAACCTGTGAAAAACCATTTGATGTAAAAATATTTTGAGTTTCTGACCCATCAACTCTTTGCCAAATTACAGTAAGGCACTCATCTTAAAGAAAAAAAAAAAAAAAAAAAAATGAGCCCGAAAAATAATGACTTCTGAAGTCTTGTTCAAAAACTTGTGAGTGGGGTTTCAAGCAGCCTGATTTGCCTTTTCTCGGCATACCAGAAATAAGTCTTTACCATAATGAGACCATAGTAACAGTATTCAGTTGCGCATAAACTATTCTTTCAACCTTCCTCTTTCATTTTTCTTACGTTTAAATACTGCCTTGAACCACATTAATGATGGAGTTCCTAGTAAAAGAAGCAATGGTTTTGGTGCATAGCTGGCTGGAAACAATGGTGGTCTGACAGTTGATGCTGCATTTGGATGTGTGATAGGCCTCACTGGACCGAAAGGAGACACAAGTCACAGAATTCTAAAGGTCACTGAGTTTTCCAAATGGAAAGTATGATCACATGTCAATGATGCAATTTCGGAATACCTGTTTTGGCTTATAAGGTTTTATACCCGACACAGGACCAATTACATTCCATTTAGTATTCCCAGCTACTAGCTGGAAGAAGGCATTCTGACTCAATATTTTTTTCTTTTTACTTTACAGTTGATATAGCAAATCTGTTTTTTTTTTTTTTTTTTTAGTAGATATTTTGCAAATTTGCACATTTATCATTATGCTGATAGTGAGCACAGCTCTACAGTAGAGAATATGATCAAGGAAAAGTAACATATAACAATATATACTTTCAGCAGAAATCGCTCTGACCAATATTTTCTTCCTTTTTCTTCCCGGAAGTTGTCACCGGAAGTTGGCAGAACTGACTGGACTGCTATTCACAAAATTTTGGGTCTCACTAAAAGGCGTCACGAAGTGACAAGAAACAAGTGTCAATAAGTGTCACAAACATATTTTGCTGATTATTTTTATTATTTATAATTGATTTACCATGATTTATTTTTATTTACTGATATTAATTCTTTAATGATGCTGTGAAGGATATTTGAGTAGACTACAGATAGGTCTGTGCTGTGCTCGCATCTAAGCCATACATGTGATAATTTTATGATGACCATGAGGGAGATTTGCTTCTCAGATGAGGGAGATTGGGGTCTCAATGAGGGAGACTTTTTGACGACGTGTTCAAGTTGTTTTTCTTATCATTTTCATATGGTTTAGATGTACAAAGAAACTGGAACTACTGAATTTAAATGACAGGAACATACATTTTCAAGTTTTAATTTCAAAATAGAAAATTTTAGGTTATTTACAAAGAAAGAAAGCTGTAACCATAGGTCCAGATGATGGAAAATCCTGTTTGCAAACAGTGTAATCCTGGTCAGGTGTCTGATCTGGGTCTGCACTGTTTGCCTATATCCCTTTTAGGGGTTTGGGTTAACCAAGTACTGAATTGACAAGACCGAGAACGATAAAGAGATGGTCGTGTTTCTAATGCGAGATCGTGTGCCACTACTAGTACTCTCTGAAAAAAAATAAAGATAGTCTAAATACTGTTGCTGGATTTCTCGCTAGTCTTCAGTCAAATATTTCAAGGCTACGTGCTTTTTGTTGTTTCATAGATATTCTGTGCTAAGGAAATGAAACCACTGAGTGACAAGTATTTGTTTCTTAGATACTTCCGGGTTTATTCGTCTCTAGGATGCCATATTGGATCACCGGTTTCAATGGACGTAATCAAATGTCGTCTGATCAATTTTGCCCTTCAATTTTATCCGGTGCACGATAACACCCGTTGATTTTTAGCGGGATTTTTTTTTCTACTTCTTTTCTTTTTCTTTTCTTGTTTGTTCAGTTGCAAACAACTCAATTACATACTTTAAACTGCAGTTCATTTACAACAGAAAAGTAAATATAAGTATTAGGATATTAGGAGACAAAAAAACAACAACAAAAAAAACGGCCCTTCATGCACACAACGTTGATTTAAAAGTTGAATTAACGTTAGTCAAAGTTGTTTCAATGTTGATTCACAAAAGGTGCGAACGGTCGTCGGCATAGATATTTCAGCATGGGGATGTAAAATGCAGCAGCAAATGGGATGTTGTGCTCTGCAATGAATGTGGAAAAAATCACTTCTGCCCTGGTGACTTTTTCGGGTGTGGTTGCCTTGAATAGCGTAGCAATATTTGGCATTATCTTACTGCTGCTTGCATTGCGATGTGCGTTGATCCTTTGTTTTGTCTGGTTATGTTGTTCCTTCCACCCACAGTGACACCGAAAGCTGAGTTGCAAAATGTACAAAATGCGAACCCTGAAAGATAGTCTTGTACTTCTTGGTCTTATTCTTAGGGGTTGATGGTGATCTTTTGGACATCTTTGCAGCTTCTTCTTTGGACTGAGAATGATGTACGGATAGAAAATGAAGGCATTTAACAGACAGCTGATGGCAAAATCGCCATGGGTTGTGACAGCCGTGTATAATGTCACCTGTTTATGTTTGTGTGTTATATTCTCCTGCTTACAAACGCCTTCTGCAGCAAAATTACGGAAGTCTATTACTGCTTACCATAAATACTCACAAAATGGTCACTCGTGAAAAAAATGGGATAGGAAAACTGCAATTGCGGGAGATTCTGTCTCCCAGACGGGAGCGCGGGATATGGGCTTCAAATGCAGGAGCCTCCAGCGTGATCCGGGAGATATCACATGTATGATCTAAGCTAAGCCTCATATTACAACATACAATGTGGTGTCTAAGACAGTGAGGGTCACATCAAGCAAGAAGTGCCTTCGAACATGATCAAAATGTGCAGATTCAGTTCATCCTGAGCATGATTCTGTTACATTGGTTTTCATCATGTTCATGACCATACCTTCATGGCCTTTGAGAATATAACCATTTATTTTCAATTTGAATTACTATATCGTCAAATTTCGGCACTACCTCTATCAGTAAATAGCAACAGTGTTTATGTAGCCTAAAACTGGTTCTTTTCTCGTCTTTCTTACCCGGTAAATTTCTTTTTATTTGAAAGTACACCTTTTTCCTGCTTTTGTCAGCCATATTGTTTTCCTTGGTCGCACTGGTCTCCTGCTTATAAGATAAAATCTGAGCTCTGAAAGCCGATTACCAATCGGATTAATTAACCAAAAAGTACGTAATTTCAAAAAATGTAGCCACCAAACACCGAAATACTAACACGATAAACATGTTTCTTCAAAGGTTGGGGTAAGTGAGAGAGATGACAGATTAATTGAAAGTAAACAATGCATTAAAACAGTGGCTGTCTGTACGTTAATCAGGGATGTGAATCGATTTTATTACTGTTTTCAGGTGGCAATGTATTGTCACTAAGATCAGTAAATGTGTTTATTTCAGTCTCAGCTTGTGTCGAGCCTCAGTGCACATTTGCACAGACTTTCAACACCCTGAAAATGCAATGGTCTTAACAAATAATACAGATTTGGTCTATATATATATATATATATATATATATATATATATATATATATATATATATATATATATATATATATATATATATATATATATATATATACGTAATTTCAAAAAATGTAGCAATGTTAGCGCATTTTGATTACGCCTTCACACTTACAGCTAAAACAGCAAGAAAAAAGTAAAAAATTGTAAAGCAGCCTACTAGAGCTGTAAAAAAAACTTATTAAATCATATCTACAAGTAACCAAAAGCATGAAATCTATAAATAGTATATAAATACTGTATGTAGGAAACATCCTGAGGAGACACATATAAGGCGTACAATAAAACCGATGGCGTGTGTTGAATTCGTAACAAATAAATACAGCGTTTCATCTGGAATAAAATTATAATCGAAATGTTTCGGTCTTAGTCTCAAACGGTCTGAGATACATCAGCATGGTCAAGGAAACGTACCTTGGGTATCTGCACTACACGGCAAGCTTGAGCGTGATAATCAGTATAACCGTGAGGCATGAGACTGCACCTGGAGATTACAAAACAGTGACGTGGCACTCATTCAGAACACTGTGGAACTTCTTGAGCTTGTATGCAAATGCAAAAATCCATACTCCTCGATCTCCCGTCTTTATACCATGAGGCCTCAGAGCGTTCAGGCGATGGATTCTGTAACTCTCGCGAGATGTCCTGTTCCGATCCGTCCACTCTGCATTATGGATCAACCATACAGAGGCGTAACTGAGAAAGTCACGCTCTGATGAGTGAAAATGTTTTGCAACTGGTAATCTTTCGAACCTGCAGTGTCTCAAGTCATCGCGGTAGCCGTTCATTCCGCGGTTCAACGAACCGTATATCTCCCCTAGATACTGCTTCTGGCATTTTTAGTAAGAAATGATCGAGGTACACAGCATTTTTTGTTCTGTAGTCCGTATCCGATTTCAGCCTGGCGACTGCGCTAGACGAAGAAATAATAGATTGTGTTGCCACTATCATTTTCTGTTCTGTAGTCCGTATCCGATTTCAGCCTGAAGACTGCGCTAGACGAAGAAATAACAGATTGTGTTTTCTGTTCTGTAGTCCGAATCCGATTTTAGCCTGACCACTGCGCCAGACGAGGAAATAACAGATGGTGGTAGATTGCGTCTCTAGCTCTCCCATAAGGTTTAGATTCCAGGAGAGGTCCATCATCTTTTGGATCTGGTTTGAGCCTGGCACTAACAAGGAGGCCCCGTAAGCTTTTCGGTATTCTGGTTTTTTTCTGAGAAAACCTTGCTCAAGTGTTTAGAGAATTCTTTCTGTATGTCATGGCGGATTTTTCTAAAAAAAAAACAAAAAAAAAAAACTTGCTCAAGTGTTTGGGTGAGGAATTTGACACGAATAATAGCGATAGAGTAGACAGAAGTAAAAAAAAAAAAAAAAAAAAAAAAAAAAAAAAAAAAAAAACTGACAGTTACTAGAAAGTGCAGAACACTTTTAAGTTTGGTCAAGTGCATTTCAGCTCTTCAAACCCTGTCCAATCTAACTACCACAGCTGTCCTAACCAAGAGATAGGTCCTTAAGAGCAGCTACTTTACACACTGAGGTAGACTGACAGTTGAAGGATGCCAAACTAGGAGTCTCGGCCAAAGAAGCTGACAGGAAATTCCAGAGGCGTACATCCTTGGAAAGATTCTGTTCTATTGGCCTAATAGTCATTTGGCCACAGTGTGAGATCACGTATTTTCCAACATGTGCGCCCAACGGACTCACATCAGCCTGCACATCCGCGCACTCTGGTCAGTTTTCGGTGTCTCCATGAAGAAATTTTGCATCCTTGGCTATCCAAAGTGCGCCCAGTGAAGATTCTGATCAGAATGTGCAGGTTGACCTGAATCTTCGCTGGGTACACGTCAGAAAGTACGTTTTCTGACGTTGCGGCTAATTCGATGCTGGGGTCTGTTTGAATATGTGAGAATCTTGTGACCTTGTTCTTGGAGATGCAGCGTGTTGTGGGGTGTCGATTCTGTCGATATGGCCATGGCTAATTTTAACTCTTGTCATGCTGAATACATTAAGATGTCACGCCCACTTCTAACGGTCAGCCAATCAGATTACTTGATCCAGATTATTGATACAAATTCACATTCTGAATGATAAACAGTGCAGATCCAGGTCAGTTGGGTTCTTCCAGAAGCCAAATGATCTGGATCTACACTGTTTGCAATAACAGGGCATAACCGGGATTGGCAGGACCAGGTTTAATTACACACCATAGTCACTGGATAATTTGTTCGACTTGCTTCCAGGATTTCCCACTCGAGGTGCTGAAGCATAGATGTCATGTATATAAAGAGGCAGTATATAAAGGACATGTTCACCGGGTTTGAAATATGGCAGTTGTGTTTGGGATCCCCAAGGTGTGATTCTCCGAGAAGAAATCGAAAATGTTCAGAATAGGGCTGTTAGGCTTGTAACTGCTTTAAAACTGGGAGTATGACTGGAATATTGGAAAAATACTAAGACGGGAGTCTATCAAGAAAAGGAGAGACAGTAGACTAATCCGTTTTGTACAAATGTCTAAAGGGTGCTGCCAGCATTCCTAAAGATGACCTTATCCACCCTACCACCCCAATTAGGTGCATCACTCATTGACTTTTCAGATCCCCACAATAAGAGATCGGAAGGATTGGAATGGATTTGATTATTTCTTCCGTTGAAGATGCAGAAAATGGTATGGCTAGTTTACCTCTTTGGTGGGAGCTAGGGACTTATTTCCCATGTCACAGGTCCTGGTCAATGAATGTGATTAGACCGACACCTGTTTCTGACCAACCGGGGTTGTGTTTAGTAAAGCAAAGCGGGTGTGCCCATTCACAAACCTTTGCAAAGCAAAGAGTTTGTGGCCATTTCGAACCTTTCCGTTGTTGCAACAGTTTTCGGCGGACGTAAAATATACCTTCACCCTTTAATTAAAGACAGGGCTGCACTATTATAAAGGGGATTAGCTTATTATGATCAGTTTGGTGGGCTGGGTGGTCTAATGGTTAGCGCACTCGACTTTCAAGCGTGCTATCGTGAGTTCGAATCCCGCAGGAGTCGAGACAATTTTCAGACCGTTAGTGCGCCTAGCTCATACTCGACGTGTCCTGGGTTGAGTATAAAGTGGACAGGGCGGCGCTTGGTGACAGACAGCGGCACCAAGTGTGCATGGGTGATCCATGAAAGCAAGGCTGTACAAATACATGTACATTACAATCGCCGCTGCCTCTATGTGCCCCGGGTGCCTGGTAGCATAAAAAAATCCGCACAACAATGATCAGTTTGTCACTGGACTTCAGACAGGTCACATCAAATATCAGTCAGTAAATGGAAAATATATCTAAATGCAATGTAGTGATTGGCTAATATTGTCTATTGAAAAATCAATAATCAGTTACCTTGGTTTTACCTGTATTTTGATATACTGAACGCCAAAAGAAACGCACACAATTTAATCACAGTAAATTTAATCCCAAACAGAACAATCAAAGTTTCACCATTTGGTCCTTTTAATGTAAGTCTATCATAGAAAAATGAGTTTATATTTTGTCCCTAAAAAGTGAAAAAAAAAAAAAAAAAAAAAAAAAAAAAAAAGCAAAAATCAGACATAACTATACTTAAAACCTCTACATAAAGTGACATATTTTGGTCTAATGTAGATGAAATTAAAAATATTTTATTAGGCTGCTGTGCTAATGGTTAGAATTTGGTCAAACATACCAAAATATGCCAAAATTATAAATTTGGATTACCCTACCAGTGTTTTAATATTTGTAGCCTTACTCTAGACAATGTATTAACGTCACATATTGTTAATCCATTTTGTTTACGGACTTCAAAATCGGTTGTAGTAGAAAATCATTTGCTTATTACAGAAGGAGTCGATGATGCTGATAATTTGTGCAGTGCTAACACTTGATAGCTGTCAATTCGAGTAGTTATGGTATCTTTTCTCACTTACTACCACTAACATGCACGGCTGGTGTACACATGCGCGTGCACACACGAATGGCAGACGTTTCACATGAAATGTCAAATTATTCCACTTTCAGATATTATCCTAAAGTAGATGAAATAAACGTTAAACATAAAATACACACATACAAACATTTAGATGGCTTGATCATAGCTGCATGCATTTCAATGTTTTGCAGTGAGCTAGAAAATGCAGTCAATATTGCTGACGCTGAATCATTTTTTGTTTTTCAAATGGCAAAGACCATTACAATGTGATAAGAAACCTGGTTGACAAGATAAAATGCAGCACACTCTTCTAAATTCCAAAATTTTCTGGCTACCTTGAAAATGGCAGGGGTCACTAAAATCTTATCCTTTAATTTTATCCCACACATTTATTGTGCACATTTACTGGTTAGATTGGTTTTGTTGGTTTGTGACAATGTTTCAGCCTTTTATATAAAACGCAGTCAAGATTTTACCTTCCTAATAGTAATTTCAACGTCCTCTCGATAACAAAAAAACAAAGTTCTTCTGTACTCAAGGTTATATGCAATGGCTGGAACATCTTTGGGACCATGGAAATTTGTTATAGACTGACATGGGTAGTTTGAGCCACTGATGTTAATCATGGTGCCAGGTCAGGAGGCAAATGGGAAAAATCTAGGGGTGTCCTTAAAAATCTAGGGGTGTCTTTTCGATCTTCTATAAAATAATGCTATGTTGAGAGTACTCAATAAGGCAATTCTAATGAGTACACACAGCATACATTTTCAAGATAAAATAAGAAAATATCCCTAAAATCTCCCACAATACTTGTTTTCTTGAGCTGTTGGAAAAGTTTCCTAGGGACCAAAATAATGAGTTCCAATCGGCCACAGGAAATGAGCCATCAGTGTTCGAGTTTTACTGGAATTGGGTTTGATTCTATCCTAGATTTACAGTATTTGCCCTAAGTATTCAGACAGAGGGCCTAAGCAAGCAGGGCCCAGTTGTTCAAAACTAACAGTTAACGTATCGTTGAAACTATTCATTAAATATGGCATATATGCTAATATTTTTGCAGAAAAAATGTGAGTAAGATACTCACATTTATTTCCGACAAAAATACCTGTGAATTTGGTATTGTACTTTCTAGAACAGTTAACATTTTGACCACCAGCAAGCTCATTAAGCTAACAATGCTTTGATCATCTGGGCCCAAAGTGTCTGGGACACCTAGAATTAAGGCTAGATAATCAATTGATCTTGAAAGTAACCATTTAATGCTGTATGACTCTGTTCACATGGCAGAGTAATTTGTTACCTAACCCTCTGTCTGAGCTATAGTTGCTCGTCAGCAGGGCCAGTTTTGTTGCAAATATTATTTCATCATATAAATTCTAGAAGGCCTTTTCTCGTTAGATCAAACATGGTTTTTTTATGCATTAACATTCGCCAGGTCCCATGGGAGGTGTTGAAAATTGAGGCCAGAGGCCGTGGTTTTCAACACCTCCAAAGGGACCTGGCGCATGTAAATGCATTGAAAAATCATGTTCAATCGCTATTATTGCATAAAAACTGAAAACATTTGCTATATTTTGCGTTATTTCTTGCACTATTTTGTTTTGCCATTTCATCATTGTCACGTGAACATAATTTCCACCAATTATGCTCATTCTAAAGCCAGGCAGTACATATCTCGTAACGGCAGCAAATCTGTGGCCCCAGTATGATCACATTGAAAGTTGCGTAGCCGTGCATTAACAGCACGTGAATTGCCTTGTTAAAACACGGCATTTTGCTGGTTAATGCACAGCTGTTAATAACGTGCGACACTGCTTTTTATGCAATAATAAGTAACATTTTTCTTGACAATCTCATATGAAAGCCAAATGTATTTCTTCTGGCAGAATCCATTTTATCAGAACTGTTTACCTGGTGGGTAACTTCTGGTTTCCGGAGTCCTGTGGTCTCTTCTATGGTTGGAGATTTAATAACAAGTACACAGATGCCATGACTATATTTATTTTACAAACTTCAGTGTTTGATTTCATTAAATTAATAAGCTTGTATCATGCTGTACAGTTATGACAGGAAATATATTGCATGCAGACACTTTTAGCAAATACAATTCTAACTCAGTAATAATTATGTAATAATTATGATTGTGTTTAAAATTTTGAAGTATGTAAATTTAAAACCTAGGTTGAAATGCATGCTAAATACAACTGATAGTTAACTGTATCATTATAAATGCTGTGCATCACAAATGTTCTGCTTATGAAAATAAACCATGAAAGCAAGGTGTGTGAATCTCTTTAATAGAAGAAGAAAAAAAACAAACTCATGACAAAATTATTATTGGAGTACAACAAGTATATTGAAGTGATTTGTTAGCCCAAGTTTAAAAAAAAAAAAAAAATACTATTAATACTTAAGCACCAATAACAACTATAGCAGACAACATTTTTTATTTTTTTTCCATACATTTTTTAGAGACAATGAAGCAGCTTGATATTGCATGTGAATCATCTACCTACCATACATTTCATGATAAAAAATATCTGTTTTCTCTGTAAATAATAATAATAAAAAAAAAAAAAAAAAAAAAAAAAATAGAAAGTTGTCCGCTAAAATTTTGTCTGGCATTTTTAGGGTTAAACTAAAAATTTGTTTTAGTGAAAACCAATGATCACAAAATTGTAATAAACTTTTCAAGTGGTCTCAGTGATGTATCTGCACAAGTTGTTTTTGGAGGAAATTCGAAAATATTTAGAGTACTGGTGATGCAAAATTTGTAGCAGATGACATTCTAAAAAAACATATTTTTCTTCGAAAACAAGTCTTGAAATTTCATGTGAATCATCTGCTTGGCAGACAATTCACACGAAATGTCAAGACTTCTTTTCTAAGAAAAAATAAATTTTAAAGTGTCGTCTACTGCAGTTGTGATTGGCCCTTTAAGGGTTAAGCATGTCCCAATGATATACCACTGCTAGTTTTATTATAGTCTGCGGACCAGTTCAAGAGATAACATGCACACAAGAAACTATCATGCAATGCCAATGCCGATGCCAAAGCTAATGGGATCTGTACACATTGGCAGGGGTACATAACCCATGATGGTTATCTGATGGTAATGACCCAAGTTGTCATGAGCAACACAGTCATTCAACACAATATAGTAAACAAGAAATTTAATGCACTGCATCAAGCAAAAACGAGTCTTCAAGCATAAGTAAGCAAGAGACCAGAGGGTTAGTATATCCCTAGCTGGTGTTTATGATCTTGATCTTTCGTCAGCAGCAGAATAAAGTGAATGAACTGAATTGTGTCCATCCTAGTAGTTATACAAACCTAAAGCTCTAGATAAGGCACTTATTTCAACCAAAACGCACTGGCATTTTTCTTACTTCTCCTTGAGAACATATTTAGTGGGCACTCATAAGAAGTGCCACAGTGAGGGTACTCATTAGAAGAGTCTCCCTGCCAGTGAGGGTACTCATAAGTCTAGAAGTGCATATTTGCCATAAAAATGTGTTGTGAGTACTCAAAAGAAGTGCCTTAGAGAGGGCAGGCACATCTAATGGGTACCCGTAACATGATATGTTTTCATGGAGAAATAAGGAGAATATTTACCTGATACTCCCTCCTATCTAGCTAACTACATGTATCTACCAGTAATATCAATTGAAAACTTGATACATTAGCAAAACCTCACAAAAATTTAAGTTTGTGACCTTGACTTTTGGTCTGCAGCAAGATGATGCCAACAGATCAGTACCAACCCAGTTGTAACAATAACCATAAATAATCAGCCTCAAGACAGTAATCAAAAGGAAAGCATCTGCACTGCTAAGAGGTTAGCACTCCTTATTGCAGATCACTGTGCCATCAGTTCGAACCTCACTGGAGATGGAATTCAGTTCGTGACACTACAGCACTTTACAGTACAGAGGCTTTCATTATCAGGGCCCAGTTGTTCAAAGCGTCATTAGCTTAACGAGCTCGTTAAGGGTCATTTCATTAAATGTTTTAGCGCATTCAATATACAATATTCTGATATTTTTTCAGCAAAAAATTTCAGCATATTTGTGTATCACTCGATGTAAATTTTAACGAATCGTTAACTAACGACGTCATTAGCTTTGAACAACTGGGCCCAGGCTTTCAACATCTTGATAAAACTAAAACATTGCTCAATAAGATGTTTTTTTTTTTTTTTTTTTTTTGTGTTGAGGTTTTACGGCCCAATAAGATGTTAAAGACAAATTTATCCACCTATAATACAAGTTGTATTTTCTCATGATGTAGCTCATATGATCAACCCTTTCACCCCTAACATCCTGAAGTGGACTCTTCTGTCTTAGAATTGACACATCCATTGTTGCAAATAAGGCTGTCAGTCAAAAACCATAAACAGAATGGCAAATCAATCAAAAACCTTAAACAGAATGGTAAATGGTGTAACTCTTGATCAGAAAGCTTGTTATAAGGTATCTCAACTGGATCTACACAGTTTGCAATGGTATTTGTTTGCATTTGCATTAAGGTTTTACAGCCAAGTCAACCAACTAGGGTCATGCTGAGGGCAATCAGTTTCCCTAACCACACTTTTTCCTGAGCAGGCTTAGTCCTCTAAGCATTTAACCAGTATTTGTGAATATACATTTGCCAGAAGCCCAACAACTGCCCTTCTTGAATCAGCGGAAGGGAGAGAATGGCTGTAGAAAATATTTCATGATCAGTCTCCACGAAAGAATGTTGCCTGACCTGGCAAGGATTGAACCTACAACCTCCTGATCACAGTCTGATGTGCATCCGACTGAGCCACCAAGGCTGACTGTAATGGTATCTATTCCAGTCTGCAGAATTGAAAGGTTAAAAATATAAGTGAATGTATCCAGGAAATGCCATAATCATGAAGCACACCCAGTCAGCATTCTACGTAAATCTATATCGGGCCGTCATTGGCCCGTCAGGGTAGCTGACGGGCCGATGACGGCCCGATGTAGATTTATGTAGAATGCTAGCTGGGCAGATTCTTAAGGCACCAAAAGAAGGAGAGATGAAAAACAAATAATGACAAAACAAATGCCATATACGAAGCCATCAAAACACAGAGAAGCACTGCAACAGAGAAACAGCCTTGGAAAGGACAGAAGGAAAACTACCGTGGGGTTAAACCAATGTTACTTGTGCGAAACCCTTCCCATGCTGTAGGCAAATTCAGCAGATCACTGGTGATTTTTAACTTTTCCCAGAAAATATGGCTTAGCATTTGCATGAAATGACATTATGACAACCTCATTTCCAGGGAAAACAAGTGTTTTACATTTCAAGCTGTCATCTGCTGAAATTTTACCCACCACGCTAAGCATTCACAACAGTATAATTTTGCAAGACCAGTCCTCAAAGCCCTAGCTCAAATAGTTTTGAGATACCTTGCTGACAAGATTCCATTATTGTTATAAGAGGCATAACTCCAGAAAATAAATCTGGAA
Organism: Anodontia alba; assembly: GCA_964016985.1. Taxonomy (NCBI): domain Eukaryota; kingdom Metazoa; phylum Mollusca; class Bivalvia; order Lucinida; family Lucinidae; genus Anodontia; species Anodontia alba. The sequence goes on along the minus strand of OZ024821.1, from coordinate 96,084,007 downwards.
TTTTTCTATTTATTATCTCCAATCAGCAAAGAAAGCTTCAAGGCACTACCTCAAACACTTATCAAGATACAAGGGCGAGTAAATAAAAAACCTGTCTAACTTATTTCTGGGTGAGATCGATCTCTTCTTTTTCGATGTAATTGCCCTCTAGAATGATGCACTTGGAACAACAGTGTTCCAGTGCCATCAGCCCAGAACTGAAGAAGCCAGGGTCCTTGTCTCTGACCCACTCCTCAACTGCCGCCACGACGTCTTTGTTGGACCGGAAATGATGTCCACTGATATCCTTTTTCAAGTTTGGGAATAGGAAATACAATGTAGTCACTAGGAGGTAAGTCAGGAGAATAGGCGGGGTGCGGTATTAGCTCCTACCCATTCCTCTCAACAGCATCCATTGCAATTTTGCAAGTGTGGACTCTCGCATTGTCCTGTTGGAGCAGAATCCCTTTGGAGAGTTTACCTCGGCATTTTTCATGGATCACAATTCTCAGTTAGTCCAGCAAATTTGCATAATACGCACCTGTTATTGTACTTTTCTTTGCTAGAAAGTCCAACATAATAACACCTTGTGCATCCCAAAATACAGTTGCCATCACCTTGCTTTTGTTTGTTTGTGTTGAGGTTTTACGGCCCAGTCAACCCAATGGAGTCATGTCGAGCGCGGTCAGTTTACCTAACCACACGTTTACTGGGCAGACTTAGTCCTCTAAGCGGTTCACCAGTATTGTGCACATTCTTTTGCCAGAAACTGACAACTGCCTTTCTTGAATCAGCGGAAGGGAGAGAATGACCGTAGAAAATATTTCATGATCAATCTCCACGAAAGAATGTTGCCGACCTCGGCGGGGGTTGAACCCGTGACAACCTGGTCTCCAGTCGGACGGCGCATCCAACTGAGCCACCGAGGCCGGCGCCTTCACCTTGCAAGTAGAGGGTTGCGTTTTGAACTTCTTTGGCCTCTGAGACCCTGGCCCTACACACTGGCAACTTTGAGCTTTATTCTCTGGTTCATAATAATGGACCCAGGTCTCATCTACAGTCACCAGACGTGAAAGGAAATCATCTTCCTTTGACCTAAACCGCTTCAACAATGTGCTGTATACTGATGCTCTGGTTGCCATTTGTGTGTTTCTAAGGGATTTTGGGACCCAATGGGCTGTTAGCTTGTGCATACCCAGGCGATCATGTAAAGTTGTTGAAAGGCTACCATGATATAAGTGTAATGCATTCGCTATTTCTTCCACCTTCATTCACTTTTCAGAGTACACCAGATCCTGTATTTTGTTACACATTTCTTCATCGGTGGCATCTGATGGGCCTCCAGACCTGGTTTCGTCTTCAAAAGACATTCTACTGTGTTTGAATTCCCCAACCCAGAATTTAACTTGTGCATACGATGGTGCAGAAGACCCATAAACATTGGTCAACTCGCAATGTATTTCCTGACCTGTTTTCCCTTTCAAATACAAGTACCGAATTACAGCATGGTACTCAACTTTTGACGAAAAGCTTACTTTTGCATCGCTAGCCATGTTTAGCATTCAATATCTTATGAGTGAATGACACGATAATGGTGCAATTTTGCCCTCAGGCCTAAAACATGTACTGAAACAAGGCATGAAAATCTTGGGTGTCTCGGTCAATTGAAAATGGGATAGGCTGGTTACTTATTGACTTGCCCTCGTAATTTGCTAACAATATTCTATTATATCCCATAGGCTTACAATGCATAAGTGGAAAACTCTGGAACTGCAAGTCCAACAGCAAAAAGAAAGAATACAGGTCCACTTATTTTCCATCCTGATTCCACATATAATTTCAAGATCCTATCTTCATGCAAAAGTATGTGGAACAAATTGCCCAACAAATCAACAACCCAAAAGCAATATGCCCCTCCAACTTCTAAGTTGGTGGTATAATCAAAGTAGTGAAGACTTTTTTCTGTTCCTTAACTCTTATGAATAATTTCAAGAAAATTTGCCAAAGAACATTAGTGAAAATGTTCTTATTCTTCATGAAAATAGGGACTGACATTTCATGAGATCTTTTAAGAGGTTGCTTCACATGAAACATCAATCCCTAACAGTCAGAGAAAACAATTTTAAAATGTCTACTTTAGGTGACTGCATTAAATTGGTAGTTTCTGCCATTTCTTACAAGGGAGACAACTTTTGTGACTTTCTACTTGCTTTCCTGCACAACAAAGCCTTTCTGAATAGGGGTCTACTCTAAAAGGAAAAAAAAAAAAAAAAAAAAAAAAAAAAGACTTTCTCCCCGTCTTCCCTTTAAGAGTAGACCCCTTTTAGGTGCAAAAACAAATTTACCAGAGTTGTCTCCCTTGAAGGTATATCATTTCCCCTTAAATGCAACATAATAAATGTTAATATAATGCTATCAGAATATTGCACAACAATTAAAGATACATCCTGAGATAAAATTATTTTGCCACATACCAACAACAAAGGCCAAGACCACCTAATCAGCCCTGTGATCTGTATTGTTTGCTATTTAACTCTTTGCATGCTGGGTAATTTTGCAAGTTTTTTTGTTGTCTGCGGATTTTTTTTTAATTAATTTTTTCAAAAAAATCTTTCAGGAATACTATCAGAGTGTCAAACAGTTTGGATCTAGATCAGGCCTGACGTTTCATCTGGCCTGATCTGGGTCCAAACTGTTTGCAAAGGTTATAAGCAGACGACAAAAGTCGTCACTAGCAGGGAAAGAGTTAAGTTCTGCATTCCATGTTTGTGAACAGCCAAGAACTGACCAAACTGCTGAACATGGGTAATTTTGTACCTATGATGTTTGGATGGGCAGGCATTCTTATGGTGTGACTCATTTGAGTCATAAGTGGAACAATAGGGACTGGATACAATGGGTATTTCTGTAATTTTCTATAAGGGAAACAAATTTTGTGACTTCCTGTTTGCTTTCCTGCACACCATTCCCCTTCTTGGAAAGGGGTGTACTTCAATCTGCTTCTGAAAAGGGGTCTACCCTAAAAGATTTAAGGGTGCAAAATCTTTCCTTTTAGAAAAGACCCTTCAGAAGGCAGGAAAAAAAAAATTACTTTCCCTGATAGTGTATCCAGTCCCCTTAGTGCTTATGTGGAACATCAACTCCAAATAGACTGACAGATCAAATGTTCCTTTTCTGTCAGTAGATGATAGGGTATCGGATGCTAGCACAGGTATGCTGGAAATATCCTAAACAATACGTTAAATGTTATACGATTCTGAACACTATTCCATACTTTTTGGCCTAAATTTTGCTTTTTATGCAGTTGATTTTTAAAATACTTAGTGGAATGGCAAACAGTGCAGACTCTGATCAGACTGCTCCTTCAGGAGCAGTCTGATCTGGGTCCTCTCTGTTTGCATATGCCATTTTGTCAGAAATTTTGGTCTACAAAATTTTTGGACATTCACCAGAAGTTCTGAGCAAAGATCCTGATTGCATGGAAACGCAAACTGAAATGGGTCTTCCTTTTCATATTTGTTAAATTCTAGTTTGCTTGACATGTCTCATTTAATGACATAATGAAGTAATTTCATCACAACAGAATTGGGCATTTGGTCAGTATACAGGACTCGCCTCTCTCTTGGGTCTGTCAAGAGAAAACCTCTCCAATGGCAGTAGCCTGTGCTGGGTTATACAATCTGAAACACACATGCAGGAAATTACAAGATCACAAATCAAACCTAGGAGGCGTAGGTTCCAGGTAAGCATAACATGAGCAACAACATCAGAAAACGTACCTTCAGATGTGTGCGAGTGAAGATTCAGATCAGCCTGTGCATTTGCACAGTCTTATCAGAATCTTCATTGGATGCATTTTGGGTAGCCCAGGATGCAAAGTGTCTGCACGAAGAATATTGATCAGACTGCACAGATGTGAAGGCTGATTTGAGTCTTCATTGGATGCATATGTTCTGACGCTGTGGCTCATGTTATTGTGAATAACTTATTTATTTCTCTAACACACATACTGTATTTACCAGAGGAGATAATTACAGGATAAATTTCTCCATTACAGGATGATTTGTTTGTTTGTTTGTGTTGAGGTTTTACGGCCCAGTCAACCCAATGGGGTCATGTCGAGCGCGGTCAGTTTACCTAACCACACGTTTACTGGGCAGGCTTAGTCCTCTAAGCGGTTAACCAGTATTGTGCACATTCTTTCGCCAGAAACTGACAACTGCCCTTCTTGAATCAGCGGAAGGGAGAGAATGACCGTAGAAAATATTTCATGATCAATCTCCACGAAAGAATGTTGCCGACCTCGGCAGGGGTTGAACCCGCGACCTCCTGGTCTCCAGTCGGACGGCGCATCCAACTGAGCCACCGAGGCCGGCCCCATTACAGGATGAATTTCTCCAGTTCCCCATAAAAATATACGTTGTGGGTACTCATTAGAAGCGCCTTGCCAAGGCGCTTCTAATGAGTATCCACAACATATGAAATTATCTCAGAATTATCACCAAATAGTCCTCCTTAATTCTGATTCTGATTTACCTTAAGTATTGTGACATACTGGCATAAACAAGCAGGGTAGACCAAGAACATGGCATCTGATCATAGTCTACATTATTTGGTCTGCACCATGCGAAAACCTTTCTGAAGGTATATGCAGACAGTGAATGCCCTGATCAGTCTGTGCATCCGTGCAGTCTAATCAGGGCCTTCACTCTCTGCAAAAGACACTTGTCCTGCTGAATAAATTAAGATGCCACGCTCACTTCTAATTTTCAGCCAATCAGATTACTTGATCCAGATTGTTGCTATAAATTCACATACTTAATAGCAAACAGTGCAGATCCAGATCAGTTGGCTTCTTCAGAATATATCCGGGTTCAGCATGACAAGGGTTAAAATGTGTGGGCTGAATATGAATCTGTGCATTTTGCACATGCTTGAAGACACATTTTCGCTTGGCATGGCCCATTTGACATTCATTCAGCCAGTTTAAGAGGTAGTCGACAGGCAGTGACATGGACAGTATGGTAAGGAGTTAAGGTGTCCCAATAGCTAGGGTGAACATGGTAGTAAATAAACGTTTCTTTTTTTAAATTATATTGCAAAGTCACATTCAACTAGATAAAGTGACCTGTGGGTCAGGTATACCCCGGCCGGTGGCATATCATCAACAGGCCTTGATAATATAACGATCTTTAAAACTTCAATGCAGATGTCCATTAATGCTATGGAAGGGCAATCGAACATACATACATAGTACATACTAATGAACAGATGAACTGAAAAAAGAAAAATATTTATATAGGAAGCATACAAGTAAGCTGGGGTATAATTGATCCTGCAAGAAATACTGTGTGAAGAAACCAAAAAAATATAAATCTGCTGCTAATGTCACAATCAGTCTCATTAAGACAACTTATTAATTTGGTACAGACTCTTAGAATTCCCTTATTTTTATTATTACTATTTTTATTCTTAATCCCATTCAGATATACATTGGATTCTTGTTTTATACATACACACAAATATGTTGATTTCTGTATGTGTTTCTGGCAGGTGAAAGACACTTCCAGTTTGTTCGTTGTTGTTTTTTTTGTTGTTTTGTTTTATTCTGTTTTGTATCAGTGCTTGCAACCACAACTTCCTTTATTTTGCAACATGTATATTTGATCTGTATATTCCATGGTTGTAAAATTGTATCTTTGTACATCAATTCTGAGGGCCTCATGGAAGATTAGTAGCTTCATGCTAAATTTGTGACCCTTGTTAAGTAAAGTTTTTATTTACTTACAAAGAGGGTTATTTTTTCCTGCCAACGTCATACTACCCTGTCATGAAATATTTATACAAAGACTATAAATATGGGCATCATACAAATGAATATTGCCATAGCTCTATATAAAAGTGGATATCAGGAAAATATTTTTTCTTATTCCTCCTAGACTTGTTCCCAACCCTCTTCCATCCCAGAGGCAGAAAAAATTGCAATCACATTAAATCTGAAATGAAAAGTCAGCTGGGAAATCTGAAACAAATATTTTTTAGGCCTAAGGGTCTAAACTACTGGCTCATGCACTTGTCTAATAAGGGTAAACTGGTATCGGATCAGGAGTTTGTTTTGTTATTATTTGTTCCTCATCTCTCCATCTTTTGGTGTCTTGGGAGGGCTGTGCTTCAAGATTGTGACATTTTCTGGGTATCTTCACATCTTTTTTCATAGCATATGTGAATATAGAGATCAAACATGGTTTTTCATGCATTAACATTCACCAGGTCCCGTGGGGCTGATATTGAACTTTAAGTATGCCTGGAAAATCTTTTTACCCATGGCCCAGCTCAATTACAATCCAAGTTAATAAAGGCTTAGCACTCTGGGTAAAATTTTAGTAGACAACATTTTAAAATATTTTCTTAATTTTCCAAGAAAACAGGAAAGGAAATTTCAAGCAAATTGTTTCCAGTGGAGACAATTTGCATGAAATATCAAATCTTGTTTTCTGGGAAAAATAAGAAAAAAGTATTATAAGTTTGTCATCTGCTGAATTAGCTGAGAGTGATAAAGGTTAGAAAAAAAAAACTTACCCAGTATCCATTGTGTCTTGAGGCATGTAATGTCAGGGTGTAAATCTGACCCTACATATACCGAGGCCTTGCTCAGTACACCAGTGACCTATATTCAATTACAAGAACATAATTTTACCACATTATCCCTTTCATCCCTACAGATCATTACAGATACCTTTGCAAACAGTGCAAATCTGGATGAGACAACTCATAATGATCCATCTCATCAGAATCTACACTGTTTGCCATTGTTATTGATTTTGGACTGAAACCCCTATTTGAAACAATGGGTGTGTCCAAATTCAAAGGTGGAAGAGTCCATGTCAGAAACTTGGGGATAAAAGGATTAAAGCTCTGGGTAAGGTGAGTTTGCAGTGAAGGCCTGATCAAACTGCACTCCCGTACAGGCTGATTTGGGCCTTCATTGTCTGCAGATGCAAATAATAAAATCCCAGACTGCTGTGTTTTCTTTCATCCTAATAGATTCTTAAGTACAGTCAGTTGTCATAAAGGACATATGTGCAGTCTCCTCATTTAAAGAGTAACCATTTCAGGCCATTAAAATAGCAAGTCAGGAAATTTACCTGTATCAAGGAATCATTTTTTTGGCTTTCCCTCAGGTGCTAGGTTTCAGTTATAGTATTCAGCACAGCTCAAGGTAAGACTGGTATCCACAGTTTTCTTATTTCTCCAGCAAAACGTATGTTTTGCCAGCAAAATGTATGTTTTGGGTAGAAGTGCCTCAGTGAGATCCTTCAAATGGGTATCAACATGTTTTCACAATAAAAGAAAACTACCAATACTTTTTAACTGAAAAAAAAAAAGCATGTCCTCTAGAGCTATGATTCTGGCTTTTGCCTGGTGGAGGCCACCAGACGATTCACAAGCCTGAACCCTTACTGTTTAAACATGCACAAAGGTATGTTTTTTTTTGCATAGTAACACTGATAGACATAATACTTAACAGGCTGTTTAACCCTTGTCCTGCTGAATAAATTAAGATGCCACACCCACTTTTAATTTTCAGCCAATCAGATTACTTGATCCGAATTGTTGCTATAGTCACATACTTATGGCAAACAGTGCAGTTCAGAAGCCAACTGATCTGGATCTACACTGATTGCAAAGGCATGGTATATCCGGGTTCAGCAGGACAAGGGTTAAAATATCTGCACTTATGCTCAGTCTGGTCTGAAGACTCACAGCTCACATATGGCACAAAAAAAGCATTCTGTAAATAGGATTTAAACACAAACAGTAGAAGCAGAACTCTAGTTGTTTTTAATGAAATGAAAGCTGTAGAATTTACTGGCAAGACTAGATGGAGTCCAGATTCATCAGGTTATATCTCTGACATGATGAAGCTTATATGTGACATAATTTTATTAGAATCATCTGAATCTCAATGTTCTCTTTCAGAGTGAGTCTCATTGAAATCTCACACCCAGTCAAATTAACTCTCTTTGTTTGTTCTGGCCTAATGCTGCTTTTAACAATCAGTCATATTGCAGGGCTGTCCAAATTTGGTAGGGCACGTAGGGTTCTCTTTTAGAGTGCAGTTTTAATGAACTATCAAACCCTAGACACATAACGTGACACTTAACCCTGTCACATTATACTGACTTCAGATCTACCAGTCCTTACTTTACTTCCTTATGCTAATGCCGAGTATAAGAGAAGCTACAGTACCATCTTTGGTAAACCAAGATCAATTCCCAGATGAACAGCTGATGCCAGTGAGCCACTGTGATAAAGGAGCATAAATGATGGTCACTTGCATGTGTCTAATCACTTTGGGGTGGCAGAAAAACACCTCTTTATTGCAATTGTAACAACTCAGCTAATTTATGTTGTAAGAATCCTCAAGGATAATAGAGGACTTAATCTGGCAAAATTTGATTGTTATGGAAAAAGGTCAAATTGTACAGTGGAATGTAATTTGAGTGGACCAATTTTTATTTATAGTTTTGTGAACCCTGCTTTATATAATTAACAATTTCAATTAGCCTTTTAACAATAAAAGTTATGTATTGTATAATTTTTTTCTTTGTTTGTATTTTTCAAACCAATGAAACAAACAAATACAATCAATGTTTAATGATGATTAAAGACAAATGAAATAATTTGAAATAAAATTTATAAAATCCTGCACAGCAAAAGGCAACATTCTGAAAGATGTACAAAAAAAAACAAAAAACAGACAGAATTGGGACATGGATGCCCCCGCTATATGACATGGGGCACAGAAATTAGCGTTGTGTGACAGACATAATGTGAATACAACATTTTTTACTTCTGACCTCTAAGTGTGACCTTGACCTTGGAGCTACTGACCTGGGTCTTGTGTGCGACACATCATCTCATGATGGTAAATATTTTTGCAAAGTAATTTCTAAATCCATCAAGGAATAACAAATTTATGGACCAGACATGATTTTGGTAGCACACACACACACATCCGTACACAAACACATACATACTTACATACACACATATGGACAGGGTAAACACTATATGCCCATCTGGGACATAAAAAAAATGACAGCTATAAAAAAGAGCACTGTTAAGTATTACTTACATGTCCACCACAGAGTTTGATCAGCTGTACAAGTTGGGCTCTTGGTGGTGAAGACCGCCCAGATACATAGATCATACCCACTTTAGAAAACAAAGTCTGCTTGTAATAACCAACTGAGTTCTCTCTCTCCAGCCTTGCAATCTACAAGAAAAAACAACACTCAAAAGTTATTGCCAATATATTTACAAAGAAAAAAAAATATCCTCTGGTCTCTTAATTTTATGTTCACGCTTTGCTCTACATTTTTATTTGACACAAATATACTAGCCTACTAGAAATGTTGTTTTTTTGTTGTTTTTTTTTTTAAAAAATACATAATATATATGTCTCTCTCCCCTCTATGCAAATCTGATTTAAGTTTTACATTATTTGCCCTGTCTGACTTGAAAATGAGATTAGGTTCATGAAAATCTAATCAGATTTAAAGCTTGTCCCTACAAGAAATATTATAGCCAATAAGTAGTGCTTATTAGGTACTTCCCCCACCCCAACCCCAACCCCCTACCCCCACACGCACCACAGTGACCAAAAGAAAAAGGATGGACATACAGATTGACAGATAATGCAAAAACAGTGCACCCCCACATAAACACAGTTTGCGGGGGTATAATGATCTAAGTTTGAGGAAAATTTGCATGACGATTCAAGATTTGATGAAAATCTGCAAAACATTTCAAGAGATATTGTCTACACAAGAAACTGTACATAAAGTTGGCCTAAATTTGTACTATTTTTCCTGTCCAGACCTTTTTGGTTGGGTTGGAGTTTAACAGCGCAGTCATCACTATTAAGGTCATGTTGAGTCCCTCAGTTTACCTAACCACACTTTTCCTGGGCAGGCTTAGGCCTCTATTAAAGTGTTTAACCAGTATTTGTGCACAGTCTTTCCCCAGAAACTGGAAACTGTCCTTTTAGAATCAGTGGAAGGGAGAGAATGACAGGCCTCCTAGTGGCCCACTTTGAAAATATAGGTTTTTATATAGGTTCTTCTTACTCAAAATATAGGATATTTACAGGTTTTTCAATAAAAAATATAGGTTAAAAAAAGGTTCTTCCAAACTCATATAAAGATTTAAAACTGAGAAGAAAATATACTTGATGAATTTTTGCGCCACAATTATTCAGATAAAGTTGATCTGAATTTTACAAAGTCCAAGCGAGCGAAGCGAGCGAGGAAAAAAATACAATTTCTTGACAGTTTTCATCATTTTTTGGGACTAAAAAGTAAAAATAGTAGGGCATTTTGAAGAAAAGTTAGGGCTGAGTCGCGAGAAGGTTCAAAAAGTGAAAAATATAGGTTTTTTCATGAAAATACAGGCTTTTTACAGGTTTTATGAACAAAATAAAGGTTTTATAGGTTTGACACAAAATTATAGGTTATTATAGGTTTTATAGGTTTCACTAGGAGGCCTGGAATGACCGTAAAAAAATTTCATGATCATTCTCCACAAAAGAAAGTTGTCGGACCCAATGAGGCTCAAACCCTCAACCTCAGGATGTGTCGTGACCTCCAGGGCTTGAAAGCGAGCAATGGGAGGCCATTGAGGCTGTCTGTGCAGACCTTGAAAATGAGAACAAGTTCACCAACATCTAACTCGCTCTCATAAAATATACCAATGATGTTTTCTTGCAAGTTTGATAAAAATCCACTGATTGATTCAATAGATGTTAAGCACATGAGAAACTGTCACCCTGCTTTTGCCAATGCTGAACAGGATTCGGATTTCTGTCCTGTTTTCTTGTCTGTAGTTGACTTTGGAAAGCCAACACTTGTTGTGAAGGTTTGGATGAGTTTTTCCTCCATTTTGGATTGTACATTTGTATATAGTTTTTGAAACATGCATATGCCCAGTCAACAGTTTTGATTCATGAAGGTTATGTGTTACAATATTGTATGTTGTGTTCTGCTGCAAATTACAGCTTTCCATAATTTCTTCAGGATTACTGAACAGTCCATGTTTAGAAGCAGAGAGAGATTGACCTTTTGTACATGGTGTTGATGATGATGATTTGGTGTTTTACACCCTTTCAATATTATATAAGGCATATCAATGAAAGATAATAATGAAAGGCTCTGTGCGATGAAGTGTCACAAGTAATAAGCAGGATTCTGCCTCTAGTGCGGTTTGAACACCAGGCCTTGTGATCAAAAGTCGGGAGCACTAACCACTCGGCTACCAGGACACTTCATGGTGCTAGATGCCAATCCCAAAGTATACATTTTCCATAATAGTCTTAACTATATTTAAGATGGTCGGTCATCTCTCCCAGCTTGGGCAACACTGAAATCTACATTGCTGTAATGTGCCTTGTATTTATTGCCCTTGAATGGAGTCAAACCCCACCATGGCTGTAAATATTCATCCATGTATTTCTGTAGCAGTTTATTGGAAGGTTAATCAAATCACTGCTCTTCTGATGCATAGTTGCCATTTTCCTTGCATAAAGAAGACTGGTGGGCTGCTTGGTTATCAAAATATATCAAATTTTTAATTCCAGCCAAGATTTTAGACTGGTCTTTATTTGCACATAATAAAGTTGCATACAGATGATGAATATTACTTGGCTTAGAAAACCAGTCTGTACTTGGCAGTGCACTAGTAAAATGTCACCATTCAACGAAATGGTGCGAAAGCAAAAATATTCCACCATAGAAATTATCTGCATATTTTTTTATTTGCTGTAATTTTGATTGTTGTAATCATAATGCAGAAATTCAACCTAAAAATCCGGATAATTCTGCAAAATCATAATAGTTGGCATCTATACCACTGTACATGGTGTAATTGTTGATATTTATTAAATCTGTCAGGGCTCCAGATTCCACAAATTCTGTGGCATTATGAAATGTAAACCTATCTAGGGCTTAGCAGATGTTTAATATTATTAAACACAATGACAAACCACTATGCCAATTAAGGCAAATACACATATACTTAGCATGTTTTTGGCTGCTTTCTTTTCAGGGGCTATGGTAGCCCCATTATGGCTGTCATTGCTAGCAGTGGTATCCATTGATGAATATATCAAGGAATGTTTGTACACCAAATACAGAGCTCCAGATAAGAGTGGGAGTATTCAAACAATATTTTTCTTACTTCTTACTTCTACAAGTAAACATATGTTGTGGGTACTCATTTATAATGCCGCAGGAATTAACATCTAATTAATACCCACAACATATGTTTATTGTGGAGAAATAAGAAAAATATCAGTACTATTTGGCTGAAAAAAAAAAAAAAACAACAAAAAAAACCCCCAACCTTATTTGGAGCGATGCAATAACAAACAGAACTCATCCAATGTGGTCTTAACCCTTGTCATGCTGAATAAATTAAGATGCCACACCCATTACAAAATATTCAACCAATCAGATTACTTAATCTTGATTGTTGATATCAATTCACAGACAGATGACAAACAGTGCAGATACAGATCAGTTGGCATCTGAACTGATCTGAATCTACACTGTTTGCAAAGGCAAGGCATATCCGAGTTCAGCAGGACAAGGGTTAATATGTCTTCCTTTAGCTGCCTAAAACATTTAAGTTGCCATGTCTAAAGGTTACATATGACCAGACAACTCATATTCTTATGTCACAGCTTTAGCTGCATGACACAGACTGCAGAAATAACAAAGCCCTAATACATCTCAAGGTCCTCCTACCTTACAGACAGGGAAGAACTCTACACATTCATGCTCTTCCTCTGGAATCCAAGTTCCTGCTTCCAGTGACTGCATCACCTGTAATAACAAACATAACTCATAAAGTATATGTAACATTCTTCTACATATACATTATGAATATACAGTGAAACCTTGATGATCACCTCTCAACAACAACCACCTCCCTATAGGCCAATTTTTCACCAATAAAGAAATTTTGGTTTCCCAATGAGTTTCACCCACAATCTCATTAGGACCTTTGGTTCTGACCAGGATATAAGATTTTATTATATACCAATCAGTGATGCTGGTTTCAACGAGTTAAGTTTCCTGTAGTTTGGTCCTTAAATCCTAATCATTTGTGTGTCTCAATTTTTCTAGATCCTTATCACACCCTCTCAAATGAAGCTTCTTTACACTGACATCATGAAGGCAAAAGCAATATGCACTTAATGTTCCCGTGCCTTTAACTGCACCAAGTGGCCGTTAAAGGCAAATAACAAATATTAAACAGATCAGTTTTGACAAAATAAGAATACTTAACTTTTAAAGTGCTAATAAAAATGGTAAAAGCTGACACGCCATTTTTTTTTTTTATTTTTTTGCTGGAAGTTTCATAAGAATCATCTGTTATGCCTATGCCAATAGGTAAGTAAGTAAGTACAGTCTTTATTTAAGGAGTGTAACAACATTCAGCATATACATTTACGTGCATTAATTAATCTTCCATGAGGCCCCAAAGGTATATACAGGTGTACAAATCAAAGATTGCCTACTGACAATCACAACACCCAATACCAAAATTCTTTACAAAAACAGCAAACACACACACACACACACACACACAAACACACACGCACACACACACACACACACACACACACACACATATATATATATATCCACAAAAGAAAAAAGTAAAAGTGCCTTGAAATCTGTGAAAATTTAATATATATACATACATCCCCCCTCCACCCCACCACCGACCCCCTACACACACACACACACATCCTCATTCAGGTGCAGCCACTTTAAGCTCTGTGAAATGCTTTCAGTGTCTGCCAGTTTTTAATTTCTTCTGGAGGCTATTTCAAACTAAACATCCAGAGTACCTAAAGCTATGCTTGAAATATTCAGACATTGGCTTAGGAGGGACAAAACAGCCAGTTGTGGTTGCTCTTAAAGTTATTGAGTTATTGACATTGTTAAGCAACATGAAGTTTTCAGTGATGTATTCTGGTGCATATTTGTCGTAAACTTTAAACATAAACTTTGCTTTTTTTTAAGTAGAGTGAATCATAAATAGATAAAATCTTCAACAGGTTCATGGCTTCATATGAATCTTCTACATCATAATCAAGAATTACTCAACATAACATGCCCACTTCTGTAATTTGAAACTCTTAAGCTTACTGGCCTCAGAAGAGTTTCCCAACACACAACATACAGAAGTCAATATGTGGTTGGATGGAAGACTTATAGTATTGCTCTTGATGAGCTTGAGATAGGAAATATCTATCTTTGAAAAAAAAAAGCCATATGCTTCAAGAAATCTTCTTTGTTAGATGCTTAATATGTTCAGATCAGGTCAAATTGTTGTCAAAGGAGACACCCAGTAATTAATTATTAGCAATCATATTAAGTTGCTGATTACTGAAATTATGGTTGCGGGTTTCTTTGTTAAGTCTTTGATGTTTTTGATTTGTTTTGAAAAGCACAACCTTAGTTGTAGCAGAGTTAAGCTTCATACCATTACTTCTGCATTTTGACCACTAATGAGCTCATTAAGCTAACAATGCTTTGAACTACTGGGCCCAGAATGTCATCTACTGCTGTTTTGAAATGCGCTCAAAGCATTACAAAAACACGCCTATTCAAAATATATTGAGAATTTTACCACAAAAAAAAAAAGAAAACTTTCAGATGAAAAATGCTGGTAGTTTTCATATTTCTGCTCAAAACATAGATTGTGGGTACTTGTTGGAACTGCCTCAGCAGGGCAGTACTAACGAGTACCTATAATCTATGTTTTTGAGCAGAAATAAGAAAATTAATGAATACCCCTGTAAACCCCAGTTTTATTGTATAAAAGTGGGGTTCAAGGGGGTCAAAACTATATAGGCGTGTTTTCGTTATGTGGTTAATATTCACAGTATATAATAAACACATTTTTACAACAGTCATGTGATCTAAGGCTCTGTATCACATCTCATGGATCTTCCCACATCTCTGTATCACACTCTATGCAAGCATTAGGTGTACTCATTTAGAATCACCACAGTGTATCTATTCTAATGAGTACTCACAGAATCAGTTTTGGTGAAAAAAAACCAACAACAACAAAACGTAAATATGACGGCTGTGTCAAGTGAAAAAGAGCCTTCAAACATGCCTAAAATGTGTTGATTCACACCATCCTGCACATGCACAAGGTGTCATGCGCAAATTTGCTTTCTAATGAAAGATTCTATATTATCCAATGGATCTCTGTATTGACAGCTATGGCCTTGATCAGACTGCCTAAATGCAATCTGATCTCGGTCTTTGCTGTCCTTATATGCCTATCAAAAAGAAAAAATAATAATAATAAAAGATGACGTGGGCCACCCACAGTATAGGGTGAGCTTACCCATGACTTATTTAGAAGCCAAGCTCCCCTGGCAACACACTGCAACACATTTAGAGTTCTCCTTGAATCACCACATATCACGTGTGTTGTTGTTTCATTCACAGTTTCAGCAATCACAAACCCTCCAAGTTTCTTGACAACAGATATCACAATGTCTTGTTCACTGAAAACAAAAGAAAGAGTGTTGGTAACTCTAAATGTACCAAAACTGCATGCACAGGAAATCTTCAGAATTTTAAATGAATCCAGTGAAAGATGTGTGAACTTTATATATTGTGGTGAGAAATCCTAAGTTCAAAAGGGCAGTCAAAAACGCCTAATAAAAAAATTGCCAAGCAAGCACATCTTCAAATCAGCAGTTAAGCAGCCATCTCTGTGGGCAGGGGTGGAGTAATTGCACTATATTAAATAATTAAATGAAAATGAAATTTTAATGGAACTGTAATGCATTGATAATGTTGTTGTTTCGTGGGGGTGGAGGCAGGATAGGGGAGGTTCAAGTCATGGAACTGAGAAAAGGTTCAAAAGAACTGAAAATGACATAATAATTAGGAGATATGTATGGTGGAACTTTCCCTAAACTGTTACCTCTCAACTGCTGCCAACTCCCCATCTGGCCACTTGATGATATTTAGTGCTGTCTCATCAACTGTGGGATGTTAACCTTTGTCATGCTGAATAAATTAAGATGCCACGCCCACTTGTAATTTTCAGCCAATCAGATTACTTAATCCAGATTGTTGCTGTAAATTCACATACTAATGGCAAACAGTGCAGATCCAGATCAGTTGGCGTCTTCAGAAGCCAACGGATCTGGATCTACACTGTTTGCAAATGCAGGGTATAACCAGGTTCAGCAGGACAAGGGTTAAGGTGACAATATAAAGGCTCTGTGCCTGGAAGCAGAAACAATTCTCTTCCCCACCCTGTCCAGCATGGTTCAAACCATTAATTGTAACCATTTGTGCTAAAAAGAATAAATAAGAAGTTTACTTACTGTGAGTGAAGACTGGTCATAACTAAAGACGGTCTGAACTTCTTCCTGGATTTACCAGATACTGAATTATCTGAGTCTGATGAAGATATGTGCAAATCTTTTCTGTCTCCATTCAAACTTCCTAGTAATATCCTAGTTTTCTCCTTATTCTTATGTTTCTGAGATAGATTAAATTCATCAATACTTTTCCTTTGAGACACTAGGAAAGACTGCATTGTTGTGTCAGTATTGTAGACAGCTGACATGGATAGAGACAAAGTCCCATCTCTCAAAGAAGCTGTTACAGAGTTATTTGCTGTGAGATTTAGCTGTGTTGTAATATCATTTAGTTGTGATGTAACACTGCTTTTCGTATCTGTTTCTTTTTCATTTAAAACAGTATCATTGACTCTTACAAGTTCTTTTCCACTGTTAACCAACTGTGAATGACTTGTAGTTTGATCTTTTCTTTGATGTTTATGTGATATCTTTGTGCCCATGGGGTCTTTTTTTGACTTTCTTTTATTACCTTTATTCTCTTTGGTTGTAATATCATTTCCCTGATTATTTCTAGAAGATTTTTCTATAGTTCTTCTCTTACTACCTCTCACTTGTTCGGGAATGAGCAGCTCTGAATTTCTTTTTCTGCCATTTGTGTCATTTTGATGCACAAGATTATCTAAAGTTTCAGGATTTTCATTATTTGGTTCAGATTTTTTCTTTTGCCTCTTTGTTTTCTTTTGCTCATGGCAATGTAAATTAATAGAAGTGTTATCTTCCTTTATCTTTGAAGCTTCCAGATTAGTTTTTTCTACATCAGAAGTAATTTCAGCATCTGAACAATTCTGTTTGGTTTTCAACATTGTGTTTTCTTTATCAACAGGATACATATTTATATCACCATCACTAGAGTTGTTTAAATCTTTCTTTTTTCTTCCTCTTCTACCTTTTGGTTTATTATCAACAATCTCAGGTCTTTCAATAACAGAACATTTAGAAGGTTCTATCAAAACAGAATGTGGCTCATTCAGATCTGTTAATGACAGCAGTTTTTTCTTTGGCATGCTTTTATTTTTTCTGGTTTCTTTTTCTGCATAACTTTGGGTTCTTCTATCTAATTTTGATCTTTTATCTTTTAGATTTGTTTCATGTTCAGTTGCATTGTCCTTATTAACTTTTCTATTAGCCTCTGGAGAATTATAACTAGTTGTTTTGAGTAGCAAATCTCTTGAAGATCCATTGTGTTTATCAGTTTCTGATGAAGATGCTGCCTCATTTAAAACAGTGTCTTCTGTGCATTTCTCTGCAGCCACACCTTTTTTGGAAATATCCTTTTCATTCTTCCTGCTGACTGGAATGATATTTTCTGCAAAATTTTCAGAAATATTTGTTTCAGATCTGACTATGACTGGAGTAAGACTTTCTGCAAAACTATTTGCCTCAGGCTGATCAGCATTCTGAATTTTATTAACTTCTCTCTGCAAAGAAATTCTCTGAGACTTTCTTCTGTTATTTTTCTTAAGTAAAGTTACTTCACTTTCACTTCTTTTCTTCTTGAAAGATTCACCTTTCACATTCTTCTGCTTGATGTCATGAAATAATGAAGTGTTAGAATTCTGACAACCTTGTATTACTATTTCAGTTTTGTTTTCTGAATTCTGCTTGCTGTCCCGAGTCTCTAGCTTGGGTGTATCAAGTGCCACTTGTGTGTTCTTACACTGACTACCTGAACTGTCATCACTATCTAAATTTAATGAATCATCAAGAGCTCTCTTCTTATTTATCATTGCATTAATTTTACCAGCAATACCTAAGATGTCTTCTGTTACTGAGGAGTCACTCTCCCCGCCTATTATTTGACTAGTATTAGAACCATCACAATCACTTTTATTTTCTGCTATTGGACTAAATTTCATGTCCTTAGCTTTTTGTTTCTTTTCAGCAGATTTATTTGTAACAGTTGCTACTGGGCTACAGCCATCACCTTCTACTTCAGTGTCATTATCATCAGAGAGCTGATTTGTGTCATCTTTAGTGTCATCGTCTGAAGTAAACACAGAGTTCCCACCAGGAGAATTAAAAGATGAGGATGTCTCAAAACTAACTCCAGCTGACACTGAAACCAAACAGAAACATATTTAAAATAGTTTTGAAACAACAATTACTGCATAGGTCTAGATAAGAGTGGGTATCAGGTTAATACTTTCTTATTTCTCCACAAAAACATATGTTCTAGGTACTCATTAGAAGCACCTCATCGAGGCATTTCTAATGAGTACCCACAACATATGTTTTCATGGAGAAATACGAAAAATATCAAAACTTTTGGATTGAAAATAGCATCTTAACTAGAGTTATGAATTAGCCTGTAATTTTTGCCACAGGATTCTTTATAAGCACAATTTCAAGACAAATATTCTTCTTTCTCCATCAAACATAGAACATGTTCTGACATCCTAGTGGAATCCTCTAAGTGTGGCAATTCTTACTGGACAAAAAGACATACTCAAAGGTGGATTTCACCTTTAATGCAAAGGCTTGTCATTACCACCTTGCGTCATCTCCATACAACTAAATCAGTTGTAAAAGCCATCAAAAAAAAAAAAAAAAAAAAAAAAAAAAAAAAAAAAAAAAGGACAACAAAATCACCCATTATCAATTAAATAGACTACACTGTACTTAGCACTCAACTAATGTTTAATATTTTAGTGATCAAAATAATACCCTATATTGACTATAAACATTTAGACAGATATGCCTATACAAACAGTAAAATATTTAATATCTTAGTGATCAAAATAATAAATTTATTACATTTGTAAACAATGAGTTACCCATAATTCCCAGTGAATGAAAATTTTGTTAATTGCTTAACAGTGAATCACTTCATTGCTTCAGATTGTACATTGTGGACATCATTATTACTATGCCATGTTGCTGAGGCTGTTAACAAGATTTATAATGATGGATGAGGTTTGGTGGTAAAATCGGCAAAGATTAGAACATTTAACTGTGATTTTCACTTAAGCTAACTTTTTCAAGGAAATGGATGCACAACTTTATATGAGTTTTGCTGGGGGTACCTCTACATGGAGGCACAGCCTGAAATGAGTTTTGCTGGGGGTACATTATCTGAATGTACAATTTCTCAAAGTCTGGCTCACATGACTGCTTAGGCCAAAAAAAAAAAAAAAAAAAAAATTAGGTTTGGGTAACCCTACCCTACATAGCATTTTGGATGCAACTAAATTTTTATAGCATTTCTGCAGAAAAAAAAAAGATCTCCCAAAATTTTTCCTGAAATGTTACCCCAACTACACATTTGTTGGCTGGACTGAGAACAGGCCTTTGCCATTTACTACCTCATTCTGCAAGTCATTAATTCTGTAAGCGGATAGTGTTGACACCAAGCAAACTGTACAAATATACCATTTTGGCATAGTCATTTCTAGTAATAGTGACTTACTGAAGAGTTTCCTCTGCAGTGGTTCTTTATCATATAAATAGTCTCTGGATGATAGCTTTCTGTCATCTGGCAGCCCTTCATTGTAAGATCCTACAATAGAAAATGCAAATATTCACTTGAAAACTAAGCTCCATCTGCTCTTAATAAATACTTATCTCCAAAAATCCTTAACAAAGAATCTTCACTTATTCAGTGGAACTTAACTGAACATGACTTGCAGTTTTCTTGCAGTATATAAAACATTCTATAGGCATACAAATGTGTATAAACTTATGCTGTGACCGTCCCACTGCACATTTCCCAATTAATTCCATAGCAGTCGAAACTTACATTCTTAACCCTGGTCCTGCTGAACCCAATATGTCCTGCCTTTGCAAACAGAGTAGATCCAGATCAGTTGGCTTCTGAAGAAGCCAACTGATCTAGATCTGCACTGTTTGTCATAAAGTATGTGAATTTGTATCAAAAACCTCGATCAAGTAATCTGATTGGCTGGAAATAAGAAGTGGGTGGAGCATCTTAATTTATTCAGCATGGCAAGAGAACTTAGGGGGAGCTGATATACTTTCACTGGGAGTGTGTGGGGGAGGAAACTCTGTGAAAGTGTTTTTCTTCCCTTTGAGAAGGGGACAGATGTGCATAAAAGCAAACAGGGAGTCAGAAAAGTTGTCTCCCTTTTAAATATGCAAGAAAACCTACCAAGTGCATCCAGTCCCTTTTAACCCTTGTCACGCTGAATAAATTAAGATGCCACACCCACTTCTAATTTCCAGCCAATCAGATTATTTGATTTGGGTTTTTGATAGAAATGCACAGATTTAATGACAAACAGTGCAGATCCAGATCAGTTGGCTTCTTCAGAAGCCAACTGATCTGGATCTACACTGTTTGCTTAGACAGAGCATGTCGTGTTTAGCAAGAAAAAAGTTAATAAAAGAAAAAAAAACCAGCTTTATGAGGTGCATTTACCTCATATTTAGATGTGATATACTGAAGTTCTGAAGCCTACACTTATTGCCATAAAAACTGGCCTGTACCACAAGGTAGTACAAGTATAACATATAAATATCGTTATTACATACCGTGCAGATATAAGAAAACCATATACAGTCGAACCTCAATAGCTTGAACACCAATGGCTCGTTTACCATAGCTAATTTGAACTCATTTTTGAGTCCAAACGAAATTCTTTCGCTAGCTCAAGAAAAAAACAAATGTTTAGGGAAATTTTCTTATTTTATCATGAAATTGTATGTTGTGTGTACTTATTAGAATCACCTCATCGTGGCAATTCTAATGAGTACACTCAACATACAATTATTGTGAAGGAAATAAAAAAAGAAATCCCTAAATTATCGGTATTTGCTTCCTGACCTGGCACCATGATTAACCCTCAGTGGCTCGAACTACCCATGTCTCGAACAATTTTCTATGGTCCCAAAGATGTTTGAGCCATTGAAGCTCGACTGTATCTCAGTTGCCTCAATAAGGCAAATATAATGAGCAACCCACAACATAAAATTTGGTGAAAAAACAAGAAATATATATATATCTATATGATTCTCATATCCAACAATTCTGATTTGGGCCTTCACTCTTTTCAAGAAGATACTGAAGTGTCGAGGCTACCGGGAAGCTCCAGAGACTTTAAACTATATAGAAGTACATGCTTACCTGGGCCATGACTGTCTGTTATATGTTGAGACAGAGATTATAAAAATGCGCATGTGTAACTCACCCTCTTTCCCAATCTTGAGCTGTTTCATTCTCTCCCTCATACTTGGAGGTGTGTCAGGGATGGCCAGACGAATTGGAGTGAGGATAAAGCCTTCATCCTTAAAATACAAAACACATTTTCAGCTGTAAAATGTCAATGCTTTCACCCAGCAGTGGACCCTTCCATCATGCAAGTTTGAATCTACATATATCTATTTAAGGGGAATCAATACACTCTCAGGGCAGGCAACTCTGTCAAAATTTTTTTTATCCCTCTTAGAAAGTCAGAATGGGGTCTACTCTAAAAGAAAAGTTTTGCTCCCAAATGGAGCCAATTCTTTCATTTAAGAGTACACCGCTTTTCAGAAGTGACTTGATCTATAGGAAAATAATCAGGAGGACCCAAAAGTCTCCCCTGTTAAAATGGTGGTCAATCTACCATGTGCAATCAGTCTCCTAAAAAAATAGAATGGTATTATAATTAACTATATGTACTATAATTAACCTAAGAATTCAGATAGATAAGCCTGATCAAAAGTCAAACACAGATCAGATGATGCAGCCTACAGTGTCTGATAAGCATCTACAATATTTGCTTCTTATCCAGCATTTTACTTACCTCAACATTTAGTGAAAATGCCTTGTTCAAATTTTAAGACAAGTATGGTAAGGAGTTAAAGAGTCTGAATACTTTGGGTATATTCTGTAGAAACTGCCTTGTAAATGCTACTATAATGTTAATGTTATGACAAAATGTGCAGACCCAGAATGCATTCTTTGCCATTCTTACTTTTCCCTTTTCAAGACATAGTGATTGTTAAAAACTTTAATCTAAAGTATAACATAAAACAGCTAAGTCTGTGACCTTTGAGTCAAGGCATGAGTGAGGGAGATACCGTTTGAAACTATGGACCAATATCTATCATTAGGGCAGGTATGAACTAAAAATGTCAAACACTAATACCCTGCCACTATCATGGGACAGGCAAATAACTATCAAAACTTTATAAAATTTGTAGCTGCAAACCAAATCCCCACAATATCAATGCATTAACTGATTGAAATTTACTCAAGTTATTGTCTGGAAACAAAAAATACGGATGTGTGGGGACAGATAAATTTGTCAAATATTGACAAATTTGCCCTCTAACAATGCCAAACCACTCACCACTAATAATATACATGTGTACGCAAAATTTGAATAAAATCTTTCAAACACTATTCAAGTTTGAGAGCCCAAACCAAGTGCTGACAGATAAACAGGCAGAAAGACTGGTGGACAGACAGATACTCTAAGGAGAAAACATAATATCCCATCAATATCATGTAGCAAGGTATAAAAACTTTATACAAGAGGGCTATATCACTCACCTGAATCATATTATGCATAACATTGCTAACAGAGATACGGTTCTAAAGGTCATGTTGACCTTGACCATGACCTTTGCCCTCAGGATTATGTTGACCTTGACCATGACCTCTGCCCTTTTCCGGTCAGAAGAAACATCCCTAAGATATTTGAGGGTCCTAGCCCCAAGCATTGCCCAGTTATAAGCTTGTTTTGTACTAGAGGTCACTGTGACCTTGACCTTTGCCATTAGGGTCATGTACTGGTTAAGACCAACATCCCATATAAATTTAAGTGTTCTAGCCTCAAACACTGCCAAATTATAAGCTTTTAGTACTAAAGGTCATGGTGACCTTGACCATGAGCTTTGCCCTCATTGTCATCTACTGTGAGGACCAACATCCCTTCTAAGTTTGAGGGTCCTTTCCCCAAGCAGTGCTAAGTTATAAATCTTTTTAGTACTAAAAGTCCTGGTGACCTTAGACTTTTTTTCCCTCAGGATCATCTACCAGTGGGGACCAACATCTCTACTATGTTTGAGGGTCCTAACCATAAGCACTGCAGAATTATAAGCTTTTCTGGTACAAAATGTCACGGTGACCTTGACCTTTGACTTAAAGGTCATCTACTCTTCAGATCCATCTTCCCTATTAGTTTGACAGTCCTAGGCCTAATCATTGCCAATGGTTTTTTGTTCTATGTAAAACGAGTGGCCACATTCAACACCCCCATCCCCACATGGGCTGGGCCTTTTTTGGTCCCAGGGGCATAATTTGAAATCTCATGTCTAAAGATCTCTAGGCAATGTTACATACCGAATATCAAAGGCCTAGGCCTTGCACTCTCAGACAAGAAGATTTTTTAAGTTTTTTCCTATATAAGTATGTAAAATATGTGGACCCCAGGGCAGGGTCATTTTTGGCCCCAGAGCTATAATCTGAACAATCACGGCAGAGGTCCACTAGGTGAAGCTATGTACCAAATATCAAAGACCGGGGCCTTCTGGTTTCAGATAAGAAGATTTTTAAAGGTTTTCTCTATATAAGTCTATGTAAAACATGCCGGCCCTAGGGTGGGGCCATTTTTGGTCCCAGGGCAATAACTTGAACAATATAGGTAGAGTTCCACTACTGTGCTTTCGACATCTTTCAGAAAGTCGTTTTTTGCTTGGCGCTTAGCACAGAAGAAGTAAATTCCCGAACTTTTGTCATGATTTAATGCAAAACCATTTGTCGTAACTACCTATGTACAAAAAGTTTTATTCTAGTCATTGTTTTTTAAAAAATCAAATATTTTCACTTTTTCCCATAGTGAAAATGCATGCAAATTATGCAGAAATTTGTAGGGTAGGTAACTTGGAGAACGATTTTCAACAAGTTCCACTTGTTCAAATTTTCTGAAATTTTCACAAAATTATTGTGAAGCATCAATAATTTAAATGCAGCAAAGAAAATTAAAAAATATTTTCCTATACAAAAATTCCAAAAAATCTCTTTACTATAGAAATTGCATAGGTCAGACCAATTTTTGGCCGTAAATTTAATTTAAGGGTACACATTTGAGAACAAAACACAGAAACAGAAGACAAATGGTTTCTGATAAGACATGGTCTATCAGAACAAAATATTTTCATTTAAGATAAAACACCAAGCAAAAAACGTCTTTCCGAGAGATGTCAAAAGGACAGTAGGTGAAGCTATGTATCAATTTATGAAACATCAAAGGCCTGGGCCTTCTGCTTTCAGACAAGAAGATTTTTACAGTGTTCCCTATATGGCTCTATGTAAAACATGAGACCCCCAGTGCGGGGTCATTTTTGACCGCAGGGCTATAATTTGAACAATTTTGGTAGAGGTCCACTAGATGAAGCTACATACTAAATATTAAAGACCTGAGCCTTCTGGTTTCAGACAAGATTTTTTGAAGTTTTTAGTTAAAAAATCTACTTTTAGCTCCTGTGACCTAGATATGAAATGGACTGGAACCATCTGATCAACTTAAAAAGAGGACCAACCAAGGATCATTCCTGTGAAGTTTGGTCAAAATCCAATCAGTGGTTTAGGAGGAGATGTTGTTTGAAGAAATTGATTATAGACACAGAATGGACAATGGACAAAATGGGATCACAAAAGCTCACCTTGTCACTAAGTGACAGGTGAGCTAATAAAACTATCAACATTTGTGGACACTAATGCCAGCACCTGGGGTAGTGCAATAGCTCTTATGATATTTGTGCACAGGCAAGCTATCCAAGCATTTTTCCAGATATAGCTCTAATGTTCTTTTTGTATCTTACCGGTGATCTCGGTTGAGTGTCCTGCACTAGTACTCGAGACATTCTTGGTGAACTTTGAGGTGTACTTCCAGCTGAATGCAGTCGGTCCAATGCTTCTAAACGTCGCTTCTTTCTACTGATCCTATCTGCACTCCTGGATAGTTCCTCCTCAAAGTCCCTTGGCTGCATTGATTTTGCTTTCTAAAAAAAAAATTGCTCTACAATATGAAGCTGTCTGTGGTAAGACAGGAGACAGCATGTATTCTTGTATCAATATATGGGTCAAGTCAAGCCAAAAAGTGCCTTCAAACATGTGTAAAATGCACTGAATCAGATCATCCTGTGCATGGACAAAGTATCATACGGGCCTTTTTTTTGCATTCATGCATTCCGTAGTATGCAATGATTCTGTTACTGGATAGTGAAGGCCCTGATCAAACTGCACGGATGTGCAGGCTGATCTGGGCCTTCATTATCTGCATATACCCAAAGACATGTTTTTGCATATTGCAGCCTGTATTATGGTGCTTGAAAACATTATTTCAAATGATAATACAGAGCTCTTTATAAATCAACCTGAAAGACAAAAATCATACTTCAATCTAAATTTTTTTTCAGTTGTGGGCAATGGCCCACAGAATTTTTTGAAAAGGTCCATTGATAATTTTAATAGGCCAGCATTTTTTGTGACAATTTTTACCTCAGTCATACCGGAGTTCTAGTCATTTTTCTTGCTCTCAGAAACGTTTGCTGATCTAGATGAAACATTTCTCCATCATCTGTTTAGTTTTGCTCTCATCAGATATGCTAAATAAAATCTTGCTGCTGTGGAAACTGGCACCAAGAATTTGTTTACACTCTTTCTGGGAGATATAGTGCTTGTAATGAGTACCCACAACTTATGTTTACTGTGAGAAATAAGAAAAATATAAATACTACATGATTGAAAAAGTGCCTTATCTAATGCTATGTTTAAATGATGTTTCAAACCTTATTTCAGAAGACAATATCTGCTGTATATCCGTGCAGAATTGGTAGGAATCTGCCAATTGGTTCAAGAAATATTGTACAGGAACAAAACTGTCATACTACAACAAATGCCAATGCATAGCTCCATGTATAAGGCATTTTTTTTTTCAACCAAAAAGTATTGTAAATTTTCTTATTTCTCAGTGAAAATATATGTTAAGTATTTGTTTTCATTAGAAGGGCCTTGTTGAGGCACTACTAATGAGTGTATTTACGTTTTTTTGTGGAGGAATGAGAAAATATTATGTGGATACTCGTTCTTAACTGGTGCTATGATATGGATTTGCACCAAACTAGTATATTCCTTCTCGCCCGTGTATATGAGTGAGGAGGGAAGGAAATGAATCAGGGAAAAAGACTAACAGGGGCCCAGTCACACATGACTCCTAAATTTTGGGCTGGGCCCCTAATACCTATACCCCTAAGGTTAAATATTCATTTTTGGCAGTCTGGGTCCCAAAGTCAAAATTGTTAGTCTTTATTCCTGTCATGAAAATTAAGTCACATAATAAGAGCTATCCCAAGATGGTGTAGCTTGCCTGGAACGTGTTTTGCCTCTAAAAACTTTAACAAAGTTTTTAACAAACTTTTTCTAAGTCTGTGACCTTGACATCAAGATCACTCATGTGGGACAAGATGGTGCAGCATAAAACTTCAGTATCAAACATCAGGGCAAGTATGAACTACTTCCATCTAGAGGTTCAAGAGATACAGCCTTTTAAAACTTAACCCATATAAGCCTAGCATCCCATAAAAGGGACACTGGCAAACCGTGTAGACCCAGATCAGATGACGCAGAATGTGGTGCCTGATCTGGGTCTACACTGTTTGCATTAAGTTCAGATATTTCTACAAAACATGACAATAATAAAGACTGACCAGACACCCCCTTATATAGGAAATGAAACTATCCAAAGAATTAGAGTAGAAGAATCCACTCGGCATAAATGGGTTAACCAATGCCGAAGCTGTGGTGACTGCCATAGCTCTACCCGTACTTTCTTACAGTCCAGCTTAAACAAACAAACTAACTTGTGATCTTGCACTCACACAGTCTTTTCCAGGAGGAAGTCTGTGCACTGTAAATTGAGGGTTGAGCGCAAGACTATGGTAACTCAAACATATTTTTGAAACCCTTGTTTAGGGGCAACTTGGACCCCTTTGTAAACAATGCAAATTTAGGTGCCATTGCTCATACGAGCAATGGCACCTAAATTTCCATTGTTTACAGAAAACAAGAATTCCGCGGAAGGCGTCATCGCACCTGCTGGGGCAGAAGTCACAGGAGCCACAATCAGAACGTGGTTATTAAATAAGTTTATTTCATTCTTAGCAGTGCTTACTTGGAAAACTGGGTTGAAAAAAATGTAGACAAAGTGCCTAGTGGGGCACATATATTCAGGGCCAGTCCCATTCCCTCTAATGGCTATATCTTCAGCACTGACTTTTCATATCATACAGCCCAATGATAATGGAACATTGACGTAAAATGTGTAAAAGTCACTGGAGCATGAAATATAGGTCAAGGTCACGGGTCAAGGTACCTGCTAATTCAGTACATCAAGGAGAAGCACAATGCAAGGTATGGTGGTTGTAGGCCTTATAGTTGAGGAGTTATCAAACATCAACGTAAAATGTGTCAAATATAGGTCAAGGTCACCGGATCAAGGTACCTGCCAAGCCAGTGCAATGAGGTGAAGCACTATGCAAGGTTTAGTGGTTGTAGGTCTTATATTTGAGGAGATACCGAACATCAACATAAAATGTGTCAAAGTCACTGGAGTGCACAATATAGGTCAAGGTCACCAGGTCAAGGTACCTGCCGAGTCAGTACATCGAGAAGAAGTACTATATAAGGTTTGGTGGTTGAAGGCCTTACAGCTGAGGACATATGGAAGGGTGACGTAAAAGGTGTAAAAGTCAATGGAGCGCGAAATATAGGTCAAGGTCACCCAGTGAAGGTACCTGCGGAGTCCGTACATTGAGGAGAAGCACTATGCAAGGTTTGATGGTTGTAGGCCTTACAGTTGAGGAGATATTGAACGTTGATGTAAAATGTGTAATAGGCACTGGAGCGCAAAATATAGGTCAAGGTCACCGGGTCAAGATATCTGCCAAGTCAGTACATCTAGGAGAAGCACTATGCAAGGTTTGGTGGCTAGAGGTCTTACACTTGAAGAGATCTGGAACATTGACGTTAATTATGTCAAAGTCACTGCAGCCAAAATATAGGTCAAGGTCACCAGGTCAAGGTATCTGTCAAGTCAGTACATTGAGAAGAAGCACTTTGCAAGGTTTGATGGTTGTAGGCCTTATAGTCGAGGAGATATCGAACGTCGACGCAAAATATGTCAAAGTCACTGGAGCGCAAAATATAGGTCAAGGTCACCGGGTCAAGGTACCTGCCAAGTCAGTACATCTAGGAGAAGCACTATGCAAGGTTTGGTAGTTGTACGCCTTATAGTTGAGAAGATCTGGAACGTCGACGTAAATTGTGTCAAAGTCAATGGAGCGCAAAATATAGGTCAAGGTCACTGGGTCAACATACCTGCCAAGTCAGGAGGTCAGGGAGATGTGTCATGCAAGGTATGATGGTTGTTGTAGAATTGTAGTTGATTAGAATACTAACTTCGACATAAATGTCGAACTTCGACATAACAGAACTGTTAACAGACAGACAGACAGATAAACGGACAGACGAATGGAAAAGCGGGCACCTATGTCGCAAAGTCGGGGGGTCAGGGAGATGTTTCATACAAGGTTTGATGGTTGTTTAGTTTTGTAGTTGATTAGAATACTAACTTTGACATAAATGTCGAACTTCGACATAACAGAACTGTTGAGACGGACAGACGAACAGACAGATGAATGGAAAAGTGGGCACCTATGTCGCAGAGTCAGGAGGTCAGGGAGATGTTTCATGCAAGGTTTGATGGTTGTTTAGTCTTGTAGTTGATTAAAATACTAACTTTGACATAAATGTCGAACGTCGACATAAATGTTGACAGACGGACGGACGAATGGACAGACATACGGAAAAGCGGACGCCTATGTCGCAAAGTCAGGAGGTCAGGGAGATGTTTCATGCAAGGTTTGATGGTTGTTTAGTCTTGTAGTTGATTAGAATACTAACTTTGACATAAATGTCGAACGTCGACATAAATGTTGACAGACGGATGGACGGACGGACGGACAATCGGACGCCTATATCGCACCCTGCTACAAGCAGGTGCGATAAAAATGTTGTAATCTTCATAACGCCTTCATGGTGAGGAGATTAGGTTTGGGGAAAAACAACCCCATCTTGCGCTCAACCCTCGAAATACTACTTGTGAAAAGTGAAGGATATGAACAGATTGTACAGATAGACAAGCTGATCTTAGCCTTCACTGCTGGTACATACTTTTTAGATCTCCTTGTGCACTGTTGTTGTTTGTTTGTGTTGAGGTTTTACGGCCCAGGCAACCCGATGGGGTCATGTTGAGCACGGTCAGTTTACCTAACCACACGTTTACTGGGCAGGCTTAGTCCACTAAGCGGTTCAGTATTGTGCACATTCTTTCGCCAGAAACTGACAACTGCCCTTCTTGAATCAGGGGAAGGGAGAGAATGACCGTAGAAATATTTCATGATCAATCTCCACGAAAGAATGTTGCCGACCTCGGCGGGGGTTGAACCCGCGACCTCCTGGTCTCCAGTCGGACGGCGCATCCAATTGAGCCACCGAGGCCGGCTACTGTTGTTGAGTAAGTAAAACCTTACCTTCATTTTGGCAATGAAAAGGTTGGCTCCCTTGTGTTTTGAAACAATAGCAGGATACATTCTCTCCGACACATGATCCTGATTCTGTTTACAGCTGAAATACCAGTAAAGATTATAAAATCATTTCTGAATATACATTTCATTTTTAAGTGTCGACAGGCTCATGTTAAGGCCCAACTGGTGCCACAGCCTCTAATGCACAAGATATATGCATATAACCTTCAGGAGTAAGAATAATTGCTAATAATCAATCCTGAAATCTAACAAGAGGGCCATGATGGCCCTTTATTGCTCACCTGAGTATCACAGCACTCAAGGAGAATATGACTTAATCAGAGGAACATTTCTGCTAAATTATTTTGAAATCAGGCCATAGGCCTAGGAGGAGATGTTGTTTAAAGGTTTTTCTATTTTTAGCTCTGGTGGCCATTTTGTTCAGCAGAGCAGAACCATTTTAGAAATTTTGGTAAAGGGATACTAGAGGAACATTTCTGTGAAATTATTTTGAAATCGGGCCCTTGGCCAAGGAGGAGAGGTTGTTTAAAGACTTTCTTTTTTTTTTTTTTTGCTCTGGATGCCATTTTGTGCAGTGGAACGCCACCGTTTTAGCAATTTTGGTAGAGGGTTACTCAAGAAACATTCCTGTAAAATTATTTCAAAATCCATTAACCGGTTTAGGAGGAGATGTCTTTTACGTAAACTGTTGACAGACCCATGACAGTGTATGCCCTTTTTCTATTTTCAGCTCTGGTGGCCACTTTGTTAAGCCAAAGAGAACCATTTTAGCAATTTCAGTCAAGGGACATAAAA
The DNA here is from genome assembly GCA_964016985.1 of Anodontia alba. Taxonomy (NCBI): domain Eukaryota; kingdom Metazoa; phylum Mollusca; class Bivalvia; order Lucinida; family Lucinidae; genus Anodontia; species Anodontia alba. The sequence goes on along the minus strand of OZ024821.1, from coordinate 96,053,211 downwards.
GGAACATTTCTGTGAAATTATTTTGAAATCTGGTCATAGGCCTGAGAGGAAATGTTGTTTAATGGTTTTTCTATTTTTAGCTCTGGCAGCCATTTTGTTTAGCGGAGCAGAACCATTTTAGCAATTTGGTAAATGGGCATTAGAGGAATATTTCTGTGAAATGACTTTGAAATCGGGCCAATAGCCTGGGAGGACATGTCCCTTAAAAGTTTTTTATCTTTTTAGCTCTGGATGCCATTTTGTTCAGCCGAGTGGAACTATTTTAGCAATTTTGGTAGAGGGTTAATCAAGGAACATTCCTGTAAAATCATTTCAAAATCCACTGACCCATTTAGGAGGAGATGTCTCTAATAGAAATGTAAATTGTAGATAGATGCATGACAGTCTATGCCCCCCCTTTTTTTTTTTTCTTGTTTGGTCTGGTGGCCATTTTGTTCAGCTAAACAGAACTATTTTAGCAATTTTGGTAAAGGGTTATAAGAGGAACATTTCTGTGAAATTATTTTGAAATCCGGTCATATGCCTAAGAGGAGATGTCATTTTAAGGTTTTTAAATTTTTAGCTCTGATGACCATTTTGTTTAGGGGAGGGGAACCATTTTAGCAATTTTGGTAAAGGGGCATTAGAGGAACAGTTCTGTGAAATTGTTTTGAAATTGGGCCACTGGCATGGGAGATATCGTTTGAAGGTTTTTCTATTTTTAGCTCTAGTGGCTATTTTGTTTAGCGGAGCAGAAATATTTTAGAAATTTTGGTAAGGGTCAGTCAACGAACACTCCTGTAAAATTATTTCAAAATCCACTGACAGGTTTAGGAGAAGATGTCTCTTAAGTAAATTGTTGACAGACGAATGACAGTCTACGCCTTTTTTCTATTTTTAGCTTTGGCGGCTATTTTGTTCAGCTGAGCTAAACCATTTTAGCAATTTTGATTAAGGGGCATTAGAGGAACATCTTAGAAAAAAATATTTTGAAACTGGGCACTTGGCCTAGAAGAAGATGTTGTTTAAAAGGGTTTTTTCTTTTGTTTTTTCTTTTAGTTCTGGTGGCCATTTTGTTTAGCAGAGTGGAACCATTTCAGCAATTTTGGTAAAGGGGCATGAGAGGAACATTTCTGTGAAATTATTTTGAAATCGGCCATTGGCCTGGGAGAAGATGTCGTTTAAAGGGTTTTTTTTTTCCTATTTTTAGCTCTGGCAGCCATTTTGTTTAGTGGAGCAGAACCATTTTAGCAATTTTGGTAAAGGGGCATGAGAGGAACATTTCTTTGAAATTATTTTGAAATCGGGCTCTGGCTCTGGTGGCCATCTTGTTTAGTGAAGCGGAACCATTTAGGCAATTTTGGTAGAGGGTCATCTAAGGAACATTCCTGTGAAATTATTTCAAAATCCATTCAGTGGCCTAGGAGGAGATGTCATTTAAAGGTTTTTCTATTTTTAGCTCTGGCGGCCATTTTGATTTGCGGAGCAGAACCATTTAGGCAATTTTTGTAGAGGGTCACCTAAGAAACATTCCTGTAAAATTATTTCAAAATCCATTCACCAGTTTAGGAGATGTCTTTTAAGTAAATTGTTGACAGATGGACAATGGGCGATGGACGACGCATGACGAAGACTAGTCACAAAAGCTCATTCAGTTCAAAAACTACTAATATTTTCCTTATTGTTCAATAAAAAATATATGTCAGAGAGGCACTTCTAATGAGTACCCACAACATATGTTTTTATTGAAAATATAAAAATTATTATGTGGATACTCCCACTTAACTGGAGCTTTACAACTAATAATTAGTTTAATAATTAGTTTTTAAAGATATTTCAGGCATTTATTACATTTTCAGCAGTGATTTACTGAGATTTGTCAGTGAGTTATAATCTATAGATTACTGAATGAATTATTTCATTTCGAACATTTTGATGTCATAATTGCTAGGCACTGTTGCTTACATTGTTGATAATAACAATAAGAATAGACATTTTGTGGAAAAGTTGATAAAATCATGGAAATCAGACTGCAATTTTCAAGTCCAGTTGGCCTTTTTGAGGAAAGAGCTGCAACACAAATATAAAGTATCATTTTCTCGAAAATCCAGTTCTTTTTTCGTGACATTGTTGTGTCTGTATTTCAAGTATAGGATGATTTTTGCATTAAAGTGAAAAAAAGATGGCGACCGATTTTCAAACTGAAATTCATGCAGTGACTGGAACAATTATGGTAGGAAATCCTAACGGATGAATGTGAAAATTCAAAGGTAAAACATGAATGAAAATGTAATAAACAGTTTATTTTGTTGTTTTGATCGATTAGAAAAAAAAAAATTCACTCGTGTTCTAAGGTTTGCTTGTAAACAACTCATTTACTTTGCTCACTTGTTTTTTACGTGCAAGCCTTAGAAAACTAGTGGATTATTTCTCCGTAATTGACCAAAACAACCAAATAAGCTCTATATATTAACCCAAATAACTACTTTTGACATAAAAGGATGGTCTTGTGAACAAATGTAAAAGTGAAATTTCATGCTTAAAAGGAAAGTTCACAATCCTGAAATCAGGATTAATCCTGAAGTTTCCCATCCCTGAACCTTAACCTTTGGTTAGCAGCAGCAAGATGTCACCAGATCTGTATCCATCAAGTACTAACCAATACTAACAACTGTCATACTGCAATGAAATTTCCAGGGCCCAGCTGTTCAAAGCATCGTTAGCTTAATGAGTTCGTTAGTGGTCAAAATGTTAACTGTTCTAGTAAGTACAATATCTAATTCACAGGTAGTTTTGCTGAAAAAATGTGAGTTGCAAAGCAAAAGCTACTCATATTTTTTCAGCAAAAATATTAGCATATATGCCATATTTAATGATTAAAATTTTAACGATACTAACTAGCGACATTATTAGTTTTGAACAACTGGGCACAGGCATTTGAATTGCTTTACAAGCCATAGAGAAATCCTATGTATATGTCTTCTCTCTAAAACTTCAATGGCCCCCATTTTCACTTTTCAACACATGAATGGGTAACCACAGCAAAAGCTTATGTTTTGTCTTTTATTTCAATCCATGTTTCACTTTCTTTAACATACACATGCATTATCTGTCCACAAGTTATTTGTGCTCTTGATAAAAACTTAAACCATTTCAAAGTCCTCCTTTGTGATTTAAATTCATATTGTTATAAAAAAGCAAGCCTGGAAACATGACAGAATGCTGTTGTTTTGCGTCAAAATAAGCTATTTAACTAGAAATGTGTTTGTAAAACACTACGCTCCCAACTATATGCTTGTAGATACAAAATGTCAAAGCTGAAAAGGAACATAACACCAACCAAAATTTGATCAGATCATCTACACAATGGTTCTGAACTACTTGCATAATTTCATTAGCCTAACAAGTGGATCCTTAGATATTTTGCTTAAAAGATTTTCACTGGCCTAAGTTTGAAAAGGGGCATTATTCCACTATAAAAACTCTGACAGAAAAGAAAAATCAAATTGACCACAGGCCATATCTCAAGACGTATCTGACAGAATTTATTCAAATGTTAATCAGGTCATCTGTTTCTCAATAACAATCTATTCACTATGTTTGAAGGCTCTAGCTTCAATAGTTTTTGAGATATTGTGCTGACAAGATTTCATCCATATATTTTCTAAGGGCCATAACTCAGGAAAGGCACATAACCTTAACAAGAAAAAAATCCTATGTCAGCTATTTTGTCATGAAGAATCCATGTTAAATTTCAAAACCCTAGCATGCACAGTTCAAAAGTTAGGCTAAGCATTAAAGAATGCAATTTTAAAAAATGCCTAAACTGACAAAGGGCCATAACTCAAAAAGTACTTTTCAGAATTTATTTAAAAGTTACTCAAGTATCTACTCATAGCTGCCAATATATCCCTCAAATTGCAAGGCTCTAGCTTCAATAGTTTTTTGAGATATTTTGCTGACAAGATTTCATCAATATTTTTTCAATCAGCCATAAATCAGGAAGGGGCATGATCCTGATAAGGAACAAAATACATGTGCAAAGTGTGCAATGTAAAAATGCCCAAAATGACAAAGGGTCATTACTCAAGAAGTACTTTCCAGAATTTATTCAGAAGTTGAAAAAATATGTAAGCTATTTATTCATGAGGAATCCATGTATTATATTTCAAAAACCTAGCATGCACGGCTCCAAAGTTATGCTATGCATCAAAAAGTATGCGATGTAAAAATGCCCAAAGTTACAAAGGACCCTAACTCATAAAGTATTTTTCAGAATTTACACAAAATTTAATAAAGTTATCTACTTATCACTACCAATCTATTCACTAAGTTTCAAGGCTCTAGCTTCAATAGTTTTTGAGATATTTTGCTGACAAGATTTCATCCATATTTTTTCAAAGGGCCATAACTAAGAAAAGTGGCATAATCCTGATGAGAAAATAAATACTTTTCACCTGTTTTTTTTTCATAAGGAATCCATATATGAGATTTTAAAACCATAGCATGAACAGTTCAAAAGTTCTGCTATGCATCAAAAACACATGCAATGTAAAATGCCCAACATTATAAAGGGCCATAACTCATGAAGAATTTTTAGAATTTATTAAAAAATTAATCAGGCCATCTACTCATCACTACCTATCAATATTTTTTTTAGATATTTTGCTGACAAGATTTCATCCATATTTTTTCAAAGGGCCATAACTCAGGAAACGAGCATAATCCTGATGGGGAAAACAAATGCATCAGATATTTTTTCATGAGGAATCCATATATGAAATTTCAAAACCCTAGCATGCAGAGTTCAGATGCTATGCTATGCATCAGAAGCATGCAAAATAAAAATGCCCAAAGTTACAAAGGGCCATAACTCATGAACTATTTTTAAAAAATTATTCAAAAATTCATCAAATTCCAAAGCTCTAGATTCAATAGTTTTTGAGATACTTTGTTGACAAGATTTTTATCCATTTTTTTCAAAGGCCCATAACTCAGAAAAGGGGCATAATCTTGATGGAAAAAAAATATGTGTCAGCTATTTTTTTCATGAGGAATCCATATATGAATTTCAAAACCCTAGCATGCAGGGTTGTTGACGATTATCAGACTGCTTCTGAAGAAGCAGTCTGATCTGTGTCAGCACAGTTTGCAAATGTCACTTTGTCAGAAACTTTGATGTGTAATTTTTAGGACATTTACCATACACAGCAGTACAATGATATCAATGCCCAAACAGACCAAGGATTCCCTGTCTGCATATTCCCCAATGATACACTTCTGTATTGTGCAGCTCAACTAAATGTCCTAAAATTTCGTACAATAAAGTTTCCAGTAAAAAAGTACATGCAAATTAAGGCTGACACAATTAATCAGATAATGGATTAATTGATCGATAAATTCCAGAAAAATGATTATCATTATAGATTTGCTAATATCGCTTATTTGATTCTGAGTCTGTTACTTTGCCGTATTTACTCCTAGTATTCAGACACCTCAACTCCTTACGATACTTTATCTAAAATTTGAAAAAGTACAATTTACTAAATTACTATCCACTATTGTATCTAAAATAGCTGGATGAGTGGCAAATTGTGTAGACCCTGATGAGACGACGATTTTGGTGGCATCTCATCTAGGTCTACAATGTTTGCTCTGACCTGTCTGACAAAAATGCATGCAATAAAGTATAACATATGGTAAGAGTCATAATCAGACAGACAAGTAAACTTATGACCAAATCTGCATTGATTACTAATCAATTATCGATCACAATGGCAGGATTGATAATCAATTATCGTTTCAGCATTGAGTAGCCAGCCTTAATGCAAATAGTGCAGACCAAGATCAGGCTGCTGGAGCACTATTTGCCATTCCACTAAGTATTTATAAAAATTATCTATAAAAAAATGCAAAATTTAGACCAAAAAGGTATGGAATAAAATGTTCGACATTTCAGGACATTAACCCTAGTCTCTTACCTATCTACCCACAAAACTGAGACAAAATGTACTCCTTTCTTCTGTGCCCTTGTCTTTGTTCTGTTAGTTCCCTCTTTAAAGACAACATGTGTGACATCGTTAGAAAACTTCTTAACAACAGTGGCACCCAGCTGCTTAAGCTCGCGTCTAATAGCTTCACTGCGATTGTCATTTGTAGTTCGAACCTCAACATATGCAATAACATCTGAAATCGCACAAGTATTAATTAACTCTTCTCTTGCTAAACATGACATGCCCTGTCTTAGCAAACAGTGTAGATCCAGATCAGTTGGCTTCTAAAGAAGCCAACCCAACTGATCTGGATCTGCACTATTTGTCATTAAATATGTGAATTTCTATCAAAAACCCAGATCAAGTAATCTGATTTGCTGGAAATTAGAAGTGGGTGTGGCATTTTAATTTATTCAGCATGAAAAGGGTTAAGATAAATGTTCTGAAAAACTTGAACAGAAAATAAGAACAACTAGATCGGGCAGTCGATGGCACGCCATCGCAAATCCCCACGCTTCTGGCAGAAATTGCCCTTGTACCACACAGCATAGTTTTAAGCAACCAGGTTTAAAAAATGGAATATTTTTATGGAATTTAGAGTAATTCACTTGTCAATAACTTTTCTGCTGATAAGTTGTACTAGGATATTGTTTGTAACCATCCTCATCCAAATACAATAATGTTACATCAAATACAATAATGTTACATCAAATACAATAATGTTACATCAAATATAATAATGTTACATCAAATATAAATATGCCACATGACCATGTTGTGAAAAACTTAATTTTTGACCCCGTCCCACCTCCAAGTCCCACCCCAAGGGTGTTCCTGGGCTCACAAAGTAAATCCCATTCAATATGTCTTACATCTATCACTACTGAGTATATGTGCAAAATTTGGCATTAAAGTGTTTCAATATTTTGACCTTTGACCCCTCCCCAGAGCAGACATGTGATCTTTGGGTCAAAATTCTACTTGTATGTTATTCTACACATCATTCCCTTCAATTTGGTATGCCACATGATCATGTTGTGAGAAACTTAATTTTTGACCCCGCCCCCACCCCTCAAGTCCCACCCCAAAGGGTGTTCCTGGGGTCACAAAGTAAATCCCTTATGTTTTACATCTATCACTACTGAGTATATGTGCACATTTTCGCATAAAAATCTTTAAAATTGACTTTGAAATTGGAAATCGTTAATATTTGACCTTTTGACCCCTCCCCAGGGCCCCTGTGGGCGGGGCCAAAAATAAACGTGCTCTTGCATGCCCCACTTGTGTAAGCAAGCCACTCACCAAATTTGGTTGGATTCTGTCCAGCGGTTTGGGAGGAGATAGCATAATGGACAGACGGACGGACGGAGGCGATAACAATATCCCTGACGCTTTTTCTAAAAAGCGTTGGGATAACAATCTCGACAGAGGTCCACTTGATGAAGCTGTGTTACAAATATCAAATGCCTGAGCTTCTGGTTTCAGACAAGAAGATTTTTAAAGGTTTTCCCGATAAAAGTCTATGTAAAACTTGTGGGCCCCATTAGCAGGGCTATCTTTAGCTCCAGGGCTAAAATTTGAACAATCTTGGTAGAGGTCCACCAGACAAAGCTGTATACCAAATATCAAAGGTCTTGGCCCTCTGGTCTCAGACAAAAAGATTTTTAAAGGTTTTCCTATGTAAAACAAGTGAGACCCAGGGTGGGGATATTATTGACCCCATGGCTATAATTTGAACAACTTTGGTAGAAGTCTACTAGATACAGCTACATACCAAATATCAAAGACCTGGTCCTTTTGGTTTCAGACAAGAAGATTGTTAAAGATTTTCCCTATATGGGTCTATGTAAAACATGTGACCCCTGGGGCATGGTCATTTTTAACCCTAGGGCTATAATTTGAACAACTTCGGTAGAGGTCCACTAGATAAAGCTACATACCAAATATCAAAGATCTGGGTCTTCTGGTTTCAGACAAGAAGATTTTTAAAGATTTTTCCCTATATGGGTTTATGTAAAACATGTGACACCTGAGGTGTGGCCAATTTTGACCCCAGGACTATAATTTGAACAATTTTGGTAGAGGTCCACTTGGTGAAGCTGCATACCAAATATCAAAGACCTGGGCCTTCTGATTTCAGACGAGAAGACTTTTAAAGGTTTTTGCTAATTTTCACCATTTTTGTTTGTTTGTTTGTGTTGAGGTTTTACGGCCCAGTCAACCAAATGGGGTCATGTCGAGCGCGGTCAGTTTACCTAACCACACACTTAATGGGCAGGCTAAGTCCTCTAAGCGGTTAACCAGTATTGTGCACATTCTTTTGCCAGAAACTGACAATTGCCCTTCTTGAATCAGCAGGAGGGAGATAATTACCTTAGAAAATATTTCATGATCAAATCTCCATGAAAGAATGTTGCCGATCCAGCGGGGGTCGATTTGATGCCATTGCAACCAGAGTTCTGCATGGAATGGAATTCTTGGAACAATTGTTAGTCAGTATCACCCAAGGATCATTCCTGTGAAATTTGGTTAGAATTGGCTCAGTGGTTTTGGAGGAGATGTCAAATGTTGACAGATGATGGACAGCTGGCCTATCAAAATAGCTCACCTTGAGTACTATTTCCTCAGGGGAGCTAAAAAAACCTTGACTCTTTAAGATATAGTTTGTCAGTTCACTCCTGGAATAAACTTAGAACTTGGTCTCTAAACTTAGTAGTGAATACAAAGTGTACAACAACATTGTAAAAAGCCGTGTGCTCGGAGTTCTTTGTTGTTATCACCCTGTTATGTGTAAAGCAATGAATCACAAAATATGAAACAGAGACTGGTAGCGGATCAAATTCCCCCAAAATTTGGGTTGAACTAAGTTCATCACTTGGCTGAGTTTACAACACATGGCAAACCCAACAGAAATCAGCATTAACCCTTAAAGCGCCAAGAAAATCTGCATCTGAAAATGTCATCTCATGATCTGCTTATGTCGTCTGCTGCATCTTCTTGCAAACTTTTCAAACTTACATTTTGCATACAGGCAAACAGTATGGACCCAGATCAGACTGCTCCTAAAGGAGCAGTCTGATCTGGGTCCACACTGTTTGCAACAATGATTTTTAAAGTAACTGGCAGAAGACAAAGCAGACAACAATTGTTGTGACTGGCGCTTAAAGGGTTAATTTTACTAACCTTTAAGAACCCTATCATCTACTGTCTGTGTGGCAGCAATACGGTCTTCTTCATACACTGGTTCTTCCATCTTTATAACATAATGTGTTCTGCTGGACTGCAGCCACTATAAATAATCATAAAGAATGATAAAATTAAATTCTACCTGGCATAGCTCAAGGTAAGAGGGGTATTCAGATAATATTTTTCTTATTTCTACATGAAAAAATATGTTGTTGTACTTATTAGCCTCTAAAGAGTACACACAACATGTTATCATGCAGAAATAAGAAAAAACAGAGATGGTGTTTATAAAAAACTATACCCCCAACTTGAACCTGACTTAAACAGAACTTGTTTGTAAAAAGATTTATAATTTAAAGTAACACACCTGACAAATGCCCGAATTTACAAAGGGCCATAACTCAGGAAGTATTTTTTTTAGAATTTATTAAAAAATTAATAAGGCCATCTACTCATCGCTACCTATCTAGTCACCCGGTTTCAAGGTTCTAGGTTCAATAGTTTTTGAGATATTTTGCTGATAAGATTTCATCCATATTTTTTTCAAAGGGCCATAACTCAGGAACAAGCATAATCCTGAAGGGATAAAAATATGTGTCAGCTATTTTTTCATGAGGAATCCATATATGAAATTTCAAAACCCTAGCATGCAGGGTTCAGATGTTATGCTATGCATCAAAAAGCATGCCAAATAAAAATGCCCAAAGTTACAAAGGGCCATAACTCATGAAATATTTTTTAGAAGTTATTCAAAAATTCATCAGGTCATTTACTCATCAATATCAATCTATTCCCCAGGTTTAAGGCTCTAGATTCAATAGTTTTGAGATATTTTGCTGACAAGATTTCATCTGTATTTTTCAAAGGGCCATAACTCAGAAAAGGGACATAATCCTGATGAGAAAAAATATGTGTCACTTATTTTTTCATAAGGAATCCATACATGAAATTTTATAGCCATAGCATACACAGTTCAAAAGTTATGCTATGCATCAAACAAGAGGCCCACAGGCTACGGCTCCTTCACCTGTGTGAAATAGCCACTGCATTTGTTATGTTACATTTTTTTCAATTCTGTCATTGCAACTAATGAAAGGATCATCATAATCTTGGTTTTGAAGAAGAAGAATGTGTTTTTTTTACACATTCTTCTTCAAATTAGTCTTTTTTTAGGGGCTTGCTAAAGCATTTTAAATGGAATAAACCTCAAAATACCTCATAATAATTAATGTCAAAATAGCCCCTAAACCTTGGATGTTCACCCTGACAGACGGTCAAACACTCAAAATTTTGAATGGTATAGCATAATACACTTGCCACTTTTTGTGACAGGGCATAAAAATGCAAGTTAACCAAATTCTCATTATACGGTAAGTCAATGGGAGATTTCTGTTGCCATGGCAACCAAACCAAGAAGCAGACCACCATTTGTTTTAGCTATTTCGAATTGCCTACTTTTGTACCAAATTGGAGTCATACTGCTTCAGTGGTTTTGAAGTTGTCATTTGAAAAAGTCCTTTTTTCAAAATTGAACCTTGTACAGGCAACCAAACAAAATGGTCACTGGTCATAAAACATATAAACTGGGTAGACAATCATCAGATGATCATAACTGCCAAATATGGCTCATATCACTTCACAGGTAATGGAGAAAGTGCAATGTAACCATTTTCCCATTATAAGTCTTGGGAGCTTTCTGTTGCAATGGCAACCAAATCAGGAGGTAGATTGCTAAAACTGTCCTTAGCCAAGCAATATTTGTATCAAATTGGAGTCCTACTGATTCAGTAGTTTTGGAGAAATTGTCATTTAAAAACAAGTGTCCCATGGGCCACAATGCTCACCTGAGTCAACTGCTGCAAGTTAATCAGGTCATTTACTCATCATTCTCTATCAGCCTGTCAAGTTTCAAGACAATGGCTTAAACAGTTTTTGAGATATCTTGTGGACAAGGTTAAAATGCTGAACTTTTCAAAGGGCCATACTTAGTCAAAACAAGAATATATATGGTTTATGGGTGGGGATCTGAATGGTTTCCAAGATATTATGCATTTTATGAAAAGAGCGGGTGGGGCATGCCCCTGGGGGACCCAGGATCCATGTCACTAAATGCAGCTTGTCATAAGGAACAACAATAAATATGGTTTATGGGTGGGGATCTGAACAGTTTCCGAGATATAACACATTTTATGAAATGAAGGGGGTGGGGCATGCCCCCGGGGAACCCCTTTGGGATCCATGATCCATGTCACTTAATGCGCCTCATCATAAGGAACAAGAATATATATGGTTTATAGGTGGGGATCTGAACAGTTTCCATTAAGCATTTTGGGAAATGAAGGGGGTTGGGCATGGACCCAGGGGACACCCAGGGGTCCCAAGATCCAAGTCACTAAATGCGCCTTATCTTAAGGAACAAGAATATATATATATGGTATATGGGTGGGGATCTGAACGGTTTCCTAGATATACCACATTTCATGAAATGAAGGGGGTAGGGCCTGGCCCCGGGGGACCCCCTTGGGATCCACGGTACATGTCACTTAATGCGCCTCATCATAAGAAACAAGAATATATATGGTTTATAGGTGGGGATCTGAATGGTTTCCAAGATATTATGCATTTTATGAAAAGAGCGGGTGGGGCATGCCCCCGGGGGACCCAGGGATCCATGTCACTAAATGCGGCTTATCATAAGGAACAACAATATATATGGTTTATGGGTGAGGATCTGAACGGTTTCCGAGATATAACACATTTTATGAAATGAAGGAGGTGAGGCATGCCCCCAGGGGACTCCTTTGGGATCCATGGTCATTGTCACTTAATGTGCCTCATCATAAGGAACAAGAATGTATATGATTTATTAGTGGGGATCTAAACGGTTTCCAAGATATTAAGCATTTTGTGAAAAGGGGATGGGGTATGCCCCCGGGGACACTCAGGTGTCCCAAGATCCATGTCACTAAATGCACCTTATTTTAAGGAACAAGAATATATGGGATGTGACATTTTGAAGGGTTGGTGTAGATTACCAGCTTTGTCATTAAAAAAAAAAAAAAACTTTATTGAGCAGAAAAGAAATTTTAAAATCCTGGTTACTGTTCTCTTGTTAAGTTTTTACAAACCTATAATAAGACGGTACGACAACTCGGTCAATACCTGTGTCAAGCATGCTTTTCACCTGCTTTCTTTACATCATAATGGCATGATTGACAGATGCTGACTTTAAACAAGAGGGCCATGATGGCCCTATGTTGCTCACCTGAATAATGCTATGTATAAACATACAGTGTAGCATTGCTTTCAGAGATTTGGTCCTAAAGGTCAGAATGACCTTGACCATGACCTTTGCCTCAGGATCATCTTCTAGTCAGAAGAAATATCCCTACAATGTTTGCAGGTTCTAGCCCCATGCAATACCAAGTTTTATTCTTATTTTGTATTAGAGGTCACTGTGACCTTGACCTTTGCCATAAGGGTCATCTACTGGTCAAGACGAACATCCCATCTAAGTTCAAGTGTTCTAGCCTCAAGCACTGCTGAATTATAAGCTTTTAGTATGAAAGGTTGTGGTGACCTTGACCATGACCTTTGCCTGCAGTGTTATCTACTGGTGTGGACCAACATCCCTTCTAAGTTTGAGAGTCCTATCCCCAAGCGTTGCCAAGTTATAAAGCTTTTTAGTACTAAAGGTCCTGGTGACCTTGACCTTTGCCCTCAGGATCATCTACTTGTGAGGACAAACATCTCTACTAAGTTTAAGGGTCCTAACCATAAGCACTGCAGAATCATAAGCTTTTTGGTACTTAAGGTTACGGTGACCTTGACCTTTGATTTAAAGGTCATTTACTCTTCAGGTCCATTCTCTCTTTTAGTTTGATAGTCGTAGGCCTAATAATTGCCAATGGCTTTTGCTCTATGCAAAACAAGTGACCACTAAACATTGCTACTAAATATATAACGCTGTGGGCCTCACGGTTTCAGAGAAGATTTTTAAATTTTTTCCCATTATAAGTCTATGGGAGATAATGACCACCGGGGTATGGCCAGTTTGGACCCCAGGGGCTTTTGGCAGGATTTATGTAGGAGACCACTAAACATATCTACATACATGTACTTAATCTGTTAGCTCTCGGCCTCATGGTTTCAGAGAAGATGGTTTTTGAAGGTTCTTTAGCAAAATAGCTCTATATAAACCATATGATTCCCTGGGGTGTGGCCAGTTTGGAGCCCAGGGGCTTGATTGGCAGAATTTATGTAGGGGACCTTGATTGGGAGGATTTATGTAGGGACCACTAAACCTCGCTAAATATATAAGCTGAGGGCCTCATGGTTTCAGAGAGGATTTTTAAATTTTTCCCATTATAAGTCTGTGGAAGCTAATGATCCCGGGATGTGGCTTGTTGGGGCCCCAAGGGCTTGATTGGCAGGATTTATGTAGGGGACCACTAAACATTGCTACATACTAAATATATAAGCTGTGGGCCTCATGGTTTCTGAGAAGAGATTTTTTTAAGTTTTCCCCATTATAAGTCTATGGGAGCTATATATATGGGCATGACGGCCATCTTGATGAATGGCTCATGATCATTTGTACAGATTTTCAATCCCCATTTAACGCAAGGTTCCACATGAAGTTTGAAGAAATTTAGCCAGCGTTTTTAGAGAAGTTGTTCAATGGTGTGGAATGGGCGGATGGACGATGGAAGGCAGTTTTGTTTTGTGTTGAGGTTTTACGGCCCAGTCAACCCAATGGGGTCATGTCAAGCGCGGTCAGTTTACCTAACCACACGTTTACTGGGCAAGCTTAGTCCTCTTAGCGGTTAACTAGTATTGTGCACATTCTTTCGCCAGAAACTGACAACTGCCCTTCTTGAATCAGTGGATGGGAGAGAATGACCGTAGAAAATATTTCATGATCAATCTCCACATAAGAATGTTGCTGACCTCGGCGGGGTCAAACCCACGACCTCCTGGTCTCCAGTCAGACGGATGGAAGGGAGTGATCACAATAACTCATACAGATAAAAATCTTGACTCAAGCAAGGCCAGCCTATCGAGATCATCCCACCTTTTGACAAAAAAATGCTTAAAAGAAAATTTTACCCACATTGTATTCATTGTTTACCCACTTCAGTATGTGAGTCTTTACACCCATTGACTGCAGAGACGATTAGGACTGTTAGAAGTAGGTCACTGAAGGTTAGGGTTAGGTTAGTCAGGTCATCATATTTAGCATACTTCTATCTGGAATATTCTCAGCCAATTAAAGTAATATTAAGTGGCGGACAGATTCTGAAGTCGTTCCCAATTTTCAATGGCCATGCCCGTATTTGACTGTAGGACAACTCGGCACATAGCAAACTCAGCACATAGCAAACTCGGCACATAACCAACTCGGCACATAACCAACTCGGCACATAGCAAACTCGGCACATAACCAACTCGGCCTGCACAAACTTGACCCATAATTAACTGATTAGTCCAATGATCTATTGTTATGCTGAATACTTTAATCCACCGTTACAAACAACCAATTAAAGGTTTCCGTTGAACTTTAATCATTTAAATTTGAAGGCAACAAATATTTTTTGAGTAAATGTCATGCTTAGCCACTAAAAGCAAATATTTATCCCCACGCTTTTCAGAAAAAGCGTCGGAGATATTGTTATCGCCTCCGTCCGTCTGTCCGTCCGTTATGCTATCTCCTGCCAAACCGCTGGACAGAATCCAACCAAATTTGGTCAGTGGCTTGCTTGCACAAGTGGGGCGTGCAAAAGCATGATTATTTTTGGCCCCGCCCCCAGGGGCCCTGGGGAGGGGTCAAAAGGTCAAATATTAACAATTTCCAATTTCAAAGTCAGTTTTAAAGATTTTTATGTGGAAATGTGCACATATACTCAGTAGTGATAGATGTAAAACATATTGAATGGGATTTACTTTGTGACCCCAGGAACACCCTTTGGGGTGGGACTTGGGGGGTGGGGCAGGGTCAAAAATTAAGTTTCTCACAACATGGTCATGTGGCATATCAAATTGAAGGGAATGATGAGTAGAATAACATACAAGTAGAATTTTGACCCAAAGGTCACATGTCTGCTCTGGGGAGGGGTCAAAATGTCAAAGGTCAAAATATTGAAATTTAAAAGACTTTAATGCCAAATTTTGCACATATACTCAGTAGTGATAGATGTAAAACATATTGAATGGGATTTACTTTGTGACCCCAGGAACACCCTTTGGGGTGGGACTTGGGGGGTGGGGCAGGGTCAAAAATTAAGTTTCTCACAACATGGTCATGTGGCATATCAAATTGAAGGGAATGATGAGTAGAATAACATACAAGTAGAATTTTGACCCAAAGGTCACATGTCTGCTCTGGGGAGGGGTCAAAATGTCAAAGGTCAAAATATTGAAATTTAAAAGACTTTAATGCCAAATTTTGCACATATACTCAGTAGTGATAGATGTAAAACATATTTAACGAGATTTACTTTGTGACCCCAGGAAGACCCTTGGGGTGGGACTTGGAGGTGAGGCGGGGTCAAAAATTAAGTTTTTCACAACATGGTCATGTGGCATATTTATATTTGATGTAACATTATTATATTTGATGTAACATTATTGTATTTGGATGAAGATGATTACAAACAATATCCTAGTATAACTTATCAGCAGAAAAGTTATTGACAAGTGAATTACTCTAAATTAAATAAAAATATTCCATTTTTTAAACCTGGTTGCTTAAAACTATGCTGTGTGGTACAAGGGCAATTTCTGCCAGAAGCGTGGGGATTTGCGATGGCGTGCCATCGACTGCCCAATCTAGTTAATTTTATAAAAATTGAATTAATATTTATTTCACCTTTTTCTCGAATTTTCGACATCAGGGAGAAGACAAAAGTTTGCCATTGTTTTGGTAATCCTTGACTCTAACTGGGTAATGCTACAACCCTGATTTTAAAAATAAAATTATATATACACGTATATATATTCAGAATGATAATCTTTAAGCATACTCCTCATGCAGGATAACGGTTTTGGAAGCGTGTTGTTTAATGGCCCAGTAAACAGATAAGATGATGCCGAGTCAGTCTGTTTCGTACACGATTCCTCGACTGTCTTTGTGGATACAACAGATCTAATTACGGCTGTAATCAAAACACTGACAGTCCTGGTGGGTTGATTGTCTTTGATTGATTGATTGTGTTTTGGTTTAACGACACGTCAACCCTTGTGGGTCATTTTGTGTCTTCTCCCAGAGAAAGGAAGAAAAGAAAAGAGATAGAAGAGAAAGTAGAAGAGATGAAAGAGAGGGACAGGGAAGAAAGAGGAACAGGAGTGGAAGTAAAGAAACAGAAGAAATAAAAACATTCCCCCTCTACTCTTACCTGCTACAAGAATAGCAGGCCTTGCCCAACTGTAAGCCAATATCAGTTAAACGCCCCGGTGACGTGAGATACACAACACCTTTGCACCACCCGACCACCCCACGATTGTCTTTGAGTGTATGCTCTTGGACCCAATATACACTGGACTAGTAACTACAGTACAGAAATTGTATTTATTTGAAATGTGTTGTCTTGGCTGAGTTTTCATAATTTTGTATGATGAAGTTTAAATGCTCATATTTCAATTACTTCTCCAAATATCTGAGATTTGTTTTCAACAAGCAATAATTCAATATATTACCTTTAAGACTGCAGCATTATATTTAAGGAAATTCAAATAGTTTTTGTAAACATTAATATGAAACCTAGGTACCCATTTTAGCAATTTTTGGCACTTTTAGCAGAAAATCATCATTAATTCACCCAAAATGATGGTATTACTTCAATTTATCTATTGCAACTTGTCATTTTTCAACCAGACCTATCAAAAACAATTTATTACAACTTCAGTTATTATCGAAAATCATTTTTAATGACCATAGTTCTGTAAAATAGTGCTAAAATCAAGCCAAGACAACATATTTTGGCAGTTCTGTTAGTGACAAGTCCAGGTATTATTATGTCAGAGATATGCTGGAGAAATGGTCCTGACCGGGGATTTAGACTGTTTCGTTTAAACCTTAAATATCTGTACTTCAAGCAAAATAGTGTCTACTCTGATCGGACGCCGCATTCTGGGGCGTCTGATCTGGGTCTACACTGTTTGCCAGTGTCCCAGTACACGAGCCCAGTCCAGATTGTACAGTTAACCAAGCCTTTTCACGCAAAGCTCCAATGTCACAGGAAGAAAAGCGCTGCTAAAAATAAGCATTACATGTACCTGGACTTTGTACATGGTCAGCAATAACAGGCCGGAAATTTATGTTGTTAGTAACTTTGAGTCGACTGATAAACAATGGATCCAAAAATGTAAATTTTCGGACGATAATGTGTTATATGATTATTTCTGTGCATTTCAGCTCACAACATAGATTGTGTGCAAGGGTTCTAACATGCTACTACAGTCTATGATTTTGAGCAGAAATAAAATATACTCCTGGAAACCATCTGTTTACTGTATGGGCTTTATCGCGAGAAAACCTGTCTTCGGGGGTTACGATCAGGTTAAACAAAAATTGGCCTGCTCAGCCTAAAAACAATGAAATTTGGCATACAGCCTAAGTAATTATCCTTTCCAAGTAGTGACCAACAAATGTGTTGATCAGACTGCGTGGATACGCAGGTTGATCTGCACCTTTGTTGTTCGCACATGCAATTTAAAGATTTTCTCACGATAGAGTGGAAATAAGAAAAATATAATATGAGCTACGATAAAGAAAAAAGGCAATTCGGACAGTCTGTACCATCAATGTTTCAGTGTGCATGCTCAGCCCCTTAGCAGGTCTAGAACTTTGGTTCTTTGGCTGAATGTTCTCCATGACAGTTTTCACAATCTTTTTTTTT
This sequence comes from Anodontia alba, assembly GCA_964016985.1. Lineage (NCBI taxonomy): Eukaryota > Metazoa > Mollusca > Bivalvia > Lucinida > Lucinidae > Anodontia > Anodontia alba. Next base: position 96,035,156 of record OZ024821.1, on the reverse strand, counting down.
TATTTTTTTTTTGTTTGTTTTTAGCAGAAATAAGAAAAAAATACTGTTTAAGCCAAGCATCAGATTCACGGTTGTTTTTTTAATTAACATGATTAACTGTCAATCAACACTTGATTAATCAAGTAATTAGTGTAACAATGTATGTCCTTTTCATGGCCTACTGAAGGGTTAAGATATAATTTGAAAAAAATATCTTTCTTAACTTTTCCTTTTTAAAGTATTATCTAAACAAAGTATAAAATACTTCTAGAAATAGGCACATACACAGGGATCATTTTCTGGCGCGATTTCGCGATATTCTCGCATTTTTTTTGCAAGAAATCGCATCAAAATTCCCGGAGTGAGAAAAAAAATCGCACGCTGAATTTTTCTCATTTCGCGCCGTTAAGTTCCTATTTTGCACATGCGGCTCATTTCGAGACTATCGGACTGTTCTGTTTGACAGGTTTCTGAATTATTGTGGCGCCAAAATTCATTACGCATACGACCGCAGGTAACCATTCATTAATCTGTATCACTGAAAAGCTTTATCGTAAAATTTCATTCCCGGTCTCTGGTTTAAGTAAGCGCTTTTTTGATCGCTACCTCGAGTCAGCAAAAAAAAATGTCCTCCGACTCGGAAAAAGAAAGAAAATTATCCGCCCCGAAGCCGTCCAGTCGGGATGGCAACATGATAAAGTATCATGTTCGAGCACAACCAAGCTCGACTGAAGCGGCCACGCTCTCCTCCCCTGATTCGGATGACGATCAAACACGACCGAACTGCCTGATGAATACCCTTATTCAGCTGTTTGCATTTTGTTACGAGCCAGGCGTAACGAGAAAGAAATGAAAGGGAAACCAGCATCAAGCTTTAAAAGTATTTACAGTATGTGTTGATAACAAAAAATAAGAAAATGTGCAAGACAGAACAAATTCTGTCTAGTCTCAAGGACACATAATTGAAATTCCATGAGTCCTATGATAAAATCATGAGTCTGTAATATATTTTAGAGCAGATATCTACTGTTTTTGTGAGCTCAGGGATCTACTATTTTGTGAGCTCAGGGACTCACTTATATAAAAATTTGTGAGTCCCCGAGAAAAATTATGAGTATATGAATCGGAACTCGCTTTTAAAAAATCATTGGCTAATGTCACAAAATCTCTGCGAAATATTCCAGAAGAATATCTGAAACAAATCCTTTAAATTGCAGTTTCTGATCCCACAATTTAAAGTCCCTGAATTCAGGGTTTAATTCCAGAATTAATGAAACATTGAAGTAATCCAGTAAAGAATGAAAGTGCACAAAGATGCTCATATGAAAATCTTCTCTCCTTATATAATATCAAGGCACAATCTAAAAAAATTACAGTACTAAAGGCATCACTTATTATCCAGCATTTATCAAGAAAAAATTTAAATGTTCTGTGACATGCCAAAAATAGCTTAATCTAGAATATTTTCCAGAAAGTTCAAATTTATATATAAACACTTGCAGTAAATATGAAAATAATGATACTTAAAATAATCAAACACCCTATATATAACAATTTTATTAACCTGATTTAGAGTACATTACAAAATAAGGAATAATAATACTAATTACTTATACATACAATTCTGATACAAAATCTGACCTTTACAAGAAAAAAAAATCAAAAAATCTCACTCTGTCTGAGCGAGCAAAAAAATAAATCTCACCGAATTGGAAAATCTCTCACTGTTTTTGTCCAAGTGGGATTTTTTCTCTCACAAAAATCCGGGGCCAGAATAATCCCTGCATACATGTATAGCTATATATATGTGCCAAGTTTTCTATGTTGGTTATGTGCCGAGTTGGTTATGTGCCGAGTTGGCTATATGTCGAGTTGACCCAGCACCCTGTATCTAGACGGTACCAAAGTTCATATTATTTGTTCATCATATAATAATAAAGATAATTCTAAAGACTGGGTAACTTCCTATCAAACTCGACTTGTATGTGATTTTCGATGAACGAATCGATGGGAGGGGTTAGTAATTTAGACAAACAACCGGGCTCCTGTGGTGCTAAATTCTGGTCACACTGAGGAAATGTGCTTTAAAATGTTGTTTGAATTGGGTGCTAGATGTCCTTTAACCCTCTAAAATGGCCTTTTAGGAAAACTCAGTAGCGGTTTAAAATAATGACATGCTTATATATTCTTCATTGTATTTATGTTACTGAAATACACCTTTTTGAAATCGCCGCGACGACCGGAAGTCTTAGTCACTAAGCCGTTCTGATGGGTCTCCCTATTTTCGACAAGAACCGGTAAGGGGTGACGACCGGTGCATCAATCTTTGAGTACGCTTCCAAATGATGTAAGAGCAGTGAAGAAAGGAAATACCAAGATAAGTGCTGACGGGTACCTATATTATCCGAGAAAACAGAGCCAGATTCAACCAGCAGGCTGTAGACGATACTTGTGCCCTGTGCATGACCAATGCTGAGTCTCGGCAGCATTTCCTAGTGGAGTGCAGTAGGCTGGAGAATGTAAGGCACCGTTTTAGATCGCAAATAATCGAAATATTGTTGCAGAAAAATTCAGAGAATTGCGTGCAGTCTTATATTTCGGACAGAGAAAACTTGACTCAACTGCTAATGGATAGTTCAGTATGTGGGCTAAAGGAGGCCTGATCCTGACTGAAGAGACAATTGATAGTCTAGAAAAACTTTCCAGGAACTGGTGTTTTGCATTACATAGACTTAGAAGTGAAATCTTAGGGTTAAGATTAAGACGGTTCTAGGTACTTGAACAAAGCACAATCATTCTAAGTTGTAATTAATACTACTGAACTGTGCAACTTGCATATAGGCAGTACTGTGCATAGTTGTCTAGTATAAAGCCTTACTTCTCCTAGGATGCTGTACATATGTTAAGCTTACATTATAATAACTGTAAGCAAATAAGCAAATATCATCAAATATTCAATACTGTAGGATATATATATTCTGCCAACGTCGGATGTTCAACCGTCGCTGGATACTGGTACGAGTTCGAGACTAACAACCACATACGACGCAGAACGACAACTGGCCCAAATGTTGGAATTTTAATGTGTAACACATTGTAATATTGTGACTTTTGAAATCCCAATGTTATTAAACAATACGCTTGTGACATATTAACATTTAAATACATATGCCCAAAGTCAGCGACAGCTGTTGAGCCTACAAAGGCTGGATCCCAATGACAACGACAACAAGAACAAGGTGACAATTTAAGAGCCGAAAAGAAGTGACAAGAGAAGTTTATGGTAGCAAGAAGCTTTCTTTCAATGCCTTCGAGTATATTATTGTGTCGAAATATGCTTTTGATACATTCTTGTCATAGAAACCCCCTTTTGTAAAACTTTAAAGGAGTTTGAAGCAAAAGGGGAACACTATATCTTCAGAAGAATAACTGCATTTACCGACAAGCCGGATATTTTAGGTGATAAGAAGCGTTTTTGTACTTTATTCGAGTATATTATTGTTCAATAGTATATTTTAGATGCTTTTCTTGCCTTAGAAACCATTGTGAAAATGAGCTTCTTCCGCAATCACGTGACTTTTGTATCAAATTTTGAAAATTGGTCAGCCGAATTACGTTCTTTTTAGACACCCTGTACAGATGATACTTACCAGATAGGAATTTACATTTTTTTTTTTTCGTTTCTGCCTTGTATTTGGTCTATAGAAAGAAAACGCATGTGAAAATTTTGCATATTCTTAACAGTGATGCTCTTCTGGTTTAAAAATTCAGATTTTATGGAAGATACTTCAAAATTTCACAGAGATCAAGTAGAAAATGTTTGAAGTCTACAGAAAAAAGATATTTCAACATTGCCATTTCTTGAAATGTTATTAAAAAGTCTCATTTGGTTCATTTGCTTGCTCAAAATTTCTAAAAACAATTATTTATAAGGCTATGTTAAAAATTGCAGTCGTTTGCGAAAGCTGGTGAACACCAAACCATATAATTTGTCCTGAAAAATAAATAAATAAATAGCTGACAACAGCCAGCAAGGCTGTCTTATTTTTGACAAAATCTGCTCCTTAATTACCTCACCTGAGCTGAAATAATACAAAATATTGAAAAAATCGTTTTCTCAGCGTAAAGTGAAAAGATTAATGGCTGAAATTATAATGTATGACTATAGTAGTAAAACATTTTAGTTAGTCAAAAATTTACGCCCCCACCCCGCTGGGGGTTTTTCAACCCTTACCCCTGGGCTATATACATGTAAAGTAGTGTGTTATCTTTAAATGTCTTCTCTGAAATTGCTTTACCCATTTTCACCGGATTTCACATGGGACCTTCTGTTGAAGGGTAATGTCAATTTGTTCAAATGGTTCTGCACCATTGGACAAGATGGCCGCCATGCCCATATATGCCAAGGAAACCCTTAAAAATCTTCTTCTCCAGAACCAAGAAAGCTTTGAGGCTGAACCTTGATGCACAGTATCAGGGACGCAAGTTCTACAAATGAGGTTCTAGATGGGGTTTATTGACTAATGATTAATGGCTTTATTTTTTTATTGATTCTGATTTTTGGCCTAAAATTTTAGTGATTCCCGATTGTAGTATTTAACAATAAAGCCGCCCCCCACCAAACCCCCCCCCCCCCCCAAAAAAAAAAATCCAAAGTATCCGGATTCATTTTTTTTTTTTTTTTTTTTTTTTTTTTGAAAATCGCTTTATAGGTTACTAATTAAAGGGCTAAAATTTTGATGATTAGCGATTTTTTGGTACCTACATCCTCACCCTCCCAAATTTATTCTAATGATTATTCGAGGACGACTTTGACTTTTTTGTTTTTAGGGGGTAGGGTGGGGCGTGGGGAGGTGAAGGGGTGGGGCTCGGTGGCTCGGTTCGATATGCGTCCGACTGATGATCAGGAGGTTGCGGGTTCAACCCCCGCCGGTCGGCAACATTCTTTCGTGGAGATTGACCATGAATTATTTTGTACGGTCACTCTCCCTTCCGCTGATTCAAGAAGAGCAATTGTCAGTTTCTGGCGAAAGAATGTACACAATACTGGTTAACCACTTAGAGTACTAAGCCTGCCCAGTAAAAGTGTGATTAGGTAAACTGACAGCGCTCGATATGACATTATTGAGTTGACTGGGCCGTAAAACCCTCAACACAAAACAAAAAAAAAAAGCCTTTGACTTTTTACAGCATGGTCAAATTTCTGTCATAGATGCTGTGGCAATACTGGAGGAATGTTGCATAGCATCCTGCAGATTAAATGACTATTTTACTCAGGTGAGTGATTCCTGGCCCATGGGCCTCTTGTTATCTTTCTTGCCAATAAAAGACACAGAGTCCCAAATATATGAATGATTAAAGCAGTTCTGAAAGCTGTAAGTAGTGAGGCATTTTTGGTTAATTTAGAACTGTCTTCTAAAATTTCACCATGGATAGGTTATAAGAGTCCAACTCTGGTTAAAAATTATATATTTATAAATAGTGTCAGAAAATGCAGAGTTAAATTACTTTAAATTACCCACACACAGCTATTGTTGATCTCTGATTTTGATGCTGTCAGAAAATTCTGTGGACAGTATTCATATGAATTAAACACTTAGCTCTAGATTTTTAACTGCAAATACTTTTTTCTTCCGAATCCTTCTTTCACGCATTTTAATGGAGGCAGGTAGAAGTGATTTGATTAAAATCATTTGTCTAGCTAGAACAGTTTCGGAGATAGGAGGAAAATATTACATTCGCCACCTGTTTTCACCAGGAAAACATACCACAATGATTTCAATGAAAATTTACTTACGAACCAAATGAGGTGCAATATTTTGATTTTTGTCACAATTTGTTTCTGGTGTTTGAAGATATACTAACTTTATATTGAATTTCAATGTAAAACATATTTTCTAGATAGATTTTTATTGGCTAAAATTTGCCTGGTCAAGGGGAACTGTTAGCAGTTTTGTCCCCACCCTCAGCCGTCACCATTCTTCTGGTACAACCGTCTTGTGTAAATAGAAAGGAAGGCAATGATCAGGAATCGATACAATTACATAACACCTTCCACCCAAGATACCAAAGGGAAAGAAGGACGCACATAAAGTAACGGCACCACAATCAAAACAAGACAAGCAGAAGGCCAAAAGGACAGTTTCTTCCCAAAAATGCTCAAACGGCTATCTAGAATAAAAAAAAATCATCAAATATACAGGCAAAGACATGCAATGACATACAAAATGTATAGTAAACCACATTAGAGCCACCGCCTTGGAACGGTCAGTAAAATATTACTGGTAAGCCTAGTTTATTGTTTTTGGCTAATGCAGGATGCTTTTCATGATCTGTTATTGTTTGTTTGTGTTGAGGTTTTACGGCCCAGTCAACCCAGTGGGGTCATGTCGAGCGCGGTCAGTTTACCTAACCACACGTTTACTGGGCAGGCTTAATCCTCTAAGCGGTTAACCAGTATTGTGCACATTCTTTCGCCAGAAACTGACAACTGCCATTCTTGAATCAGCAGAAGGGAGAAAATGACCGTAGAAAACATTTCATGATCAATCTCCACGAAAGAATATTGCCGACCTCGGCTGGAGTTGAACCCGAGACCTCCTGGTCTCCAGTCGGACGGTGCATCCAACTGAGCCACCGAGGCCGGCTTCATGATGTGTTTGCAAACGAATAAAAACATACTGCACAAAAAAGTGTTTACCATAGGAAAAATGTTGCAGTGAGATATATTGCAAGTTTTGATGTCAGAGTATATACATCTTTAGGTAGTATCTACAGCATAAGGAAAGGGATCCCCCTGATATTTCAGTTTGTTATTGAGTGACAAAGTATCAGAAATGAGATTTTGAAGGAAAAAATTATCCCTTAACACTTAGCACTCTTACCCATGGGTAAAATGTTTAGCAGGTGACATATAAAAATATTTTTCTTATTTTCCCCAGAAAGCAGGATTTGCATTTTATGCAAAGTGTCCCCAGTGGAGACAATTTGCATGACATGTCAAATCCTGCTTTCTGGGAAAAGTAAGAAGATATCACCAATCTGCCTTTTTGCTGAATTAACCAAGAGCGTGTTTAAGGTTAAAGGTCACAGAATATTTACCATCACGAAAACATGCCTATATAATTTTGACCCCCTTAAACTCCACACTTTTTTATAGTAAAACTGGGGTTTACATGGCTATACATTATTTTTCTTATTTCTGTTCAGGAACATAGATTGTGGGTACTCGTTAGAACCGCCTCAGCGAGGCGGCTTTAACCAGTACCCATAATTTATGTTTTGAGCAGAAATATATAAAACAGAGGTTTTTTTTTTTATCTGAAAACTTTCATTTTTTTTTTATGGTGAAACTTTCAATATATTTGAATACGTGTGTTTTCGTAATGGGATATTATCAAAATTTTATAGTTTGGGTGTTTGGTTTAAACATAAAGAGGAAAGTCATCGGGGTTTGTGGAAAAAGAGGAAAGTCATCGGGGTTTGTGGAAGAGGAGAGGTGTTGGGTAGATGGGTATAAGTTACTCTTACACCTGTCGTGATCTCTTGCAAAACCTGTCAGTGTCTTTAAAGAGGCAGGAGTTCATTACAAAGTCATATAACATGACCAACCATTCTTACTCGTTTCGAAGATTTTAGAGGGGCGGCTGTCAAACAAGTACCATGTACAATCGACTCTTACTCCCTAAAGGAGCAATTTCTCCTCTTTTCCACAATATTTTCAACATATCTCTTTAACTTCAGGAGTCAAATTACATATTCATTCGACGTAGTCGTTTAACCTCATCGTCTTGAGCAGCTGTATGAAATTACCAATATGCCATACAATCGAAAAGAATCTGTGTCACGTGAACGGACGAGCGTTGGGCCGGTGACGATGGACTAGACGCAATCGCAAGCAATCAGAGGATAAACACAACACTGTAAATAAAAACAAGCATGTATTTAGAAAGTTCAGAAAAAAAAACAAACAAAAAAAACAACTATAAGTAATGTTCAAAATTCCATAATCTGTAAAGTACTGTTCAAAATTCCATATTCTGAAATTGCTGTTCAAAATTCCATAATCTGAAAGTACTGTTATAAAATTGAAATAGGTTAAGTACATATCTTAAAAAAAGTCACTGACGAAGTCCACGGATGTATCCTCCATGATATCTTCCGGGTACCACTGGTACTTGATTATACAGAACTTTGAATAAAACTCCCCGGAAAAAACTTGTGATGGTCAATCATAGTGACGATGACAATAGGATACAAACATAGTGACGAAACAAATACATATACGGATACGGGACCTGAAAATAAGTATCATGTCTTAGAACTCTCGATATCAAACATTACAAGATATTGCCTTAAAGATATTGCCTTATTAATTTCCACTAGATATACAGAGTGTGTACGCCAAATGTTGTAATTCAACAAGTCCGTTGCAATTGATTATTATTATATAGCAAAATCAGATCCTAAAACCACATGGACGCTGTTAATGACATATAATATTGCACATATATCCAACACAGGCAGACAGACAGTCAGAATATATCTGACAAACACAATAAATTCTATATTAATCGAAGAAATGGCATCTCGACGATTACACATTCTTACAGGAAGAACCTATGCGTCTTCCACTGTAAGATTGTGGATTGATTGTGTTGGGGTTTAACGACACGTCAACCCTTGAGGGTCATTTTGTGTCGTCTCCCAGAGAAAGGGAGAAAAGAGATAGAAGAGGGAGTAGAGGAGATGAAAGAGAGGGACAGGGAAGAAAGAGGAACAGGAATGAAAGTGAAGAAACAGAAGAAATAAAAACATTCCCCCTCCACCCTTACCCACTACAAGGATAGCAGGCCTTGCCCAACTGTAAGCCAGTATCAGTTGGACGCCCCAGTGATGTAAGATACACAGCACCTTCGCACCACCCGACCACCCCCTCCACTGTAAGAATCCCTTTAGAACGCTAAAGGCTAAAATAAATTATAACTGCCATTATATCACAATGATTAAACGATCACACATCGTCCCCACGTAATCATTGGGTACAATATCAACATTCCATCGTCATAGCCTCAAACATGACTCCTTGCTGCTTGAGCCATTTCATAATATAATACTCTAGTGAACAGACTTGAGTGTAATTCAAATAAAAAGGGACCTCTGTATATGTGTTTAAGGTAAATATGATATGTGTATGCAGTTAACATAACGCCTAATTGTGTCGTACATTCACGCGTATATGTCTGGTGTGTGCAGTCAACATAACGCCTAACTGTGTCGTACATTTAAGCGTATATGTCTGGTAATCATAATAATATACATGTCAGATTAGAATATGTTATGTTAAAATATGCTAGTGCTATCATTGCGCCGATCCATTTATCTCTCTACTCAAGTAAGAATATTAATGTTTGCATTCTGATCAGGGTCTACAGAACCTATCAGACTCAACAGACTGACCAGGATCTATAGAATCGACCAAATTTAATTTCCGTATCTGGTTATAGTTTACACATCCGACACGGCTTATTCGTCTGATCAGGGTCTACACATATAACCAAAGTGTACACATCTGATCGTCTGATCAGGGTCTACACATATAACCAAAGTGTACACATCTGATCAGGGTCTTATCTACATATCATGCCGGGTTTGTAAGTACGAATGATACGTAATCGCAGCGTAGAATCGCAACACAGTGAAACAATAAATTTACCTACTCGAATTTTAGCTGCGGTAAAGCGAGCAAGAATATTGCAAGAATAAAATTAAATAAATTATTGACTTACCATGGTCAGACCCCCGAGATACAGCACAACATCATAATATGATAGAAAGGAAGACACGAATCAGTCTTCAATGAAAAAAATATTGTAGTGTGTGCCGTTCTATTTAACCAGGGAACTTTTATAGTAATGTGGCACGTTTTGAAAAATGTGTCCACAAGAAATCCGTGAAATTCAAGATCTAGAAATAATATTCACACGAATACCGTGATAGTCAAGATTTAAAATAACCTGTTCGATTGTCCAAACGGTGCAAAATTTCACACAGCGACTAGTCAAACTATGAAGTAAAAAACAATTTTCTCTCGGAACGCTACAAAACTGCAAAATTACGATAGAAAATTGTCTCCCCTTTCAAAAGATAGCCTTGAGACAAAAATCAATCCCAGAACAGTGAAGATACTGATCACCGAACCTAGGTTCACTCGGAATATACAATGTTCTGGTAACCGCTCAAGTATATAGACGTAAATAATCAAATACACCCTCAGCATGCATATCTCGTGAATACCGTAATACCGTAACTTAAAAGCTGAAGTGTACCTACTCGCTTAAAAAGTAAAACAGTCATCATAATCAGCGCTCCAGTTACAAATGCAATAATCTAACCTGGTTAATAAAAATCGATACATACTTCTTTTTATACTATGTACATATAAAAATATATTCAAGATAAAACAGGGACGTGACAATCTGCACAACGACCTTTTCTGTTATTACCGTAAAAGGGCACGCCATCTTAGTCATTGTATATTATGTTTTTAAAAGTGTTTTCAAGATCACGGCAAAACTGCGAGGCTAGGACAAACCTAAACAGGAAAATACCAAAAATTAAAAACAGGATACTTATAATTCTTTTCGAACGATACTGTACTCTTTGTCTTTCCATACGCACATTATGTTTATTTTTAGCTGTTGGAAAATAAAGCTACATCTCGCAGAAAACTCGTTACGGTGTCAAATCGAAAACTCCTGTACTTTCTGTGAATTAAGCCCGTGGCCAAAAATGTTCTTGTTTCCCTTGGTACTGTTTTTTGCTAACTGTACGATTTAGTGATAATGATTGTTTATGTAACGATTTACACTGATTCCAATCAAAACATAATTTGACCATCTTTGTTTGTTTGAATAGCTGTACAGTAATTAAAAGTTGAACATCGTCTGAACTTACTGAAGTCAACTGTATATCCGCCGATAAATTCATTCACGCACTCACGAAATCAGTCAGACACTCAATCCCGCCCTCCGCCCCTCACTTGCTCGTTCGTTCGTACGTTCGCTCTCCCTCTTTCTCTCTCGCTCATTCATTCATTCATTCATTCCCCCTCCTCCCTCCCTCGCTCGCCTGCCCACCCGCCCGTCCGTCCGTTCATTCATTCATTCATTTATTCATTCTCACTGTGTTGAAAATCATGCGATGAATAAATAAATAAATAAATAAATAAACTTTCGCATGATATTGACACAAGTTGCTGGTGTCAAGTATATGATCGCATGCTTAGAATATCTTAACGAATTATATACAGAACTTAGAAAATTTTCGGCCATACTAATAGTTCGACGTTCGGATTAAAAGTACATGTAAGCAACGTTAGGCGTAAATGGAAGAAACTTCCCGCTTAGCTATATGAATAAATTACATCATTATAATCAATGGAATACTAACTTTCTGCTCATACGTTATAATAGATTCGCAAATGCTAGTTTATGTATGTTTTTTAGGTCCAAAAACGAAGATTCGCGTAATCTGAATAAAATTCTATAAGAAAATTAGGATTAAAAGGAAGAATACCTTGGGCTCAGATGGAAGAAACTTCTCATTGACGTATTTCTATGTTTTTTTTTATACCAGATTAAAAAGCTTGAAATGCTCTTTCATCCTAGATGTTATAATTTAATGTCGGAAAATATATTACACTAGGAAAGAAATTTATTTGTGTATTTCTATACATTTTCCTATTAAACTAAGGACCGAATACAGGTAACTGCTTATCTCCGGAGCGCTCGGAGATTATCGGAAAACCCCGTGACTATAACGACTATTCTGCCCTATGATTAGTCTTCGGGCGGCACCGCAACAGCCACAATAGCTCATTCGGGAGAGGGTACACCAACCACGCGGAAGGTTCGAAATCCAGGATTTTTTTTTTTTTATATGATTCTGTCCCGTTCCTTTTTTTTCATTGTTATAAGTATGTAAATATACTTTCGTTCCTACGTCGTGTATCTGTTTTTTACAGATATTACTTGTTTATCAAATGTGGTTGTTCGATTTATTGTTTTCCTCAATTCCGCAAATCTGATATGTCGAGGTCGGATATCTCGCAGTATTCCAGAGAGTCCCTTGGACTTCGAGATAACGAGAGTCGACTGTATTGACTGACCATTTGAACTTGAAAAAAATTATATGCGCTGGGGAATATTTGCAAAAGAAGTATAAACCCTTGTTCTGCTGAATATATTTAGATGCCACGCCCACTTCTAATTTTCAGCCAATCAGATTACTTTGCAAAACAGGATATATCCGGGTTCAGCAGGACAAGGGTTAAATATGTAAGGGAAAATCAATGGTTGGCTGAAATTTATTTATTGCAATGTGAATTCTACAAATTGTCGTCTGCTTTTATAAATAATAATGAAGAAAATAAGATTTAGTATTTCATGTGAATCATCTGCTAGGCATTTCATGTGAATTGTAGCTTAAACATTTCATGTGACATGAAATGTCAAGACCTATTTTCTCTTATAAATACACAAAAATATCTGCTTTAGCTATGATTAGCCAAGTATTAGTTTTAGGGACAGGCATGCAGATATGTTGCATCTGGTCAGGATCTACACTGTTTGCTACTCATTCCGCAATTTCTATACATTGATAGGCAGTAAAATGGACTTAATGAAGTTTCAGGATAAATAATTAATGCTTTGCATGCTGGGTAAAAAATTCAGCAGACGACATTTTGAAATATTTTTTCTTTTTCTCTTTTCCTAGAAAATTGGATACGACACTTCATACAAATTTTCTCCTTAGGAGACAATTTGTGTGAAGTTTTATATCCAACTAAGGACATCGTTTGTATGAAGTATCATATCCAATTTTCTAGGAAAAAATAATGAAAACATCACCAAACATCGTAAGTGTTAAGGTGTTCCAAAATTTAAGATAAATATGGGTATGTCCATACTCTGCCTTTGACTTGACAAAATCATATGCCTAAAAGGGTAATTACAAACAGTGCAAAACCAGGTCAGATGCCACATTCTGCGGCGTCTAATCAAGGTCTCCACTGTTTGCAAATAATGTAGCCATTTTTCTCGAAGAATATATAAATCACATAGCCTGACATACCTAAATTACCCATATATACCTGGGACATTGGCATTCAGTGTAGACCCAGATCGGACGCCTCAGAACGCGATGTCTGATAAGGGTCTTTGCTGTCTGCATTAACTTTAGGAATTTCCGTAAAACAATGGCAACTGAAAACACCAGACGCTCCTTTAGTTGAAATGGAACAGTCCAAACAGCTGAGAAGGAAAAGTTCACTCAACATAAATGGGTTAAATTCCCGAATATATAGTATGGCAAGAGTTTAATTAGTCGAAAATGGATTGGCCTTACAAAGTCATTAGAGAGAGAGAGAGAGAGAGAGAGAGAGAGAGAGAGAGAGAGAGAGAGAGAGAGAACTATATTTACCCTAAATATCCATACACCTTAACCCATTCACGCCAAGTGGACTCTTTTACCTCAACTCTTTGGACATGTTTATATCATATATAGGAGGTGTCTCATTAGTTGTTTTATTTTTACCATGTTTCGAAGGAATTTCTGAACTTAACAAAGTTCCTACATGCAGATAACGAAGACATTATCAGACTGCGCGGATTTGAGTGTTCGTTTGGCGCACCTGTCAGAAGGTACATTTTCTCATGATAAGTAACGTAGGAAAATAGCCCTTATACCTGGGGGCTGGTAGTGGTAAAATTGAAGATTATGGACTCCTTTAGTATTGTCACGAAGTGTAAATTGATACAAGATTATTATCACAAAGTGTAAATAGATACAAAATTATTATCACAAAGTATCACTATGTGTTCTAACAATACTCTAAATGAACAAAACTCATCTTAGGGTTGCAGGGATATATGTTTTTAGAAAACTTTAACCAAAACGAGTTATGTAATATTGTTCTGTGACCTTGACCTCAAGGTCACTAAAGGGGTGGCAGCCATCTTGGTCATGTGACCTGGTCCGTTTGAATATAATTTCATAATCCCACCCCACGTAGGTTTCATATAAAATATAAATTTAGTAAGCCCAGTAGTTTCTAAGAAAAAGGACTTTAAAAATATTCAGCCAAAGTGACCTTTGCCCAAGGTCTCTAAATAGCCTTGATCTTTAGCATTCATAGCGGTCGAAGTTGACTGCATTTCCTTATCACAGACTATAACAGCAACAGAAAAACGCACTATTTCAGCTTTTACCATTCAAATGTCTGAAAGACAAAATTTAACTTTGCCGTAAAATAAGTCAAGGTCAACCCAGAGTCATCATTTATATAAATTTATTAGTACTTGCGTTCTAGATGCTACATACATATTTTCAAGGCAATTGGCCCAGTGGTTCTGGAAAAGATTTTGTGAAGGTTTTTACTATATATGGGCAAGGTGGCCATCTTGGTCAACTAACCAGGACCATTTGAATATAATTTCATTTTCCCATCCCACATAGGTTTCATATGAAATATAATTTGAATTAGCATAGTAGTTTCTAAGAAAAAAAAGGACAAAATATATTCAAGTAAAGTGACCTTTGTCCAAGGTCACTAAATGATCTTAACCTTTAGCATTCATAGTGGCTGAATTTGACTGTTTTTTCTTATTACAGACTATAGTAGCAACAGAAAAATGCACTATATGACCTTTTTCCATTCAAATGCCTGAAAGACTACATTTGACCGTATCATAAAGTAGGTCAAGGTCAACCCAGAGTCATCATTTATATAAATTTAGTAGCACCTAGGTCCTAGATGCTACATACCAAACTTCAAAGAAATTGGCCCAGTAATTCTGGAAAAGATTTTTGTTTACTACATATGGGCTGACCTGGACCATTTGAATGTAATGTTTTCCCGTCCCACATAGGCTTCATATGAAATATAATTTTAATTAGCGTAGTAGTTTCTAAGAAATATAACTTTAATATATTCAAGCAGAGTGATCTTTGGCGAAGGTCACTAAATGATCTTTGGCCAAGGTCACTAAATAACTTTGACCTTTAGCATTCATAGGGGTTGAAGTTGACTGCATTTTCATATCACAGACTATAGTAGCAACAGAAAAATGCACTATTTCAGCTTTTCCTATTCAAAAGTCTGTGGGACCAAATTTAACCTTACCGTAAAATAAGTCAAGATCAACTCAGGATAATCATTTATAAGAACTTTGTAGTACTAGAGTCCCAGATGCAACATATCTGATTTCAAGGCAATCGGTGCAATAGAAAAGCGCGTCCAATATGGGCCGCCAAACATTTATTAAATAAACGGTTTTACGCCTATAGCAGGCAAAGGAAAGCACCTATGGTGCTGCAAATATATGCGCATGCGCAGATCATTAATGCCTACATACGTAAAGGGTAGCCAAGGGAATAGGGGCAAAGCGTCTTGGTGAAAACGGGTCATCAGTTTTACATTGCATTCTATGGGAATATGGGCGGGAAATCGGTAAAACCGTAATATCTATATTAATTCGTATCAAACAGGTACGCTTTTTACAGGGTTTATATGTCATAGAGAGGTTCATAATTGGGCCAATTAGGAGTGCGCTGCATACAGTACACGTGGAGATATAAGGACTCGAAATGGGTCTGTACACGGCGTCTGATGAACAAAGTGATTGCAATAGACAAAAGGTGACCTTCACCGATTGGATTGAAACTGGTGCCAAAACATGCATAAGGACCATAATTACATTGTGTGCTATTTTTCGGAAAATTCGGAATATCCGTTAGTAAGTTATTTAGGGTCAAACATTGGCAAATATCAATTTTCAACGGCTAGAACTCGAAAACGAGGCTCTCAAAATTTTTGGGCAGATGGTCCCAGTGACCCATGGCCCCAGGACTTTCATCTGGCACCAGTTTCATTCCGATCGGTGAAGGTCGGATTTACTCAAATAAGCAGTCCAAACTTGGTGAGGAATAACCAGAATTTTGAGCCTTAATAACTTACTTATTTGTCGTCCGATTTGGCTGAAATTTGGAATGTTTGTAGCTCTCATCTATACCAACAAGCCTGCAACATATGGTAAAAAAGCGCGTCCAATATGGCTGCCCAAAATTTAAAAAATAAAAAGTTTTACGACCATAGCAGGCAAAGGAAAGCACCTATGGTGCTGCAAATACATGCGCATGTGCAGATCATTAATGCCTACATACGTAAAGGGTAGTCAAGGGAATCGGGGCAAAGCGTCCTGGTGAATACGGGTCATAAATTTTACATTGCACCCTACGGAAATTACGGAGGGATAATGGTAACATCGTAATAACTCTATTAATTTGCATTAAAAAGGTGCGTTTTTTACAGGGTTTATAGGTCGTAGGAAGGTTCATAATTGGGCCAAATAAGAGTGCGCTGCATGCAGTACACGTGGATATATAAGGACTCGAAATTAGTCTGTAAACGTCGTCTGATGAACAAAGAGATTGAAATTGACAAAAGGTGACCTTCACCGATAGGATTGAAACTGCTGCCAAAAGATGCATTTTGGACCATAGTTACATTGTGTGCTTTTATTCAGAAACTTCGGACTATCCGTTAGAAAGTTATTAGGGGTCAAACATTGGCAAATATAAATTTTCAACGGCTAGAACTCGAAAACGAGGTTCTCAAAATTTTTGGGCAGGTGGCTCCAGTGATCCATGGCCACGGGCCTTTCATCTGGCACCAGTTTCGTTCCGATTGGAGAAGGTCGGATTTGACTCAAATAAGCAGTCCAAAGTTGGTGAGGAATATCTACAATTTTGAGCCTTAATAACTCACTTATTTGTCGTCCGATTTGGCTGAAATTTGGAATGTTTGTAGTCCTCATCCATATCAATCCAACAAGAGTTGAAATTATGGTAGGGGTCAATAGAAAAGCGCGTCCAATATGGGCCGCCAAACATTTATTAAATAAACGGTTTTACGCCTATAGCAGGCAAAGGAAAGCACCTATGGTGCTGCAAATACATGCGCATGCGCAGATCATTAATGCCTACATACGTAAAGGGTAGTCAAGGGAATCGGGGCAAAGCGTCTTGGTGAAAAAGGGTCATCAATTTTACATTGTACCCTATGGAAATATGGGCGGGGAAACGGTAAAACCGTAATAACTCTATTAATTCGCATCAAACAGGTGCGCTTTTTACAAGTTTTATAGGTCATAGGAAGGTTCATAAATGGGCGAAATAAGCGTGCGCTTCATGCAGTGCACGTGGAGATATAAGGACTCGAATTGGGTCTGTAGACGTCGTCTGATAGCAAAGAGATTGAAATTGATAAAATGTTACCTTCACCGATTGGATTGAAACTTGTGTCAAAAGATGCTTTAGGACCATAGGTACATTGTGTGCTATTTTGCAGACAATTCGGACTATCCGTTAGTAAGTTATTAGGGGTCAAACATTGGCATATATCAATTTTCAACAGCTAGGCCTCAGAATTTTTTGGTAGTTGGCCCCAGTGACCCATAGCTCTAGACCTTTCATCTGGCACCAGTTTCATTCCGATCCGTGAAGGTCGGATTTGACTCAAATAAGCAGTCCAAAGTTGGTGAGGAATACCAAGAATTTTGAGTCCTAATAACTCACTTATTTGTCGTTCGATTTGGCTGAAATGTTTGTAGTCCTCATCCATACCATCCCAACAAGCCTGCAAAATATGGTAGGGATCAATAGAAAAGCGCGTCCAATATGGGCCGCCAAACATTTACTAAATAAACGGTTTTACGCCTATAGCAGGCAAAAAAATTTACCTATGATGCTGTAAATACATGCGCATGCACAGATCATTAATACCTACATACGTAAAGGGTAGTCAAGGGAATCGGGGCAAGGAAAGCGTCCTGGTGAAAACGGGTCATCAATTTTACATCGCACTCTATGAAAATATGGGTGGGAAAACGGTAAAACCGTAATAACTCTATTAATTCATATCAAACAGGTGCGCATTTTACAGGGTTTATAGGTCATAGGAAGGTTCATAACTGAGCCAAATAGGACTGCGCTGCATGCAGTACATGTGGACATATAAGGACTCGAAATGGGTCGTCTGATGAACAAAGAGATTAAAATTGACAACCAATTGGACTGAAACCGGTGCCAAAAGAAGCTTTGTGTGCTATTTTTCAGAAAATCCGGACGATCCGTAAGTAAGTTATTAGGGGCCAAACATTGGCAAATATCAACTGAAAACGAGGCTCTCAGAATGTTTGGGCAGGTGGCCCTAGTGACCCATGGCCCTAGGCCTTTCATCTGGCATCAGTTTCATTCCCATCCGTGAAGGTCGGATTTGACTCAAATAAGCAGTCCAAAGTTGGTGAGGAATATCAAGAATTTTGAGCCCTAATAACTCACTTATTTGTCGTTCGATTTGGCTGAAATGTTTGTAGTCCTCATCCATACCATCCCAACAAGCCTGCAAAATATGGTAGGGCTCAATAGAAAAGCGCGTCCAATATGGGCCGCCAAACATTTATTAAATAAACGGTTTTACGCCTATAGCAGGCGAAGAATATCACCTATGATGCTGTAAATACATGCGTATGCACAGATCATTAATGCCTACAGACGTCGTCTGATGAACAAAGAGATTAAAATTGACAAAAGGTTCGATTTGGCTCAAATAAGCAGTCCAAAGTTGGTGAGGAATATCAAGAATTTTGAGCCCTAATAACTCACTTATTTGTCGTTCGATTTGGCTGAAGTTTGGAATGTTTGTAGTCCTCATCCATACCATCCCAACAAGCCTGAAAATGTGGTAGGGATCAATAGAAAAGCGCGTCCAATATGGGCCGCCAAACATTTATTAAATAAACGGTTTTACGCCTATAGCAGGCAAAGAAAATCAGTTATGATGCTGTAAATACATGCGTATGCGCAGATCATTAATGCCTACAGACGCTTCGTAATTGGGCTAAATAGGAGTGCGCTGCATACAGTACACGTGGAGATATAAAGATTCGAAATGGGTCTGTAGACGTCGTCTGATGAACAAAGAGATTGAAATTGACAAAACGAGAACTCACCGATTGGATTAAAACTGGTGCAAAAGATGCTTTAGGACCATAGTTAAATTGTGTGCTATTTTTTCAGAAAATTCGGACTATCCATTAGTAAGTTATTAGGTGTCAAAAGGGTAGTCAAGGGAATCGGGGCAAAGCGTTTTGTTGAAAACGGGTCATAAATTCTAAATTGCACCCTATGGAAATATGGACGCGAAAACAGGTGCGCTATTTACAGGTTGTATAGGTCATAGGAAGGTTCATTATTGGCCCAAATATGAGTGCGCTGCATGCAGCACACGTAGAGATATAAGGACTCGAAATGGGTCTGTTGACGTCGTCTGATGATCAAAGAGATTGAAATTGACATAAGTTGACCTTCACTGATTGGATTGAAATTGGTGCTAAAAGATGCTTTATGACCATAGTTACATTGTGTGTGTGCTATTTCTCAGAAAATTCAGACTATACGTTAGAAAGTTATTAGGGCTCAAAGATTGGCAAATATCAACTTTCAACGGCTAGAACTCGAAAACGAGGATTTCAGAATTTTTGGGCAGGTAGCCCTAGTGACCCATGGACCCAGGCCTGTTATATGGTAACAGTTTCATTCCGATCGGTGAGAATTCAGACTATCCGTTTGTAAGTTATCAGGAACTTGACTCAAATAAGCAGTTCAAAGTTGATGACGAATATCCAGAAATTTAAGCCTTAATAACTCACTTACTGAAATTTGGAATGTTTGTAGTCCTTATCCACACCAAAAAGCCTGCAACATTTGATAGGAGACAATAGAAAAGCCCGTCCAATATTGGCCGCCAAACATTTATTAAATAAACGGTTTTACGCCTATAGCAGGCAAAGGAAAGCACCTATGGTGCTCGTAATACATGCGCATGCTCAGATCATTAATGCCTATATATTTAAAGGGTAGTCAATTGAATCGGGGTAAAGCGTCCTGGTGAAAATGGGTCATCAATTTTGCATTGCGTCCTATGGAAATATGGGCGCGAAAACGGTAAAAACGTAATAACTCTATTAATTCACATCAAACAGGTGCGGTTTCTACAGGGTTTATAGGTCATGGGAAGTTTTATAAATGGGCCAAAAAAGAGTGCGTTGCATGCAGTACACGTGGAGATATAAGGACTCGAAATTGGTCTGTAGACATCGTCTTTTGAACAAAGAGATTGAAAGTGACAAAAGTTGACCTTCACCGATTGGATTGAAACTGGCGCCAAAAGATGCTTTAGGACCATAGTTACATTGTGTGCTATTTTCCAGAAAATTCGGACTATCCGTAAGTAAGTTATTAGGGGTCAAAAATTGGAAAATATCAACTTTCAACAGCTAGAACTAGAAAACGAGGTTCTCAGAATTTTTGGGCAGGAGGCATAAGTGCTCCATGGCCCCAGGCCTTTCATCTGGCACAGTTTCATTCCGATCAGTGAAGCTCGGATTTGACTCAAATAAGCTGTCCGAGGCTGGTGAGGATTATCCAGAAGTTTGAGCCCAAATAACTCTTTTTTTTGTCGTCCGATTTGGGTGAAATTTGGAATATTTGAAGTCCTCATCCATACCAATAAGGCTGCAAAATATGGTAGGGCTCAATAGATCAGCGCGTCCAATATGGGCCGCCAAACATTTATTAAATACACGGTTTTATGCCTATAGCAGGCAAATGAAAGCACCTATAGTGCTGCAAATACATGCGCATGCGCAGATCATTAATGTCTACATACGTAAAGGGTATTCAAGGAATTCTAGGCAAAGCTTCCTAGTGAAAACGGGCCATCAATTTTACATTGCACCCTATGGAAATATGGGCGGAAAAACGGTAAAACCGTAATAACTCTACTAATTCGCATCAAACAGGTACGTGTTTTACAAGGTTTATAGAACATAGAAAGGTTCAAAAATGGGCCAAATTAGAGGGCGCTACAAGCAGTACACGTGGAGATATAAGGACTCGAAATGGTTCTGTACACGTCGTCTGATGAACAAAGAGATTGAAACCGACAAAAGATGACCTTCACCGATTGGATTGAAACTGGTGCAAAAAGATGTTTTAGGACCATAGTTACATTGTGTGCTATTTTTCAGAAAATTCGGACTATCCGTTAGTAAGTTATTAGGGGTCAAACATCGGCAAATATCAACTTTCAACGGCTAGAACTCGAAAACGAGGCTCTCAGAATTTTTGGGCAGGTGGCCTCAGTGACCCATGGCCCCAGGCCTTTTCTCTGGCACCAGTTTCATTCCGATCGGTGAAGGTCAGATTTGACTCAAATAAGCTGTCCGAAGGTGGTGAGGAATATCCAGAATTTTGAGCCCTAATAACTCACTTATTTATGGTTCGATTTGGCTATAATTTAGAAGGTTTGTAGTCCTAATCCATACCAACAAGCCTGCAAAACATGGTAGGGCTCAATAGAAAAGCGCGTCCAATATGGGCCGCCAAACTTTTATTGAATAAACGGTTTTACGCCTATAGCAGGCAAAGGAAAGCACCTTTGGTGCTGCAAATATATGCACATGCGCAGATCATTAATGCCTACATACGTAAAGGGTATTCAAGGGAATTTAGGCAAAGCGTCCTGATGAAAACGGGCGATCAATTTTACACTGTACCCTATGGAAATATGGGCGGGAAAACGGTAAAATCGTAATAACCCTATTAATTCGCATCAAACAGGTGCGCTTTTTACAGGGTTTATAGGTCATAGGAAGATTCATAAATGGGCCAAATTGGAATACGCTGCATGCAGTACACAATGATGATACAAAGATTCGAAATGGATCTGTAGACGTCGTCTGATGAACAAAGAGATTGAAATTGACAAAAGGTGACCTTCACCGATTGGATTGAAACTGGTGCCAAAAGATGCTTTTGGACCATAGTTACATTGTGTGCTATTCAGAAAATTCGGACTATCTGTTAGTAAGTTATTAGGGGTCAAACATTGGCAAATATCAACTTTCAACGGCTAGAAAACGAGGCTCTCAGAATTTTTGGACAGGTGGCCCCAGTGACCCATGGCCCCAGGCCTTTCATCTGGCACCAGTTTCATTCCGATCGGTGAAGGTCAGATTTGACTCAAATAAGCTGTCCAAAATTGGTGAGAAATATCTAGAATTTTGAGCTGTAATAACTCACTTATTTGTCGTCTGATTTGGCTGAAATTCGGTATGTTTGTAGTCCTCATCCATACCAACAAGCCTGCAACATATGGTAAGGCTCGATAGAAAAGCGAGTTCAATGTGGGCCGCCGAACATTTATTAAATAAACGGTTTTACGCCTAAGGCAGGCAAAGGAAAGCACCTATGGTGCTACAAATACATGCGCATGCGCAGATCATTAATGACTCCATACGTAAAGGGTAGTCAAGGGAATCTAGCAAAGCGTCCTGATGAAAACGGGCCATAAATTTTACATTGCACCCTATGGAAATATGGGCGGGAAAACGGTAAAACCGTAATAACTCTATTCATTCGCATCGAACAGGTGCGCTTTTTATAGGGTTTATATGTCATAGGAAGGTTCATAAATGGGCCAAATTGGAGTGCGCTGCATGCAGTACACGTGGAGATACAAGGACTCGAAATGGGTCTGTAGACGTCGTCTGATGAACAAAGAGATTGAAATTGACAAAAGGTGACCTTCACCGATTGGATTGAAACTGGTGCCAAAAGATGCTTTAGGACCATAGTTACATTGTGTGCTATTTTCCAGAAAATTCGGACTATCCGTTAATAAGTTATTAGGGGTCAGACATTGGCAAATATCAACTTTCAACGGCTAGAACTCGAAAACGAGGCTCTCAGAATTTTTGGGCAGGTGGCCCCAGTGACCCATGGCCCCAGGATTTCATCTGGCACCAGCTTCATTCCGATCGGTGAAGGTCATATCTGACTCAAATAAGCTGTCGAAAGTTGTTGAGGAATATCCAGAATTTTGAGCCCTAATAACTCACTTATTTTTCGTCCGATTCGGCTGAAATTTGGAATGTTTGTAGTCCTCATCCATACCAACAAGCCTGCAAAATATGGTAGGGCTCAATAGAAAAGCGCGTCCAATATGGGCCGCCAAACATTTATTAAATAAACAGTTTTACGCCTATAGCAGGCAAAGGAAAGCACCTATGGTGCTTCAAATACATGCGGATACGCAGATCTCTAATGCCTACATACGTAAAGGGTAGTCAAGGGAATCTAGGTAAAGCGTTTGGTGAAAACGGGCCATAAATTTTACATTGCACCCTATGGAAATATGGGCGGGAAAACGGTACAACCGTAATAAATCTATTCATTCCCATCAAACAGGTGCGCTTTTTACAGGGTTTATAGGTCATAGGAAGGTTCATAAATGGGCCAAACTGAAGTGCGCTGCGTGCAGTACACGTGGAGATATAAGGACTCGAAATGGGTCTGTAGACTTCGTCTGATGAACAAAGAGATTGAAATTGACAAAAAGTGACCTTCACCGATTGGATTGAAACTGGTGCCTTTAGGATGCTTTAGGACCATAGTTACATTGTGTGCTATTTTCCAGAAAATTCGGACTATCCGTTAGTAAGTTATTAGGGGTCAAACATTGGCAAATATCAACTTTCAAAGGCTAGAACTCGAAAACGAGGCTCTCAAAATTTTTGGGCAGGTGGCCCCAGTGACCCAGGGCCCCAGGCCTTTCACTTGGCGCCAGTTTCATTCCGATCGGTGAAGGTCAGATTTGACTGAAATAAGCTGTCCAAAGTTGAGGAGGAATATCCAGAATTTTGAGCCCTAATAACTCATTTATTTGTCGTCCGATTTGGCTGACATTGGAATGTTTGTAGTCCTTATCCATAAGAACAAGCCTGCAAAATGTGGTAGGGCTCAACAGAAAAGCGCGTCCAATATGGGCCGCCAAACATTTATTAAATAAACGGTTTTACGCCTATAGCAGGCAAAGGAAAGCACCTATGGTGCTGCAAATACATGCGCATGCGCAGATCATTAATGCCTACATACGTAAAGGGTAGTCAAGGGAATCGGGGCAAAGCGTCTTGGTGAAAAAGGGTCATCAATTTTACATTGTACCCTATGGAAATATGGGCGGGGAAACGGTAAAACCGTAATAACTCTATTAATTCGCATCAACAGGTGCGTTTTTTACAGGATTTATAGGTCATAGGAAGGTTCATAAATGGGCCAAATTGGAGTGCGTTCAATGCAGTACACGTGGAGATATAAGGACTCGAAATGGGTCTATAGACGTCGTCTGATGAACAGAGATTGAAATTGACAAAAGGTGACCTTCACCGATTGGATGGAAACTGGTGCCAAAAGATGTTTTAGGACCATAGTTACATTGTGTGCTATTTTCCAGAAAATTCGGACTATTCGTTAGTACGTTATTAGGGGTCAAACATTGGCAAATATCAACTTTCAACGGATAGAACTCGAAAACGAGGCTCTCAGAATTTTTGGGCAGGTGGCCCCAGTGACCCATGGCCCCAGGCCTTTTCTCTGGCACCAATTTCATTCCGATCGGTGAAGGTCAGATTTGACTCAAATAACCTGTCCAAAGTTGGTGTGGAATATCCAGAATTTTGAGCCCTGATAACTCACTTATTGGTCGTCCGATTTGGCTGAAATTTGGAAAGTTTGTAGCCCTTATCCATACCAACAAGCCTTCAAAATATAGTAGGGCTCAATAGAAAAGTGCGTCCAATATGGGCCACCAAACATTTATTAAATAAACGGTTTTACGCCTAAAGCAGGCAAAGGAAAGCCCCTATGGTGTTGCAAATACATGCGCATGCGCAGATCATTAATGCCTACATACGTAAAGGGTAGTCAAGGGAGTCTAGGCAAAGCGTCCTGGTGAAAACGGGCCACCAATGTTACATTGACCCTATGGAAATATGGGCGGGAAAACGGTAAAACCGTAATAACTCTATTAATTCGCATCAAACAGGTGCGTTTTTTACAGGGTTTATAGGTCATACGAAGATTCATAAATGGGCCAAATTGGAGCGCGCAGCATGCAGCGCACGTGGAGATATAAGGACTCGAAATTGGTCTGTAGACGTCGTCTGATGAACATAGAGATTGAAATTGACAAAAGGTGACCTTCACCGATTGGATTGAAACTGGTGCCAAAAGATGCTTTAGGACCATAGTTACATTGTGTGCTATTTTCCAGAAAATTCGGACTATCCGTTAGTAAGTTATTAGGGGTCAAACATTGGCAAATATCAACTTTCAACGGCTAGAACTCGAAAACGAGGCTCTCAGAATTTTTGGGCAGGTGGCCCCAGTGACCCATGGCCCCAGGCCGTTCTTCTGGCACCAGTTTCATTCTGATAGTGAAGGTCAGATTTGACTCAAATAACCTGTCCAAAGTTGGTGAGGAATATCCAGAATTTTGAGCCCTAATAACTCACTTATTTTACGTCCGATTTGGCTGAAATTTGGAATGTTTGTAGTCCTTATCCATACCAACAAGCCTGCAAAATATTGTAGGGCTCAATAGAAAAGCGCGTCCAATATGGGCCACCAAATATTTTATTAAATAAACGGTTTTACGCCTATAGCAGGCAAAGGAAAGCACCTATGGTGCTGCAAATACATGCGCATGTGCAGATCATTAATGCCTATATACGTAAAGTGTAGTCAAGGGAATTTAGGCAAAGCGTCCTGGTGAAAACGGGCCATCAATTTTACATTGCACCCTATGGAAATATGGGCGGGAAAACCGTAAAACCGTAATAACTCTATTTATTCGCATCAAACAGCTGCGCTTTTTACAGGGTTTATATGTCATAGGAAGGTTCATAAATGGGCCAAATTGGAGTGTGCAGCATGCAATTCACGTGGGGATATAAGGACTCGAAATTGGTCTGTAGACGTCGACTGATGAACAAAGAGATTGAAACCGACAAAAGGTGACCTTCACCGATTGGATTGAAACTGGTGCCAAAAGATGCTTTAGGACCATAGTTACATTGTGTGCTATTTTCTAGAAAATTCGGACTATCCGTTAGTAAGTTATTAGGGGTCAAACATATTGTCAAAAAGGGCCATAACAGCCATAATTTTGCGGATGGTTACTAATATCGAACTTGACCTTTATTTTACAATGATATACCCTTCTGCAAACTCCTGATAAAATAAATGCAGCCCTTCAGAATTTATTGACGGGAAATCAACATGTTAACCCAACAGTAAAAGCTAAGGCGAAAAAGGGCTATAACGCAGTCAAATGTTTTCGGATGATTACCAATATCGAATTTGACCTGTATATTACAATGGTATATAAACTGCGGACCTTAAAGGAAATCAATGCATCCCTTCATAGTTATCGAGCGGAAATAAAAAACTAAGTCGACAAAGGTCCGTAACTCAGCCAAAAGTTGGCGGATGATTACCAATATTGAACTTAACCTGTAGTTTACAACGATATAAATTTCTGCAGACTTTGAATGAAATCAATGCATCCCTTCAAAAGTTATGGAGCGTAAAAGAAAAGTGTGACGACGACACCGACCGCGCCGACACCGTCGCCGCCGCTGCCGTCGACAACAACGATGCGAATGGATACATGATCCCTATGTGACTGCCATGCTACGTAGGAGACACACAAAAAAGAAATTGTGAAACAGTAAAGTGCATAACGTAGATGGTTAGAGTTGTTTCTCGTGCACGCGACATGCCTACTTGTCATTGTCTTCATCCCTACCAAACATTATGAAAATACCTCTAAGAGTATCAAAGTTATGAAGCACACACGGATGAATCTACGTACAGAACCTAAACACAAAAACTATGTCGAAAAAGGGCCATAACTTAGCCAACCTTTGCAGAATGATTACCAATATCGAACTTGACCTGTATTATACAATGATATAAACTACTGCAGACTTTGAATGAACTCAATGCATCTCTTCACAAGTTTTGAGCGGAAACGACTCAGTATAAACTAAGTCAATAAAGAGCCATAACCAAGCCAAAATTTGGTGAATTATTACCAATATCGAACTTGACTTGTATTTTTAACAATGATATAAACTTTCTGCAGACTTTGAATGAAATCAATGCATCACTTCAAAAGTTATTGCGCGGAAACGAAAAGTGTTCCGGCGACGCCGACGACTACGCGGTCGGATATATGATCCCAATGTGCCTACTATGCTACTCAGCCGACATAAAAATAAAATGTGAAGGCGTTTTTGAAGTAGCTACATCTAGAACCGGAACATCTAAGCAAGTCTTTGTCGACTGAGAATAAATGTCGACCGTTAACATCCGGTGATATTTTCCTGTGATGTTTCACTGAGTTGAATAGGAAGACTATTCAGGCCAAAAAATACATTGTATTTTTTTACTTGCGCGGATGGCATTACGAAAACACGCCTATTCAAATATATAGAAAGTTTCACCTCCAAAAACTGAAAATGTTCAGATAAAAAATCTCTGATATTTTTCATATTTCTGCTCAAAACATAGATTTTTGGTACTCGTTAGAACCGCCTTGCCGAGGCGGTTCTAACGAGTACCCACAATCTATGTTTTTGACCAGAAATAAGGAAAATAATGTATACCACTGTAAACTCCAGTTTTACAATATAAAAGTGGGGTTTAAGGGGGCCAAAATTATATAGGCGTGTTTTCGCGGATGGGGAAGATTTGGTACCATTAAAAGCAACTTAAACCCCCAGAGGTTGCTGACCGTTCTGTGTGGTGTTAATAATTGTGTTTGTTACTTATAGAGCCTCTGCTAGCTGCGGAGCTTTTTTTTCATGTTTACCCCTTAAAATGCCAAGAAAACCTGCATCTGAAAATGACGCCTGTTTATGTCGTCAGCTGAATATGATTGCAAAGTTTTCAAACCTATTTTGCATACACTGTTTGCAAAAATGACTTTTAAAATCACAAGCAGATGGCAAAGCAGAGGACAATTGTTGTGATTGGCAGTTTAAGGGTTATTGCTGTTTGTTGTCATATTCACGGTTGTGTTTATGAGTCCTCTCTGGTACTGTGATCATCTCGTTGAGGAAGAGGGAATAGGTGTATTTGCCTTTCGTTGGTTTGCAGCATGGTTTGTGGTGGTGTAATTATAACAATCATCAGGAAAACATACCTATATAATTTTGACCCCCTTAAACCCCACTTATATATAGTAAAACTGGGGTTTACAGGGGTATACATTATTCTTCTTGTTTCTTCTCAAAACATAGATTGTAGATACTCGTTAGAACCGCCTCGTTGAGGCGGTTCTAACGAGTACCCACAATCTATGTTTTGAGCAGAAATATGAAAAATATCAGAAATTTTTATCTGAAAATTTTCATTTTTTGGTGCTAACATTTTCAATGTATTTGAATGGGCATGTTTTCGTAATGCAATACAACGTCGCATTAATATTAACGTTGAGACAACATAGCATCAAAGTCAATGCAAGTCATGACGTTGTATTTACGTTGAAGCAACAAATATTGTCTCAACGCTACGTGCCTGCAGGGTTGAGACTGAGTATTGTGTATTGTCCATATATATTGACTTAGATGCCTCAGCCACCCTACGGTTTTTAGAGTTATTTACAACCGCGTGTCTGTAATATTTGGAATGCCGTTCGTTATATCGTGGCTTCCTGTTGCTTTGATTCTGCTATGCAGTACCATCGACACAGAACAGAGAACCAGCACAAGAATCATAATACCAGCTGCACCATATAAGGATATAAGGTAGGATCCGCTGATGTCACGTTGATAACCTACAAAGAAAAAACGCCATTTTATTTCCACCATCCTAGAATACATAACTGACGCACGACGCGAGAAAATGACATTATACTGTATGTGTGTAACAGGTGAAAATAATCTTATCACCAATGACGCAGCCGGAGATCAACCCGGGCCGCTTGCGTGACAGGTGAACACTCTACCGCGTCGCTATAAAAGCCGCCTTGTACCGTAAGGCAGTACAAGTGAATCATATACCTATGACTACAACATATTCCCCCTCCATTTTTAGATTCGGCCGCGAATTTCAATCTGAGCAACCACTCAATACCAGGCCACCAAGCCTCTCGGGCCACCAGGCCCATCAGATGGGGTTATTTACGTTAGGCACCAGATGTAACAGATGAAAAAAGTCTTATGCCGCAACTTGGGATCGATCCCGGTCCGCTGGACTCAACGTCCTACACTCTATCACGTCGCTATAAAAGCCAGCTTTTATAGCGACGTGGTAGAGTGTTGGCCTGTCGGGTGTGCAGGCTGTTTTGGGTCTTCGCTACCCCAAAGCTCGAAGATTCTCTAAATGCGTTTTAATTAATAAGTGCTAATTTTAAACTGCAACGAGGGCACTGACTGGTGCATATCTATCACTTTCAAGACTGTATCGTAGGTCCAGAGATACAAATGTCGACTACATACTAGGTAACAGATAAAGAAATTTGTATTTGTTATTTATAGGGAAGGATACAAGAAAAAAGACACGAAAGCAATCATATATATGGTTTTAACTGCTTTCTTACCACCAAAACAGTTGTATTGTACGTTTATGACAAAAACTACTTAACACCCAACCTCTCGTCCATTCTAAGGTGATGTACTTTGTATATTGTAGATTTTCCACCATCTGTTTACAAGGGAGACAGCTTTCTTGATTTTCTGTTTCCTTTCCGGCTTAGCTCCTTCAGTAAAGGGAGCAAAT
Source organism: Anodontia alba (assembly GCA_964016985.1). NCBI lineage: Eukaryota > Metazoa > Mollusca > Bivalvia > Lucinida > Lucinidae > Anodontia > Anodontia alba. The sequence continues at coordinate 96,005,426 of OZ024821.1, read as the reverse complement.
TCTTTACTTTTAGACAAGATCGCTTTTTCAGAAATCAGACAAAACAACTTTGGCCTGATTGTTGTTACTTTATTTTATTGTGTCTGTAAAAGTAAAGCATAACAAAGAATTGTTTCGTCTGTTACCTAGTATGTGGTGGCCATGTGCATTTATGAACTCGTATTATAGTTTTGAAAATAAAAGCGCTGCACCTGTCTCAGGCTTACCTGTACTACCGTTTACCGCAAATGGCATACAGGCTTTTTTCAGCACGTTGTATATTGAATATAAATTGCGCACCAAATACTGCATTAGTTTTTTTTTCGCTTCGTTGTAAAGTTGAGAAATTAATGTTTATGTATTAATCTTACTGTTCTTCTGTATTTTATAGGTCAATAAAACCAAATCTGGGATAGTAACCTAAATAAGACACTATATTATTCGTCAAATGGAGCGTCATACTAAAATCTATTTTGGTAATTTGCACGAATAATCGGGCTGTTGTCTTCACCTCCTGATCTATATGGACTCACTATGCTCTAGTCCTTAAGAGTTCACGTAATATATATAGCAGTACCATCGTACTGTCAGATGTTAGCATTAACAACGGCTCTCATTAATACAATTTGGGTTTACTCAATGCGGACTGTGAGGATAAACGGAATTATTATGTCTTAAGCAGACAGAATAAAATAATGATACCGCATCCACCGTATGTAACAAACTATGTAAACCTAATCATAATAATTCTAAGTGAGCTTTCCAATTGTTTATATTTTAAGCATTTCTGAACACGTGCACAGTCCGATTGTGTATAGAGACAGGTAACACGGAATAACGATTTAAATGTAGCCGTATCGTCATCGTAATTTCCGCGTTGTGTTTAAAATTTTATGTCAACATCTAGAGGTCAAACGTTTAACCACAGTGATTTGTGTCACACATTTCAAACACCCTCTCATTTAATCTGCGCATGATATACTTCTTTAACATATTTGAAGTCATACAGTCTTACTTTTAATTGTCTTTTTTGATAATTTGAGCAGCTAATGTACGATTTCCAAACGCACTTACCGATTACTGGTCCTGTGGTTGATGTGCCGATGCCTATTAAACAGAATAGGAGACCAAGGCCCGTTGAAAAATTACTAGGTCCCAGCATTTCACGCGATACCACTGATGCAGAGGCGGACAGTATTCCCCGTGACAATCCATTTACGATGTAAAGTACAACGCTTTCTGCAAAATCAAACGACAAGGTTATATTATATTTTTGTCTAAATACGGCCAAACAAAAGAAAAACGTTATAGTAGGGTATCTTCTAGACATTAAAAACATAAAGAGGCACATTTATGCCATGAGAACTGGTGTTTTCGGATCAGTCAGCGACTCCACACAATCTGACACGGGTATTTGCTGAACATCAATATGTATTCTTGAGGGAATCGATAAATGCACTTTTAGTTGAGGCAACCCTGTCAAAGCTGATTTTACCTCTCTTCGGAAAAAGATTCCAATCAGGAAAAGAAAGAATTTGCGTCCGTTGGGAGCAAAGTCTTTTCTTTTAGTGCAGACCTCTTTTCAAAGCGGCGTTTGTTTTGTCTTTATTTGTACTTCATCTCTCCTTCTTTTGGTTCCTTGGAGAGGGCTGTGCTTCATGTTTGTGGCATTTCCTGTGTATCTCCACTTATATTTAGGCGCGCATTAGTTTTAGCAAACAGGCAGACACACTAGTCTCCCTTGTACAAAATGCGGAAATCTACCAAGTGTACCCATTCCCTACACACACACACACACACACACACACACACACACACACACAAAATACTGGCTTTTATGCCATATGCGAATAGTGAATGTCTACTGAATAGTTTGTACGAATATAATCGTGCAGCCATGGTCTTATCGCGGCTGCCCGTCGAAATATTCTACAATATCCACTGTTCATTTCAGCAGACAACGAAGGTCATGATCAGACTGTGCGAATACACATGCTTCTCTTTGCCTTCATTTCATGCATATGACAAAAGCCTTTTTTCTGATGTTGCTCATCATTTACATTACCTATGAAACCTGTTGTGTGATTCAGAACTATTATTCCTATAGCAGCAAACAGTGATGCTGCTATCGGTGCCATCACAGAACTACATCGGGGTATTTTACTTATTAATCCTGGAATCAGACGACCGGGTATACCTGCAGCTTTCAAGGCAACGTATGCAGATACGCTTTGATCACGAGACATTCCAACGGATTCAACAATATCAAGTGCGACAATATCAAAGACCATGGAGGCTGCCACACCTAAACTAATTCCAACCATTGCAAAAGGATATGGCATGTATTTAAACACCTCCTTTGCGCTAGCACAGATTCCACAAGAGGACTTTTGTTGAATATCTTGCTCTGAATCATCAGTGCAGTTACACATGTTGGATTTCTTTTCTGAACTATTCCAAGTCAATACTAGAGGTATTGAATTTAATGTAATGCCACCAAGAATTAGGAATGTTCCTTTTAAGCTGTAACTGGTCATAAGCCAAGCCACTAAGTAAGGATAACCCATAGAGCCGACTCCAACTGCGCATGCACCAACAGAAACGGCTACGAGGCTCGCTTGTCCCTGAAAGCACTGACCAACTGCTTGGTTTGAGCTGATAAATAGAAATCCAAAACCAAGTCCTGTAAATAAACATGGAATTTTCAAGCGGATCACTTAAGGGGAGGATATTCTATTAAAATTGTTTTACGCACCCCCGCCCCCTCCCCCCCCACCAACACCCTTATAAAAGGGTCTATTCAAAAAGGACAAGAATGATATCAAGTTCTTTTCTTATACAGTAGATCCCTTTTTTCAGAAGGGGCTGGGTATGCAGGAATGCAAACAGAAAGTCGCCAAAAACATATGCTTTAGAAAATTGCGGAAAATCTGCAAAGTGTATCAAGTCTCCTTAAAACATTTCGGGCCTTCTAAAGAGAAAGCGACATGACATATGTAGCCAGCATAGATCCAGACTAGCCTGCGCCACCCGATTAGTGCTATCTTATCATGCAGTTCTGCGCTGTTCGCTTACAGAATAGTTTAGCTCCGTATGTTATGTTAGCGAACAGTGTAGCAACTGATCAGTTTGCGTCGACGCAGGCTGATTCCAATTCAGGCTAGTCGCATATATCATAAAGCACATTTTTATATGAAAATGACGACTAAATTAACGAAATAAACAAGATTGAAGCGAGGTTAATAACATAAAGCTTTGCAGAAAGTTTCAGGAAAAGAGAGACACAGTCTCAGTAGTGACATGTAATGCTCACATTAAGCAGCCAAAATTAAAAGGTCTATTCCAGCATCCAGTGCATTTATATATATATATATATATATATATATATATATATATATATATATATATATATATATATATATTATATATATATAATATATTATATATATATATATATATTTTTTTTTAAACTTATCTGTGCATTCACAGTTTCAAAATTCCGTGGTAGTAGATAGAATACTTACTAAGCATGTACTGACACAATGTTACTTAATAATTAATTTGTCGACATAGGAAAAAGTTATAAGGTCGTCCACTATGATCTTCGTGTTTTAGGAAGTCAAAGAGAAACAAGTAGAATTTGAAATGAACCTGCCATACTTGAATTATACAAATTCGTCCATAATACTGAAACTGAAACCGGACGAACTTTGCTTTAAACATATTTTATTCTGAATTTCATTTGATATGCAGCAAGCATTATACACAAGAACACAAGATACTTTTCACGATTACAAAAAGAAGTTATATTGAGTAAACGCAAGTCATATAAAGTGTGACATACTTCTCATCAAGAAAACATTCCTATATAATTTTGACCCCCTTAAACCCCACTTTTATATAGTAAAACTGGGGTTTACAGGGGTATACATTATTTTTTCTTATTTCTGCTAATAAGCATAGATTGTGGGTACTCGTTAGAACCGCCTGTTCTGAGCAGAAATATGAAAAATATCAGAATTTTTTGTTTGAAAATTTTCATGTTTTGGTGGTAAAATTTTCAGTATATTTGAATAAGCGTGTTTTTTTGTAATGAAAGTGTGACATACCGCTAATATGAAGTTTTTCGTTAGATAAAAATATCACTTTGACTTACGACAGAATAAATACATTACAGACATTATATACTGCAGGACAGGAATCGCCCACTGGTATTTTGGTAACGGAGGTTCTAGAAATGACCTGGAACCTTACACTTAAGAAGAGTGGGTAAATTTTCATGGGAGGCATCTCTGTCAGAGTTGCTTTCGCCTCTGTTTTGGGAGGAAGTGCCTTTCCTTTTAAAGTAAATACGAGTATGTAAACCCAGGAACAAATACAATCCGATCCGCATCAAGTTCTCAATATCAAAGGGAAAGACTGACAAATACAATTGAACAGCCACAAAAAAGAACAGATGACAAGCAGAGTTGAAAACCCTTTCCCAAAAGGTGGTAAGTATGGACCCAAATTTAGCTGAATATATTTTTGAAGTACATATTTGTTAAAAGAAAACCATTTGTAAGTGAAGCACTGCAAAAATTTAACAAAAAGTATCACAATGAAAGCACTGACGCTGCCCCTATGTGCCTCAGGTGCCCGGCAGCGTTAAAGATCTTAAGATTGATTGAAATTACCGCACTGGAACGCCATAGAACCGCTTTTTAGAATGTTGTACAGGTGTATAAACAAGAGTCACAAAACCTATCTCCCTTGTATGGCCGCCAGTGTACCAAGTCTATCCAGAGATCCATTACGAAAACAAGCCTATTCAAATATACTGAAAATTTTATCACCAAAAAATGAAAAGTTTCAGATAAAAAAAAATCTGATATTTTTCATATTCTGCTCAAAACATACATGTGGGTACTCGTTAACACCCCCTCGATGAGTCCCCACAATATATGCCTTTGAGCAGAAATAAGAAAAATAATGAATTCCCCTGTTAACCCCAGTTTTACTATATAAAAGTGGGGTTTAAGGGGGTCAAAATTATATAGGTATGTTTTCGTGATAACAGTGTGAATTTAGTACTAATGCAGGCGTCACACTGCCCCAAAATTGACATCAGATGGAGACACGAATATGTAATTTTAAATTTCGCGGGAAGATGGCCCCGAACTTGGTCAACAGCAAATCAACAGCCCAAGCAAGTACAATGCCTACAGAAGGTCACATGATGCCATCCGAACCACACACGAAAGCAAAACGAAGATGTGAATTTTTATTAAGTAGTTTACCCACAGGACACATGAGGGCCACACGAGGGCTACACGACGTCGTATTGAGAGTACGATGCGTTCGAACTATGTTACGAAGGCGTCCCGTGATCTCCCGATGGTTTAAACCTTCGACCGACCGTTTGAAATTCAATTGCTTTGGGCGTTACACAAGCCTCTGCTCTGTATAGTTGCTTAGAAGATGCTCTGAGGCTGGCCGTTTGTATGTTTATGTTACCATGACATATAGAAAACGCTTGAGCTACTCAAATTCGGTTGTTTTCGCCGGTACTGTGGTCCCATCTCGATGTAAAGTAAAGACGAGGATGACTCGATTTGACAAGATGCCCTCACAATGGCCTTACAAAGGGCAATGTAGACACACGAGTTCAACACGAAAATGAATCTTAGCAAAGTCTCTCGGCAAAGTTTTTGGCATGCCAAAGATTTTGCCACCACTTACAAAGTTACTGCCGGTGCCTAAGAAACTCCACCGGCTGCTATACGATGGCTGAAGATGTCAACACGAATGGCCCGATGTTTTTACAATTAGAGCCGAATGTGAACATTTTCTTTATCGCGTGTCCATCTGGTGTCAATTTCGGGAGAGTGTGGCGCCTGTATTATGAAATTTGAAATACAATTATCATGTCTCAACAATACATTCAAAAAACTACATGGAAATACCTAAGAAGGGCCGCAAACACGGAACACTGTCATTCCAAGGGGAAGAATGACATACAAGTGACACCACAATACAGAACGTACAAGTTTTACCAGAATATATAATACTGCCAAATCCTGCTTTGTGGCAATGTTAGGTTGGAATTATGCTTGTTTTCTGTTTGACAAGAAATACTCAATATACCTGAACAAATTCCATACGAGACTTGTAGGTAAATAGTTGAGGTAGCAAAAACGGACAACAGCAGCCCAACCGAAGACAAAATGGCACCAAAAATCCCACTGTATCTTGGACCATTTCGTTGGACTATTACGCCAACGAATACACCTGAAAAATAGTTCACTTTGATTACAAAAGTAACAAAGATAATAATAATAATAATAATAATAATAATAATAATAATAATAATAATTTATTTTAGATCTAATGATTCCATTGGACTTCACTTTATCTTAACAAGTTCGTCTAATATGCGTCCCTTGCTCCTTATAATACATATTGAAAACAGGCTATGTTTGGATCTCCTTTTTTCAAAGTATTGAATAGCAAATTTTCAGAACGAATTTTGTTCCTCATCTATATCAACGACCTGCCTGATGACATTTCATCACACTTCTGTTTGTCTACTGATAGAATGGCTCTTTGGCTAACCACAGAGGCCATGGCTGACGACCTAGCTCTACAGTAGGACATTGACAAACTGGTTATGTGAGAGGCAAGGTGGGACGTGAAATTGAATACTTTCAAAAATATCAGGCGGTGCAGGTGACTAGATCGAGGAAGCCGGTCAAATACATCTATAATCTATCTGGTCATGTTCTCGAGACGGTCACCAGCGCCAAATACGCTGTGTCGGTGTTTCCAGTGGATATTTTGATTTTATTAATTATTTGCAGAGAAAATAAGGCATGACAGTTACGTGAATTGTCTGCTAGGCGATTAACATGAAATATCAAACACTATTTATCTGAAAAATAATATTATTAAATAGACCGTCATCCGCTACAATTTTGCTTGGCACTCAAAGAGTTAAACAAATACACCGTGAAAGATAATATTTTACAAACTAAAAGACGTCTCGGATATAGTAACATAATGAATGCGTGAATAAATCTATAAATATAAACAGTATATTACTAAAGTACGTTTTAAATAAAGAACATATATAGATACATTAAGAGGGAATAAAAAGACTGAGAAAATCGAAAGCACAAATCCTTTGTGTTAATAGAAAGTTTTTTTTCTTTCTGGTAACAGTATACTGATCCACTTGTGCAATTAACCTAGGCATGTGAAGAACCACTACAAGCGAGGTTCGAACTGAAAAGTGCGGGGTTTTGCTAAGTGGAAAGCGTTAAAGGTTGATTCTGTTACATTTTTCCCTGCGGTTATCTAAGGTGTGAAGATATTTATTACTACTTAATGGGGGATAAATATCTTTTAACATAAATCCAAACCAATATATAAAACGAGCAGCCCAGGTTTTAAGTTTTTTCTAATTTTACGTAAAAGTTGGATAATATTTGTTTCACTTCTAATCTTTATATCTGATATAGACAGACCTCAATTTAGAATGTTTTATGAATAATTTTTCTGGGTAACTTTTTCCCATATTGAGTTCCAAAGGAATGTAAATATTAGTGAATTATTTTTTTCGTAATAATAGTTATTAATTGGGTAAAGTTTTATGATATATTGAATTTGACTTAAAATAAATGTATTTATTATGAAAGTTTTATCAAACAAGTTTAACCTAGTCTCCATTTCTTAATTCCAACTGACATGTCTTGGAATTATTCTTCAAAACATTTTGTTGTTAGCATTATTTCCGTAATCATATCCAAACCTGTTTATATTGTCTTTAATAGATTGTTTAGGTAATCCATCTAGAGGTTCGATTGTGAAAATTACAGTTTTTTTTTTTTTTGTTCATTTATTTTTGCACCAGATACTTTACTATTTTCTAAATGTTCTTTTTCAAGATGTTTGAAAGACTTGCTTGTGGTGACTATTGCAGTGTTATCGTCTGCATGCTGGACTGTTTTGATTTCTTTATTTAGATTAGGTATATGTATACCTTTTACGTTGGGATTGTTATATTTTTTTTATATTTATTACATTTTCAGCAGTGATTTACTGAGATTTCTCAGTGAATTCTAATCGACAATTCACCGAGTGAATTATTTCATTTCGAACGTTTTGACGTCATAATTGCTAGGCGACGTTGCTGATGTTGTTGGTAACGACAATAACAATGGTTGATGATTCGCGGAGTTTGATAAAATCCTGGAGATCAGACTGCAATTTTCACGCCCAGTTGGCGTTTTTGAGGAAAGACTTGTAACGCAAATATAAAGTATGATTTTCTTGATAATCCAGTTCAACTCTTGTGAGATTGTTGTGTCTGTATTTCAAGCACAGGCTGGTTTTTGCAGTAAAGTAAAAACAAGATGGCGACTGATTTTTAAACTTAACCACGCCTCTTGAAATTCGTGCACTGACTGGAACTATTTTGGTAGGAAATCATAACGGCTGAATGTGAAAATTCAAAGATAAAACATGAGTGAAAACGTAATAAACAGCTTATCTGTTTGTTTTGATCGATTACGGAGAAATAATTCACGCGTGTTCTAAGGCTTTCGTGTTTGCTATCGCTCACTCGTTTTTTACGCGGAAGCCTTAGAACATTAGTGAATTATTTCTCCGTAATCGATCAAAAAAAAAAAAAAAAAAAAAAAAAAAAAAAAAAACAAACAAAAAAACAAACAAACAAATAAACTCTCTTTTTTAAGGTTCGAAGGATAAAATGTATAAGTCCATAGATAATGGGCTTCCTTGCCTTACTCCTCTTTTTATGTCAATATTTTCAGTAACTGTTCCGTTTACTAGGAGTTTGGATTCGATATTATCATACAGGATATTAAACTATTCAATGATGATCGGAGGGAAGTTAAATACTTTAGATGTAACGAAAATCACAGAAGCTTCACTTTTGTTTCAAACTGATTTTTCCAGACTGTCATTTTGATAATTATAGTGTTCGTAATATTAATAAGGATACATGTTCTGCTACTCTGAGTTTCACAAAAATAGTTCATGTTCTCACTGAGGTTTTAAAGAATCTACACATTCATTGTGAAAGAAATGTACAGGCTTAGTATAAAATACATAAAAATACAAATATACAAAAAAAAAAAAAAAAACATACTTAAAAATTATAATAACTATTTAATTGATAACATTATTATCTCCCTTGACCTAACTTGGCTACGCAGCGAGGTAGAAAACTACGTACTAAGACAATGTTTTCTCCTACTATACTTAATTGCATAGTCCTTAGAAGCAAGGGGCAGCTTAATTTCATTTTGGAAATAGTATTTTCAGACAATAAAAAGTAAGGTTATATTGAAATTAGCTCCGGTATCAACATTTAAACCTCGACCAAAGCTACCATTGATAATATCTAGGGTTAAATAAATAATGTAATCCTTTCGCCTTCCAAAGGGACTTTTTGTTTGAAATATCTATTATTAGAAATGTTTGGTATCAAATATGAATTTGTAAGCGGTTTTTACCAGAACACATGCCAACACCCAAATGTATCGATTGTATTGCAGCTGTGCTCGCTCGGCTCTCTTGTAATTCCTCGAGAATATACGGGAACAAGGTACCAGAAGCTGTACTTAGACCGGTATTTGTCAACAGAACCAAAGTTGCAGAAATAAAAATCACCCAATCATGTATGGAGCCTCGACTGTTTTGCATTTTGTCCTCTTTGATGTTGAAAACCCGTTTATCAAGACTTACTACAAAGATATAATAAACACATTCAATCATTTGCATTCAGAAAAGCAGATTTTGCTAACAGTATCTGTGTAAATCATAAGTTGCAGAACGCCGCGTCTGTCCTGGCTTTGCGCAGTTTGCAGTGAATTGAGCAATTAATAGCAACATAATCAGTTAAGACTGTTTACTTCATAACACACCAACAAACAGAAAACGGTTTGTTCCAGCTTGCAGATGGAAGAGTTCATTGAAGATATTGGATATTAAGGTGACTAGATACACCCGATATTTTTCAGCCATCTTTCATAAGGGAGATAATATAACATTTAGATTTCAGTTTGCTTTACTGCACAATAAGTCCCTTCTAAAAAGACATCTACTCTAAAATGAAGGAATTTGCTCACAATTCTATCATTTTAATGCAGACTCAAATGTAGAAGGGAGACAACTAATTTGACTAAGTTGTCTTTCTAGAGGGTGTATCCAGTCCCCTAGATGTATTATTATTTATCCGTGATGGAATCAGTTCTAACTGCGCCATGTCGAGAAGATTTTAGACGCCGGTAGATTGGCCGTTTCTAAGTGGAATGTCTGTCTAGTTTTTCTTCGTTTTGTTTTCGAGATTCGTTGGTTCTGCTTTCGAAGAAGTGTTCCAAGAGGGCATATGACGTTTATACAATTTCGCATTATCGTCGATGCAACGTCATGTGCACATGACCTTTATACAACGTCGCATTAACGTCGATGCAACGTCAAGACGTTGCATCGACATTCATGCGACGTTGTATAAAGGTCATGTGTCCGCTGGTTTGGTTTTTTATTGTCATGCCATGTGTTTAAATATTTTGAAATAGGGATATACTCAGAGATATACTCATGAAACCTTACTGTTTTCTGATCTAAATCGTGTCTATGGTTTTCATAAAGGAATGCTTTAAAGACATTTTAAAGCTACATAGCCAGTAGGTGATCCATATAGCTCATCTTGATAAAACAATGAGCTAAAAAGACACAGAGTATGTGTATTAGAAAGAAGTAAAAATAACTAAAGCAAGACTGTTGAAGAAAGAAATGAAAAATAGGACATTTTTAAAAAGTGCCTGCAAGACAACGCTGCATTTAACAATCTCTTTAGGATGCCATTGATATAAGTTTGCAAACACCTTACCAAAATATAAATGAAGGTGCGCAGAAAGGGTTACAATTACGAAATACGTACAGCCCTCCTGGGACACTGAAAGAAGAAGAAATGAGAAATAAACAATAAAAAGACACAACAGCATAAACGATAAAACCCACATCATACAAATAGAACCCTAGCAAACACACGACGTCGCGACAACGTCGTTATAACGTCGCTGCAACGTCGTCACGTTGTAATGACGTTTTTATGACGTTGTGTGTTTGCTGAGACTGTAACAAAAAAACTGTAACCAGGAGATGACTAATATAAGTTTAGTCGCTTACCGTCAGATCATGTGGCTTCTGAAAATTGTTCTTGTGCATGTATGCATGTACAGTCGAACCTCAATGGCTCGAACATGGTTGGACCATAGAAATTCGTTCGAGACATGGGTAGTTCGAGCCACTGAGGGGTAATCATGACACCAGTTCAGGAACCAAATAGCGATAATTTAGGGAAATCTGTTCGATTTTCTACACAGTGATTGTACGTTGAGTGTACTCATTAGAATCGCCTCGATGAGGCGATTCTAATGAGTACACACAACATACAATTTTACGATAAAAGAAGATTTTTTTTTAAATATTTGTTTTCTTGAGCTATAGGAAGAATTTCGTAGGGACTCAAAAACTAGTTCGAATTAGCCATGGTAAACGAGCCATCGGTGTTCGAGCTATCGAGGTTCGACTGTATGTATTGAATTTTATTAATAATAAATACTGTTTGACCCAACAGAAAAACTGCCTTGGAGTGGTCAGCAGAGAAAAAATACTACGGGAGGGGGCTCTGTGGCAGTACCAATGCGGTTTCTCTGGTGCAGTTCTTCTTTATTTGTGCGTCGGTGGTTTCATATGTAGCATTTGTTTTGTCATTATTTGTTCCTCATCCCTTCTTCTTTTGGACCTCCGGCTGTGCTTCGCAACTGTGGCATTTCCTGGGTATCTTCACTTTATTTTAAACCAGTTTACTCAACCGAAACCTCGCCCTTAATTCTGGTGGAGCTCCCAAATACAAATGTGTATTCGGTTCGTGTAGTCTTCTGCCTCATCCGTGAAAAATCCAAGTTAAACACAAAGTAATTACAAAACTGTGAAAAACAATGTAGAGAGATCACGAAATCTTTAATACCGATAGCCATGTTTAAGATGTTTTGCTATCAAGACTTTATTCTAATTGTTGTCATGGCTATGGGCGGGTACAGACATGCTCGGGAAATGTATAAATGAGAAATATATACTGAACATGAAGCCTATTGGGCGATATCGTCATTAAGAAATGGGAAATTACCAAAGTAAACATCCTTTACATTTTCTACAAGGGCATGTACCTGAACTTAGTCTAATGTAGGACTCTCCATTGTTCTGCTAGATGTTTTCCTTTGCTCTAACTTTCGATTTGTAGTCGTCCTCATCTTTCTTTCAGCACTGCATTGAGAAGGTTTCCTGTGTGGATCCACTTAGAGCTGGAAAACATAACCGAATAATTATGTGTAGGAGGACATGTAGCAGGTGTAAAAGCGAGATGCTCATCTCCCACAACGGTTTTACTGAACAAAGCATGTTGGTACTTTTTAGTTGAAAAAAGTGTTATAGATATAGCTACTATAGATGATATGGGCTGGACTGACTGATTTCTAAAACAACGTTTAGAGTCTTGTAGGCTGTATTGTAAGCTCACAAATACCATAAGTGATAGGTTTGTCAAAAATGTAAAGTTGGTCTAAACCTCATGGTAAATGTTGGAAGAAACGATTTCACAGATCTATAAATGGCCTTGGATTATCGTATCTGTTTAGCAATGATCATATTTTTGTTAAAATTACTTTTACAGTCGTGTAAATAAAAAATAATTGACATTGGTAGAGGCAAATGGATCACCAAACTATTCATTGACGATGGCCAAATCAATGTTAATAAATTGCGAACCTATAGATTATATAAATCAGACTTGCGGACTGAAGGATATATCAAATTTCCGTTTAGCGGAGATCGCAGTCGCATTTTAGCGATGTTTAGATATGGTAGTTTACCTTTAAGCATTGAAACAGGGCGTTTTCCTACATCGAAAATACTTGAAGAACAAAGAACTTGCTTTTCTTGTACAGGCCAAGCGGAAAATGAAATAAATTCTTACAGAATGTCCATGAAGATTTAAAAAGAAAACTTTTTAATAAAGCACAATTATGCAACTCGGAATTTACCTCTTATAACATGCCTGATAAACTTATATTTTAATGAATTATAAAAGAATAAAAGGTTTAGTAGCACCCACCGTATATGATATGTTACAAAGAAGGAAAACACTTTTAGAACTATACAGTACACCTGTAAGCGTATGCATGGCTCTAAATGGGCAAGTCGATCTATTCTAGCTCTAATCATGCATGTAATGGGTTCACATTAGGAAAACAAGCCTATTCAAATATATTGAACATTTTACAACCCAAAAGGGAAAACTTTCAGATTTAAAAATTCTGATATTTTTCATGTTCTTGCTCAAAACATAGATTGTGGGTACTCATTAGAACCGCCTCGATTTATTTAGTAAATTAAGAAAAAATAAAGTATACCCCTGTAAACCCCAAGTTAACTATATAAAGTGGGGTTTAAAGGTGTCAAAATTATATAGGCGTGTTTTCATGATGGTGTCCAGTCTATTCAGGCAGTGTACATGAAAATCGTAGCCTGATTCGGGGGCAGGATCATGCTGTTTGGACATTGGTTCCGCCACATGTTCCCTGCATCCCCGGATCTGGTACAGTTCAGTTCTTGCTCCTGCTGCCATGCCGACAATATATAAAACAGGGAACACTGTCAGCTAATTGTATGATCAGGATGGCCATCTTTTGGGGTTATTTGGTGCAATATTTATTTTGTATTTTATTTTATTTTATTTTAGTTAATTATATCTTCTAATATGTGTCCTCTCCTAGTGTGATAGTGATTATTGCATGTGATAAGCTTTCTTTTAAATACTGTAAGACAACTTGACGTGCACACTTATATGTCAAATGTATTGTTTAAACTAGGTATCTCTCGTAAGCTGGCAATCCCGGCTGAGTGTCTTCATATTGTGTCTAGTTATAAGTGTATGCTTTATTATGTTTTAAAGACATGTGACACGTTAATAAAATATTACTTATCTATTTACTGATGGCCGTTTCAAGGTATTTTGTTGGTCCCTCTTCGTTTGTTCGTTCTCCCTTTGTTTGATCGTTCTGCTTTTACTCATTCCTTTGTCCATAAAGTGGTATTTTATACTGTTGTTTCATCACTTATTCGAGGATTTGGAAGGGTAGTGTTCCATGAATGCGGCCTTTCCTAGGTACCTTCATACTAATTAACCCTTATTCTGCTGAATAAGTTAAGATGCCACACCCACTTCCAATTTATAGCCAATCCGATTACTTTATCTGGATTGTTGCTATAAATTCACATCCTTAATGTCAAACAGTGCAGATCTAGACCAGTTGGCTTTTCAGAAGCCAATTGATCTGGATGTACACTGTTTGCAAAGGCAGAGTATATCCGGGTTCAGCAGGACAAGGGTTAAAAAGCCACAATCATAATGCACAGCATTCTCAATGCACCGAAAACTTTTGATGACAAGAATGTTAGATTACTAATGCAAACAATATATGGACATTCATCGGAGGAATGAATACAGAGAAACCGCAACAGAAAGCCAGCTTTGCAATGGTCAGTAATAAATCTGCTTAGGGCGTACGGGGACTAGATACAGCTGCTAGAGTTTTCGCCATTTTTAACAAGGGAGACAATTCTCGTGGTTTCCTGTTTGCTTTCCTGTACACTAATAAACGTCAAAAAAGATTGCCTTTGGAAACAAAGAACACACTTCAGATTAGACAATGGGAGTCTCGGTTTTATTGAGACTCTTCATAAGCAGTAATGAAGTTCGAAAAACTGGTCTAGCGTATACATGAGCAGAACTCCATTTTCAAATATACCATAATGGGCCCAGTGATCCCAAAGGAAATGAAATATAATCTGCACTAAGGTAAAGTACTGGAAGACGTTCTACCCCGCCACACGGCACTGATACCAGCTGCAGTGTAGTAAAATAGACGTCAAAAAAGATTGCCTTTGGAAACTAAGAACACACAACAGATTAGAAAATGGGAGTCACTTCTGAAAAGACGTCTACCCAAAAAGAAATAAAGGACATCTTGCTATAAGGCCCGTATTTTCCCTATTCGTTAATTGTTATGATAATTGAATATAATGCATTTTATTTTATTCATTTGAATTTTTTAAGCCATGCTGTATAATCTTTTGCCGAACAATCGCGACCGGATGAATTTGTCCATCGGTATGTTTCTCGGTAAATCTTTACAGTTGTAGGGATTGAACGTTACTATTTTGAATCATTCATGTATAACTGTCTGCAAATGAGTATCTCTGTCCTATATTTTATATAATTTAGCTGTAGATCAATCTAATAGTATCTATGTGGCTTCATTTTCCGTCATTGGCTGCGGTTGATGATTTTGCATCCGCATTCGTCATTGGCTTCGGCTGATGATTTTGCATCCGCAGCATTCATCAAACTTTGTTTTGTTGCACGTTTCCTGGGTAAGCTTGTGAGTGTCCCACCATGCATCTTCAAAGCATTACTAAATACCGTTTGCCCCCTAGACCCAATTTCTCAATGGTGTACATTATGTAAGTAAGTCAGGGAAATATCTCCATCAAAGGGCAGCTTAGGTTTAGTGGGTGGGGTATATTTTGTAACAACTTTTATGAAACTCATTCAATTTTTGCATTCTAACCGGAAATGAGAGAATTCAAGTCAGATAAACCAACCGCGCGCACTAACTGTATTCATTTAACCATAATTTCCAATCAGTGTTGTGTTCTCGTCATTCTGATGCAAGAGATATATCCCAAAAAGAAAGATAACTGAATGTAATTCCCATCGTTTTGAACATGATGATTTTAACTTAAGAGTATTAGGGGTGGGATAAACAGGACTAAATTATCTCCCCATAATCATAAGCCAAAGACATAAAATGTTCCTTTTTGCTATGATTCAGACTTTGGGCAAACGGAATATGTAATAAAGATTTGAAAATTGTAATTTATGAAATGTGATCTTCAACCCCTGAGCAACTGAGGGAAAATCCTCGAATTACTGCAATATCTTCTTTGCTCCCAGAGAGAGAAAAGTCTTTTCATTTAGTATAGATCCCTTTTCAGTAAGGCAAAGCACTGTTGACAGTGTCCTGCTCCAAAACGTGTATCCTGTCTCCTTAAACCGGATGTACACATACATCAGCACACCTCTAATTCTGATGATGTTCTGGAATACACGTTGCAATAGAATAACACTGTCATCCTGTTGACACTTCTGTGCTCAATGGATTATAAAGGCTTCAACGCTTTTTGCAATTTTATGAATAAGTCATTATATATATCCCCCAAAACAGATATTTACATAAGTTATGCTCGTTGCAAGTTCGCTGACGCATGAACTTGTGAATAATCGTTAGTCACCACTTTTGCACGCATGAAATCGTTATATTTTCAACTGTAACACTGTCGGTGTATTTAGAAAACTGAAGAGTTTGTCCCAGTTACGGGACGCTCATATTTATTTTCGAATGTTTCAAAAAAAAAATCATCAGCTTTTGCGACAAGGCTTCTCAATGTATCAAAAAGAAACATGCCATACCGTGAGAAAACGTACCGTCTAACATATGCATATAAGGAAGACTCAAATCAGCCTGTGAGTCCGCGCAGTCTGACCAGAGTCTTCGATGTCCGCATGAAGAAACTTTGCATCCTTTGCTATCTAAAATGCGCCCAGTGAAGATTCTGATCAGACTTCGCGAATGCGCAGTCTGATCTGAATCTTCACTCGACACACATATCCAATCGTACGTTTTCGGACGTTTCGGCTCAAATGGATATTCACTCGACGTGTCATTACACATGAATTGAGTTTCCTTTCTTTCTCCACATAATTTAATTTCATCCACAATACCGAATATTACTTTCTTTTATTAATTGTTCCAAAGACTAGCATGTTCTCTAAGTCCATAGTACTGCGTTGAACCAACTGCGTGCTATAAGCAGGACCAAGTAACACATACTAAAATAGAAGTAACAGAGCTCACACATACAGAGTATTAAGTATTAATACAGATAAGAGTGCAAAAGTACGATGGATTGATTTAACCACTCAATATAAGTTCTCATTTAAATTCATTTAAATAAACGTAGGAACACCTGATTCGATGATATGCTTTCTTACACAAATATCAAATAAAAGGAACCATAATTGAAGTAATATAAGGCGAAAGACTAGCGTTACTATTTAATTTATGGGGTTGGGGCGCGTGGGGGCAGGGATGGGGGGTAGGGGAGGCACGAGGGATAGGGAACCACCAAGCACAGAATCAGAACAAACATAAATATATCTGAAGTAAGAATGGAGAATGTGCTAAAGTGAAAGTGTTCTCGAAAGACCGAGAACATTTCAAACAAAAATTATTTCCCTGGTATGTGACCCTCTTCTCAAAGGAATTTGATGTATAGACTAGATAGCACAATTGTATTTATTATTCGTCAAGTTATTGGTCAAGTCAATCCTACATATTTAATACCTAAACGCCTTACCATACTTGTGTTTAAATTCAAATGAGCCCATTTCACTACCTGTTTATTTGTCCAAACTGTTGGATTGAGTACCAAATAGTACAGATCCTGATAAGATCCCGTGTTTGTGTCAGATCTGCAACTACACTGTTTGCGTGGATCTGTCTGTCCTTATACTTAGGATATATGCGGTACTTAAGAATAGGTAGCGGGTTAAGTATTCTAGTATTTAGAGTAAATATAACCTTAATGATTCAGGTTGCTTATTTCATTCAAATATTTCTCCAAGCGCCCGTTAAAATTTCAGTCGTGCTAGGGTAAATACATCAGTACATGTATCCCAGTAAGCATTCTTTATAAAGCTATAGCGGGCCATTATCGGCCCGTCCCGGTAGCTGACGGGCCGAGAACGGCCCGCAATAGATTTATAAAGAATGCTAGCTGGGAAGTTCCATACTTCCAGGCATAAGAGTCAGCGAAACACTACAAAACCTACAATAAGAACTATATGACCAGCAAAGACCCAGATCATCAGCCAGTGCATCCACCCTGTATGGCAAAGCTTCTCATTAATCCATTAGTCCCTCATTTGATAGCTTGATAGCCCGGAGGCTGTAGTAGGCACATGCGATTAGCGAAGACTGATCAGACTGCGCGGATGCGCAGTCTGATCAGAGTCTTCGCTAGTCGGACAAGTCTTATTGTAGGTTTTGTCATGCGCTGGCTCATATAATACTTATTTCTGAACGAAAAACATACGTTGTTGATATCCATAAGGAGCCACTCACCCAGGCTTCTAACTGACAACTATGGTGTTAATCATGACAATTATAATAAAGTCTGTGGCCAGTTTTAATTCAAATATTTTTGTCTTGTTCTAAATATTAGAATTTTTAAAGTGAAACATTACAACGCTCAAAAATGCATTTTTTGACAATTCATATAGGTGCAAAGGCCATAAAATTACTACAACCTTGGAAAGCTTGAAAAGTGGCCTGTTAAACCTCAAGATCAGAAAAGGTATATAACTCGACAGCAGTGAGTTATTATGACATGCCTAAAACGGCATTTGAAATGTCCGCTCTGATAGTTGTATGTACTGGTTCGATGTAACAAGGGTCTCACAGTTTTGAACGATATGATTCTGTTTTTTAAAGTTTAAAGTAATCTAGAGTCACGAGACTGTCAGTCCGGATTATCTTTTGTTGTCATTTGTTTCTCTCTGTTTTGCTTTGATTCTGATGTGCATTACCATAGATATTGAGCAGAGAACCATTCCGAGAATCATAATAACAGCAGCACCATATAAGGAAATAAGGTAGGATCCACTCATGTCTCGCAGAAATCCTACAATATAATTTAAGAAACCAAAAAAAGCATCAGTCATTTACCGCATTTGCCCTAAGTATTCGGACAGACAGATCTAAGCAAACAGTGTAGACCCTGATCAGACGCCGCGTTCTGCGGCGTCTGATCGGAGTCTACAATGTTTGCAATTCACTGATCAAGTTGTATACATACCAAGAGGTAGTAGAATGGGCCTATTCAAATGCTAGTAGCAGCATGGTAAGAACTTGTCCGCCTAAACAGGGTAAAGTGTAGTAAGCGCTTTCATTCATAAATAGCCTGAGCCATGCGATAATATGTTTACTGGATACATGCGGAAAAGGCACTCTTCCTTCTGTGCAATGTTATCACTGTGTTAATCCTAAATGTTTAGAACACTTTAACTACTTACTACTCATATACTTATAGTAAAATGTGAACAAATCATTTGATCACTGGATTAGCTGCTTTAAACATGACGGAATGGCAAAATGTGTGTACGTTTATCCTGTAGAAGCACTTTGGTTATAATATGCACGCTTTGCTCAGGCGTATCTGTCCTAATATTTAAGATAAGTACGTTGGTTATAGTTGTTGAATGGGTGTAATGTAATTACTGTGAATATTCCACCAAAATTCCTTTGTCAAGTGTTAGCCTTGTGAAGTTACAACATATCACCAAAGACATGCATAGTGTACAACCCCATAGTTTTACCCGGGGTTACTGAATGTTGATCCAGTGGTTTAGTATGTCCCAGGTCAGACTGCGCTGACTTCCTCACTGTTTGTGCATAAGCACTCCAAATGGAAAACAGTCATATGACTGATATACGATGTGAAATGAGTCTGCGCTTGGCGCATATGCTATGAGTTGTTTGAAATCGAAGTGGTACATTTTGCTCTCAACAACTTTTCGCATGTTATTGTTTCATGTTTCATTATTTCTTATAGAGTCTAATATTATCAATCTTCAGTTTTGTACTTTAACTTCCATAGTTTATTTTTACCCTTAAAGTGTCAATTACAGCTGCTGCAGACGACAAATATTTTTTTTTACGAAGACTTGCTTGGCAGATGATTCAGATGAAATGTCAAAACATATTTAATGATAACAATAATAATAATAATAATAATAATAAGAATGTCGTATGCTACAAATTTTGCTTGGCGCTTAAAGGTTAACTCTTAAACCGCCAATCACAGCTGCAGCAAACGACGTTTTAAATTGTTATTATTATTATTATTATTATTATATCATTGTATTTTTTAAAATTATACACACATTGGTCTTGACCTTTAGGTGCGTATATAGTCCAGCCAATGGGTTTGCATTTGCTCTGGCTTCAGATTTCCATTGAGCCTGCTGCTTTGTTTTACTGCAGTTTTTGGACTAGCAAAAGACAGATCAGCCTGTACATCCACCCAGTATGGAAAGGGTTCTCGTTTATCCTTCTTTAGGTAGCACATGTGATCAGCGAAGACTGATCAGACTCTTGGCTTACCGCACAAGTCTTACTGTAGACAAACCCTACAATAAGATCTGCGTGATCAGCAACGACTTAGACCAGCCTGTACATTCACCCAGTTCGACAAAGGTTCTTGTTCATCTCTCTTTGAATAGCCCGGAGGCTGTAGAAGGCATATGCGATCAGCGAAGACTGATCAGACTGCGTGGATGCGCAGGCTGATCAGAGTTGTAGCTGGCCGCACAAGTTTCATTGTAGCCTTTGTTATGCGCTGACTCATTTATAATTTTGGGCTGCATCAGAATTAGGGCGAGGTTGCGATCGACTGGGACCAGTTTAAGGCACCCACTTCTTGTTTGTGTCTGCTGACTGTTCCAAAGCATGTTCTTCATTGCACTTGTTGTTTGTTCGTATTTCGGTTAATGCAATGTGCCGTGGTGTCTTATCATTGTCTCTTCCATATCTCTTTTTCTATCGGTTATGCCTACCGAACGAATGAATGCCTAACCACCGGTTAAGAACGTGAAACAATTAGATCGACATCCAGTTAGGGATAAGATTGCTCAAAAAGGTAATCAAACTTTGCATTTTCTGTGTTTCATGAGCGATATAAATGTTTAGAGGAAATTATTTAAAAAACGGGGAATTACATTCAAGTGCCCATTGATATTGGCGTCTGTGGTGTAACTCCCAGAGCACCTACTTCACGCATATTGGCTGAATTGCTTTTCGCGCGCTGAAGGTGTACCGAAAGGCAGAGAAAACACGTGGTAATTCGTGGTGTGTTTTGTCCTTTATTCAATTTTGCGCTTTGCTAGAAGCTCAATATATCATCACGCACACACGATAGACACATGTGGTTATTTGTGTTATGGATACTTTGGTTGTTAATGCAGCAATGTCGAAAAATCGGCACGGGAAGGATCGAAAATGGCTGGTACGCATAAGATCTATATAAATAATAACACAACTTACAGTTATAAAGCGGGTCTGATTCACCTCCACGTCTCCAGGAACACACGGAGCCTGTTCTATGGAACCATTTTTAGCCAACCTGATAAGCAGTGCATTGTTGATTCGGAAATAACATAGTATTGAATGCAAACATCTTCAATCTCCAGAATCATAGTGTATAATGACTTTGTTTGGGTTTTCACACCAATTCAATGGCCCTGCAATTGTCTGAAATGCAAATTGAACAGGTTTTGGATGTTTTTTTTTTTCTGCGAAGAAGTGCTGATCTGCACTATTTTTGCTGGTTAAGCATTAGATTGTCTGGTTGAGAATTCGATGACAAATGAGAGAAACACACCGTTTGTACCCTTTGTAAATGCTAGCGATTTACTACAATAACAGATGGTCTACCTATGATTTGTAAGTTGTCGTGAAATCATCAGATGCAGAAAGTCATGGTGAAAAAAGGTTTTCTGGATAAGGCCATTGAAATACTGGATTTCAAGCTTATTTGACCGAATGGAGCATCAATTTATATATCAGAGGTCATTGTTTGCTTCTGTAGAAGACAAAAGGCCAGTTTGCGTTTCATAATAGCGCATAACCTTATATCATTTTCAATGGTTAAGCATTGGAGAACCGGTTAAGCATTAGAAACTCGATGACTGTGTAGCAATGCGGCAAAGTGAAGTACAAATGATAATTTATTTGCAAGAACATAGCGTGCCTGTTTGACAAGTCTAGCTTGTTCTGACATTTGGCATGTGGTGAAGATGCTAGATTTGAGGTCCAAGGGTTTCTGGTTGGATCGCCGGTCAGGGCAATCAACGGGTCTAAGTCACTCCATACTACACTTGAAAACAAATTATTTGTATCGCTGTCTGTAAAAGTGACGGTTTATTTAGCCTCAGATGTTGAAATCGTTTGATCTATATATATTATGATTACTTTGTACCGAGTTCAGGCTTACTGTTATTCGTTGCCTGTTACACTTAGTTGATGAGCTAGAAGTCTTTCAAGCAAACAACAACTAATTAAGAAACGTTTTATCCATTATGTCCACTGAGAGTTTGCTTTGGGTTCCTGCAATTGCAATGTTGTTGTTCACTGCTACATACATATGCTTTAGTTTGATCTATATTCGTCTTTCCAGGATACTGTTGGAGGGCAGAACTAAGATGGTATTTGCTGATTTTTTTTTTCCGAATCACATTTGAAGTTTTATTGACCTCATTATCCAGGGGCGATTACCAATGTTTATCTTTGGCTTATCATATATTACCAATGTTTATTTTCAATTCTGGTTTTAGGTTATTTCACCTTTTTTAGTGATCTAGTGTTCATCCCATCTGAAATCAAAATTGCACCCCATAAATACCCGGTGTACTCGCAAAACCCAAACAAAAAATTTGTACGCTTTAGCTTACCTCCAGATATTCACAATGCTTACCTTCTTTTCTGGTTTAGATTATTTCACCTATATACTGGTAGTATTTATAATAAATATGCTTTGAACCGTTTCTAACAGTAATTCTGTTTTACTATAATGGCACTGTTCCATTGCATAGCAAAATATCATCGTTAAACTGAGTGAAATAGCTTCTGATATGAGTTCTTGTAGATTCAAACACCATTTCAAAACAAGATTTTATGGTAGTGCTGTGCAACAGAAAAGTGCCATTATAGTAAAACAGAATAATTATTACTGTTAGAAACGGTTCAAAGCTTATTTATTATAAATACTACCAGTATATAGGTGAAATAATCTAAACCAGAAAAGAAGGTAAACACTGTGATGGGATGACCACTAGATCACTAAAAAGGTGAAATAAACAAACAACAGAAGTAAAGATAAACATTGGTAATATCTTAGAGGTAAGCTAAAGATAAACATTGGTAATCGCCCCTGGATAATGAGGTCAATAAAACTTCAAATATGATTCGAAAACAAAAACAAAACAAAAAATCAGCAGATACCATCTTAGTTCTGCCCTCAAACAGTAACCTGGAAAGACAAATATAGATCAAACTAAAGCATATGTATGTAGCAGTGAACAACAACATTGCAATTGCAGGAACCCAAAGCAAACTCTCAGTTGACATAATGGATAAAACGTTTCTTAATTAGTTGTTGAATTTGCTTGAAAGTCTTCTAGCTCATCAACTAACTGTAACAGGCAACGAATAACAGTAAGCCTGAACTCGGTACAAAGAAAATCCAAAACCTGTTAAATTTGCATCTCAAACAATTGCAGGGCCATTGAATTGGTGTGAAAACACAAACAAAGTCATTATACACTATGATTCTGGAGACTGAAGATGTTTGCATTCAATACTATGTTATTTCCGAATCAACAGTGCACTGCTTATCAGATTAGCTAAAAATGGTTCCGTAGAACAAGCTTCGTATGTTCCTGGAGACGTGGAGGTGAAATCAGACCCGCTTTATAACTGCAAGTTGTGTTATTATTTATATAGATCTTATGCGTAACCAGCCATTTTCGATCCTTCCCGTGCCGAGTTTTCGACAATGCTGCATTAACAACCAAAATACCCATAGCACAAGTAACCACATGTGTCTATCGTGTGTGCGTGATGATATGTTGAACTTTTAGCAAAGCGCAAAATTGAATAAAGGACAAAAAACATCACGAATTACCACGTATTTTCTCTGCCTTTCGGTACACCTTAATCAACAATTCAGCCAATATGCAAGAAGGAAGTAGTTGCTCTGAGATTTACACCACAAACGCCAATATCAATGGGCACTTGAATGTAATTTCCCGTTTTTTAAAAGAATTCCCTCAAAACATTTATATCGCTCATGAAACACAGAAAAAGCAAAGTTTGATTACCTTTTTGAGCAATCTTATCCTTAACCGGATGTCGATCTAATTGTTTCACGTTCTTAACCGGTGGTTACGCATTCATTCGTTTGGTAGGCGTATCAGTGCCATTACGAAAACACGCCTATTCAAATATATTCAGAATTTTACCACCAAAAAATGAAAACTGCCAGATGAAAACATCTGGTAGTTTTCATATTTATGCTCAAAACATATAATGTGGGTACTTGTTAGAACCGCCTCGGCGACGCTGTTCTAACGGGTACCCACTATCTATGTTTTTGAGCAGAAATAAGAAAATTAATGTATACCCCTGTAAATCTCAGTTTTACTGTATAAAATCGGTGTTTAATGGGGTCAAAACTATATAGGCGTGTTTTCCCTATATAGGCGTGTTGCCCGGGAAGACTTTGCGTCCTGACTTTGGCATTTCCTGGGTAACTTCATCTATATTAACCCTTGTCCTGCTGAATAAATTAAGATGCTACACCCTTTTCAAATTTTCATCCAATTAGATTACTGTATCCAAATTGTTGATATAAATTCATAAACTGAATGGCAAACAGTGCAGATCTAGATCAGTTTGCAACTGATCTGGATCTACACTATTTGCAAACTCATGACATATCCGGGTTCAGCAGGACTAGGGTTAATAAACGTGATTTGTTGTTCGTAAGACACTTTCACGCTTTATGAGGCATAATACATCGCCACTTTTAACTATTATTAACCGTGTCGAATTTATATACAATAACAGAACAGAACAGATCTTTATTGAGAACTCCAAAGGGCTATAAGCCCATCAGGACATAACATTTACAGTGTAATGGCGAAAATACATAATGACAACATTTTACATACACAAAACTGTAGTAAGGCTCAGTACTAGTAAACATGTATAAAACCAAATGGTATGAAAAAACTGAATTATCTGAATAAATATCCAGAAAGGACAAGCCAAAGTGATCGGGGCTAGTCCCTACTTACTAAGGCTCGCCTGTCTGGGTAACTATTCTCAGCAGTAGAGTAGAAATCTGTGTTGTTGTATCCATCATATTGTCTATCCTTCAAACAAAATATTTGCAGACACTAATAAGACATAATATAGGAAATAGTAACATACTCGTACGAAGAAGATGTATACAGTTAAATGCATATACGCATATCAGTCATATTTCTAATGAATATTTTCAGCGCTTACTAAACACAAAGAATAATCAAATACCACTGGTTATGGCAAATATTATTCCCAAAAGTTTGATAATAACCATCCACATATGAGTAGCCAAGTAATCGACACTTTTGGCGGAGATTTGAACCATCTATATATTTACAAAGGTATTGCAAAGCAAACAAAAAGTGAAGCTCGCCTAGTCTGCATTTCCTTTTTCGAGTATGGTGTCTTTCGGCAAAGGGTGCTACAACAGAAGAGAAAATGCAAAAAGGTGTGGATCAAGTATCTGATTCATGTGACAGCTATGATCTCACAATCAGCATCAAAAAGACTGAGGTAGTATATCAGCCAGCACCTGGAAAGCCTTACAAGGAGCCTACCATCACAGTGAAAGGTCAACGACTGCAAGTGGTAGATAAGTTCAGTTACCTTGGAAGCACATTGTCAAGAGTTGTGCACATTGATGATGAAGTCAATGTTAGGATTGCCAAAGCTAGTGCAGCATTTGGCCGGCTACGTGGAAGTATTTGGAACCGAAGTGGAATCAGACTTGACACAAATATGAAAGTATACAGATCGGTGGTGCTGCCAACACTATTATACGCATGTGAAACTTGGACAGTTTACCAACTGCATGCCGAAAGACTGAACCACTTCCATAAAAGCTGTCTTAGAAAACTTCTAAAGATTAAGTGGCAAGACAGGATTCCAGACACAGAAGTCCTGAAAAGGGCAGGGATGCAGAGTGTACATACTCTTCTGAAATTGGCACAGTTAAGATGAACAGGCCATGTTACCAGAATGCCTGATGAACGTTTGCCAAAGAAAATCCTCTATGGAGAACTACAAGTTGGAAAACGCTCCCATGGTGGTCAGGTCAGAAGAAGCGATACAAGGACACCCTCAAAGCCTCCCTTTAAGACTTCAACATACCAACAGAGTCGTTGGAATAGAGTGCACAGGATAATCGAACAAAGTGGCGAGGCCACATAAGAAGGGGAGCTGGTGAATACGAAGCAAAAAGAATCAGCAAAACCGAGCAGAAACGTGCACAGCGGAATGCCAGAGCTAAGGCATCATCAGCAGCGGTTTCTTCCTCAGACCTCTCTTGTTCCATCTGCAACAGGCAGTTTAGAGCTAAGATTTGGCTCATCAGTCATCTTAGAACGCACACATAATGACACATCACACAGTTGATTAGGATTAGTCATTGTCAGTAATGACAGACGAACGATATTATGGTATCTTTGAAAAACGCCATTCTTTAGAAGGAGGAGTGCATAAGCATTTTAAAGACAAAATTAAGATTAACAATAAAAGAATTCTACACTTTCTAAATAAAATAAAACGCCCCTTTTACTAGCTTGGCACTTTCACAGCATTTGTTTCACTGAATTTTGCCCCTCTGAATTATCAACGCCATATATATATATATATATATATATATATATATATATATATATATATATATATATATATATATATATATATATATATATATATATATATATATATATTCGAATAATATGGATTTTTGTTGCCTGCGTCATCAAACCAATCAAACAGGAACGGATGTTACCATTTTCTGTGTCCAGTCAGTGTTTCAAATCCAACCGTTTGGTTTCTTAAGATAGCAGAAACAAAGTTGTATTCACCTACCAGTAGCTGGCCCTGTAGAAATTGTTCCAAAGCCAACTAGACAACATATTAGTCCAAGACCCGTTGAAAAGCTACCGGTACCCAGCATTTCAAGCGACACCACTGATACACAGGAAGACAGTATTCCTCTTGAAACTCCATTTATAGCGTAAAGTAGGATACTTTCTATAAAATAGAGAGAACCTCATATAACACAAAATAAACAGATATGTTCCGTTTATATAATGAGTTAGAAAATACTAGATGGATTTCGGCAGAAGTCTCAATTAGTTTATCAAAAATCAGAAATAATACGTTAACAAGTCTACGTAATGTTTCTCCAATATTTCCCTATTATGTATAGTAAAAACGGGATCTGTGTTATAAGGGAAAGTTTTCAAACTTTGCACATTGCTAACCAGATTTTACAATTATTTTTTGTAACTTTTAGTAACCCTTTTACTGAATTCCTCTGTCTTAATGTGCTTGGTAATTTAAACTTCCTCATTTCCCAATTTATCTGGTTAAAATTAGAGGACTTACATAGCTCTAGATAACAGTGATACCACAACTAATAGTTTTCTAATTTATCCACATAACATATGTTGCGGGTACTCATTAGAAGCTTCTCACCGAGGCGCTTCTAATGAGTACCCGCAATATATGTCAAGCGTCTAGAGAAATCAGAAAAAAATATCAATATTTTTATTGTCTTTTCTAGAGCTATGGCTGAGGTGCATGGTTTTAATAGCTGTATTAACATAATGGAAACTGTTATAAAAGACAGGATAACAACACCTCTTCATTTGTTGTTCTGTAATGATTAACAGTGGCATGTGAATCGTCTGAAATCTGTGTTAATAGAGCATGTTAATAAAGCTAGGTTTAACGCGAGTAATGCTTGTTTTAGTCCGCTGCCCGCCCAGTAGTTTTGCTACTGACCGTTCCAAGGCGATTCCCGTATTACAGTTCTTTGCTTGCGTGTCGATAGTTTCATGTGTGGCGTTCATTTTGCCATTGTTTATTCCCAATCTGTTCTTCTTTCGGTATCTCGGAAAGGCTGTGCTTTGCATAACGAAAACAAACCTATTCAAATATACTGAAAATTTTAACACCAAAAAATGAAAATTTCCAGATAAAAATTCTGATATTTTTTTTATATTTCTGCTCAGATTGGCGAGGCGGTTCTAACGAGTACCCACACTCTGTTTGTTTTTCTTTTTTTAACACAAATAAGAAAAATAAAGTATACCCCTGTAAACCCCAGTTTACTATATAAAAGTGGGGTTTAAGGGGGTCAACATTATATGGGCATGTTTTCGTGATGGTTGGTGTGGAATTTCCTGGCTGTCTTCACATATATTTCTGTGCTGCTCGTTTATGATAGAACAAGTACTGGCCCAGTCCTTATCAGCTTTATGCCATAAATAACGAGAAGGCACGGGTCAGCATTCACTATTTGCCCATATAAACTAACTTCACGATCGATTCAGCCACCTAACGGCGGAAGTCCGAAAAGGACAACACTGTGCTGTGAGTAGTAAGGATGACAGTATGAACACTCTCTAATATGTGTTTGTTACAGCAGTTTGGTCAGGAAGAAGTAAGCCTGCACTTTGTCACTAGATAATCTGCGAGAATATTTGAACGTACTTTTCACAGACATAAAATGTCATTTTGTTGGCAAACCAAACCATGAACGGCCACAATCACGTCAGGACTAAGGGCGAAATTTTACCGTATATAAAACGTGAAGAACTGCACCCCAGGCAGGTTTGCTGTTGACCGTTTCGAGACCGTATTTCTGTGGTAGGATTGTTCGTCCAATTTTAGAGGTAGTGTTGTGATTTATGATGTCATTCAATGTTAAGGAACCCATATACGGTGCTTTGGTGGTGGGGGTGGGGGAATGTGTTCTGTTTTTTAGGCCACTGATTTATTTACTTATACAACAAGGTTGTTCTGGGAGAGCCTACCAATGACATCAAAAGTAAGAGTAAACAGACTACGACGGACAGTACTCATATTATAAACAAACAGAAAGCAAATACACCAGCTCGCTCTACATCAGTGATCAGCGCTAAGACCCTTCTATTACGAAAACACGCCTATTCAAATATATTGAAAATTTCACCACCAAAAACTGAAAATTTTCAGATAAAAATTCTGATATTTTTCACATTTCTACTCAAAACATAGATTGTGGGTACCAGTTAGAACCGCCTCGCTGAGGCGGTTCTAACGAGTACCCACAATCTATGTTTTTGAACAAAAATAAGAAAAATAATGTATACCCTGTAAACCCCAGTTTTACCATATAAAAGTGGGGTTTAAGGGGATCAAAATTATATAAGCATGTTTTCGTGATGCAACGAATGAACAACACCATAACCATCGTCTTAGAATGATCAGGAGGATGGACTGAAGGAGTAGGCACGACGAGAAAAAAAAAGAAGAAGGTGCAAATTATTTTTATCAGGATACGGTCACATACCGTTTCAAATCAAACTGAACAAAGTGTGGAATTTGAGATAACGGGTAATCATCCTTTAGTTTAACCCATTTATGCCGAGTGGACAGTTCTACCATAACTCTTTGGACCGATCCATTTTCCAATTTAAGGGGTGTCTGGGCAGTTTTTATTGTTAAAATATTTAATAGAAATTCTTGTGTTTAATTCCAACAATGTAGACCCTGATCAGACGCCGCGTTCTGCACTGTTTTCCAATGTCCCTTTTATGGGACGCTAAGCATAAATCGGTTAAGTTTGATCTTTCCAACGTGTTTCCTCTGAGCATTGCAGTTCTTTCTTCTTTGTTTGTGCGTCAGTGCTTTCATATGTGGTGTTTGTTTTTCATCTTTCTTTCTTTTGGTGCCTCGGGATGGCTGTCCGTCGAGATTGTGGCATTTTTTGGGGTATCTGCATTTATATTTTTGTAATATAATGGCAAAATCCCAATATAAATATTCAAATAAATGTGCTTATGAAGTAAATGCAATTGTGTACATTACCTATGAAACCTGTTGTATAATTTAGACTTATCATTGCTATTGCACCAAGCAGTGAAGCCACCACGGGAGTCATCACAGAGCTACATCCTGGTATTTTACTTATAAATCCGGGCACGAGACGTGCAGGAATACTAGCAGCCTTCAAGGCAACGTATGCAGATACACTTTGATCACGTGACATTCCAACGGATTCAACAATGTCAAGCGCAACGATATCAAACACAGTAGTGCCTATCGAGCTTAAACTGAGTCCAAACATTAAAAACGGAAAGGGTGGATATTTAAATGTTAGCTTGACGCTTGCGCAAATATCACATGTAGAATTTTGTCCCGTATTTTTCTTAGACGTACACATACAGTCACAGACTGGGGCGTTCTGTTCCGAACTTCTCCAAGTAAACGCTAGAGGTATAGTATTAAGCGTGATTCCACCAAGTATTAAGAGTGTTCCTTTTAAGCCATAGTTGAGTATCAGCCAGTCCAGAAAATATGGATAAATCATACTTCCGACCCCAATTGCGCATGCTCCAACCGAAACGGCCATTAGACCCCTCTGTCCATAAAAACACTGGCCAAGTGCTTGATACGCGGTTATCAATAAAAATCCAAATCCCAACCCTGTAAACAAACGAGAAAATTGTTATTCGTAAAGCTTACGGAACGAAATGCAATGGTGAGGTATACGGTATTTGCCACATGTATTCGGACAAAGAGGCTTAAGCAAACAGTGAGGACCCAGATGAGACGCCGCAGAATGCGGCGTCTCATGTGCATCTACACTGTTTGCCACTCATCCAGCAGTTTTTAGACACAACATACGGTAGTTAATTGTACTTATTCAGATTTTAGAACGCGTATGGTAAGGAGTTTGTGTCCGAATACTTAGGGTAAATATAGTGCAAGTTACCGTTCAGTAGTTGAGCTGCAACGTGAGAGAATGTACCTTCTGACATGTGTACCGAACGAAGAGTCGCATCAGCCTGCGCATTCTAGCAGTTTGATAAGAATCCTCGTTATCCGCATGAATAAATCATGCATTCTTTGTTATTCAAAATGCGTCCAGCGAGGATTCATACCAGACTGTGGGAATGCGAAGGTTGATCTGAATCTTGGCTGTGCGCACATGTCTGAAGGTACGTTTTCTGACTTAAAGCACAGTAATGCTAGCAGCAGATGTTCAAAACTAGAAACGATTGCTTAAGCAACAGCGTTTGTAAAATTTGTACCACTATTTAAGCCGGGCCATGGCATTTCCAACAACATGATATATGCGACAGCGAAGACTCAGATAAGAGTGATATGCGAAAACGCTAATCAAGGGATGCGCAGCTTGATTAGCGTTTTCGCATATCACTCTGTGGATAGCCAGGGATCCAAAGCGCCTTCAGGCAGATAGTAAATCCTCTGATCAGACTGCGCGAATACGCAACTGATCTGCGCCTTCACTTGGCGCAATAAAATGTTATAGGAGATCTTGTGCCCTGGCTCTTTTGTCTTTTTATATTACATGTTCTTTGGAACTGCCAGGGAACAATTTATAATGTGCGTTTAGAGTAGTTATTCAGAAGTTGACATAATGAACTTCAATTAGCTTTGACCAGCAAACTTAATGAAAATAGTTACCATGATATCTTTGTCCATATTTATTTGACAATAAACCATTAGAAAACCTTCTGTAGGGGTTGGGTGTGTATGTGTGTGTGCGGGGAGTGGGGGGGGGGGGTGGGGTTGTGGGGGAGGGGGTGCATGGAGTGGCGGGGTGGGGGGGGGGTGCTAAATCCACTTTTAATAGGTAGACGCTTTGTTGATACAGTCAGCATGATATAAAGTTTACCATAATGTATACAGTTGTTTGTTTCGCTGCAGACCAATGTTTTCTTTATGCAAAAATGATGATGTCTCTCTTAAATACTTCGAGATATCCGTACCTCGACATATCAGATTTGCAGAATTGAGGAAAATATAAATCGATCAACCATATATCACAAATGAATATGTAATTTGACTACTGAGATATATTGAAAATAGTGTGGAAAAAAAGAGGAGAATATAAATCGATCAACCATATATCACAAATGAATATGTAATTTGACTCCTGAGATAAATTGAAAATAGTGTGGAAAAAAGAGGAGCAATTCGCCTCTTTTTTCAACATTATTTTCAATATATCTCAGGAGTCAAATTACATATTCATTTGTGATATATGGTTGAACGATTTATATTTTCCTCAATTCTGCAAATCTGATACCTTTTCCACAATATTTAGTTACCTGTTGTAAGATTTCCATGTTAAAACAGGCCCAGATTTTTCACTTCGGGATAAGCGAAGTCGAGATAACGAGAGTCGACTGTATTTATTATGAACTAAAGTATTAACAACACGCTAACGCAGTATCATAAGATGACAGTGCTAGGTCTATATTAATCGATGATTTAGCCGCTTGCTCTGCAAGTGCAAAAACTTCATGTATAACTTAAATGGTTGTGACTTGAAATGAAAACACACCTGACATAAACCCGTAGCTGACTTGAAGGTAAACTGTCGAGGTAGCGAAAACTGATGAAATAAGTCCAGCTGAATAGATAATGGCGCCGAAGATCCCACTGTTTCTTGGACCATTATGCTGCACTAATACACCTATGAGGAGTGCTGCAATAGAAAGAGAGAGTCAGTAAGAGAAACAGATCAATTTGGCAACGAATGTAAAACTAACCCAAGTCAATATATCGGAATGTTAATCCGATAATCGTAATTCCAAGAAACATAAGGCAAAATCGAGTTAACCCTTTCACGGCAGAGTTTCTGACATGGACTCTTCCATCTGTGAATTAGGACACATTCATTGTTGCAATTAAGGATTTCAGTCAAAAGTCAATAACAGAATCACAAAATGTGTAGATCCTGATGAGACGGCTCGTAACGAGGGATCTGCACTTTATGCAAAGGTATCTGTATTGGTCTGTAGGACTGAAAGAGCTGACTTTAAAGATTTACGACGATGAATCTTTTGCGTTTTCATTTCATGTCACTTATACGATACCTTGGCAGGACTGTATTCCATGACTGCAGCTCTTATACGCTTTCTGCATATAGTCGACTCTCGTTATCTCGACCTCTTATCTCGAATATTCGCTTATCTTGAAGTGAAAATCTGGCCCTTGTTTTGACTTGGAAGTCTAATAACTGGTAACTAAATATTGTGGAAAGGACGAGAAATTGCATTTTCTCCTCTTTTCCACAATAATTTCAATATATCTCTAACTTCTGGAGTCAAATCACATATTCGTTTGTGAAATGTGGTTGTTCGATTTATTTTTACCTCAATTCTCCAAATATGATATGTCGAGGTACGGATATTTCGCAGTATTTCAGAGAGTCCCTTGGACTTTGAGATAACGAGAGTCGACTGTATTTATTTATTGCGATACAATATTGTTAAAGGTTGAGCCATGGTATAGTACAAAAAAAAAAACAACTTTCCAAACGAGGATTTTTTTTATAGTTTGCAAAGTGCCTCTAACACAGAGCTGACTTTGTTATACACGTTAACAAAACAACAATGTTATTGTATGATACACCTCTGTATTGCTGTGTTATAAATCTTGCAGGCGTGATTATAACTGTGTTTTATTCATATGTATAAAAATCGATGTAGAAAAGCTTATTATAGATAATTTATTGACCAATTTAAATATTTGATGATAGATATGTCGTATGTTCCTTAAGTCTCAAACAAAGGTATATTATCATAGCAAATAAATTCGTGAAAAAGAATAGATAGGAAAACATACATGTCGTAATTTGTAGTACTTATATATTTATTACGTCGTTACAAACTTTCATGCAGAGACGTTTTATAAACTATAACATATTTTAAGAGTTTATACCAGAACACAAGCCTACACCATTAAATAACGACTGTATTGCAACTGTGCTCGCTCGGCTTTCTTGGAATTCCTCAAGAATGTATGGGAACAGAGTGCCAGATGACACACTAAGACCGATATTTGACACAAAGACAAGTATCACAGATAGAAACACTACCCAATCATCTGTAGAGGATCGACTGATACACATTTTCCTATCTTCAGAAGCACTGAAAAGACATTTACCAGAAATTTATCTAAATAAATGTTAGTGGTAATATACGTAAATATAGGGCATTATTGCATAAAAAGCAGTGTCGCACGTTATTAACAGCCGTGCATTAACTGGCGAAAAGCCGTGTATTAACAAGGCAATTCACGCGCTGTTAATGCACGGCTACGCAACTTTCAATATGCTCGTACCGGGGCCACAGAATTGCTGCCGTCATGAGATGTGTACTGCCCTGCCCCAGAACGAGCATGGTCCGTGGAAATAGCGTTCGCGCGACATCGGTCAAAATGGTGCAAGAAATAACGCGAAATGTAGCAAATGTTTTCAGTTTTTATGTAATAATAGCGATCGAACATGATTTTGCAATGCATTAACATTCGCCAGGTCCCTTGGGAGGTGTTGAAAACCGCGACCTCCGGCCTCGGTTTTCAACACCTCCCACGGGACCTGGCGAATGTTAATGCATGAAAAACCATGTTTGATCCCTATATTAAATACATTGTAGAATTCTATCGACAATGTCTATATGATGCGTATAGTATTGGGATAGAGAGGACTGAGTAAACAGTAGAGACACAGATCAGATGCGGCGTATGATCAGGGTCTACACTGTTTGAGCCAGCGCACGACAAACCTACAAAATGGCATGTGCACCAAGCGAAGACTCAGATCAGCCTTAACATTCGCCTAGTCTGACCAGTCTTCGCTGTCTGCATGAAGAAAGCTTGGGTCCGCCTAGTCTGATCAGAGTGTTCGCTGGGTGCACATGCCATTTTGTTGGTTTTGTCATGCGCTGGCTCAGTTGCCACTCAGCCAGCAAATTGAGACACACCAACAAGCAGCTCAGTTGAATTGTTCAAATTTGAGGACATATATGGTAAGGAGTTAAAAGTGTCCCTATATTTATGGTAAACACGGTATTCTATGTATCTTCAGGTGAATGTATACAATTCAAAGAGATAAAAATTAAGCATGAAGCAGTTCCCCACTTTTCAACAGCAAACCACTCCAGTAGTAGAGAATATGAATTTCTCTAAAAGTGGGGCTATTCTTCAAAGAAAGACCTTGCGCCATCCTACCCGCACTTCCTCTTGCAACCCAGGAGGTGTATCCATTCATAATAAGCCTTTAGAACACGGTTCCGATTTCAAGAAAACATACGTGTACATATAGAACACGAATGTCTCTATCCAATGGCAAGATATTGAAGCATATGACGGCCCGAAAACCCTCAACGATAGTCCCACTCCTTTAGAAATAAATGTCAAACTGATACGTTTATGTTGGGTTTCTGGTAAACAATTTGATAAAACTTGATGAAAATCAGACAAATATGACATGCGTAGTTTTTAACCCAAACATGATTAATAGCTATGTTTTCCTCTTTAGTTGCATGACGGTGAGTCGGTTCTCAAATTCTGTGGGCTGCGTACACTGGCGAGTGTTGTTCATAAACTATTTTGCATCTGCAGATAAATTGTTATAAGCCCGTCTAATGCTTGCTTGGAGGAGACTTTGTACAAACCACACATACGAGTATAAAAACAAGTCGGCAAGGAACGGTGCACAGTTAGTACCCATCGGTATGCCGATTGTTTGCTGAAATAGTCGTCCGCCGAACTCCACAAACATATTGTCGATTAGATATTCCAGCATCTTTATGACATCTGCATCTGAGTATTTTTGTGGCGCATCAGAGTGATCCCGAACGAAGTATGTGTCTTTGTAGCCAGTGACAACATACGGAAATCGACTGTTACCATTCTTGTGGAAGAAACACTGGTTGATAATTTCCTTTAATTTAGATTTCAATTTATTATGAGGAATAGTAGTGTAAAGAGTAGAAAAATCGAAAGATTTTATACTGTTGACGGAATGAAGAGATTGTGCCTTTAAGTTTTCTAAAAGCTCTTTTGAGTTTTTCAGGATCCACGTCTCATTAACACCACTTCTGGCATATGCAGTGTCACAATACTTATGAAGGCCTTCTTAAACTGCGGTTATGATTTGTGTTAGAATCTGAGAAAGAGGCTTGGTTGAGCACTTAGCTGAACACGCAATATATCTCTTCTTGTACGGATTCTTGTAAAGTTTAGGAATCCAGTACAGTTTGGCAAGGTCAATATCTTTCTCTGGGAGGGAAATTCCGAATGTCAGCATCACCAAATGCTGGTTTTGTAGACTTTCGTCCTTGGACATAGCAGTATGATTATATGTAGGGTTTCCAGTCATGGTACTCATACCAAGCTCTTCCATTAAGCAGTTTATATAGTGTGTTTTGCAAACAAACAGAATGTTGTTAGATGCCTTGTCGGCCGGAACAACGACAAACTTCTCATGGATTTCAGCTAACTCAGCAGCAACATCTGCTGGCGAAACAAAATAGTGCAAGAAAAAACGAGGCATGTAGCGAATGTTTTCAGTTTTATGCAAAAATAGCGATTGAACATGGTTTTTCAATGCATCCATATTCGCAAGGTCCCTTGGGAGGTGTTGAAAACCGCGGCCTTCGGCCTCGGTTTTCAACACCTCCGTCGGGCCCTGGTGAATGTTGATGCATGTAAAACCATGTTTGATCCCTATATTATTGGTGTGTTATGTGGATCCAATCTAACATTGTGATCATCTTGTAGGGGAAAAAGGAGATGGTTGCTTTAGTTTTCTTTGGTTTGTGACTCGTGTACTGAATAACTTGATGCTACTACAGCGGTGTGTATGGTAATCAAGTCCAATATGGTATGTCATATATCATGAAATTTGTGACCTAGTAGATGTCGTCTTTCAATCTAGGGATAAGATATTCGATCCCTTCGGCTGACATTTTGGATTTGTAAAATCTGTTAGACCACACACATTACACATAAATGACAGGACAGACTTCCGGTCGGTTTTGGTGTAATCTAAGCAAGGCTCTGAGGAACAAGGTACTGAAACTAAGGGTGCTTCAGTCTACCTAGCTGTGAACAGGTTTATATATATATATATATATATATATATATATATATATATATATATATATATATATATATATATATATATATATATATATATATATATATATATATAACCTTTCCTAGGTATTTGGGTGAAAAATAATGCAGGAAAAATTGAAACTGATAATCTTTAAAGAAACAGATAGTAAATAGTAATTACTGTTTTATTTTTGCCACCCTAGAAATACTTAGATAAATATACCATCTAATCTAGCACTCTGGCAAAGAACGATAATGTCGGAAGAACAAACTTTACAGGTTCGCCTGAAGGAATTGAAATTTTTCCTCATTAAACAGAAATATCCCGAACATGTAATTGGTTTGGGGTAAAAAAGGCAATGGCGCAAAACATGGACATACTCAGACCCGTAAATGTTAGGCAAGATGCGTGCATCATCCCATACGTGTCAACATTCAATCCCAAAGACCCTGATATATTCCCGGCTATTAAAAAAATTACCGATTTAGGAGAAAGATGAAAAAATGAAAGGCATTATTTCAAAATACAAGTTTATAAAAAGTAAAAGACAACCTTACAACCTTAAGCGTTCACTCACTAAAGCAAAATTAACTTCAAATTATGAACACGCAGTGAAAAAGTGTAAAAGACCGTTCTGCGGCCTCTGCATTCATTTATTAGAAGAAAACAATTTCATATTTAATTGGAACCAGATTCAAAATCTATGGTGATATGTCATGCGATGTAAATTAGTTTACATAATAAATTGCAGGGGCCGTGGGGAGGAATACATAAATAAAACAGGAACTTTACTGCGTAAACGTGTCACGGTACACAATCAACACATTTGTGACCCGAAAATAAGAATGCTTAAAGTAAGTGATCACATTGACAACCGCGCTAACACATTAGAACCAAAATACAACATTTCCTCTTTTCTGTAACATGTGCAAAAGAAACTGTAACATTACGGCGGGCAAAAGAAAATTTCCTTATAACCACATTACAGTCTATCTTAAACAGAGTCATTTAAAAGGGATATGTGCCATCAAAGTATTCATACACCGGAAACGTCATTTATTTGAAACGGACACGTTAATTATGACGTAACGTAATGTTTCGTTACTATGTAATACAAGATGTCTTCTTGAAAATCCGTTGTAATTTGTAAATGCAGTGAAACCGCGGTAGAAGTTTTCTGAATATACAATGTTATTCGGCTAAATCGGACTTACTGATTTTTCTTGATATATTTAATATTCGAGTCAAAGTAAGCTCTGCAAAGCTTATGTTAGCTTAGCTTCTACATTTTATACAGAGCAGCTCTATATAATCTAACAGAAAATGAGACAAGAGGGCCAAGATCGCCCTTAAATATGACCTAGTTTTAGACCCACATAACCTATATATGATACTGACCAAGATATCAGCAGAACAAACATTCTGGTGGTTTCATGAAAATTAGGTCAAAATTGTGGCCTCTAGAGTGCACAGACGATTTTTAAGTCATGAGCCCACCTAACACATATTCAAACAAAACTGAGGTATTATCAAGAAAAATTGTCTGATGAAGCCTCATGAAGATTGAAACTGTGGCATCTAGAGTGCACACACGTTTTGTTTGTTTGTTTGTTTGTTTTTTTTTTGTTTTTTTTTTGTTTTGTTTTGTTTTTGTTTTTTGTTGTTTTTTTAAACAAAATCTGTACTAGTGACCTTGTTTTTGTTCCCACATAACTCGCATTTAAACTTGACAAAGATACCATTAAGACAAACATTTCGATGAAGTTTTATTAAGATTGACACCAAACACTGGCCTCACAAAGGTTTTAAAGTAATTTATCCTAGTGACCTAGTGTTTGACCTGACATGGCCCATTTTCAAACTTGATCAATATATCATCAAGACAAATATTCTGATGAAGTTTTATGAAGATTGATGCAAAATTTCGGCCTCTAGAGTGGACACAATGTTTTCACAAAATCTGTTCTAGTGAACAAGTTTTTGACCCCACATGACCTACATTTAAACTCGACCAAGATATCATCAAGACAAACATTCTGATCAAGTTTTATAAAGCTTTAAGAGTCTAGAGTGCACACAAGGATCTAACGAAATTAGACCTAGTTACCTCATTTTTTATTCGTCATGACCAATATTCAAACTTACTGACCGAGGTAATATCATCATGATAAATATTCTGATGAAGTTTCATGAAAATTGAATCAAATCTGTAGCCTCTAGAGTGCACACAATGTTTTAACAAAATCTTACCTGGTAACCTAGTTTTTTTATTCCACGTGACTCACATTTGAACTTAACAAAGATATCATCAAGACAAATATTCTGATAAAGTTTACTTAAATCTAAGTAGAACTCTTGCCTCTAAAGCGCACACAAGTTTTTAAAGAGATTTGACCTAGTGACCTAGTTTTTGATTCGACATGACTCATATTCAAACTTCATCGACATATTATCAAAACAAGTATTTTGATGGAGTTTCACGAAGATTGATGCAAACTTGTGGCCTATTGAATGCATACACGTTTTTAACGAAATCTAATCTAGTGACCTAGTTTTTTACTACACATAGCCAACATTTAAACTTAAGCAAGATATCATCAAGACAAACATTTTGATGAAATTTCATAAAGTTTCAAGCAAAACTGATGCGTCTAGGGTGCGCACAAGCTTAAAAGGAAATTGACCTAGTGACCGAGTTTTATACTGACATGACTCCTATTCAAACGTCGTCGAGATATCATCAATGCAAGTATTCTAATGACGTTTTATAAAGATTAAAATTTTATCACAAAGTTTCATGAAGATCCATTGAAAAATGAAGCCTCTGTTGTGTACACAAGGACTTTCAATGATTTGATTTAGTGACCTAGTTTTTGACTCATCGTTACCCATAGTCGAACTTGACCTGTGTATTGTTCAATAAAATATTCTGACAAAGTTTCATGATGATTCAATGGAAAATGAGGCACCTCTTGTGTACACAAGGTTTTTCTAAGATTTGACCTACTGGCCTAGTTTTTTTTTATCCGACGTGGCCCATATTTGTACTTAGCCTAGACATTGTCAAAATAAACGTTCTCACATTTTTACGAACATTCATTAAAATGAAGCCTCTATTGTGTAAATAATGTTTTTCAATGATTTGACTTAGTGACTTAGTTTTTGAACCAATATGACCTATATTCAAACATACGTTGTAAAGGTTTTTCTAAGATTTATGGTCTAGTTTTTTGACCTGACATGGCCCAGTTTCAAACTTATCATATATTTCATGGATATGACCTGAATCTTGACAAAGGTTCATGAAAGAAGATTGGTTAAAAGCTGTACCATTTAGAGTGTACACAAGCAAAAGTTGACGGACGGAGATCCACCCGGACGTCCACAGGTACGACGGACGACGGACATCACAGTATCCCGAAAAGTCATCATGAGCTCTGTGCTCAGTTGAGCTAACAATGGCAAAATTAAACCAAATAAAACACTTACTTTGCATCACTGATGT
This sequence comes from Anodontia alba, assembly GCA_964016985.1. NCBI lineage: Eukaryota > Metazoa > Mollusca > Bivalvia > Lucinida > Lucinidae > Anodontia > Anodontia alba. Next base: position 95,964,925 of record OZ024821.1, on the reverse strand, counting down.
CAGTAGTGCAAGACACCTGCTGATTTTTTTCCGGTTCAAGGACGTCCGCATAGCTTTCGAATGTATCCATAAGTGGTTTCACCTCTTCTGGCGATAAACCATTTTCCACAGTATCACCAATGATAGAAGAAGAATCGTCTCTCGATGTATTGGCGCGTGTATCCATGTACATGATTCTGCGAGTTTGCGTTCTATTTTCGAGTATTTTAATTTCAGCCATACTGTCGATGTTAAGTAAAATATATGTTTCTTTTCGCATAGAAGTTTGATATTTGATTCTTTGAACACAGAAGGACTTTGAATTCTAAATATAGACTTAGCACACTGTATACATTACATCTTGAGGCAGATGGGCCTGTGTAAACCGTGTAAATCCGGAACACGTCGTTTAATCAAGATTTAGCCTGAACCTTTTTGATGCACCGAGCATAATTTCTAAAGACACAGATACAGGTGCTAAAATGGACTCGTTCAGATTTTGGAGTAGATATGGTAAGGAGATAAGGTGCCCCAATTTAAGGGAAACACGGTGGAGTATGTAAGATAAAACTGAAAAAAAAAATGCACACGTAGTGTAGAGGATCTCGATGGGGGTATCAAAATTCGCTAAGCAATAAAATGTTAGCCATTTAATCAGTACACGATAAAGCTGTTTTCACAAAAAAAAAAAAAAAAAAAAAAAAAAAAAAAAAAAAAAAAACAGTATAATTTGGATTTTTTGGGCTTAATCGTTAAATTCTTCATCACAAAAATCAGTAGTCACTAAACTTTTAGGCCCAAAATCAGCAGTCAATAAAAATAAAACCATAAATCAGTAGTCAAATAAACCCCACAGAGACCCTCAGTGTATGGAGACTGATCTTAATGGTTTAACATATTGATTAACACACTATATCATGTAAATGCGTATGATGTAATAACTGGATAGTGTTAACACGGCCAAGTGTCAATCAAGAAAGGTGTCTCTCGTTTTGTTTTTTGTTTTTGTTGTTGTTTTTTTTGTTGTTGTTTTTTTTTTTTGTTTTTTTTTTTTTTTCATTTTTTGAGGATTAACGATTATATATTATGTTACATTGATGGAAATGAATTTTGAACATACTGAAACAAACAAAAGTTTTCCATAAAGTCACATGATGAGATTGATATAAACAGGTTTATTATTAGCAATTACTGTTTTGAAACTGGGAGTATGACTAGAATACTGGAAAATCTAAAATGAGAGTCTCTCAAGAAAAGGAGGAGAGACAGTAGACTGATTCTTTTGTACAAAGGTCTAAACGGTGCTGCCAGCATCCCAACAGGTGATCTTATCCCCCCAATTAGGCTCAGTAGAAATCATCCCTCATTGACTTTTCAGACCCCCGCTGCAAGAACTAACATTTACAAGGGCTCATTCTTCCCTCAGACAATCAGAGATTGAATGCCCTTCATGATTTGATCATTACCTCTGCTGAAGGTGCAGAGGATGGTGTGGCTAGGTTTACCTCGCTGGTGAGAGCTAAGGACTAACTTCCCATATCACGGGTCCTGGTGAATGAATGTCATTAGACGTGTCACCAGTAAAAATTCTGATTCTGACAATATTTATTGAACAGTCAATAATAATATCCAAGTCAATACAAGACAATGGAAACATACTTGACGGAAAGCGACGAAGCTATATATATAGCGCAAATGAATATAAACACAATGCCTATTCAATATTATTATTATTTAATAACATAATGCAATAATACGTCACTTGAAATAAATAAGTTAAGTAAAATTTTATATACATATATACATATATATTCAGTCCTCGCACCTGCTACCCCTCCCCACACCCACCCCCACACCACACACACACACACACACACACACACACACACACCAGACCCGACCAAAAATAATGTTTATTTAAGTTAGAAGAAATTAATACAGGCATGTCATCGAAAGCAAATGCATGTTCTCAAATGTTGCATGAGAACTTACGATCAAATAGTACCCACTGTCTATACATATTCATAAAATCTGCGGGAAGAAAATGACAAAGTTAAAAAAAAGTGGAAAAAGTGACAAAATAAATTCAAAAGTTATATCAAAGCCGCATACACATCTGCAGACCCTGAAAAACATGTGCATATTTTCAAAAAGACAGATATAAATTTGTATGAGGAGTTTCGATCGCAAGGTACCCACTGCCTATACATCTGAGGTCAGAAAATGACAAAGCTCTCAAAGTAGAAAAACATGACAAAAATAATGCAAGGTCTGTGTCAACATCACATGTACATCTTCAGACTATGGAGTAAATGTGGAAAGTTTTAAAAAAATGATATTAACTTGTATGAGGAGTTGTGCCCAAGAGGTATCCACTGTCTATAAACTGAGGGTAGAAAATGACTAAGTTCACAATGTGGAAAAGGTACAGCGAAAAGAACCAGGACAAGCTTCCTGCGTTGTGCTGGTTACCGAAGCTCCATAAAAGGCCTTGTAAAGCGCGCTTTATCGCAAGCAATAGTCTATGCACTACGACTGAACTCTCACAATTATTATCTTCTTGTCGTACTACTGTTAAAAACATGTGGTTTGATAATGTAAAAAGTATATGAAAGAATCTGTAAGATTTTTTGTATATAAAAATACCGGTGTTGTTTTAAATAAACTTAAATCTAAATATTTCCGTGCATCTAGTTTGTCTACATATGATTTTTCCACGCTTAAAACAATAAACGTAAAAAAGGATTGCCTTTGAAAACAAAGAACATACAAAAATCACGAAAATCGGAGACTCGGTCTGATTGAGTCTCTTCATATGCAACACTGTAGTTTGCGAGGCTGCATACGCCCTCTAGCGCCGGCTTAAGCGATATTTAATTTTCAAAATAACCAGGATTGGCTCAATGGTCCCGAAGGAAATAAAATATAACCTGCACTATGATGATGTACGGGGAGACTTTTTACGGTCGCCACACGGCACAACACCAGCTACAGCAGAAAAAAATAAAAGTAAAAAAGGATTGCCTTTGGAAACAATAACACACAAAATCACGAAAATCGGAGACTCGGTTTGATTGAGTCTCTCAATATGCAACACTGTACTTTGCGAGGTTGCATGCGTCCCCTAGCGCCGGCTTAAGCGGTATTCGATTTTCAAAATAACCAGGATGGGCTAAATGGTCCCAAAGGAAATAAAATATAACCTGCACTATGATGATGTACGGGGAGACTTTTTACGGCCGCCACACGGCGCAAGACCAGCTACAGCAGAGTAAAATAAAAGTAAAAAAGGATTGAACATTGCCGCATAAGCTGATTAAAGATAAAATTCTTCATTTAATTGAAAGAACCCGACTAGGAGAAAATTCTTTTTACCTTGCTTGTAATGAGAAACATGTTTTTCACTTCTGAGGATCCTAAAAATTATACTTTATTTGTGAAGTGCTTTTGTTTCTTCGATAATGTCTTTATTTGGTTTGGCACTAAAATATACCTAATTGGTACACCTATGGGTACAAATTGTGACCCCTTAATGCAGATTTGTTTCTGTTATGTTTTGAAAGAGAGATCAGTATTATTTAAGCATTCAATTCGACGTCTCGATAATTGGAGAACTTGCTTAATATTGGTAATGAATAGTTTGAACAAATGAGTGATACAATTTATCCAAATTAACTACAGTTGAAAAACACTTAATACCTCTGATACCGAAACACTGTTTCTTGATTAAATTTTATCAACATCTAATGATATAATCTCTACTATACTTTTTGACAAACGGAGCGACTATGATTTTGATATTGTAAATTTTCCATTTTTGGATGGCGATGTACTTCGTGCTACATCCTATGGTGTATATATTTTATTGACTTTAATAATCGAAATAAAATTTCACTACTAAACTTCTCAAGCAAGGGTACCGTTATCATAAACTACGTAATACATGTTCTCAGTTTTATCGCCGTCATTCTGAATTAATGCCCAAACATAACGTAGGTTTGAAAACACTTCTGCAAGAAGGTCTGTCCGAACCTGAATTTTATTGCGACTAACAGGTTAAATGGCCAAACTGACATTTCCGTACAATCAAAAAAATTGTCACTTGCTAGAAAAATATAGGTTACAGTATGGATATTCTGCGGCTAACTGCATGCATGATTGTTAACCCAGTTGTTGCTGATAACTGATTCTCTTTTTAATTGCACGACGGTGGGTCGGTCTTCAGACTAAAGGGCTCCCTCCTCAATCTGTTTCATATGGTCCGCGCCTGACTGTCAAAATCTATGGTCGGGTTCATCGTGGTCCTGTTTTTGGTTTTCTTGTGTTCTGGCTTCAGATCGCTTCTGACCCTTTTGCTTTTTTCATCACAGTGGTTTTGATTATATGTGTTTCACTGTGATATTTCAAAGATGAGGTAGAAGACCTCTATGAGGACCAAACATATATTGGTGACTTGGAGCTGCATCAGATATAAGGGCGAAATTTCGCGATAGTAAAACTAGTTAAATACACCAACGCTCCCCTCCTCCCCACCCAACACACACACACACACACACACACACACACACACACACACACTTACCCCTACCCTACCCAGTAGATTTTCTGCTGACCGTTCCAAGACGGTTTCGCTGTTGCAGTTCTTCTTTGTTTGTGCGTCTGTGGTTTCATATGTAACGTTTGTGTTGTCCTTCTTTATTCCTCATCTCTCCTTCCTTTGGTGCCTCGGAAGGAATGTGCTTCGTGAGTGTGGGTTTTCCCCGGGTATCTTCACTTACGTTTTTCTTGTGGTCTGGCTTCAGATCGCCTCTGTCTGCTTAATTTCATCACAGTGTTTTGAATATTGGTGTGTCACTGTGATGTTTCACAAGTAATGTAGAGGACCACTATATGCGACCAAAATATAATTTGGAGCTGAATCAGACTTGAAGACGAGGTTTCGCGCGAGCAAAACTAGTTTAAGTCCCCTAATGGTTTATACTACTATCCGTTTCAAGGCGGACATTCTGATGTTGATCATTTTCGTTGTAATTCTAGCATTGTGGTCACCCGATCGCTATATGGCTGCCGACTTTGCTTACTGTTTTCATGTTGTGATGCTAGCATTGTTATATTCTACTTCAATGGCTGCTGCCATTTTGCTTTCTGTTTCCTTTCTGTTTGTAGTCTTTGGAGTTGCATCAGGAGATGAGAATGAGGTTTACGCAAGTAAAAGTGGTTTAAGTCCCTAGTAGTTTTCCTACTGACCGTTCCAAGGCGGTTCCTCTGTTTCAATATAGGGATCAAACATGGTTTTTCATGCATTAACATTCGCCAGGTCCCGAGTGGGTGTTAAAAACCGAGGCTGGAGGCCTGGCGAATGACAATGCATTGCAAAAACATGTTCGATCGCTATTATTGCATAAAAACTGAAAACGTTTGCTACATTTCGCGTTATTTCTTGCACTATTTTGTTTCGCCTTTTCTCGCGAATGCAACTTCCACGGACTATGCTCGTTCTAGGGACGGACAGGCCCCGATACGATCATATTGAAAGTTGCGTAGCCGTGCACTAAGTGCGCGTGAATTGCCTTGTTAATACACCGCTTTTCGCCGGTTAATGCACGGCTGTTAATAACGTGCGACACTGCTTTTTATGCAACACTACTTCTTAGTTTGTGCCTCTCTGGTTTTATATGTGGTGTTTGTGTTGAGAGAGCTCCTTAGGTCCGTATCTAAGCGTACAAAATATCTCAAACAAAAGGCTGTAACTGAACCACCCCAGCGTCATCGCAATATCGAGCTGCTGTAATTCCTGACGCCAAAGCGGCTCCATCGTCACAACATAGTGCGTACACATCACGAAAACATGCCTATATAATTTTGACCCTCTTAAACCCCACTTTTATAACTGGGGTTTACAGGGGTATACATTATTTTTCTTATTTCTGCTCAAAAACATAGATTGTGGGTACTCGTTAGAACCGCCTCGGCGAGGCGGTTCTAACGAATACCCACAATCTATGTTTTGAGCAGAAATATGAAAATTATCAGAATTTTTCATCTGTAAATTTTCATTTTTTTTGGTGGTAAAAATTTCAGTATATTTGAATAGGCATGTTTTCGTTATGAGTGGGATATATCGGATATAACGTTACTTGTATGCACTCCATGGTCAGCGTATATATGACGTCTGACTATAAATTGAATTTATAGTGCACATCACGAAAACATGCCTATATAATGTTGACCCCCTTAAACCCCACTTTTATATAGTACAATTGGGGTTTACAGGGGTATACATTATTTTTCTTATTTCTGCTCAAAACATAGATTGTGGATACTCGTTAGAACCGCCTCGGCGAGGCGGTTCTAACGAGTACCCACAATCTATGTTTTGAGCAGAAATATGAAAAATATCAGAGTTTTTTACCTGAAAATTTTCAGTTTTTGGAGGTGAAATTTTCTGTATATTTGAATAGGCGTGTTTTCGTAATGATATATGTAAAAATAGTTCTGTGTACGGGGGAGTTGCTTAGCAATATGGGAGCATGTCAATAATAATTTAAATACCCTCGCTATGACATAATTCTAATTTTGAAGATAAACTGGACGAGGCCGGGCATATTACACATAACTCCCGGACACATTTCTAAAAACAACATTATAGATTTTTATTTTACTCTATAACTGCAGCTGGTGTTTGGTGCCATGTTGCGGTCGTAAAACGTCTTCCCGTACTTCACTACAGTACAGATTATATTTTTATTTCCTTTCGTGTTATTTAGACCATTCTGGTTACTTTGAAAATCCAATACCACTTTAGCCGTTGTTAACGAGCTTATGCGGCCCCGCAAACTACAGTGATGGATATGAGGATTAATAAACCCAGTCTCCGATTTTCGCTCCTTTGTGTGTTCCTCGTTTCCAAAGGCAACCATTTAAATTTTTATTAACATTAACATCTTGCACTTGTAGAATAAGCGGTTCGTTCTCTTGCATCGTTGCATTTTCTCTATAAAATAGAAGGTTATGTATTATGTAATGTTCAATAATCGTCAAGCAGGCACCCCTCTATCTAGCATCAGCATAGTTAGGACAAATGAAGAAAAGTTGGCAATGCTTTTAACCCTTGCCATGCTGAATCAATTAAGATGCCACGCCTACTTCTAATTTTCAGTCAGTCAGTTTACTTGATACAAATTGTCGATACAAATTTACATACTTAATGACTTAATGACAAGCCAACTGATCTGGATCTTCACTGTTTTCAAAATCAGGGCAGCAGGATCAGGGTTACATCTTCCATATTGACATGAGGGATTCGAAACCATACTTTTGGAACACACCAGAATTCAGTGCTGCACAAAGAGTGGTGGGCGAATTATCTTAAACTTCTGATTTTCTTGTGCACTGGCTGCATATTGCCATCAAGCCCTCTGCTTTGTTTCTTCATAGTGTTCATGATTATGTGTTTTACTTTGATATTTCACTGATGAAGTAGAGGGCCCCTACGCGGACCGAACATTTATATGTATTTTGGAATTGTATCTGAACTAAGAGCGAAATTTCATGCGAGTAAGAACCGCGCCCTCTTTCCTTCTGAGTGGTATTCTTCCTGCTGATCATTCCAAGGCAGTTCCTCAGTTGCAGTTCTTTGTTCAGATGTCGTTATTGTAAATGCATCGCTTTGTTTGTCGTTTTTGCTCCTAGTCTCTTCTAACATCACGAAAACATGCCTATAAAATGTGAACCCCCTTAAGCCACACTTTCTTTATAGTAAAACTGGGGTTTACAGGGGTATATATTATTTTTCTTATTTCTGCTCAAAAACATAGATTGTGGGTACTCGTTAGAACCGCCCCGCCGAGGCGGTATTAACGAGTACCCACAATGGCGGGGCGGTTCTAACGAGTACCCACAATCTATGTTTTGAGCAGAAATATGAAAAAATATCAGAAATTTTATCTGAAAATTTTCGTATTTGGTAGTAAAATTTTTAGCATATTTTAATAGGCTTGTTTTGCTGCGGGAAGACTGTTTCGTGATTGTGACCTTTACTGGGCCACTCCATTGATCCCTTTTATCGGATTCCGCGCTGAACGTCGATAATATTCTGGAAAAGTGCAGCAAAATTCCAGATCAAAATGCGTGGGTGTACGGGCTGATCTGGACATTCAATATCCGCATCTGTATTTAATACTTTAGCTTGCATGGTTCGGCTCTTACAGTGAAGAGAAAACATTTAATATCCATAATTCTCAAAGAAATGTTTTATTCACGACAACTAACATCAACAAAAACTTAGTGATTCTGGCCATGCAAATATATGAGGGCTAATATGATGGAATTTTCAAATTTTATGAGGGCAAATGTTATGGCATAATGATTGGCCGAGACTGGCTCGTCTGGCCAAGACCCACATTTCAGTTTTATTCAGTTTTGTGTGTGTTCATTGCTCTCAAGGGCTATCCTTTAAGAATCTATTTATCTTCTTTACAGCTGGTGTTAGTCCCTTCTGGCGGCCGTAAAAACGTCTCCCATACTTCAGTATAGTGTAATTTATATTCTTTTCTTATCCTTTGTTCTTGTTGAACCTATTTGAGGATTTTTGAAATATATGAGGGTCATTCCCAGTAAACACACAACGTCGTTACAACGTTGCAGCGACGTTGTAACGACGTTGTGGCTACGTTGTGTGTTTGCAGGGTTGATGTTTAACTATACGAAACTAGTTAGTCGGGCTTTGAAAACTTTGGCACTCCAGCTTTGATACAGTGCTAATATTATTACATATTCAAATCCTTCAGGACAGTATATGGGCCGCGCCAAGCGTACAGGTGTCTTCGAGCATGCGAAAAATTCAGATTCCTCCCACGCATGCGGCAAGTCTGATCAGGACATTTGCTCTCCATTGATACATTTTTATAGTGTCCAATGATTATGTTAGCACATCACGAAAACATACCTATAAAATTTTGACCCCCTTAAACCCCACTTTTATATAGTAAAACTGGGGTTTACAGGGGTATACATTATTTTTCTTATTTCTGCTCAAAAACATAGATTGTGGGTACTCGTTAGAACCGCCTCGCCGAGGCGGTTCTAACGAGTACCCACAATCTATGTTTTGAGCAGAAATATGAAAAATATCAGAGTTTTTATCTGAAACTTTTCAGTTTTTAGAGGAAATTTTCTGTATATTTGAATAGGCGTGTTTGCGTAATGAGACAGCGAATGCCCTGATCAGACTGTGTGGATGCGCATACTGATCTGGGCCTTCTCTGTCCGTATATGCCCGAACGGACGTTTAGACTTCAGCTTAAAATTGGTATGGGGCGTGAGGGATGTTGAGTGTTTGGTTATTCTTGATGGACGGACTCAATAAAACCGTGTCTGCTATTTTTCTGATTTTAATTTGTTCTGTATTTCAAAAGAGTTCCATTTAGGAATAGTTTTAGGGCACAGCAGCTGTCGTTCAATGCATGTGTAGATTCCGTAAAACGTTGCCCTATACTTAATATAGTGCTGATATGGGACTATTGGGATTGTGTGTATGTGTGTATGTGTATTGTGTAAATAGAATTCCGCTCAGAGGTGCTAGGGGCTTCATTATTCCTCGTGAAAAGACTCTGTAAAAGCAAGTGTGCTATTTTCTTATTGCCATTCTTTCTGTATTTCAAAACATTCTCTACTTCGGAATATGTTTCCTTAGAGAATATAACTTTTTTTTCAGAAAGGACGCAAAACCATTTTGAAACTTATGTCCTCAGAAAGTGCATCAGTTCCCCTTAAATTACTAGCTATACAGTCCAACTAACTGCATGCACTTCCCCAAACTTTGCTGGCCATGCGTATGGTACGTACTTCCAAGCATGAAAATGTCATGACATGATGAAATCAAACGCATATAAAACAAAATAACAATAAATAACATATGTACAATATGGCAAGAATAGAGAACCAAATTAAAGAAAAAGGACACTCTTTGCCTAAATTAAAAACAAAAACAAAATATATATATACATGTATACTGGTCGTTATATGCGATAAAAGCGCTGCAAGCACTGCACCATGCGCCGCTACTGCACTTACATCAAGCAAGTGCCATGACTCTGTCAAAAATTGAATCAAAAGGATGGTGTATTAGTCTTCCCTAAATAAAGTTGACATGAATACATGACTGAGATGACTATTTTCAATGTTCAAAGGGCCATAAATAAAGAAAAATAAATAAGCCAGATTTACAGTTCTCATTTTCTTCAGATCCCCTCATGGTGCTTCACATTCGTGTAATGTTTACAGGTATATCACAGAAACTGTAATTTTCAATGTTCAAAGTACCATAACTCAAAAAGTAATTGAGCCAGAATTATGGTTCTTGTGTTCTACATGTCATCTTATGTTGATTTACATATTTTGCAAGGTTTCGAGAAAATCTCTAAAATCCTTTTCAAGTTATAGAAAGTGCACACATATATGACTGGGATCACTATTTACAATGTCCAAAGGGCGCTAACTCCAAAAGCAGATAATTCAGAGTTATAATCATTGTGTTTTGCACATCATATCATAGTGATATACATTTGCATGAAGTTTCAAGAAAATATCTCAAACAGTTTTCAAGTTACAGAGCTGACACATATATTACAGAAATCACTATTTTCAATATTCAAAAGGCCATAACTCCAAAAGTAAGTTAAGCAGTAGTACGGTTGTTGTGTTCTGCACCTTGTCTTATGATGCTTTACATCTGTTTGAAGTTTTATTAGAACATTTGAGACGGTTTCCAACTTACAGAGCTGACATGGTGCTTTACATTTGTGAGAAATTTCATGAAAATATTTCAAACGGTTTTCAACTTACAATGCGGACACAGGTACAAATGCTAGAAATGGTTAGGTTCACTGTTCAAAGGGCAATAAATCCAAAAGTATGCAAACCAGGGTTATGGTTCATAAGTTCTGCACGTTGTCTTATAAAGTTTAAAATTTGTGTGTAGTTTCATCAAAATATCTGAACCGGTTTCCAACTTACAGAGCGGGCACTAGTACATAGTAGAAATGGCTGTTTTCAATATTTAAGATGTTCAAAGGGTCATAACTCCAAATTGGTTGGTTAACCAGAGTAATGGTTCTTGTCTTCTGCACGTTATCTTATAGTGCTTTACTTTTTTTTTGAGATGTCATGAAAATATCTCAAATGTTTTCAATTTACAGAGCGGAGATGATCACATGGTGGAAATGGCTATGTTCAACGTTCAAACGGCAATAACTCAAAAAGTAGGCAAACCAGAGTTACAATTCATGTGTTCTGCACGTTGACTCATGGTGCTTTATATTTATGTGAAGTTTCGTGAAAATATCAAGAACGGAATCAGAGTTATAGAGCGGACACGAGTACATGGTAGAAATGGCTCTGTTCAATGTTCAAAGGGTAATCATTCCAAAAGTAGGCAGACCAGAGTTACGAATCATATGTTCTACACATCGTCTCATGATGCTTTACACTGGTGTGAAGTTTCGTGGAAATATCTCAGTGTCAGAGTGATGCAGCGGGCACGAAATTTCGGACGGTATAACATAATACATCGCCACTTTTTTGTGGCGAGATATAAAAAGAGGACATCAGACACTCGGCGGACAAAACAGTAGAGCAACCTGTACATTTGTGCAATTATATATGACCAGGCTCCGAAGTTATAAAACCTTTTTCATGCTCAACTCAGCAGATATTGTGTTGGCATTTTCATATTTATTAGCAGAGACAATTTCATGCTCAGCTATGTTTAGCAAGAAAGAATTTGCAATTTTTAGTAATTTGATATTAAGTAGCAGGATAAATTTCAAGCTTAGCTGAGTTGAGCAATCACTTTTTATAACCTCGGCTGTCAGCAAGCATATGCCTCAAAGATAAATTTTCTTATGTCACTATTTTTATAATCGTTTTGCTTATCTGATGCGCTACATGCGGAAATGGATATTTCGTCATTTGCAAGGAACAAAAGCCCAGATCAGACTGGATGTCTGTTTAGAGCCTTCTCTGTTCGTCGATAAAACCTAGACCAGCCATTAATTTTGCATGTGGGTTACTAAGGCCCTGATCGGACAGTATGAATGCGCAGGCCGATCTGAGCCTTTGCTAACCGCAAATGAAAATTAGGCTCATCACGAAAACACGCCTATATAATTTGGACCCCCTTAAACCCCAATTTTATATAGTAAAACTGGGGTTTTCAGGGGTATACATTATTGTTCTTATTACTGCTCAAAACATAGATTGTGGGTGCTCGTTAGAACCGCCTCGGCGAGGCGGTTCTAACGAGTACCCACAATCTATGTTTTGAGCAGAAATATGAAAAATATCTGAATTTTTTATCTGATAATTTTCTTTTCTTGGTTGTAAAATTTTCAATATATTTGAATAGGCGTGTTTTCGTAATGGTTTTCTTTTAGCATGTGATGAGGAAATACACCGTGCGCTACAAATGCGTAATCTGAAGCTCTGTATCACGTCATATTATTTTCCCAGGTTCACAGATACAGGAAAGGCAATTTTTTTCAACCGAAAAGTACTGATATTTTTTTCTAATTTCTTCATTAAAAATATTATGTTGTGGGTACTCACTAGAAGCGCCTCGACAAGGCGTTTCTAATGAGTACCCACATCATATGTTGCGTGGCGATTTCAGAAAAAAATATTATGTGGAGACCCCTTTTTATCTGGAGCTATGAGGTTATCTCGGACACTTGCATGAATGGGAACCAGAGCACGAGACCTGATACAGCACATAGGAGTAATAATGATATTTTTTATAAACCTAGAAATTTAACCCTTAAAGTGTCATTCATAATAGTAGGCTAGAGGACGACATACTATTTTATTTTTATTGATTTTTCCCGGAAAATAAGGCTTATCAAACGCTTCAAATGAAACGTCAAGTCTTATTTTCTCCGAAACAAAAATAACAAAATCATCCGCATTCATTCCGAATGACCCTTAAGTGGTTATTTAGAGCAGTTGAAGATTTGACGCCATGACATCAACGTTGAAAAAAAAAAAAACTCATTTGCGATGGTGACATAATATCTCGAAATTTCGACATAACAAGTCGAAATTTCTACTTAATAATTCGAAATTTCGACTTAATAACACGAAATTTCGACTTATTATCTCGAAATTTCGACATAAGATCTCGAAATTTCGACTTATTTTGAGATAGTAAGTCAAAATTTCGAGATATCTTTCAACAGAAATAAAAGTATATGTGGCCCTTATGCTCTTTCGTAGATTCGTCACTTCGGATCAGATGGGAGTAACTGGTTGAAAGCGGTATTATTTGGTTGGTATGTAATAAAAGGTTCTAATCGCATATGCGATCATGAAGGCCAACATCAGCCTACGCATTCACTCGGTATGATCCCATATTCCCTGTCCGTTAGTACATTCTCCACTATGCAACATACTGGTAAGCAGACCAACATGAAGGCCCTGGAGCGCATGTGCATGTAAACCACAAGTAAAAAAAAAAACACCTTCGGACATGTGCGCCCAGTAAAGACTCACTGCAGTCTGCGCATTTGCGCAGTCTGAACAGAATCTTCACTATGCGTATTTGGATAGCCAAGGGTGCAAATCTTCATGTGCACAACGAAAACTCAGATCAGACTGCGCATCCACGCAGTCTGATCTGAGTCTTCGTTGGTAGCACGTCAGAAGGTGCGTTTTCTCAAGTTACGGCTCATATATGCGACAATGACGTATTTCACATGACACGGTTCGTCAAGGCTTAATGTAAGACTCAGCATTTGGAATTCTAACAAGCACAAGTTTATACAAAAGTTTCGCGAAGCTTTTACTGTCAAATTTCCAAATATAGTTATTTGCTTGCTTGCTGCAGGTGTATTACATGAACTTCACTTGGGTCGTCCATTCGTATACCGACAGTTCCATCTCCAAAGGTATGTATACAGGCATTTTCCAAACAGATGTAATTTCCTGGAGTAATATCTTCATAGGAGAAGAAAGGGGCCGGATTGTCATTCAAGTGATCAAGATAAAACTCCACTCGTGTTATAGAATCATGTTTATCCTGAAGTAAGAAATAGACTATTGTGTTTACCCTGCATATTCGTCTATCTTAACCCCTAACTATAATTCTTACAAGTATTAGCTTTCATAAAACGCTTGGTCTACGCTTAATACTTGATTATATTAACGTTGAGCAGTACGTTTGTGGATTAACATTAAACTTGGCATCTTGCTGTCAATCTTCAATCAGCTCTAACAGTTATTGTGAGCTAAGCCTAAGCGTACACTAAACTTTTTGTGAAAGTTAAATCGTTAAGCAGTCCATGGAAACTAGAATTGTACTAGTCCATGACCTTTCATAAAGTGCTTCCGCAGCAATGGCAAACATAAAGATTGTCTACGTTCACGCCTACTACCAAACAAAAGCAGATATGGTGCTGCAAATTTATGATCATGCGCAGATCATTTAGTGCCTAAAAACGGATAGAGTACCCAAGGGGATCAAATCAACGTAGCCTGGTGAAAGTGGGTCAACAAAACATTGCACCCTATGGGATTTTGTGCTGGAAAACGAAACAAAACAAAATTATAAGGTTTACACGCCTGAGCGTGTTGCATTTCTGGACTAAACTGTACATGTAGGTCGATGTGAACAATACGTGCGGAGGTATAATGTAATGATTTTTTTTTATAATGAACTGGTGTTTTTACCACCTGTATATATGTCGAAAAACTGCTGATTGAATGAAAAATAATGTAAGCCAAGATCAGATGCCGCGTATTTTCTCGAAATTAAATTACAAAATTCATCATTGAAACTATTGCAAACATCTGTTTTTCGGAAGTTTAATTGGTTACCCGGAATGTAAAAAGAAATTGAATTTTTATTTATATTGTGGTCAACGTAAATGTTTTCTGTTGAAGATGATACCCGTCCTGGAAGGCTAACATCGCTGCTGTAAAGATTGTGGTCGAACAGGATGCGCGATTGTCTGTCAAAGATATAGCTAGTTGTACTGGCATATCAGAGGGCAGTGTGCAAACAATTCTGAAAAAGCGTTTAGACAAGAAAGGTTTGTGCTAGGTGGGTACCTCATTTGCTTACTGAGGAGCAAAAGACACAACGCCTTAAATGTGCCCGGGAACTTTTGAAAACATACAAAGGCTATAATAGTCGGGTTATTTTTAACTTGCTAACAGGTGATAAAACCTGGGTGCACATGTTTGAGCCACAAAGAAGGGCTGATCGTAAGCAATGGAAGCGAAAAGATAAAAAACGCCCATGTATTGCCAAGAGAACCATAAGTTCGAAAATGATGTTGTACGCAATTTTCTTAAATTCAAGTGGGCCAGTCGTTCAAGTGCCTTGTCCATCTGGTCATACAGTCACTGGCCGATTCTACAAGAATTCTGTACTGAAGAAAGTGTAAGGGTTTTACAATAAGAAACGACCAAGCAAAGGATGGTCAGTAGTCCACCTTTTACGTCAAAACGCCTCCTCTCATAAGTGTGAAGTTGTTAAGTTTTTTTTGGCTTCTGAAAATGTGAGTTTTAAACCGTCCACCTTATTCACCTGACCTGAGTCCCTGTGACTTCTTTTTATCTCCAAGGCTTAAGAAAATGCTTTCTGGAAATAAGTATACGTCTAGAAGTTCTCTTGGCAGCGCTTTTTATCAGTGTCTCCAACAGATACCAAAAGAAGACTATTTATCTGCTTTTCGCGACTGGGTAAAAAGGTTACAAAAATGTGTTTCAGTAAAGGGGGAATACTTTGAAGGTCTGTAATAAAAATATGTTTGATAAAACGTAGCACTGAAGTAATCCGAACCCAGTGATAAAACTTTTTGCAGGGCCCTCGTACTGAACGGATGTGCCATACCTTTGCAAACAGTGTAGATCCAACTGATCTGGATCTGCACTGTCTGTCATTAAATATGAGAATTTGTAGCAAAAAAATCTTGGAGCAAGTAATCTGATTGGCTGAAAATTAGAAGTGGGCGTGGCATTTCAATTTATTTAACATGACAAAGGTTTAGAAAACAATTATTTAGGGCTACTTCAGGAATTGTTATTATTTTATCATGAAACATGAAAATGTATGTTTATGTACTCATTAGAATTGCATGAGTACAAACAACAAACCATTGTTTTAAAGAAGATCGAAAAGACATCCCTAAATTATCTTATGGTTCTGGACTAACTTATAGGTCCATATCATATCGTAAATGTTCTTAGTGGTATTTTACCTACTACAATACCTGTTTATCTCCCTTTATACCGTCGCCATACCGCAATAAATTAAATGGCATCTAAACATGAAGATAACCAGTACAATATATCACCCAGTGCCAGCAAATGAGTTGCAACGTGAGAAAACATACCTTCTGACTTGTGCGCTCAACGAAGACTCAAATCAACCTGCGCGACCGCGCAGTCTGATCAGTCTTCGTTGTCCGCATGAAGAAACATTGCATCCATGGCTATCCAAAATGCGCCCAGTGAAGATTCTGAGTAGACTGAGAAAATACAAGCTGATGTGAATCACCACGAAAACATGACTATATAATTTTGACCCCCTTAAACCCCACTTTTAAATAGTAAAACTGGGGTTTACAGGGTATACATGATTTTTCTTATTTCTGCTCAAAAGCATAGATTGTGGGTACTCATTAGAACCGCCTCGCCGAGACGGTTCTAAAGAGTACCCAAAATATATATTTTGAGCAGAAATCTAAAATATATCAGGGTTTTTTTTTATCTGAAAATTTTCAGTTTTTAGAGGTGAAATTTTCTATCTATTTGAAAAGGGGTGTTTTCGTAATGCTTTGCTGGGCGCACATGTCCGAAGGTACGTTTTCTAATGTAGCGGCTCATTTATTTCTTTACCTACCTTCAGATACACCCCATGTCGCATGACATGCTCATGATATCTGAACATGAATGCAATGAGAACGGTATTCCTCCTACTAAACATGAGAAAAAGCTCGTGTGGCAATTCATTAAAATCATCCAGAATGATTTTCCCGGGACACTTTCTGGCTGCTTGTTTTTTCGCCGATACTAAAGAACCAGGTGGTCTTGTTGCATAAATCCTTGCCTTTTCAGGTGATAACGTCATAAAGAAGCGAGAAAACGGTCCGCTATAATTTTTCGTGACAAATGCTGAGCCCCAGTTGTTCCTTGCTGAGCTCCAGTTGTTCCTTTCTTCTCTCTCGTTGCTCTTTTTGTCATCGTATTGATATCTTTTGAAACCTTTCGTTTCTATAACGTCTTCTGGATTAGCTTCCTGATTAGCTCCCTGAGTAAATAATACGTGTGGATTAATATGATGACGACAGTGATATTAAGACGAAAAACGAACATATCTAAATAATGCTGTTGGACTTGCCTCTCTCTCTCTGTGCGCTCACGAGTGCGTGCGTGTGCGTGCGTGCGTGCGTGTGTGTGTGGGGGTGTGTGTGTGTGTGTGTGTGTGTGTGTGTGTGTGTGTGTGTGTGTGTGTGTTCAATGTGTATGTAGGAAAATATAGGATAATTTTGAGAGTAATAAACACATGAAGTCAAACCAAAAATAAATTCGCTGCAAGGAGGGCACCTCTGTCTGTAAAGTTGAGTGCCAAATTTAATAACATTATCCAAAAGGCATAAAGATAGTATAAAAGAGGTCCAGGAAAAGCCACAACTACAGAACAAAGCCCACCAATCATACCTAGAGGCAGAGCAAGCAAAGCAAGACAAACAAGCACAAACCAAAGAAAAGCAAAGCAACCTGGGTCAAGTTACTCAAAGCGTCGTTAGGTTAACGAGCTCATTAGTAGTCATAATGTTAACTATTTTAGTAAGTACAATATCTAATTCACAAGTAATTTTGCTGAAAAAATGTGAGTAGCTTTTCACATTTTTCAGTAAAACTATTAGCGTATATATGCCATATTTGATAATCAAAATTTTAACGATACGTTCACTAACGACATCGTTATTTTTGAACAACCGGGCCCAGCTCTCCAACAAGCTAATAACAATGCTAGACAGGATTCGCTTAACGCAACAATAAGACAATAAACGGTCCAAAGCACAAAATCAGATATGTCCCTTACAAAAAGGTAAATACCACCAGAAACACCGCTGCATTAGAACGGTCAGTAGGGGTGGTGGAGTTTAAATGAATTTTACCGGTGCCAAATAAGAATCTAAAAGATTGCTTTTGGAAACAACACACAAAAGAACGAAACTCAGAGACTCGCTTTATTAAGTCTCTTCATATACAACAATGTAATTTGCAAAGCTGTATACTCCCCTAGCCCCGGCTTAAAGTGGTTTTCGATTTTCAAAGTAACCAGAATGTGCTCAGTTATCCCCAAGGAAATAAAACACAGCAGTTTTAAATGTAACACAGTTTTAAATTTACCTTATTGCCACTCTTGCAGTTTAATTTATGTTTGTTCCAGTCTTCTCTTTGACAACCCTTGCTGCAGTATTGTGCTACCTTACAGCCAGTACACGTTTTAAGAACACCAAACACACCACAACGCAAGCAGTTTCCTTTTTGTTCTATACCCTCGACAGCAGCTTGTTCCTCTTTGCGATTTCTATGTTCTTCATTACTAATGTCCTTCGAAGTCTTTTCAATTTCATTTTTTACTTTACTTTTGGTCACCTATTAACGAAAGATATTGATAATGAATAGCTTCACAAGGTCCAAATTTATCTTGGACAAACTACGCATGCTTTCACAAACCTGTTGACACGCCCTTTTTTCAAACCATATGTGAATTGTACATTGGTAGAATTATATGCCTTTCTTGACTTATATAATTCACATTCGATGGACTTTGTGAACTTAGGAAATGTTACTTTTAGGGTTGTGAAATTTCGTATATAGGTAGATCATCAAACAGATGCGTCTTTTGTCTTTCTTTCTGTCAAACGCGTACTTACACAGTTATTTTTAAAAATGATTGTATGATATAAAACAAAATAAAATCTAGGCAACACGATTTTGAAAACTAAAACCATTTGAGCCTTGAATACTAAGTGTACAGTCTAGGGATAAGGTGTAGATGAACTGGTTTAGTTTTGGACAAAGGCTCTCGGCAACTTTGTGGAAAGAAACAAAGTTTAAAAATATAGTCAGAAAATTAAGATGACAAATCTTGCAAAAAAAAATCTTATCATCGGAAAGATGCATAGCTAAACTTTCGTATATAGAACGAATGGACATCGCTTTTTAATAAACATTATATAGCAATTCATTTCGAATTGAATTTTGGCTAAATGTATACATTTTGCACAATACAATTCATAATATTTGATTGGCGACCGTATTCAGAATATAGATACACCAGACTTGTTCATAAAACATTTATAATAAAGTTAAAGCCTGAATTTAAAACCTCACTATATATTTAAAATTATTTCGAGGCATTTACCAAAAGACGTATATAGTATGGAAAATTGACCTGGCGTGTTTTGCTCATGGCGTGAAATGCTCGTGTAATACATGTTACGCAAATAAAAACAAATACTATGCTCCTGAATACCAAGTGTTCTGCAATGTCAGTAAACCTTTAATATAAGCGCTTTTTGAACCCTTTTTGGGAGTTGCCTCCGAAGCGACGTCGGACGCTGCAGTGCTAGGCGATGTCACCGCCTTGGTCAGAGCTTGCGTGGAGTTGGTTCAATTTCAGCCAAAACCACGTGGAAACATCATTATAGTTTATTATGTTTGATCTCCTATGTTCCTAACAAATGTGCCCGGTCTAGATCAGTTTTGCAAGAAAAAAAAACCTTGATGTAGTATGTACCTTTCACTTAGCACTTTATTAAACTGTTTTCGGCGTTTGTCTATTTTTGCATGATTCCAGATAGATGGCATCGGAAATCGTACACGTTGCATTGTACATACAGTTTCAGGACGAAATGTTATTATTATTTCAGGAAGAAAAGAACGGTATATATCGACCTAAAACTACGAGGAGTCGATGCTATCAGGGCTATCTTTTCATAGATAAAACAGCCGAGCCGCTTTCGATCATTTTCAAAAGCTAACTTTGTAGAATATTTCAATAAGCGTCAGCCGAATCGTCATTTAACTTCGCTTAGAGAGGCATAATAATAATAATATGATAATATTGTAGCCCTCGCCCTACGCGCTCGTCAGGATATATTTCATAAGCATGTATGTATGTATTTATGTATGTAAGTATGTATGTATGTATGTATAGCGCTCACCCTTCACGCTCGTCAGAAATTTCATGTATGTGTGTATGTATGTATGGTTGACACTCGTCCTACGCACTCGTCAGGATTTTATAGGCCAAAGGGTTAATATGGGGAAGAGGGCCACAAGGTTGTGAGTCCGCTTGGTGCTGGATGGAAGTGATATCAGGACTTGAAAATACAATGAACTACTTGGTAAACGTTTATAACTTTACCCAGTTCAACTCAACTATGCAAACATCAGAGCACGAACAGAAGAGACGAAACACAGGCAATGACAGTCTTACAATTCAAATCCACAGTGCAGTCACCTTCATTACCACAGATAGTATAAGAAATAATGGTACTGTAGATTCTAACATGAGCCTCTGCAATAACATTACTAAATGAGTGATAAACGGCGCCACGTATATTGAGACAACACAGTGGAATGAAGATGAACTACCCTATCAATATAAGTTTCATATATAAGTATGTATGTAAATATAAGTATATGCATCCAAGGTGCAACAGGGACGCTGAGAGCATTCACCATCAGTACCTTACTAAGCTATCCGGACAGGTTGAAGCACTGAATGCTAGAAAGGTGAATGAGTGGGAGGGGAAGGGTAAACAATGTCTTATTTAACTAAAATAAAAATGTATTAACCTCTCCAAAAACACTATTGTATCTCTGATATGTTGACATTGTCAGGGAATGGTTCACAGTCTTGAATAGTTTGACTTTAACTGGCGTAAATGGGGTAGAATGTAGACTAGATCTGTATAATGTAGATGAATAGCTTTGTAGAGTATGCAGCTGAAATGGCAGATGAAGCTTTCCAGAATGGTTCCAGGAAACAGTCCGGATCAGTTAGTGTTCCGGAATGGTTCAAGGAATCCGTTAAGAACAGTAATATTCCAGAATGGTTCAGGGAAACAGTCAAGAACAGTTAATATCCCAGAAAGGTTCCCCAAAACAGTCAGGAATAATTAGTATTCCGGAATGGTTCAATCAAACAGTCAGGAATAGTTAGTTGTTTACAGGGAAGCAACTTCACCGGGTCCGTATACTAAGATACATCAGACCCGAACAAGATCAGCAGTTCGCTGGGCCTTATATAGGCTCTGCTGCGCGTGAACCGTGATGTCATAAATGGCATATGACGATACAAAAATAAGCACGTGACTGTCAGGTGATCCAGGCGGCACACTCGGTACTGTAATGCTGAACGGTGAGAACCGAGTGATCCCGAACGGATTAAAATGGAAGACGCCATTGCTGAAATCACAATCCACCGATTCAGAAAAATAAATGGACATGTAAGCTGCAAAATGATATTTAAGAAAAAGTTATCTATGGAAGCTTGTCCAGATACAATGAAAGATTGGATTCAGGATAATTAGCGGCGAAGGTAACTTGGCATTATTAATTAATGAGGGTGAATTGGGTCGAGACGTTGACCTAATTACGAGGTCAGTTGTACATGAAGGTAAACATAAGAGAGCACGGAAAATGAAATAAGCTGCTCTAGTTCAAAAGTGTGGTCGGAATCGAAATTACCGCTACAGGTAGATATACAATGAAATCCCTCAAAGAACCGTAATAATGTCTTTGACAAAAAAAAAAAAGGAAATGGTGAATCTCATGCCCGTCTCCTGTTGACCTAAATTCAGACAGATTGTACATGCATGTAAACAAACATTCATACACGTGGAACATACATATCAGAACAGGACAGGCTGGGCAGGGTCGCTACATTGCTCCCTCCCCAACAAAAGGATTTGGTCCCCAAATGGTGTGACAAGTTAGTCCAAAACGCATGGATATGAAGGATGGATTTACCTGGAATGAGGGACAGCTTCTAACACCACCTGTACCGAGACCATATCTACTGACAAACTTCCAAGTACTCAAGGTTCCTTATTCCAACTATATACATTAATAATAGTTAATCGTCACATGGTTTGGACATTGCATACCAAAGCTCCATAAGTTCCGTCCTTGTAAACACCGTATTCTCCAATATCCATGATAATTCATGGATGAAGAAACAAGACTCATTATGGGGAAAAACAGTGTCCGGAAAGAGACGCAACTGTACATGGAACACCAGAATGAAATAATCCAGCAAATACTGCCTGCAACGATAGACAACCACAAGCATAAAGCATATATATATACCCAAGTCTAGGTAAACTTACTTGATATTGTTCATGAGAAGCCATGACACAACAGATAGGATCAGATCAGACTTTTATTTTACCGTTGCTTCAGGTTAACAAATATTGAATTGTCTTCCTGTATATACCATGTCCAAGGCAAACAGCAAGCAAAGAACATGAATGTCTACAAGGTGACAACAGCTCAGCAAACGAATCCAGGTCATCACGCCATGTGCTCACATAAACAATAAGGTATAGCCGGACAGTTATCGCTTAATCGACCAAACAAATATGCTTACTAACAGCCTACCTAAAATACCAAGAAAAACTTTCACTGTTATCTGGCAAAAAAAAAAAAAACAACTTTCAAATGCTGAGACTCGGGGATATCAGTGAACCGTGGCACAAGTCACGATATCCAGACTTTCCCGAGTGCAGTTAAAATAACATTTGAAACAGACACTCATGTAACACAAAGAACAAGAAAACTTATCTTTTATCCATTAAGCAGGTAGCATAATATTGTCACATCACAATTATGCATGAGCAACACCACAGAGTTGTCCCAATCATGATGCACGTCCTGGCACAAAGGGTTCCACAGGAAGATATACCAAGGTCTGGAAGGAATACAGGGACTTAACTAGCTTAAGGTTATCAGGGTCAGCAAAAGAGGACTAGGGAGGGAAGGAGAAGAGGGAGTATGGGGCAATGTATATGTTGCACGGTGCTAGCCAAGTAGTGATAGTTTCTCAACACTCTGGTCAGACAATGAGATACTGGACAGGTCCCCCATGTGGAAGAATCGGGATCAACAGCCCTGAAGATAATTGTTCCTGCATCGAACTACCTGAAAACATCATAACCATCAATATCAGAGACAGAATATCACTAACTTCATACTCAACAACAATACAAACGTAGTCATCAGTGCTGTTTTTGCCGCTTCCAATGAGCCCCAACTGCAACAGTAAGCTGACTCAGTTTCTCAACCTAAATATCTCAGTCCATCTGGAACTGTTCTTTCAGCTCCAGACAAACTGAAACACCAAGTTGGAAAGGTGCCCAAAGGAGACGCATAATGCAAATTCAGACTGTAATGTTAAACGTTCTGAGCTCACCAAACCTTCTACCCACACTTTCACTACCACAACAGTGTAAGTATATTTAAGTATCGAACTGAAACAGTACATAAAACTCCCTGGGTAAATATCACTTTTAAGGTCCATTGAAAATTTAGAGCACATTCTTTAAAATACAGTTTATACCCAGTCCCTAAAAGTGACATTCCAACAAGCGTGGATTCAGGAAGTTCACTAAGCCTCAGACTATGAATTCATGGCAACAACATTAAATAAACAGCTCTTTCTGCTTTTCTCTGAACACTCACACCGGTATGGTGAAACCATTAATAGCTCATCTAATGTAGAGTGTGAACTAGTAAATCAATAACCACATTCAAGACTATCTACCCTATTAAACTTCTAACTCTTAAAAACAACAACATATTATTTCACCTTTATAATGGTTTCATGCATACTCATTCATACGTGAAATTGCCAACCGGTCTTCAACAATATAAATTTATGTGAGGTATTAATTGTAGATCTTTATCTAAATATAAATAGCTACAATTATTTCCAACAACCAAGTCCGGGGACATCTTGGTATACGTGAAAATAAGATATATGAAAGCGGACAACTTCCTCACCGAATCTGAGTCAACCAAAACATGCATCCGGAGGAGTGGTATATCTAAAAGCCTACAGTATCCAGAAACTCGATCATGAGGTAAGGAATATGTCTACGGTCATTTGTATTGTTAAGTTGACCGCAAACGCAGAAACCGGCGGGAAAGTGTAACTACGTCCGGTGGATGCACGTGAAAGCAAATGATATCAATTTCACCTACATGCACATGGACCGTGGGAGCCCACTAAACACGCCAGTCTCTCCGTCGTAGGCAACCCATGAACAACACGAAGCTTTGCGACCTACCATTAAGTGGAAATTACAGTAATAACTGCCATGAGGTTAAAACTAAACTTCAAATATGCATGTTCCAGAGTCATATGACTGACTAACCTACAATGTTCTCATGTCCCCCAATAAACTCGCTGAACCCGACCTACCCATTTGGCATGTACAGAGCAGTCCTGCAGGGGTCAATTGAAACACTGCAACCTGTAAATATTTGAAAGTATTATTACCGTCAATATCACTCCGGAACAGGTAAGTTATTTAAATATGTCATAGCCTTTTGATTTTTATATTATTTTATGGACATTTATCATAATGAAATTGTTAATTTGGACCATCACTTTATGACCAACCCTCATCCCGTAAGCAATGAACATACAAAAGACTACTTCTCAAAGAATGTTGAGCCCATCTTGACTCTAAGTTCATTGACTACAAGATGAAGGTGTCATTGGCGACAATACAAGATTCAGGTATTTCCAGACGTATCCCGCCAAATCCATTTTCCGATGCCTGCCATTTACGACCCAAGAATTGCAAATGCCAGGGACCGCGACTCTTTACAACCCCTACATCTGAAATACGATACTTGTAAATTATTATATATATCCAGTACAGGTATTAAATCAACAGCTTGATAACAAATCCATCAGTAAGTTTGTCGAAACCACAACCCGCCACACTGGCCCCGAAAATAGAATGATGATCTCCTATCACCAGTCCACCATACAGTAACAGGTGGGCGAAGACACCATCTCAACAAGATCGATATCAATCGGGCCAACAAGCAAGTTGTGATTCCGTCAATACCAAATGAGGATATTCCCTCGCCAACTTTATTTCTTGTATATACACCACGTAGTAAATGCATTGAAGGTCAGTGCTTTCCATGGATAAATAATAGATAAACGGAGCCTCGTGACATGTAAGAATGATAAATTTTACTAAATAATGCATATACACTGCTCCGTGCGAAAAGGCGAACCGAGGCCAGATCGGGAGGAGGCAATCCAGTCATGGCAGAAACAGATCACTGCTCGGGTAAAAACGTCCTGGCTTTTAATATTGTTCATTTTTCCCAGTGACCTGTCTCAGCCGCGCCTGAACTATGTCCTCCAGCCCAGAGAGTCGATAAAACCTAACCTCGGTCAGCAACTCCATAAGATATCTCCTCTCACGGGGCAGAGTCGATGCATCCAGCATAGCTCCATTTCTTAGGTAGTTCAAGATAAAACGGAAATGGGCAGGATCACGGTCAAAAAAATATGTGCTCCTGCCAGACATCGAAGATGGACGCAACGGGCAACCCTCTCTCAACATTACTCCAAATAGTGAAGTAGGATCCGCCCGCAGTGTCACCCTCGAAGTCTGAAAACACTGTCCTCCAATGTTTAATACTACTCTTTCCTCCTGGGTTTGCTGCAATTTTTTATAGGTTTCTACCACTAATTTCTGTACGACTGCCTTATTTTGTACATTTTCAACTTCCACAGGTACATATGGCGTTGCATCTTTATGTTTGAATTGTAGCATATGGCGCATTAACGAATGATGTGATTCTATATCTAAGTTTAAATCGTTCAGATTAAAGGTTTTGTCATATTTCATTTGCCCATATATTTCACTGTCCTCTATAATAGAGCTGTAAGGGAAGTCCTCTGAGTCAATAGATCTATGTTCAGATGGGTGGGTAGCAGATGCGGCAGGAGTATTGTCTGGGTCCTGATTAACATGTATAGGTGGTTCTGGCTGAATTTGTTCTGGTGTTCGCGTATCTTCTGGCTTAATGGTTGGTACCTCTATTTTGTCCTTTTTCTTATCTTTCTTACTTTTGTCCTTCTTTGCTTCATTTTCATGTTTGGAGACCCTACTTTCTTTCTTTGTTTCACTGTTGTTTTTACTTGATTTTTTATGTATCTTAGATTGGTCCTTTCTTGCCCCTTCTTTTGATTCTGAATCTTTAGAATTTTTATCTCTTGTTTTCTCCTTCAGTTTGTTATTATCATCATTGTCACAGGAGTCTTTTTGTTGATTATTATTACTTAAGTCTATGTTAGATTCCTCATGAGTGTCTTTTATGTTTGTATAAGTTACTTCTTTTATTTCCATTAGATCTGTTATGTCCATAATAATGTTTTTGATTGATTCCTTCTTTAATTTATTTTCATGTTCACGTTCATTTTCACAGTCTGATAATTTTTCAGGGGTACCAAAGTACACGCCTTTTAATCTTGGATCTGGACTCACGACAAACACCTCATCAGGCTGCTCCAGAGAAATTTCCACTGGATCATGTTGAAGATCAAGATCCTCTGCTGGGGCATTCAATTTACTGCGTTTGTTCGGTGTCGCCTCCGATGGTGAGTACATTATTCTTTTTTCAGGATAGTGCCTGTGAACTTTCTCTAAAGGTGTTTTTAATCGTATCGGTGTCTTTGGTAGTGGACTGATAGGATTGGGTAGGAGAGGTTGTTTCTTAAGCCTCTCCTCCCACAACTGGGGCATTTTCTCCTCCTTGTACTGCTGTAGGAGAGCTTGAGCTTCAGCTCCCCTAGCTCCCGTTTCCCGATGAAATAAAATAAGTTCCTTCGGGCGAGCTGGACAATCTATATGTGCTTGTCGGCGGGCTAACATCTTGGTGCAATAGGGGCATTTATAACTAAAGCCAGAATGCTGTTCTTCTAGGTGTTTCTTTACCTGCCAGCATTTATCAAATTCCCGGTCCCCGCACAATTTGCATACGAAACGGGAATCCTGAAATACAGATTTGTACGACACGTATCAGCATTGTTTTGGAACCAGAATTGTTTTGCCTTTTTCTTAATCAATCTTACAAATATTGATTTACCGGACCTATCAGTCCCAAGGGCCAGTTGGCCTAATTTGAACAGTTTGTCATGTGTTTAGTGTAAACATGCTTATTAGAGTAAAAAAAAAAAAAAAGGTTTCACCATCGTTTACATTTTCAGTAATAAGAAGTAATCTTTTCAGACTTGTTACAAGTAGACAAAGCTACACATGTATTGATTTCACGTAATCGAGGCTGTTTTGTTGTTATTTTTGTTGTTGTTAAAGTCCGGTAGACAAAGCTACGCAGGGTCATGGCTAGCTAGCAATATATATATTCTCACCCATTTGCAAGAAGAATACAGACATGATATGATAATATTTGTCTGTTAAAGTAATTGGTAAATGGTCACAGACACAGTGCATGGTTGATGTTCTATCACAGTAATCAGACAGATAAGGTCATTGTGTGAGAAGCCATCTTATACTTTCGTGTGAAAACATAGGTCTACGCTGTATTTAGACATACTCATAAGACCTGGTATGCCATAACCAATGTTTTAATGCAATAAACATAAACATGTATTAAATGCTAGACGGCAATATTCAATATAGGTCAACAAATTTTCATATACTTTAAGAACACGATTATCGAAAAACATTTTCTCAATATGTTATCTAATAAACATTTTGAGAGTGTCAACATTTTGTAACTTAGTGAAGGTTACTAAGATAACAAAAAAAAAAATAAATAAATAGCTCTCTCCTCATGCACCTTGGAGTATCTCTGTGCTCTGATTTATTTAGAATAAATAAACCATGTGGGTTTATTCTCACCCAGGTAAGGCTTCAGTTTGTCATAATGTACTACCTTCGATTTGCTTTTAGGGCCCTCTTGAATTTTATACAGGACATTATTAAGTTTCTCAATAATAATATAGGGACCCTTCCATGATCTTTGTAACTTGGTTGTAAGTCCTTGTTTTCTGATGGGGTTATAGAACCACACAGCATCACCTACGCATAATTCTGAGAAATGTTTGTTTCTGTCATAGTAAGACTTCATACCATCACTGCAAATTTGTATGTGTTTACGTGCTATGTTGTGTATTCTTATGAGTTGTTTTTCTAGCTCATATGCATAATCAGTTTCACAGTTACTTTGTTTGGTTTCAGGTATACCTAATGCAAGATCTATTGGCAGACGTATTTCACGACCTAACATCATTGAGCATGGCGTACACTTTGTGGTATCATGCACGGAGGACCTGTAGGCCATCATCAACAAAGGTATGTATATATCCCAGTCCCTTTGATTTTCACTTACATATGCGGACAACATAGCTTGGACACTTCTGCAAGCTCTTTCAACCATGCCATCAGATTGCGGTCTACCTGGTGTTGTGCGTGTTTTCGCGATACCCAATATATTGCAAACTTCTTTGAATACCTGGCTCTCAAAATTTCTGCTCTGATCACTATGTAAGGTAACGGGACAGCCAAAAACAGATATGAATTTCTCAATGAGCTTAGTCGCAACAGTTTTAGCATCAATGCTATTTATTGGGATGGCATCTAGCCATTTCGTAAAATAACATGACACTAGAAGTAAATATCTAGCATTGTTGGAACTTGGTAAAGGTCCCATTATATCAATTGCCACTCTCTCTAATGGGTGTCCAACATTGTATTGCTTCATTGGAGCTTTTGCTCGCCGATAGGGCTGCTTTCTAGAAGCACAGATGTCGCATATTCGACACCAGTATTCAACATCTTTTCTACAATTATACCAGTAAAATCGCTGTTTTACTTTTGCCAGAGTCTTTTGCGACCCTAGATGACCTGCGGTTACAGATGCATGTAATAATGCAAAACAACGCTTGCGCAATGCAGTTGGAAGCACTATCCGTGGCTTACTGTCGACTGATTCGTCACTCACCTTCTTTCTATACAGCACATTGTCAACGATAAGCATTGAATCCCATGTCGACCAGTAAGCTTTTAGCTCGGGACCATATCGGGCAATCTCAGACCAGTCTGGTTTTCGGCCTTCTGCCTTCCACTGTTTAATCAGCTGGATCTCAGTCTGTTTATCTTGTTCGATTCTAATACTTTCCGGAGTTAGGCAGTCTATGTCAACTGCATCTACAGCTCTGGCGCAAACAGACCCAACTTCAAATTCCTGCCTCCCTTCCTCATCAATATAGTAAGAGCAGTCACTGTCTGTACCCTCTGTACAGTACAGTGCATAAGTGTCAATACCTTCTCTCGTGTTCAAAGTCCCCCCAGGGGCTGTATCTGGAACCCCGCTATCACAGGGAAATTGAGCTTCCATTCCATTTCTCAGCTGTAGGTGCTTTCCCCGGGTTGTAGCAGAGACCCGTGTGGGATCGCAGCCAAGACACTCAACAGCATTTTCATCTATTTCTGGATGCTGCAACTCATCAGCATCCAGCAATAGATTTTCACTTTCTTTACCATGACACACAGAGTACGGAGTAGTGTCACTTCGGATCCCCCCTGTTAGAGTGCATTCTGGTTCTTTCACTGAGCTTAGTTCAATGAAGGGGCCCTCTTCTGAACATTTGCTCATTCCACATGATCCTTTTTCCGAAGGGTCCTGCCCTTCCATAGGGTGTTCAAATACACTTTTCAAACCATCATTCATCAAACATTCCCCCTCATCTACACTCTCCGCATTCATAACCCCAATATTCCTGGTGGCCAAACCAGGTGCTTTGTCAGTATACCTCTTCTCAAATCTTTCACAGTGCGCACAATCTTGATCTAAACAGGGTCTGCGGGACAGACTGTCAGCATTGTTATGACGTAAACCTGCTCTATATTCAATTGTAAAGTCATAAGTGGAAAGTGTTTCTAGGAACCTTGCCAACTGCCCTTCACAAATACGAAATTTCATAAGCCACTGAAGACTTCCATGATCACTACGAACTTTAAAGTGTCTACCATTCTTACAGCAATCTTTTCGGCCTCTGCTAGTGTTGTGGGACCCACTTCACGCAGTCTTAATCTGATCTCAGTCTCGGGTAATGCATCAATAAAGTGATCAACCGCTAAGGCCTCCACGACATCCAAAGAGACTTTCGGATATGCTTGTCTGGTGAGTTTTCGAACCGATTGTGCAAGTTCAGCGGTGGTTTCACCTTTTCCCTTCACTCTAGATTTCAGTTGTGATCTGAATACTTCTGCTCTGTTCTCAGAGCCATACCTCTCTGTCAGTTTTTGTACAAGACTCTTATAGTCACGACGCTGTTCAGCATTAAGTTCGTTAAGTAGAGCTCTAGCAGCTCCAGTTAAGCTGTTCGCTAGATATAGTGACCTTGCTTTATAATCCCACCCGTTTATCTCGGAAGTAATCTCAAACTGTGTTAAAAAGTCCTCAAAATCATCAGTTCCGGTGTACGTTTGTGGTTTAAGCCTTACATAGTTATTTGGTCTTGTCTGTGATGTGGAGCTAGCTGAAGCATCAGAATTTGAGCTTGCCCCATGCAGGCTGAACTCAACTGTTGCTTGCGCTTGTTGATTGTTTGTATTATCGGTACTAATAACAGATCGTGTGCTGGGTATGTTACAAGTCTGTATATTTCTGTCTGCATTAAGCTGCATAGGAGTGCTATTTCTAACTTGAGAAATGTCCTGATTATTGTTCTGATTTCTCAAATGCATTTGTATGTTCTGTATTTGCCTGTCAAATTCGGTAAATTTTTGCTGCATTTGTTCCTCCATGCTGAGGATTGTCTCTTTAACCTGACTTGCAATTGATCCCATTTCATCTTTTAATTCATTCTCAAGCCGCGAGAACTTTTGGGTATTATCAGGTTCATTTGAACCTACAGATTCATTATCACTATCCCCATCGTGCTGCTCAAATGGCAGCAAGACTGGTGACTGTCTTGCCTCGTCTTCGGCCATTATGCAAATAATTTCTAATGTAACTGTTTTTCAAGTCCTGTCACAACTACCATACACCAAGATATAACCGTAAATTTATTTTCTACTTGCAGGACTGGTGAATGTTAACAATACCAATACAAGAGGTATCCAGGTACAATAAGTATCAAGTATAGGACTAAAAACGGTCACAAGAGTTCTGGGCGAACTGAAGTGCAACCACGGAGGAAAAAAAATAATAATTTCAAAGCTGAAATATTTTCATTTGTTGTTTGCTTTATTTATCAATAAACTGAAAAGAAAATATATATATATATATATAACAATATGTTTTGTTCTTTTATAACACCCTTAGTTTTGTAACGGCATAATTGTAACTGCTGAAGTCATTAGCTTTTAACAAATATGCCAGAGCATTCATGTATAAGCAGTGCAAGTACAACAGGCCTTTTCAATGCTTACTCATACCCATCCATATATATTATTTCATCATAGCAAGCAGACTTGCAAGGTGTATCCCACTGTTCTGACACCAAACTGTAGCCCTCGCCCTACGCGCTCGTCAGGATATATTTCATAAGCATGTATGTATGTATTTATGTATGTAAGTATGTATGTATGTATGTATAGCGCTCACCCTTCACGCTCGTCAGAAATTTCATGTATGTGTGTATGTATGTATGGTTGACACTCGTCCTACGCACTCGTCAGGATTTTATAGGCCAAAGGGTTAATATGGGGAAGAGGGCCACAAGGTTGTGAGTCCGCTTGGTGCTGGATGGAAGTGATATCAGGACTTGAAAATACAATGAACTACTTGGTAAACGTTTATAACTTTACCCAGTTCAACTCAACTATGCAAACATCAGAGCACGAACAGAAGAGACGAAACACAGGCAATGACAGTCTTACAATTCAAATCCACAGTGCAGTCACCTTCATTACCACAGATAGTATAAGAAATAATGGTACTGTAGATTCTAACATGAGCCTCTGCAATAACATTACTAAATGAGTGATAAACGGCGCCACGTATATTGAGACAACACAGTGGAATGAAGATGAACTACCCTATCAATATAAGTTTCATATATAAGTATGTATGTAAATATAAGTATATGCATCCAAGGTGCAACAGGGACGCTGAGAGCATTCACCATCAGTACCTTACTAAGCTATCCGGACAGGTTGAAGCACTGAATGCTAGAAAGGTGAATGAGTGGGAGGGGAAGGGTAAACAATGTCTTATTTAACTAAAATAAAAATGTATTAACCTCTCCAAAAACACTATTGTATCTCTGATATGTTGACATTGTCAGGGAATGGTTCACAGTCTTGAATAGTTTGACTTTAACTGGCGTAAATGGGGTAGAATGTAGACTAGATCTGTATAATGTAGATGAATAGCTTTGTAGAGTATGCAGCTGAAATGGCAGATGAAGCTTTCCAGAATGGTTCCAGGAAACAGTCCGGATCAGTTAGTGTTCCGGAATGGTTCAAGGAATCCGTTAAGAACAGTAATATTCCAGAATGGTTCAGGGAAACAGTCAAGAACAGTTAATATCCCAGAAAGGTTCCCCAAAACAGTCAGGAATAATTAGTATTCCGGAATGGTTCAATCAAACAGTCAGGAATAGTTAGTTGTTTACAGGGAAGCAACTTCACCGGGTCCGTATACTAAGATACATCAGACCCGAACAAGATCAGCAGTTCGCTGGGCCTTATATAGGCTCTGCTGCGCGTGAACCGTGATGTCATAAATGGCATATGACGATACAAAAATAAGCACGTGACTGTCAGGTGATCCAGGCGGCACACTCGGTACTGTAATGCTGAACGGTGAGAACCGAGTGATCCCGAACGGATTAAAATGGAAGACGCCATTGCTGAAATCACAATCCACCGATTCAGAAAAATAAATGGACATGTAAGCTGCAAAATGATATTTAAGAAAAAGTTATCTATGGAAGCTTGTCCAGATACAATGAAAGATTGGATTCAGGATAATTAGCGGCGAAGGTAACTTGGCATTATTAATTAATGAGGGTGAATTGGGTCGAGACGTTGACCTAATTACGAGGTCAGTTGTACATGAAGGTAAACATAAGAGAGCACGGAAAATGAAATAAGCTGCTCTAGTTCAAAAGTGTGGTCGGAATCGAAATTACCGCTACAGGTAGATATACAATGAAATCCCTCAAAGAACCGTAATAATGTCTTTGACAAAAAAAAAAAAAGGAAATGGTGAATCTCATGCCCGTCTCCTGTTGACCTAAATTCAGACAGATTGTACATGCATGTAAACAAACATTCATACACGTGGAACATACATATCAGAACAGGACAGGCTGGGCAGGGTCGCTACAATATTATGATCTGGGGGTCACTTTTCTTTAAATATAATGATCGGGGGTCGTAATTCTAGGGGGTCACAATTCTTCGCGAGAGGTTATTTAACTTCGCGCGTGGGGTCATAATATTATGACCGGGATGGAGGTCATAAAATTATGACCGTGTGGGTGGGCAGGGAGGGGTAACTATTCTTTAAAGAATAATGACCGGGTTGTTGTTATCTGTGGGGGTTGCCTTACTTCGTTACCGGCCATCTGAAACAGATTGAGGATGGAGATATAATTTAGTCTGAGGAGCGACACACCGTCATGCAATTAAAGAGGAAAACAAAACTATCAACCATAATTGTGTTAACAACCATGCATGCAGTTTTGCCGCAGAATATCCATGTTGTAGCATATCTTTTTGAAGCGAGTGACAATCTTTTTAAATTATACCGAAAATAAGTTTAGCGAACATTTTTTCTGAATTTATACACTAAGGCGCCATAAAATTCAGATCCAGATCGATCTTTTTGCAGAAGTGTTTTCAAACCACCGTTATATTTGTATATTTATACAGAATGATGGCGATAAAAGTTAGAAAATGTTTTATGATACCCTTGCATAAGATGTTAAGATTTAGGCTTTTTGCCGATGACAAGAATCTTTTTATGATAGAAAATCCAACGACAGCTGCTAAATGCCTAAATTCTGACCTAATTGTAATATCACAATGGGCTGCACCCTGGCTGTTGCTTTTCAACCCAACTAAAATAGAATCTCTCATCTTCTCGCGTAAACTGAACAAGCCTGTCCATCCACCTCTCTATATTAATGATCAACAACTTATTGAAGTCGAAACACACAAATCAGTCCCCAGTACCGGAACTTGCGTACTGAGCTGTTTGAAGCAGTTTCATAGTAGAAGGAAAATATCTCTTGACATTTTCCTCTTCGGTGATACTTCACTCTCCTTTGATACAAATGAGAAAATTTTTGAGAAAGTCCAAGAAAGCATTATCACTATCAAGAGATTCACTGCTAAGCAGTAATTCTAAGAATGTATAAAATCAGATTTATCAAATTTGCCACGCGGCTAATTTTATTTGTATGCAAGGCAGTTTTTAAGCATTACTGTCGCACCCCTACTTTCCCCGCCCAGCCGATCTCTCTCTCTCTCTCTCTCTCTCTCTCTCTCTCTCTCTCTCTCTGAAGAACTTAACTCTTACGTACTCAAAGTCAAGCCGTTTTCTCTTCTATCTAACCTAATATATATCCTCCACCAAGGCTACTGCAATTGTTGAAATACACAATTAAATATACAATACAGATGTTGTATATCCATATTTATATCCATAAATAAATAAATGCATCATAGCGCGTCGAATACGTTGCAGCGTGTTCAGCGCAAAGTTTGAGACACGTCGTGTACGCTATATGCACGTTCCAATTTCCCAAGGTCTTGGGTCGGACGTTAGCGGGACGTTTCAGTAACATGTCCCAAGCATGCGTCAATTGCGCGTTTAACGTATGCAATGCATCTATAAGGTGCGTGTAACGTGCCTGGGACGTGGTGTACCAGAAACGTACTCCGACATTTCAAGTGCCTGGCAACGAAATAGCTCTGCAGACACAAGTACATATATAAAAGGTTTGATATTTGTTAGTTTGACAGTTGAATTTAAACTTCAAGGTGCAAGACCTATATATTTATAGCTACATGGTCTCTAAATACGTTACCGGACTAAAAATACTTCTGTTACAAGGCCTGTCGGAACCTGAAATTTATGGTGACTTCGTGTATAAGTTTAGAAAAATTGTAGGAAAACCGAATTTTCTGATCATTTTAGTAAAATTATCATATGATATAAACAAAATAACATTGATATCATAAAACAGTCTGCTTGCTTAGCGGTAAATCCAATCACGGTTGACCACTTCGCTTACCTCACTAATTGCACACCGGTAGATCGGGGTTCAGACTCTATGATGGCCCCAATCAAAAACTATTTATTAGATGGTCTGGGCCGAAACCTTTTTCTGTCTGTTTCTCGGCTCATCGGGGTTCAATTGGTGGTGTTCTTTTGCTCCAATAGTCCAATGGTGTTGTTTGACAACCCAGGGATCTACAAGTGGTTCAACGTTGTTTCTGCTGAGTCCTCATCTTTGCTTCATTAAAGGTTTTACTGTGATTTATTTGTTGCCCGAAATGATTCATAGATAAGTTAGAAGACCTCCACACGAAAAGAAAAAATATACAAAGAACACACAAAATCACAAAAATCGGAGACTGCTTGTCAATAAGTCTTTTCATAGGCAACACTGTTGTTTGCGTGGCTGCATACGCCACCGCCCCCACCCCCCGACAACTAGATATGACTGAGTTATAATCATTTGAATAAAAAAAAAGTTTTAAGCGTTCGTGTTTGCTAAGATCTTTGAAAAATACTATAGAAGATGTCCAGAAACAGCAACAATAACAGAACACACCCTACCAATGCCACCAAGAGGAAGAGAAACAAACCATGACAGTACACAAGCCACAAACCAAAGAAAACCAAAGCAACTAGCTCCCTCTTCATGAACAAGGTGATCAAAATGCTAAGCATATTCCACTCAATACAACACATCACGAAAACATGCCTATATAATTTTGACCCCCTTAAACCCCACTTTTATATAGTAAAACTGGGGTTTGCAGGGGTATAAGTTATTTTTCTTATTTCTGCTCAAAACATAGATTGTGGGTACTCGTTAGACCGCCTCGCCGAGGCGGTTCTAACGAGTACCCACAATCTATGTTTTGAGCAGAAATATGAAAAATATCACAGTTTTTTATCTGAAAAATTTAAATTTTTGAAGGAGAAATTTTCTATATATTTGAAAAGGTGTGTTTTGGTAATGATAAGCCAACGAGCAGGACAAGAAAGGAAAACATTCTACAGAAATAATAAATAGCACCAGTAACATTTCTTTAGAACAGTCACTAGTAAAACCTATCTAAGTAGGGTTTAAATATATTTTACTGGCACCAAATTTTCCCATATATTGTAAAAAATGATTGTTCAGACCTCACAGAGGCTCCATTCATCAATCAGTGAAACATTACATAAAAACGTGTAAATCAAATTAACTCACTGTGACGAAACAAGGATGAGGGCTCGTGGCAATCATCTCAGACAATGGCAGCCAAGGCCTAGTTGAAAACCACTAGCTGAACCTCGGAGGGCCCGAACAAAGACATAATATCAGATCCCAGTTGTTCAAAACTAACGATGCCGTTAGATTACGTATCGTTAAAACTTTGATCATTAAATATGGCATATACGATAATATTTTTGCTGAAAAAAAATGTGCGTAGCTTTTGCATTTCACTTTTTTTTTTTCAGAAAAATACCTTTGAATTAGATTTTATACTTACTAGAACAGTTAACATTTTGACACTTACAAGCTCGTTAAGCTAACGCTGCTTTGAACAACTGGTCTAGGCATGATGAGAGGTTTAGGTCAGTACCTCCATATTATAGACTGAGAGCAATTAAAAACGAAAGCATAACTATAAACCATGATAAAATTGCTTGTACGTATTAGGCGTAACGTTTGATAATGTAGCAACTTTTATTCAGCTCCTATCATTTATGACCTGAACGTTAAGGTCAAATGCTTAGACATATTTGGTAAAAAAGACACTACAGCAATCGATTTCGAAAGCTTCGCGGAAAATTAAATTGTAACTTTTTTGTAGGTTATGCAGACTTCTTCTTTGTTTGTGCGTCCGTGGTTTCGAGGCTATTTGTTTTATGTCTTACCTTGTGTCAATTTGTTCTTGTGTTTTTTCAGTCCTTTTAGCATTGCGATTACCTCGCTTGGGGAAGAGAGAGCTAATCTTAGTGCTTTTCGTACGTTTGTTCGATTTGTGCTTGTTTGTATTTGTCGGTTTCCTCTTCCTCTTGGTGTCTCGGAAGGGCTGCGGTTTGTGATTGTGGCACTCCCTGGAATTTTCTCTTACCTTTTTTTCATATGTGGCGTTTTGTTTTTGTCATTTTCTGTTCCTCATCTCTTCTTTACTTGGTGTCACGGGGAGGCTGTGCTTTATGATTGTGTCATTTCTGGGTATCCACCTATATGTTTACTTCAGTTAATGTTTACTTTGCTTTATTGTTTGCTTGTGATGTTGTTGTTACGATCTATACTTATGAAGTATTTGAACAGATCACATAATAACAGACAAGACAACAGCCTTCGAATCTGTTGTAAGGCCAAGATCATAAGTATTTGCTTTAATAGGTTCACGCCTTTTAATAAGTTTATATTTGGTTAATTACCTAATGGCACAGCCTTTGAAGCCATTATATCCATAACCGCATTGCTCTGGAGACCTCAAGAAAACACTGCCTATGAACAGACTTAATGAGAAACGGGTCTGTTACACTCGTTCTTATGGTGTACTCATTGATTCCGGAACATATTAGAAATGTTTATGTCAATACATCTCATGTTCAACTAGTAATCTGGGTCCAGTTGTTCAAAGCTAACGATGTCGTTAGTTAACGATTCGTTAAAATTTACATCGAGTGATACGCAAATATGCTGAAATTTTTTGCTGAAAAAATGTAAGTAGCTTTTGAAATGCAAAAGCTACTCACATTTTTTCAGCAAACAATATCAGAATATTGTATATTGAATCTGCTAAAACAGTTAACGAAATGACCCTTAACAAGCTCGTTAAGCTAACGTCGCTTTGAACAACTGGGCCCTGATGTTTGGATTCATAAGCCAGATCATAATAATTTCCTATACTTTAGTAACATTGTCCAAATGCTGATAAGTACATTGCTTTTTTAGTTTGTTGATGTAAGACCTGCATCAAATACATCTTGTTATCGCATGTGTATTGCAAAGTAAAATTTCTCTCGGATGATTCAGCCCAAAAATAACCCATTCTTAGCAACCAATATATGTACCTCCTTACAGTCGTGTTTATGTCTCCACCAGTCCAATTTTTGACAAGTCTTCGAACAGTAGTTTGTCATCTTACATCTTGAACAAATCATCAAGTTAGACTCGGAGGCACAATAACTGCATTTCTGATTCGACGTTTTGTGGTCTGCTTCTCGTTTTTTCATCGATGATCGAGTCTGACAAAATCAAGTGGAACTGCGTATTATTTGGGTTTTTTCCGCTTTGGGGGAAATTTTGTTGTCACGTTATGTCTCAACACACTACACAAACATTGGCATGAAAAGGGAGTTGATTAGGTCGGAAGATTTTTAGCCACTTTTACAAGGGAAACAGTTTTTGCGGTTTCGGGTCCACGGTGTACATATTTGGTGTACGTACATAAGGTAAAGGTCTCTAGTATTCCCGCTTGCCTTCTGCAGAACAAGTCCCGTCTGAAAAGGGCTCTACCCTGAATTAGAAGAATGGTAGGGCCTTGTTCCGTGACTATTTTGTTTCCAAATGTGTGATATTGTGTGTGGGTGGGGGATGGGGAGTGGGGGTAGGGGAGGACGAAGGGGGTTGGGGAGGGTTCAGAAATCAAATCTAGGTTCATTTGGAGTTTGAAAATAAATGTACTGATATTTTCTTCTCCAACAAACTTTTAGCTGTGTGACCTCATAAATGTCGTCTCTGTAGAAAGAGTTTTTTTTTAATATTTAATGTATATATAAATTGCATTTGGAAATTAACTATTATTTTGGGAGCTGTCCATACTATCAGTGAGGTTATAATCACTAGTCAATGCACGTTATCTTGGTGGTTTTTCTTTTACTAGATTAAAAAAAAAAAAAAAAAAAAAAAAAAAAAAAAAAAAAAACATAACGTACACATTCGTTCTGAACATATGTTTATTTGGGTGTTCGAAAAAATTATACAAAACACAGGTTCTATTGGCTTAACGTCATTAAAATAAGATGTGTCCTAGTCATTAATAGTCATTAATCTTATCACCGATAAGACTGGGCACAATAAAACCTAGTATACTGTAAAAAATAATAGACAGAAATAGGCCCAATAGGGGAATTTGGTACTGGCTTATTTATCTGATCCATAGGTATTATCCCCTCCAAAGTATCTATTACCCCTCAGAAGGCCTCCATACCACCTGCTGGGATTGAATAATTCTCTCTTTATGCGACGTCTTTGATGTATCTTACATAGTGTCTAAGTAGGGGCAATAAAATCATTAGTGAGTGGTACCACTTTGAATCTCATTTTAGCTATGTCTTTAAGGGGAAATGATGCATCTGTTAAAATATTGTCAACCCTTTTTGCAAGAAAGGTATCGTTTTTGACTTCCTGTTTACTTTTTCTGCTCATGAAATAATTTCTGAAAAGCAGTGTACTCTTGAATAAGAGAAAAGGAGAGCTTTTTTTTTTTTTTTTTTTTTTGGAGTAGACCCTTTTTCAGAAGGGATGCAACAATAATTTAAGTTACCTCTCCTGAAGATTTATCCATTGCCACTTAAATATTTTGTCTTCTGACAGCAAGTATCAATGTTTTACAAGTACTTCAAAATGGTTGTATGTTAGAATTAGAAGCGCGTATCTACCTATAAAAAAGCAACATGAATTTACATGCTAAAAGCCAAACCTTATAATCGACAGCAGAAGAACATTCAATTAAAAATGAGTTATTTCAGATTATTTCAGAATATGTCTTATTCTGGCAAGGAACTTATGTAATGAACCGCAACGTGAGAAAACTTTCTTTCTGATATGTGCGCAAAAAGAAGACATAGATCAGTCTGCGCTTCCGCGCAATCTGATCAAACTCTTATTGGCCGCCTGGAGAAACCTTTCATCATTGTGTATCCAAATGTGCCCAGTGATGATTTTGACCAGACTGCGCGAATGCGCAGGCTGATCTGAATCTTCGCCGCTGGGCGCAAATGTCCGTAGGTACGTTTTGTGACTTTTAGGCTCAAAAGATTATTTACTCAATGTGTCTTAATAACGTTGCGGCGCATATGAGAATACCTACGCCTTTGCCCTCTTGTCTTATGGTCTTGCAGTAGCGTTTGTGGAGTGCCCAATCTGTCTTCTGACAAGATCTAGAGCAATAGTATTTGCGGTAGCACCCGGTACATCTTCTCACAGATTCATTCACCGTTCCACATACGTCACATGACCTCTTCAGAAAATCCATTTTCGGACATATAGTGTACTGAAACAAAAGGTAGGGTAATAATTTACTTTTAGTTAAAACGTACGGAATAAAAATAACAAAAAACAAATGATCGGTTGTACTGGATCCATGAAGGTTACTACAATGATTTGTAAATTTATAAACTGAGATATAAATATTAACGGTGCTGGATATCGACTGAAACTGAGTTTTTTTTTTTTTTTTTTTTTTTTTTTTTTTTGTTGACATATTTATCTTCTTCAGGGGTTTAGCATTGAATAAATTGAAGTAGAAAAGGTAAACAACGAAGCGTTTGCGTAAACGAGGCAATACTACAAAATACTAATTGAGGTCTTGCTAACTAAGAAAATTCAGATTATTTTCAAAATAAATTTAAAATTGTAGAGACATGTAGGTAGTGCATACGCTTTCGGCGCCTTTAAATAAACAAAACAGAAACTGTTTGTGTCACCTATGACTTGTTAAATGAAAATAAAATTGTCTATTCTATAATACACAGTACAAAATAATACATAAAGTGATAATTACGGTGACATTGCAAATACTAACTTCAAACCTCCATTGTGTTTCGATCACAATGACAATACAATAAACTTGTAGAATACAGCTTTTTGGTGTTTACTGAACACAATCTACAGAAACTTATAATCTGTCAGAACACTGACCCTGAAAGATTGTCTACGTAGCAGCATAATAGAGATGTACAAAAAAAAATAAATAAATAAAACGGTATTCACTGTAAGATTGATCTGGGTCGATAAGCACTGAAGTACAGCGTTTAAAACGGTTTCCCATTGATTGTTCTATCAATGGCGTAAGTCACCATTTTTGTGAATTTGTCTTTCCCTTTCTTTTGATAAAATTATGCAGTTCTCACTTAATATATTACCACTTATAAAAAATAAAGAAAACATACAACCTTGAATATAGCTTTATTTTCTTACACTTTCATAGAAACAATCAGCAAAATCGCCAAAACCAGTTTGGGTGACAGTTTATTAACGTTGTTGTATTCTTGGACAATGGATTTTTTGTGATAGTTTCGAATGTCAACGTAAGCTTAAAGCTGATGACGTCATAAGTGGAGAGTGACGTTTTTCAATTTATTAGAAAACAATTGTTTCATATAATAATCCAGAAACAAATACAGAAAAGTATTTTTAAATGTAGTTACAGCATCTATAACTTGTGTAAATAACGACTTTAAATCAGACTGTAGTTATTAATATTACTGTTATTATTATCTTTATTATTATTTTCATTATTTTTCACG
This sequence comes from Anodontia alba, assembly GCA_964016985.1. Classification (NCBI taxonomy): domain Eukaryota; kingdom Metazoa; phylum Mollusca; class Bivalvia; order Lucinida; family Lucinidae; genus Anodontia; species Anodontia alba. Next base: position 95,923,138 of record OZ024821.1, on the reverse strand, counting down.
TTTCGGCGTACATGTTCATGTCAATACAATATTGATTTAGGACAGTTCTAGAGCCTGCAGTACTACCCAAACTAGTAATAATATATTCAGTTATTGGATATACAGAAGTTAAGCATCTGCAAGCTATAGAAGAGAATCCTTTGTTCGTGACAGTAATAGGCCGTAACAAACCTTGGAAGCGGGACGGGATGGGAAGCGTATTTGTCACGACATGACGCGTTTAGTGAGCGTTTAGTCAAAGGTTGCTTCACGGTTGCTGCGCATTTTGTCACGTTTTGGCACGGTTCTTACGCCAAGCTAGGGTGAGTAGCCGTTTCGTCGCGTTCAATCATGGCGCGCGTCCCGGAGTGTAATGATTTATGGGTCAGGCGCCCTACGACACTTTGCGTTCTACTACGGTCTGACATGGTGAGTGCGGCCTGAGAGGGAGTATATAAAAGCCAGGTCAGCATCTACAATACGAAGAGAGAAGACCAAGCTGTGAAGAAAGAAGCTAGGTCTCCGAAGAAGCCAAGATACTGAAAAAATTTGTAGTTGTGGTACAAGGAGCCTGTGTTCAGTGGCTTGCTGATGGCAATATGCTTTCCGTCCAGAGCTCCCACCGCATGAGGCACATTCCACTTGTCTTAAAACTTCTGGGAAAGGGTACTCCACTCATCGGGCGTCACAGGTACGGCAAACACTTTATCCTTGTAGGCTTCCACAATGTCCGTGCACACTTCTGGCGCCATTTAGCTCATGGCTGCTCTACACTGGAACGCATAGGAGAATGACGAGTTAATGTCCCCAGGAGTCAAATGTCTCAGACTGATAAACAGCTTCAGTCCAAGAGGTAGGGAGAGCGTAACTTCGTGTCTTGTTGTCTGGTGTTACTCATTCCAGGATCCGTCGAAGGTCCGTGGATTCATCCTCAGATACTTTTGGAAGGCGTTGACATCTTCAGTGTGGAGATTTCTGTTGAGAAATGTTGAGTAGTGACCCAGCTGCTGCCTTCTGTTTTCCGATAACCATTCACGCATCCATGGATTTTGACCTTTTCACCGGCCTTCTTTCTACCTGCTGCACTCTGACCTTTTCTTTCTGCATGCTGCTAGCCTTCTATTTGTTGACGCAAAGACTGAATGTTTGCATCCAAACATGCAAACACAAGATCTTCTTCATCTTGGGTAGAAGTCTCACGATACAATGATTGCTAATGCTTCCGAGGCCTGCTTTATATACCGTGGGCACACACGTGCTCCAACGCTGCCCGGCGTCCACGTTTCATTCGTAGAATGCCTTTACAGAACGTGAAAAACGTGTCAGACCTTGATCAGTACGTGAGAAACGGGAGGTACCCAATCAGAACGTGATGGGATGGGAGGGAACGCACTGGCATCTATGGTAGAATGCGGGCCGAACCTTAGTTCGCCTTTTAGCCTTCGAGACTCGGAAACTCCTGTTCCCACACGGCCCGTCACGGATACCGAAAACTTAGCAAGACCTAACAAAACTTGAATATGGACAAAAATGGCCAAAACCCCACGGAGTACTACGTTTTCGGTAAACGGGGCTGCCGTGGCCGCCGGGAACATAAACTTGAATACATAAATAAACAAGAGGACCATAATGGTCCTTAACGTTCATCTGTGCTGAAAAGCAGGTCAAGGTCACTGCAAGTTTCAGGATCATCCAATCAAAACTAAACAAATTATGCTGATGATAATGTTAAATATAAGCTTTTTTTTTAACAATCAGGGGGACATAACTCTTTGATAAATGATAAATGGTGTGATCTGGTCATGTTTCGAAGTTGTCCGAAAGTCCATCTATGTCCACCTTATACCCAAGTTTCGGGCAGGTCCGATCAAAACTCAATGAATTATACTGATGAAAAAGTCAAACGGAAACCTTTTCAGCAAACAAGGGAATGTAACTCTAAGATTAGTGATCTGATCTAGACAGTTTTCGATCTCATCCAAGATTTCATTCATGCTCCCTTATCTGCAAGTTTCAGGGAGCTCCGATAAAACTGAACAAGTTATGCTGATGACAAAGTCAAACAGAGGCTTTTTCAGCAGCCAATAGGACGTAACTAAGATTAATGATTCGATCTTGCAAGTCTTTATTTTATCAGAGGTTCATCCATGTCCATCTTATGAGCGAGTTTCAGGAAGCTCTCATCAAAACTGAATGAGTTATGCAGGCTTTTACAGCAATCAAGAGAGCGTAACTCTAAGATGATTTATCCGATCTGGCCCGTTTCCGAACTTGTCCAAAGTTTTATCCATGTCCACATTATCTCTAAGTTTAAGGCACATCCGATCAAAACTGAAGGAGTTATATTGTTGACAAAGCCAAACAAAGGCTTTTTCAGCAAACAAGGAGACGTAACTGTTAAGATTAACGATCGGATCTGGCCAATTTTTGAACCTGTTCGAGATTTCATCCATGTCAACATAATTTCCGTTTAATGAACATCCGATCAAAACTAAAGGAGTTTTAGTGATGGCATAGTAACATAGAGGCTTTGTCAGCAACCAAAGGGATGTAACTAAGATTAGTGATCTGATCTGGTCAGATTCGAACTTGGCCGAGATTTTATCCATGTCTATCTTATCAGCAAGTTTCATCTTATCAGCAGATTCAATAAAAACTGAACAAGTTACGCTGATGACAACGTCAAACAGGCTTTTTTCCGCACTCAAGGGAGGGGACGTGACTAAGATTATTGATTCGATCTGGTCAGTTTTTGAATTTATCCGAAATTTTATCCACATCCACAACATCTGCAAGTTTCAGGAACATCTAATCAAAACTGAAGGAGTTATGGTGATGACAAGCATTTTCCCATTGGAAGTCTTTATGACCTTCATAACGAAAACAAACCTATTCAAATATACGGAAAATTTTACCGTAAAAAACGAAAATTTTCAGATAAAAGAAAATCTGACATTTTTCAAATTTCTGCTCAAAACATAGATTGTGGGTACTCGTTAGAACCGCTTCGACGAGGCGGCTCTAACAGGTACCCACAATCTATGTTTTTGAGCAGAAATAAAAAAATTAAAGTATACCCCTGTAAACCCCAGTTTTATTATATAAAAGCGGGGTTTAAAGGGGTCAAAATTATATAGGCATGTTTTCGTGATGTGTTCCTGCCATAGCAAACAAAGTTTTCATTGGATTTCCATGAAAAGCATATACAATCAGTGCCTCACCAGAGGCATGCTATAGATGAGAAAACAGAAGGTAAGAGAAAAGTCCAGGGTGTGCCACAAACACAAACCGCAGCCCTACCTAGATACAAGGAAGAAGAGGAAACTGACAAAACCAAACAAGCACAAATCGAACGAACGTACGAAAAGCACATAGATTAGCTCTCTCTTCCCCAAGTGAGGTAATTGTAATACTAAAATACTAAAAGGATTGAATAACACAAGAATAAAATAACACAAGGTAAGACATAAAACAAATCGCCTCGTAGAATAAACCACAAAGCAACAAAAAGTAAGCCTAATACTGGGACCACCGCCCCAGCATGGTCAGCAGAGTAAACCACCAGGGGCCTAAAGCACCTTCACAGCCAGCCAACCCCACCCTGGGTCCCGATGCTACTCTTAATACAGAAATACATAAAAATTCGGTTTGCATAAAAGCTCCCAACTCAGTCAGTGCATCAAAGCGAAAACATAAAAATCAAATTAATCACTATAATAAACAAAGACGAGTACTCATGGCTAATTCTGCTGTATGCCAGAGTAAATGAAAACCCATAGTTGAACCTAGGCGGGCAAAGCCAAAGACGTATCGTCAAGCCCCAACCCACTGGTTAAAGCTTTACGAAGAGGCCGTCATTGAGTCTGAGGCCCGAACCGCCGTCGTGCAATTAAAGAAATGAATGAGATCAGCCTGCAGATTGTGGAAATATAACTGGTAAAATGTGCTGACGGACGACGGACGACATGCTGACGACCGACGACGGACTGAGCACTATCCTATAAGTTTCCCTGGAACCTTCGGCCTAGATGAGCTGAAAATCAATCAATATTTTAACGATGAATTGAATAAATTCATAAATAAATGAAAACACTCTACCCTCCACATGAATCAATTTTTCAAACTATGTTTTATTCCTTAAAAACGTTTGCCCTTCAGAAGCAAATAAATGAAACATTAAATTAAGATGTTAAAAATGAAAGAAACAAATTAATAATCTGCTCTCCAAATAAGTCAATTTTCTAAATTATCTGTTATCCCCTCAGAAACATAGATTATCCTTCAGGAGGCTTTTTTATTTCCCCTGCTGGTATCTCATAATCACCTCTTTATGGCATGTCTTTGATCTACATTGCATAGCGCCTAAGTAGGAACAATAAAATCATTAATCAGTGGTACCACTTTTGGCCTCATTTGCCTTTATATATGGCTTTAATACGTGGATCCTCTGATGTTATGGACTTAGTCAGCTTAAATAATGCTTCACTAGATTGTTTTCAAAATATCATCTTCGGAAAATTCCACTCGAAGAATAATATACAGCTAAATAACGTTAGTGCCAAAAATTCTCCTGTCATATATTATTAAAAAATAATTTTTTCTGTAAAAATTTACCCGATTTTTTTAATATTAGTACAATCACACCTGACCTGAAGGCCACCTGTATTAAGCAATCATCTGGTTTTAAAGGCCACCATTTTAGATCCCGTTAATAGCAAAGAAGAGAAAATCTACCTGTATTAAGCAAGCACATGTCTTAAGCAACAAATATTTTGCTTTTCCATAGGTGCTTGCTTAACACAGGTTTGACTGTACTTTAGTTTTCTAGACATTGACTTGCGTAATGTATTTACTTTTTCTTGTAACCCGGTAGAAGAAGTTGAGAGCAACACGATATCGCCAGCTTACATGAGACAATTTAAAGGTAGCTTGTTAAAATAAATTGGGTCATTAGAATCAATCAAATACTCGAACAAATAGTAAATAAATATTTTGAACATTTTGGGCTAAGTACACCACCCTGACGAACACCCACCTGAGCTTCAAAGAAATTAGTGTGATGTTCTCTTAGTCTGCTACACAAATTACTTTATGCATATAAGCTACGAAGAATATCGTAAAAGGGGGATTTCCAGCCTATAGAACATTAACGTAGGACTCGGCTCACAAACGGAAGCTCATAATATTGTGCACAGTTGGTACCTAGGATATAAAGTACGTATCCCCCTATATCTATTCCCCTTGCTCAAATGGACGGTTTTATATAACATCACATCTGAACATATGAGTGGTCCTGCATAACGCACTCCACTATCTGTAACTGGTAATTCGGATGGCAGATTTGCTGATTAAAACAGTAAGTGACTCCTGTAAATGCTTATAGTACACATTTATTTATTTGTATGATATTGAAATAAAAGTAAAAAAGGATTGCCTTTGGAAACAAAAACACATAGTCACGAAAATCGGAGACTCGGTTTGATTGAGCCTCTTCATATGCAAAACTATAGTTTGCGAGGCTGCATACATCCTCTAGCGCCGGTTTAAGCGGTATCCGAGTTTCAAACTAATCAGGATAGGCTCAATGGTCCCAAAGGAAATAAAATATGACCTGCACTATGATTATGTACGAGGAGACTTTTTACGGCCGCTTAACGGCACAACACCAGCGACAGTAGAATAAAATAAAAGTCAAAAAGGATGGCCTTTGGAAACAAAGAATTTTTATGTTTAAATTAGGTACGCTGCCCCCAGATTGCATCTGCATAATTATTTTCTGACAAATTCGAACTTTTATTAAATTAGGTTTCAGTCCTCGTAAACCTATCATTTTCGTATGACAGTAGGCCATACATATCTGGAAGTGGGTAGGGTAATTCAGCATCTCATTGTCGTGTATCTTGATACTTATTTTTTGTCTTTAACCGTGCGTTGTTGCACTGCAATTTGTAAATAGATGGACAGAAGGATGTCTGAAGTGATGTGTAGAAGCATGTTTTTAAAAAAATGCAACTTCAGAATGTTAAATGCATTTTCCTAATATTAAGGCATTGCCCTTATTTTTAACCGTAAATATTTAATATTTAGATGACAATTACATCTTTATCAGCATAATAGATATCAGTATGGAAGCGATGGTCATAGCTATATTTCATGGTTCAGTGAACACCAAAATCACAAATGGGTAGGGTGAATAAAAAGCATGTGGTGTTTATACCATGCAATCAGCTAGTGGCGACAGATTATGATTATACGTTTGTCAAGCGTGCGTCCATCTTTCGCATGTATAATCAAAGGTATTTTGTGTTTCAGGACATACCTACAGTAAATCCCAAAGGACTTTCACCTAACTTGGTGCATGCATTGCAATAGGGGTGAAATGAATTGGGCATTTCTAGCAGAGATATGTGTAGCCATTCTTTGGCAAAATGATTTGCTCCTGAATTCGGAAAAAAAAAGTTTTCGACTGTTTCCCATGAGTTGTGGGGTGGTGTAGTGAACTTCAGAAATGTATAAAGCAGATTGAATGGATACTTTGATCTCTTGTATTCAACAGTCCCCCTGGAAGCCTAAGATGTTTCATCTGTAACTTAGGTATCACCTATTCAATAAACCTATTGGAAGTGTTTGATAGCTCTTAATGTTTTACAGCTGCAACTTTTTTCCACCTATTCTATAAACTCCCCTCTTAGAGAGTGTTTCGTAGCATCAGATATTTCATCCATATTATAGATCCCGCTTGGAGAGTGTTTGGTAGATATAGATGTTTCTTTACACCTGCAACTCGCCCACTTAATCTATAAATCCACCTTGATTAGTGTTTGATAGCCTGAGGTGTTACTTTTTATCTGCGACTTCAGTCGAGTCTATTTTATAAACTATTTGGGAGTGTTTGGTTGGCTCAGATTTTTCTTTTTATCTACAAAAAAGGCAAGAGAAAAGTCCAGGGAGTGCCACAATCACAAACCGCAGCCCTTCACAGACCCCAAGAGGAAGAGGAAACCGACAAATCTAAACAAGCACAAACCGAACAAACGTACGAAAAGCACTAAGATTTAGCTCTCTCTTCCCCAAGCGAGGTAATCGCCATACTAAAAGGACTGAAAAACACAAGAACAAAATGACACACGGAAAGACATACAACAAATCGCCTCGTAGAATAACCACAAAGCAACAAAGAGTTAATCTAACACCGGGACCACCGCCTTAGAACGGTCGGTAGAGCAAACCACCGCGGGGTTTAAAGCACTTTTACAGCTAGCTAACTTCACCCTGGGTCCCGATGCTACTCTTAATACAGAAATACATAAAAATTCGGTTCGCATAAAGGCTCCCAACTCAGTCAATGCATCAAAGCAAAAACATAAAAATCAAATTAATCACTATAATAAACAAAGACGAGTACTCATGGCTAATTCTACTGTATGTCAGAGTAAATGAAAATCAATAGTTGAACCACGGCCGGCCAAGCCAAAGACATATCGTCAAGCAACTCCGATCTCACTTAATCTATAAAACCCCTCTTGGAGAGTTTTAATTACAACTTATATTTCTTTCCAATCCCAACTTTAGCCTGGCCTATTCTATAAACCCTTTCTTGTGGAGCATTTGTTAGATTGAGATGTTTCTTTACATCTGTAACTTCGGTGTCTTGTATTCTATAAGACCCCTTATGGGAAGTGTTTGGTAGCCTGTGATGATTCTTTACATCTATAACTGACACCATACTTAGAAAACCTGTCTAGGGGAGCGTATGGTAAAATCAGAATTTTCTTTACAACTGCTTCTTCATCCTCAATAATTCTATAAAGACTTTCCTGGGAAGTGTTTGGTAGCCTCAGACATTTCTTTTCACCTGCAACTTTAGTCTCACATATTTTGTAAGCGGTTTTTGGGAGGATCTAGCTACTAGCTAGCCTCAGACGTTTCTCCCCCCCCCCCCACCCCCACTCCTGCATAATCAGACCTAACTATTCTATAAACCACTTCTTGCCTTCTTGGGGATTTGCCTCAGATATTTCTTGACACATTGGACTTTAACCTCGCTGTCTATAAGAATCCTTTTGGGGAGTGTTTGGTAGTCAGAATGTTCTGTACACTTATGAATTGGATACTTATTTCTCCATCCCTACCATTGCCTCAAAGTCCCTGCTTATCATACTCTGCACATTTTTGCATATAGTGATAAACATTTTCAGATATTTTCTGAATCACTGTCCTCTGATTCTGATCTTGATGTATCCCAGTCCTTCACAGACGCATCTGTTAGGAAAGACATGTACTGAGACTTGAACTGACGGGTGTTGTTTTCATTTTTCTGGTGACGAAAAAAAAACAAAAAAAAAAAAAAAAACAGATACCACATCACTGATGCTATCTGGGCACAGCACCAAACAATCCTAGACCCGCTTTTACATTTAAAAAACCATCCCTCGATTTGATCAAGCCCTGGGCTATACTCAATCTACATATAATTAGAGCCTGCTGATGTTTGTCTAGATCTGATATTTGCCTTTAGTATCCCAGCTGCTTCTTTGTGCACCATAATTATATAGTGACCATTGTCAGTTGTGTGCTCTTCCGTAAAGGAGTCTGCTTGTTTCAGCTGGTACACCCCCATTGTTTTGTCCCGTACTGCAGTTAATTCTGGAAAGTCTGATAAATCAGCTTCATCTATCACTTTCCACTGTTATTTTATCCGTGTATCCCAGCAATTAGCTTCAACCTTTTGTTTCAACATGTTAGGCAATTTCGATTATGCTATCATGCACTTGGCAATGATATCATCCCCTTCATTGTTCTGGAGAAGCGGTGGTTTAAATGCATTGCATGTAGCACATACGATTCTGACATAGTCACCAATGTAAGGCACCTGGGAGTTAGGCATTACATTTGACAGAGGCCAATTAAACATGGCTGATCACCAAAGTAAAGTGAGAAGTTGAGTCAGAAAAATGCGAAATTAAAACAGAGGGAACCACTATCAAATGTGATGCCTAACTCCAACGTATTATACATTGTTGACTACCCGTATGAGAATACCCAGGTGGAAATGACACGTACTTCTATAGTATATTCCTGGCGTATTCCGTCTGAAGGTTCACTATTTTAAGTACAGTCGGAGTTTTATTTTTAGTAAAAGATCAAAGGAAATTGACCTATTCCAGGTGTAAAATGGGTGGTATTTGAATTAGTCCGCTTCATATGCAAATTTTATTTTTTCAGAATCCAGGCGTAATCCAAGCGTTATCATGGAGTAGTCCGTCTCATGTATTGAACAAAATCCAGGCGTAATAATGGAATGGTCCGCCTCATGTATTTATCAAAATTACGTCTTGATTTCTGTGTCCAAAAATCCTGGCGTAATTTTTACATGAAATCCAAGCGTACCAGAAGTCCGCCTCCAGTCAAACTGAATATAAGAAAAATTCCCAGCCACTGTTTAAATTTATTCAAATCCTATTTTTAGAGCAGACAGCAGTTTTATTTTGTAAATTATTTTTCAGGGAAAATTAGGCCTGATGTGAATCATCTGCTTTGTAGCTGATTAACTGCTAATGTCAAGCCTTAATTAAAATTCTTTAAAAATAAGAAAGAAAATATTTGATACTTGATGACATATACAAATGTCATGACTGGCAGTTTAATGGTTCAGGTACTCAATCGTACAGAAAAAGTATTATCATATTGTCATATGCTGATGCTGTAGTCTGATCAGGGACTACACTGTTTGCCATACATATTGAAATATTTTAGACACCATCATGTCTTTTAACTTGCCAGTGCAGAAGTGGTAACTAATAAACTTACCCCTGACTTTTAAAATGACTTTCTTTCCATTTCATTCTGCATTTTTCTTCCACCTCAAAGATTTGGCATGTTAAGTCTCTTTGAGCTTGGTGAAAAGTCCTTTGTGAAGTAAATACACAAACATTTTCCTTTGTTATTGTACCAGCAATATTAAATAGAAAGATAATTGCCAAAAGTAAATATTCACAGAAATGCCACGTGGAGCAAAAACATGCAACTGGTGATTCCTTTGAGGTGTCAGGTTACATAAAGGTCAATGGGTCAATGAAAAAACTTTAAGTATTAATAATCCGGGTGGGTTTTTATTCCGGGCGGATTTTGGAAAAAGAAGCATGTTTCTGAAAGTTTAAGTATTACTAATCAGGGCGGATTTTTATTCTTGGCGGACTTTGAAAAAGATACGCTGGTAGGAAACGCCAGGAGAACGCCTGGATCTGGAAAAAAGTACGCCAGAATTTTCTAAAATCCGTCTCATTTCCGCTTGGAATCAGCTCGGACTCCAGACGGATTCCGTCTATAATTTTCATACGGGGATGTCAGGATGATAGGTAATGCATGCGTTTTTATAGGAGCGCTTCTTCAGAACAATGAAAGGGACGATATGATTGCCGAGTTATGTTAGCATTATCAAGCTTTCCTTGAAAATGATTGCTAGGGTGCACAATTAAAATTACAATGGAAAGTAACAGATAGGGCCAATTTATCAGACTTTCAAGAACCAGCTGAGTCGATGCTACGGGACAAAACAATGGGGATGCACCAACATAAACAAACAGACTCCTACATCGATCACAAATGACACTGGTAAAGAAGTAAGCAGCTGGAAAAATAAAAACAAATATCAGATCTAGACATACATTCACAGGTTCACATAACATGTGTATTGAGTATGGCCCAGGGCTTGATCCAACAAAGGGATGGTTTTGTAAATGCACAATGGGTCCAGGATTGTACTGCGCTGTGCCCACATCGTATTGGTGAATTGGTTTCTTGGGGTTTCTTTCACCAGAAAAATGAAAACAACACCCCTCGATTTAAGTCTAAGTATGTGTCCTTATTTACTTTAGCAGATGCTTCTGTGAAGGACTGGGATATATAAAGCTCAGAATCAAAGGACAGTGAGCAACAATGTACAGAACATGATATTTAGAAAATGGTAGAAGTATGTATCCAAGCCATAGTTGTAATGAAACATATGGCGCTACAAAACATTCTCTAAGAGAGGGGTATAGGAACAGTGAACGGAATTGCAGGTGTTAAAACATTTAAAGCTACCACACACTCCCAGGAGGGGAGTTATGGAAGAGGTGACTCCTAAGTTACAGATGTAAAGAACCACGGGGAGGGGGGTGGGGAGAGACTGAAGAGGGGTGCGGGGAGGGGGTGCATTTCTTAATCTCTTAATCTGCTTTGTACATTTCTGAAATTCACTAACCCACATCAAAACTCAAGGGAAATAGTCTAATAAAATTCTTTACAGATTTCTGAGTAAGATAATCCTGCAAAAGATTGACTACATATGTCCTTGATTTAAATGCCCATTTTACTTAACCCCAGTTGCAATGCATAGACCAAGTTTGATTAAAATCTATTGATAGTTACTGTATGTATTGATCTGAAACAGAAATGCCGTTAATTATTCATGCGACAGATGGACAAACAGATGAACACACGCTTGACAAGCATAACATCATAATCTCTCACAACTCTCTTATGACACGATATAAAAATCAAAAGATTTTTAGGCATTGTTAAAATGATACAATAGTAACTATAAATCACAATCTGAGTACGCCACACATTTGCGATTTGGTGTTCATTGAACAATGAAATATAGTTCATGGCGTTTACTTCTACTCTGTTATCCGTTTCAATGATAAAAAAAGGTCATTGTTTTATAAGTATTATTATTGTTGACCTCCTATATTTCAAGTAAACTCAAAATATTTACAGTTTAAGGTTAAAAATAAGTAAAATGCCTTTATGTTTGAAAAATGCATTTAACATTCCTAAATTGCAATTTTGTTTTAAAACATGCTTCTACACGTCACTTCAGACATCCCCTTCTGCCCATCTATATACAAATTGCAATGCAAAAACGCATGAATAAAGGCAAAAATTAAGTATCCAAATACACGACAGTGCCATGCTGAATTACCCCATCCACTTTTAAAGACCTATAGCGCAAAAAAACAACCCTGCTTCTTTGCGACCAGAGGTATACCATTAGGAAGTACACATGTTAGGCTGTTCACCTGCAAAAAAAAAAAAAAAAAAAAAAAGATTTGAAAAAGATTTGGTACGGGGCCAGAATATCCTCAAATGGTCCCCCCTCCCCCCACCCCCACCCCACTTTCCGACAAATTGACAACCGGTAACACAGTGTTTTTGAACATTAAATATGACAACCCAGATTACAGCAAAACGAGAAAATACACACAATAGCTGATAAAAATTCAAGGAATGTTATGTTTTTTTTATTCTGGTTTGTTTTTTTAGCTCTCCTGAGCCAGAGTCTCCGGGGAGCTTATAGGATAGTAGGACTCCGTCGTCCGTCAACATTTTCTAAGAATTTCTTCTCTGAAACCACTGTGCCATTTTTTAATAAAATTTCACATACCTCCTCAAGGCAAAGGGGGAACGAAAGTTTGTTCGAATGGTTCAGGTAACATGACCAAGATGGCCGCCATGCCCAAATATAGTAAAAAAATCTTCTTCAGAACCAATGGGCCCATCACCTTGAAACTTGGAATATTGCATCAAGTGACTGAGTACTACCAAGTTTATTCAAACAAGGACCCTAGGTTGACTCTGACCCATTTTACGGTAAGGTCAAATTTGATACCTTAGGCTTTTGAATGGAAAATGCTGCAACTGTGCTTTTTGTCTGCAACTATTATCATCTGTGCTATAAAAATGCAGTCATTTTCAACCCCTATGAATGCTAAAGGTCAAGGTCATCTCGTGACCTTTGCGAAAGTTCACGGGTTGAATATTACCCAGAAAAGACATACCTGATAGTCATGCTCAGAAAAGACATACCTGAGAGTTATTCCCAGAAAAGGCATACCTGATAGTCATGCCCAGAAAAGACATACCTGATAGTCATGCTCAGAAAAGGCATACCTGAGAGTTATTCCCAGAAAAGGCATACCTGATAGTCATGCCCAAAAACGACATACCTGATAGTCCAACCAAGATAAGACATACCTGATAGTCATACCCAGAAAAGACATACCTGATAGTCATGCTCAGAAAAGACATACCTGAAAACCTTGCCCAAACATGATATACCTCATAGCCAGAAAAAAAATACCTGATAGTCATGCCTAGAAAAGACATACCTGATAAAAATGCCAAGAAAAGACATACCTGATAGTCATGCCAAAACAAAATATATCTGATAGTCATGCCAAGAAAAGACATACCTGATAGTGTTGCCCAGAAAAAAACATACCTGACAGTCTTGCCCAGAAAAGATACCTGACAGTCTTACCTAAACAAATACATACCTGATAGTCTAGCAAAGAAAAGACATACCTGACAGCCTTGCCCAGAAAAGACATATCTGATAGTCATGCTCAGAAAGGGCATAGCCGATTGTCTTGCCTAGAAAAGACATATCTGACAGTGCCTAGAAAAGAAATACTGGACAGTCACGCCTAGTTAAAACATAACAGACAGTATTGCCTAGAAAATACATACCTGGTAGTCTTGCCTAGAAAAGACATATCTGACAGTCCTGCCCAGAAAGGACAAATCTGATAGTCAATCTCAGAAAAAACATACCTGATAGTCATCCTCAGTAAAGACATACCTGATAGTCTTGCCCAGAAACGATATACCTGATAGTTATGCCTAGAAAAGAAATACCTGATAATCTTGTCCAGAAAAAAAACATACATGAAAGTCATGCCTAGAAATGACATCCCTTAGAGTCATGCTCAGAAAAGCCATACCTGATATATAGTCATGCCCAGAAAAGACATACCTGAAAGTTATAACCAGAAAGACATACCTGATTGTCTTTTCCAGAATAAAAGCATACCTGATACTCATGCCCAGAAAAGACATACCTGAAAGTCATGCTCAGAAAAGACATACCTGATAGTCATGCACAGAAAGGACGTACCTGATAGTCATGCTCAGAAAACACATACCTGATTGTCATGCTCAGAAAAGCCATACCTGACAGTCATTTCCAGAAAAGACATACCCGACAGTCATACCCAGAAAAGACATACCTGATAGTCATACCCAGAAAAGACATACCTGATAGTCATGCTCAGAAAAGGCATACCTGAGAGTTATTCCCAGAAAAGGCATACCTGATAGTCATGCCCAAAAACGACATACCAGATAGTCAAACCAAGATAAGACATACCTGATAGTCATACCCGGAAAAGACATACCTGATAGTCATGCTCAGAAAAGACATACCTGAAAACCTTGCCCAAACATGATATACCTCATAGCCAGAAAAAAACAATACCTGATAGTCATGCCCAGAAAAGACATACCTGATAAAAATGCCAAGAAAAGACATACCTGATAGTCATGCCAAAACAAAATATATCTGATAGTCATGTCAAGAAAAGACATACCTGATAGTGTTGCCCAGAAAAAAAAAAACATACCTGACAGTCTTGCCCAGAAAAGACATACCTGACAGTCTTACCTAAACAAATACATACCTGATAGTCTAGCATAGAGAAGACATACCTGACAGCCTTGTCCAGAAAAGACATATCTGATAGTTATGCTCAGAAAGGACATAGCTGAAAGTATTGCCTAGAAAAGACATATCTGACAGTGCCTAGAAAAGAAATACTGGACAGTCACGCCTAGTTAAAACATAACTGATAGTATTGCCTAGAAAATACATACCTGGTAGTCTTGCCTAGAAAAGACATATCTGACAGTCTTGCCCAGAAACGACATACATGATATACACGCCTAGAAAAGACATACCTGATAGTCACGCCCAGGAAAAAACATACCTGATAGTATTGCCTAGAAGACATACCTGATAGTAGTTGGCTAGCTGTAAAAGTGTTTTAAACCACCACCACCACCCCCCCCTCCCCTCCCCCCGATGGTTTACTCTACTGACCGTTCTAAGGCGGTGGTCCCGGTGTTAGTCCTACTCTTTGTTGCTTTGTGGTTTATTCTACGAGGCGATTTGTTGTATGTCTTTCCGTGTGTCATTTTGTTCTTGTGTTTTTTTTCAGTCCTTTTAGTATTGCGATTACCTCGCTTGGGGAAGAGAGAGCTAATCTTATTGCTTTTCGTACGTTTGTTTGATTTGTGCTTGTTCGGATTTGTCGGTTTCCTCTTCCTCTTGGGGTCTGGGAAGGGCTGCGGTTTGTGATTGTGGCACTCCCTGGACTTTTCTCTTACCTTTTTTTGCCGAAAAAAAGACATATCTGACAGTCCTGCATGGAAAAAACATACCTCATAGTTATGCCCAGAAAAGTCATAACTGATAGTCTTGCCTAATAAAAGGCATACCTGATAGTCTAGCCTAGAAAAGACATATCTGACAGCCTTGCCTAGAATAAACATACCTGTGATAGTCATGCCCAGAAAAGACATACCTGACAGCCTTGGCCAGAAAAGATATACCTGTTAGTCATGCCAAGAAAAGACGTACCTGATAGTCTTGCCTAGAAAAGACATACCTGTTAGTCTTGCCAAGAAAAGACATATCTTACAGTCTTGCCTAGAAAGACATACCTGATATTCACGCTATGAAAAGACATACCTGATAGTCACGCCTAGAAAAGACATATCTGACAGTCCTGCCCAGAAAAGACATACCTGATAGTCATGCCTAGAAAAGACATACCTGATACTCTTGCCTAGAAGGTACATACCTGATAGTCTTGCCTAGTAAAGACATACCTGATAATCATGCCAGAAAAGACATACCTGGTAGTCTTGCCTAGAAAAGACATATATGACCGTCCTGTACAGAAAAGACATATCTGATAGTGATGCCTAGAAAAGATATACCTGAAAGTCTTGCCTAGGAAAGACATACCTGATAGTCTTGCCTAGAAAAGACATACTTGATAGTCTTGCCTAGAAAAGACATATCTGACAGTTCTGCCCAGAAAAGACATACCTGACAGTCATGCCTAGAAAAAGACATATCTGAAAGTCATGCCTAGAAAAGATATACCTGATAGCCACGCCCAGAAAAGACATACCTGATAGTCATGCTCAAAAAAGACATACCGGATATAGTCTTGCTAAAAAAATTCATACCTGATAGTTATGCCCAGAAAAGACATACTGACAGCCATGCCCAGAAAAGACATACCTGATAGTCTTGCCTAGAAAAGACATACCTGAGATTCATGCGTAGAAAAGACATACCTGAAAGTCTTGCCCAGAACCAGAAAAGACATACCTGATGGTCTTGCTCAGAAAAGGCATACCTTATAGTCATGCCCTTAAAACGTCCACATTTCAAACATTTCGGTTTTCTCTCTTGCATTTCCTGCGTGGTGGGGGGGGATGGGGGGGTCCTGACGTACCATGCAAGTCATCTCCAAAGGTGGCGGTTGGCATGGTGTGTCAGGGACTATTCTTTGGAATCGGGAGATATTACCGATCTTTCGTCTGCTGGTCACCCAGAAAGTGGTGGCGGTTAACTATCACCCTTAAATTGCCTTTTAAGGTATCGCGTGAAACTGAGTATGTAGCATTACTGCAGTCATAATTTCATTTGTGTTATAGAGCTGCATATTCTCCTCTTGAAAGGCGTTGACCGCAATACTAGCGGGGATACTAATCATACATGTGCTATGTTTATCATTGAAGTAGGCTAAGCTGAAAGATACTTAGAACTAATTAACATGTATAACTGTCACCTAAGCTACCATTTAAGTTAATATGTTGTTCCTTATATGTCATGTAAAATGACTTGAGAATAAATGTTTTGTCTGTCTGTCTGACAGTCCTGCCCAGAAAAGACATACCTGATAGTCATGCCTCGAAAAGACATATCCGAAAGTCATGCCTAGAAAAGACATGCCTGATAGCCACGCCCAGAAAAGACATACCTGTTAGTCATGCTCAAAAAAGACATACCGGATATAGTCTTCCTCAGAAAATAAATACTTGATACTTACTCCCAGAATAGACATGCTCAGAAAATACATACCTGATAGTTATGCCCAGAAAAGACATACCTGACAGCCATGCCCAGAAAAGACATACCTGATAGTATTGCCTAGGAAAGACATACCTGACAGTCTTGCCCAGAAGCCCAGAAAAGACATACCTGATGGTCTTGCTCAGAAAAGACATACCTAATAGTCATGCCATTAAAACTCCCACACTTCAGCTATTTGTTTTTCTGTGTTCGTACATTGCTCTTTGTGCTTAAATGTCATTCCTTTCAAAACTTGTATACAAAAGAAAGCAACTATCCAAATTCAGTACAGAAGGGATAGTAAAACAAGAATGTTGAAAGTCAGTACATATATAAACAACTGCGCTGGATCTCTTACACCAAAACCAAAACTTAGAAAACGCATCTTCCGACTTGCGCGCCCCGCGAAGAGTTAGATCAGCCTGTGCATTTGCGCAGTTTTTATCAGAATCTTAACTTCAGATAGTAAAACACATATACACAAAATTTTAAGGCCCTGACCAGACTACATAGACAATACAACCATTTACTCGTAAAATGTCGTTGTATAAATAAGACTTGTTACAAGACACTGTACCTCGCATGAATCGCGTTTTGCTTAAAAGCACTTAAACAAAAAAAATTTGCATATATTTTTTCTAAGTCCGTGACCTTGAATTCAAGGTCACGTGTGGGTCGGGATGGTACAGCATAGGACTTCAGACCAGTATCTAACATCAGGGCAAGTATGAACAAGTTCCATCCAGAGGTTGTGTAAATATAGTGTAGCCTTTAAAAGAAACATTAACTAAAAACATTAACCAACGTCGACACCGACGCCGTAATGATCTGTACTTTAGTAGACGCGAGCTAAAAAAGGTTCTCACCAGTGGAATATCGAAAACTATATCTGTCCCGTTCTATACACCTTTGTAAGTACTTATGATCATGATAAGCACGAATTGGAATTCCCCGTTAATTTTCGGAGAAATGAACTTTCGTTTTCGATTTGAATGATTTTGAAGAAGACAGTTATGCGAAAAAACTAGGCGACAAGATAAGATATATATTCACCATTCTTGGACCATTATACCAGTAAACAATCACATTGTATATAATAATATCTAATCTTACGAACTTATGATTCTGATACAAACGCAACACTCGTACATTTGAGTCGCAACGTCAGAAAACATTTCTTCGACATGTGCTACCAGCGAAGATTGAGATCAGCCTCCGGCCAAACACTGAAGATCTCACCATGCGGACATCGGCGTCGGACCAGACTGTACGGATGGGCAAGCGGATTTGAGTCTTCGATGGGCGCGCATGTCATAAGGTACCCTTCCACATCTTGCGGTTCATTTTATACAAAAGCAGAGAAAGACAGATACAGAGAGACAGACAGAGAGGGAGAGAAGAGAAGCTTGATAAATCATATGTCCCTTTTTACGAGAAGGGGCTACGTGAATAGGCGACATGACATAGGCAAAGACGGCTATTAGGGCCAGCCCTCTCGATTAGAGACACATGCAATCATACGAATACCGTAGTCGTGTGAGTGTATATATACGAGTATGTGATTTTGTATGCGTATAAATGCATATATGTGTACACGTGTGCGCATGCATTTGTATTGTATCCACTGTGATGTTTCTTTCGCTACTGAGGTAGAGAACCACTATGTGAGCCGAGCATATATGTGTAATTTGGAGGTGCATCAAAATTAAGAGTGAGCGTTGGCGTGAGTAAAACTGGTTTAACCCCGCTCCAACCCCAACCCAATCCCCCAAGTAGTCTTGTCTACTGAACGTTCTAAATCGGCTTTTCTTCTTTTGGTGCCTGGAAAAGACTGTGCTTCGTGGTTGTGGCATTTCCTGGGTATCCACAAATTTTACATGCATGCATGTGCGAATGGAAACATTCGCTGGCATCACAAAAACACGCCTATATAATTTTGAGACCCCCCCCACCCTCAAACCCCACTTTTATGTAGTAAAACTGGGGCTTAAGGGGTATACAGTAAAACCTCAATGGCTCGAACCCGGATGGCTCATTTAGATTGGATGATTCGAACTCTTTTTTCAGTCCCTACAAAATCCTTCCAATAGCTCAAGAAAACAAATATTTAGGGATGTTTTCTTATTTTATCATGGAATTGTATGTTGTGTGTACTCATTCTAATGAGTACACTCAACATACAATCATTGTGTAGAAAATTGAAAAGATTTCCCTAAATTATCGATATTTGCGTCCTGAACTGGTGCCATGATTAGTAGTATGCAAAAGGAGACCGGAATCGTGGATGATAACCGGATGATGACAAGATTTTTGATCAGAAGTAATTACCCTAAAATATTTGGACAAGTCTTGATAGCGATCACTGTTATTATCCTTAAAGTTTGAACCCTCAGGCGACGTAGCAAAGATGTTCTGATGGAATGGCAAACAGTGCAGGCCCTGGTCATGGTGATCGGGGTCTACACTGTTCGCTCAAGGACTTCTGTGCCGATATTTAGGGTAAATACTGCCTGGTGCAGTAGTGACAGATGCTATATTGACAAATCGATTTTCTCCGACACTTGCGGCGAAACACTTATCGCCTTTAAACTGGGAAACAATGCAACTCGTTGGAAGAGAGCGTTTTGAGCGCTGCTGTTATTGTTTGCATTTCTAAAGACGGTTGGTTCGACGTGAGAAATGATGAATGGACTGCAGCCGGTAAAATGCTCTGTTAAATACTTGATATTGTCACTGACCATATTATTTCACATAGATATGCGTAAGCGAAACACACATTCGAAAACTGGAAATGGATTCAGAAAATGATTTTCATGGAGATTCGCTTCTGAAATTCGTAACGCCGTTTACTATGTCTATTATAGGTAAAATCAACTCTCTCTCTCTCTCTCTCTCTCTCTCTCTCTAAACTGTTCCCAGTATAAACCCTTTGCTGTATTTTGAAAAAAGAAAAGAAAGAAGGAAGTATTTCCCTCGCTGTTAGGCTGAAAAAAAATTGGTCGGTAGGAAGATTTTTTTTTATATTTTTTTTTCCTCCACAGGATCGGGCTTATAATTCTTATGAATGTACAAGTATTATGTTTAGGATCGGTGCTTATCTTTTTATTTGCATTTTTACTAAATAAATTATAGCAGAGTCGAGTGTTTCAAAAAGAGGGTCGGTTGGGTTTGTGGAAAAAGCTACTTTTTAGGCCTTATTTTGCAGGCATGTCCAATTCCGGAAAGACAAGCTACATAAAGACCTTGTTGGAGCAGTCAGACAAGACTTTTACTGAAAAGCCCTCTCGAGTGATATACTTTTACAACGTGTACCAAAGTAAATTTAGTGAAATGGAAGTATCCGTCCAAAATATATCATTTTATCAAGGACTTCCACAGAGATGCGACATTGAAAAATTTGCAAATTCAGAGAAGCACCTTTTATTGGTGTTCGACGACTTATATTACGAAGTCATCTCTTCTAAGGACCTAAGTGACCTTACCATAATGCTCTGTCATCACTTGAACATAAGCTGTATATTTACCTCTCACAATATATTCACCTATGGTAAATTTTCGAAGACCATAGCGACAAACTTGCACTATATTATACTGTTTACCTTGCGAAATAGGCTTCAGTTGATCACCTTAGCCACTCAGTTATTCTGTCATAAAAATAAATCAAAAGGTTTTGTCAGTGTGTATGACAGGGTTATCGGAGAAAATCAATTTTCGCCGTTGATAATTGATTTATCGCCCAGATCTCAAAACACACGCTACATGCTGAGGAAAGACATTCTCCCAGGACAATATCCGATTATTTTCGAGCTCAAATAGGTATCGGTGTGCAACGAATATTAATATTGGAAATGAACAGAATTGAGTCGCACGTATATTTCCTCAGGTACTTAAGCGTTGCGACTAGCTACCAGCGGAGACATATACTTCAGACAGCTACTGCCGAACAGCTTAATGTGCTTTACGAAACAGCTTTCAATATACTCCAGGGAAATATTTCTCTCACAGATGAGGACTACTGTAAACTGTACAAACACAGAAATGTGCTTCGGAAATTATCTTTGAAAGAAATTGACAGATACACAAAACGGCAGTTACTAGGCAAACATTCATGTGCCGTTAAAGAATTGTTGCAAATATTTTTCCATTATTTTTCATCAAAAAATACAGAAACATCCATTTCATTCCTGCCTTGCTCAGGATTAGAAGGGGACTCGTCATCATCAACAACAACAGAAGAAGAAGCAGAAGAAGAAGAAGAGGAGGAGGAGGAAGAAGAAGAAGAAACTGGAGAAAGACAGGGATTTCTGAAACTCAAATCAACTTTGGAATGTGACAATGACGGATCAGAACGATTACAAAACCTCGATACTCATACCCCTGTCACGTTACCAACAACTGCTGAAGCACCACCAGAATCAAACAACGACCCGGATGCCGAGCCCACAGAAAGTAAAACGCAGGAAACTATCTGCTGATGCCACTTCAAGCAGTTTTAGCGACGCAACTGGCATATCAGAACACGGAGAAAACCCCAGCACTGTGAGGCATCTCACGACCAGGCGAACTCTTCCGTTGATTCAGGGAATGTTGAAAAAGAACCTGAACTTGCCAGGAAGTTAATGAATACTATTAAACGCAGCTTTCCAAAGCATGTAAGGGATAAAATCGCAAGACTTTTACATTTTATTCTGACGTTCGACTCTCATGTGATCACCGTCAACCGCCATGGAAATGTTTTCATTCGGAATCGTACTTTGGACCCAGCTTCCAACATTCTAGATTTGTTAAGGGCTAGTGTCAGTGTCACTACTGTTCCTAAACCTGTGGGATTTAAGGAATTTCGAAAGGCTCTTCTTCAAATAAATGTTCCAAAAAGTTTTTTGGTTGAATATAATTCAGATAATAAGCTTGGGAAAAAAAGTACAGACTTGAAAAGTGTCCACAAAGCTGACAATGTAAAAATAAGAAAATGGGAATCGTACTGACAATTTGACCATGAAATGACACTGAAACTGGCTCATAAGAAACCTGAACTACCTGCTGACCTATGGGGAAGGAAACACTGAACACACTTTTTTTTTGTCTCTGTTTCACATTATATTTTGTTCATTTTTTTCTCCTTTGGTCAGTTTTGAAATGTTTGTGATGCAATATCTTATATAAGTAAAAGAACCAGCTCATGAGAAAAGGGTACTTGTTGTGTAGCAACCAGCAAAGGCTTAGACGAGCTTGTACTTAAGCGCAGTCTCGCCAGAGCCTTTGCTGCTTGCAGACATGAAGTGGAGATCTTGAGGTAACGTCATACAAGAAAGCCTGCGCCTAGACAAATTTGACAACTTGTGAATGATAAAGACCCTTTTCTCATGTGCCGACTACAACATATTCTGCATACTTTCAAAATACAGTAAAGATGAAAAATGGGCTACGTTAAACGTGTCATTATTCTAAACTTTGACATTAAATGTATGCCATTCTGGCAAACAGGATAGACCCTGAGCAAAACAGTCGGAACAAGGTCTAGACTAATTGCTCAGTTTTTATGCACTTCAAACCCAATAGTTTTCATATTTACGGTAATCTACATGTAAAAAGAGATATGCTAAAAATGGTCAAAAAGAAATCAAACTTGAACATTGAATCTGAAAGAGGTGGTAGCTTTTATCAGAAATGAGCACCCGTGTAAACCTCCCATTAAGATATATATTTGCGTTTATATGGAAAACTGAGGTTTGCAAGTATTTTTTTTATTTCTGCTCAAAAACCCTACATTTGAGGCTTAAGCAGTTCCTACCTGCCTGCACCCACAATATATGCTTGGAACAGAGAAGAGAAAAATCTCACACAACATCTGATACACTATGTGGACAAAAGTATTTGTCACATTGTGGAGATGCAGTTTAAATAAATGCATTGCCATTTTTTTTTTTTTTTTTTTTTTTTTTTTTTTTGTGTGTGTGTGTGTGTAAAATTACTGTTTCAAAACTATGACAGCTATCATCAGGGAACCTTTACAAATTAAAATGACTTTGCAATAAACGCTAGTAGCAAGAAATACGAATCCTTTTCTTGTTTTCTTTTACCAATGATTTAACATACATTTAGATTGATTTTTCAGTAACTTTAACGTCAGTGGGAGTCCTGATTTATTTTTTTTAATTTATATTTACTACCAACGTGTGTTACTGCAAAACTAAACCCAGAATTTTCTTTTATATATATTTTCGTGTATATTTAGTTCATCAATTAAAAAACAAACAAACAAAAAAAAAGAAAAAAAAAAAAAAAAAGAAAAAAAAAACAAAAAAAAAAAAAAACACAGTTTGTGTAAAAAGATACAAATACATTGATATAAATGGGAATGTAACACAAATTACTTACTGTAGATGACAGATCATGTAAAATGGAGTATACCCCGATACCCATGCAGAAAATTTGCTTGTCTCAGCAGTGCATACTCACACACACACTCATCCCAGACACTAATATTCACTGGTATTCATATTGGTAAAACATGTTCAGTACGCAGTATTTTCTTTTTTTTTTTATCTTCGGCAGCTTACATGCACCTTCTGCTTCTGCCAGTTGATAGCCTTCTTCAACATTCTGATGGGAATGCTTTGCAAATTGCATTTATCGGAATTTATACATCAGCTGATGTCGAAAAGACGAAAACAAAATAGATTTCAAGATTTATTATCGACTGAAACTCCAACTGGAGCATTAGTCAAAACTTTTAACAAATGAAAAAAAATGCAATAAAACATCTGAGGAAAGTTGAAAACTATGATATTGAAGAATATTCTAAATCATCCTCATGGTCACATGGCTGTGACCAAGAGTGCCACATGACCAAGAGTGTATGTAAAAAACAACATCAGAGAATATAACCCTGATAAAACTAATAACACGCGTTAGTAGAAAATTGTCCATTTGTCCAGAAGGTTAATAAGTGTCCTGTTGATTCATGTTCATATGCACCCACTGAAGCACTGACCCATTGCAGATTCAGTAAATGGTATCACACAACAAAATCCAGAATATCCGGCCGTGAAAACCACTGCAAGCATCATATATTAGATACATGTACATGTGTGTACAGTCCCAAATCAGACCGCTCCCAGGTACAGCCAAATCCAGGCCTATACCGCACACACAGACCAACAACACAGACCCAAGTCACTTTCCTTTGTCGTATTCATTAATACTGAATAGCATGGCACATGTCTAATTTAAGTATTTTAATATCCATTTAACTAGAAATTCAGTGTCTCGTTGATTGTCTTTAGATAGTAAGGTACAACAAAAATACAAAATGTCCAGGCATGAGAAAGCTGCTGCAAATATCATTAAAAAGATACCTGCAAAGAACAACCCCAGATCGGACTGCACCAGAGAGCGACCAGATCCAGAGCAATACCAGGCAAACAGCACAGACCCAAACTGTAATGTTACACAAAATAACCCAATTCAAATCTGCACCACTCACCATAACAAGCATAACCTAAAACTTTTAGAGTTGTTAAATTTTACCATCACCGCAAAACCCATCCATTGCCAATGAAAAGCGTAAACTACCGTAAATTGATTTAAATATTTCTGAAAATTTCCTGGAATTTTTTTAGCACCACTTTACAAAATTTTGCAATATTAAAAAGCAGCCTAGTATCGGTATTACTTGAACTCATGAGATGCTCAAATTTCACAGTATTAGGCCTAGCAAACAAGTCTGTTGGCAAGTAAACCTTATGCAAATCTTCAAAGTAAGTGCACTCTAACACATAGTGGTATTCATCACCAAGCCTGTGAAGAGAACATAACTCACAAATTCTGTCATCTCTGACAGTACCCAAAAATCTTCCCCATTCAATGGGCATTTTATGGTTTACAGATCTAAAGTGAAAGAAAGGGATAGCAAGATCTATTGGTAAAATGTTAAAGTAGTTGTCATACTGGAACTCTTTTTTAAATATCCTGTAATTTAAACATTTAGGACTATTGAAAACAGACTCCTTCCAAAGCAACTTGTAATTCTCTATAGAATAACATTTAAAATGTGCCATTACCTGCTTCCTCCTTTCTGAAGAGGTCACAAGCAGGAACAGCAACTGTGCTTGAAATTCTCGCATCTGTCTAGGGATCGTCTCCCCTCAAACTTTTTATGAGGATGCGATGCACAGGCAACCTCGAAGGCTCCGGTAAGCCTGTGCATATGCGGTCAGTCGTCGGCGCTTTCACTTGAGCATTTTCACAATATTCGCTTTTGGTGCCAGCATTTCGATCTTTACATGGAAAGGGCTGTGTCACTTTTTATGCAGAAAGCAGACCTATGCGGTAGATCTAGGTCTTCTTAATGATTCTAAAACATTTTACTTGCGCATCTTTCGCCGTTCAGCACTCCCGATGTGCCCTGAGGCAGGTTCCCACAGTCTATTGTGGTGCGGCTAAACTGCACCTCGGGGTGGTTGGGTGAGGCAAAGGTGTTGTGTATCTTACATCACTGGGGCGTCCAACTGATATTGACTTGCAGTTGGGCAAGGCCTGCTATTCTTGCAGCAGGTAAGGGTAGAGGGGGAATGTTTTTATTTCTTCTGTTTCTTCACTGTCATTCCTTTTCCTTTCTTCTCTATCTCTCTCTTTCATCACCTTTACTATCCCTCTTCTCTCTTTCTCTGGGAGACGACACAAAATGACCCACAAGGGTTGACATGTCGTTAAACCCCAAAACAATCAATCTAAACTGCACCTGGGTGGCCCGACCCCGGAGTTCAGTGACCAACAACTCAATGCCCGTCGGGGCAACCCTCAACCGACACCACTGCTGTTGCCTTGATCCTCTCACAGGAGATCAGGTCTCCATCATTCCTGCACATTTTACATGCGTCAAACAACCGACTCATCGGTACCCCTCCGCTGCATACACCTACAGCCGTGTAGCCTAATGTGGCGCATCTGCCAATGCTGCTCACTCAAATATTTTTCTCCCAAAGTATCATTTTGTGGGCGTATGTGATGAAACATAACAAAAGGTACATGGCCATTACAATTTGTATGGGGAATCAAGAGTTTATTTCAAAATAATGAGGAAAATGTTGTTTTCACCAAAACCAAAGGACCCTTTTCCCTGAACGTGAAATTTAAAAGGTGGTTTTGTCAGTGTGAACAATGAAAATGGCACAAATATATTCTGAATTGATTAGTTATCATAGGAATGCATCTTTAATCTAAAAACATCCTTTATGTCCAAGGCAACAGGCAAAATCCTTACAGGTGCGCGACATTGGCAGACATTTTTTATGATATACAAACAAGGGGGTGATGACGGATTATTATCTGCTAAATTTGAAGAAGAAATTAAATGAAAATAAACTTGTTTTATTTATAATAAATTATTCTTCGCTCTTCGTTTAAAAATCAAAACCGGTCCATCGAACATTTTTTAAATTCAGCTCAAATCCTTAGGTGCGCTGAATAGGTCGACAGCAGTATACATGGAGGAAATATAACATTAAAAGCAACATTTTTTATATTTTTCACCAAACGTGTTTCTATCTTAAAGTTAAAGCGAGGAATGACAAATTTCCAGACAGACATGCAGCTGCAGTACACAAACTTTTACTGATGCAGACATTATTACGTCATTGGCATTTGAACTGACCGCTTTGAAGTAGCCGCTAGTATCGCCAGTAACGAGGCGGTCGAGTAAAACATTTACAAAAAAGAAAAAAAAATGTTTTAAATTAAAAATAATAATAATAATAATAATAATAATAATAAAAGTAATAATAATAATAATAATAATAATAATAATAATAATAAGCTATTAATATAAGAATTTTTAGGTTTCTAGAGATCTAAACAACAGCAATTAATACACTGTGCGTTTCGTAATATTGTCTGCTTATAAAACAAGAGAAAAACGGTATTTTAAAGTGAGAAAAAAACAAAACAAAAAAACAAAACAAAAAAAAAAAACGATTTTTAAAGTGAGAAAAAAATATCAAAATCAACAATAACGACAATAATTACTATTCAGTCTGATCACGCCAAACAAAAAAAAAAGTTTTCAAAATGAGCCATGTCATGCAAAGTCGATCAAAATGACAAACATACTGCGGACAGGAAACCGGCTGGCACACAACGTTGAAACGATGTTTTCACAGTTGTGTCAACGTTGATTCAGCGTTAAGGGAAGACTCGTGTCTATCCGCATTTATTTATATTTTAGCCCCATACGCCTAGCGTTCCATATTCCGGGCACTGGTAAACGGTGCAGACCCAGATCAGACGCCGCAGAAACGAAATGTCTGAGCAGAGTCTACTCTGTTTGCATAATGTACACGCCTAGCGTTCCATATTCCGGGCACTTGTAAACAGTGTAGACCCAGATCAGACGCCGCGGAAACGTAGTGTCTGATCAGTCAGCACAGTTTGCATACTGCACAGGGATTGTATTGTGTGAAAGCTTCCAACAAATAAAACGCATTCTGGCACACAACGTTGAATCAACGTCAAAACAACGTTTCAAAGCTGTTTCAAGTTGATTCAGCGTTACGCGCATACAGGGAAGTCCCGTGAGCACAGCCTGATCAAAGCCTACGCTCTTGGCACAAGCATTTCGTTTCTGAAGAGTGAGAGTCGATTTGCTTTGAAATGGCTCATTTTAAATATGTAGTCAGTCTTAAAATAAATTGCCTCATATCCGCCTTGTTGGATAACTTGTTATAACTGCACCGTCTTTTCCTAACACAACTTTCCCTATAAATAGCTCCTTGTTTTTTGTATCAACGCCAATTGAATAGTTGCTTCCGGCTTAAAACAGTTCTGCCGTACTTTCCTTTAAAGACGTACGTAAATTCGTCTTTCTCTAAAATTGTTTTTATCACAAACTTTGCCGTTTTCTCGTTATAAAATCTTGTTTTATTTTTTGCTTTCACAATATGATTTTCCCAAATGTGTCTGTTCAAAACCATGTTCGTTTTTCAAATAACGGGCTTATGCCAGACATTTTTTTTTTTTTTTTTTTTTTTTTTTTTTTTTTTGCAAGGGTGGGACAGGTGTCACAAATATGTAAGCTTCATTTGTTAGGATTATTTTTCTCATTATCAGTGAACCTGGCTAAGAATAAAACTGCGAAAAGTAAATTTTTGTTTCGACAATAGTAACGAGTAATCATAAGTGTGACAGATCTGACAAGGCCGCGCGACATTTTGTTTTATCGAGGAGAAGGGACCGTCCTGACTTAAAATCATACCACATACTGTGTGCACTGACTCGCCGGCCTTTGCCGCCGAGAATGTCAATATTTTGGTCACAGACGCCAGGTAGGGAAAACGTATAAACGCATTTATCAACACAGAACAAATTAACAGCGAGATTATCTAATTTATATCATAAATGCCATTGGTGGAAGAAAAAAAAACTGTCAGATCATGTGCGATTGTCAGCGAGCGAATGAATGACTAGTTTTAGTACACAATAAAGGTAAAAAGAAAAGCCCAGGGAGTGCCACAATCACAAAAGTCACGACCAGGCTCTGACACCAAGAGGAAGAGGGTGTCTCATGACCTCGTGGTTATATGTAAAAAACTATCTATACGTAAACTGTCCTACCTTGTCATGGCTTCTGATGAAACTGAAAAGATTTCTGACGCCGACGACTTCGTCAGGAATTTGCTCGATCTGTCGGAAGACGTCTCAATGGAGGTCGACGCCAACGCACTGGCCGACGAAATACAGAACCTGGAACGGCACACATCGGCCAGCGGCCCCGAAGGCGATCCTGATCATACTCAGTGCCCTAAATGTAAACGCCGACTAAGTAACATCAGTAACATGAAGCGCCATTTGAAGCAAGGTTCCTGTAAACAGAATACAGCTGTCGAACACCGTTGTGGAAAATGCACGCGCGTGTTTTCTACGGCCGGTAACCTGAAGCGTCATAGACAGTCCGCACGATGCCTCGACGCAGAAGCTGCTGAGCGACAAAAAGAAACGGCCAAAAAATGTCCGTCATGTTCGATGCTGTTTAGTAATGCTAGCAACGTCAGAAAACATTTAAAAAATGGAAGCAGCAGGAGCGTGTGTTGTCACTGCTCTGAAAGTATTCCCGGATCGGTAGAAAATATGAGAGCGCACATTCAAAGACACGTCAGTGAAGAGTATTTAACTGTGCCTCAGCTTCAGGCACTCAGAAAGCAAATGCGGGTACTTAGGACTGCAGGTGGTGAGAAAGCCCAAAATAAACCGCCTCCAGCTCAACCGAGCAGCAGCAGCAGCAGCAGCAACGATTCTGATGACGAAAGCGACCGGCAAGTGGAGGGTTTCTTCGAGTACGAACAAGAAAGAACTACTAATTTCAATGACACGCTCGTTCGTTTTAAAATTAGACCAGCGCTCGAAGAGAAACAAGATATGATGTTGCTCTTCGCTAATAGGAGACAGCAACTTTCGCATAACATAAACACCGAAATGAGGCGCATGCGGGCCGTTAAATGGTACGTTTGTGTAACAGTCAAAATGATCAAATACACACCGGATGGCGATGTGAGAGACCAGGCTAAGCCGACATTTAGGTCCGTCAGTCAGACTGTCCTGTCTCGTGATGTGATATTTGACCAGCTTGACGCCGCCTATTTTAAAGTATGCGACAACCTCGAAAAATTTAAAGCAGACGGGTCGGGGTGGCGACTGGATGATATTTAGTTTTTGGAGCAGACAATTTTGAAGTACAACAACCCCCTCAGGGGCTCATGTTCGGACTATGAAATGCCAGAACGTTTGAGAAAAAAAGCCTGTCTGCTATCCGTCGTAGGAACCCCTACGAACAGTACAGATTGTTTTCGCTGGGCTGTTTTGGCCGGGCTGAACATGCCTTCACACATAACGGGGGAGGTTCACTGGACTGAGCTCAGCCAGCACAGAAATACTTTGAATTTTGATGGTATCGAAAACAGAGGGAAAAGGATGCAGTTAGCGCAAATTAATGACTTTGAAAAGAACAATAACGTGAGCGTAAACATTATAGGATACGTTAACGAACCTTTTCCGCTCCATATATCGAGAAATAGGGACACCAATACGAACAGACACGTAAATTTACTGCTAGTTAGCTACAACGACGACGAAGAGACAGAAGATACGCCAGGGCTGAGTGACTGACACTACTGTCTCATTCAAGATATGAGTCGGTTACTTTGCAGAGAGAAAATCAAGAGACGTGGAAGGCTTTTCTACTGCATGAGGTGCTTAAATCCCAAATACAGCGAGGAAAAGCTCGTGGAACATGAGCGGTTTTGCAGTGAATTGCAACCGATGAACGCGCGCACAGTTTCGGAAGACAAAAAATGGGTAGAATTTAAAAACTACAGACGGCAGCTCGAATGTCCGTTTCTCATCGTGGCAGATTTCGAATGTTTCAGGCGTAAGCTGTACGACAACGCGGAGACTGTTGAAGGACATACGGTACGTGAAGGAGAGTTACAACCAATGGCGTTCGCGTACCTGCGAATAAGCAGAGACGACAGTCATCCAGCGAAGCCAGTGGTATATGTCGGCAAGGATCCCGATGACACAATGGTGCGTTTTCTTCAGGGCATGGAAGACGAACAGCAATACGTATTTCAGATTCTTTCACAGAAACAACCAACAGTCCTATGCGACACGGGCTTGAGAAATCTGATGTATAGCAAAGACGCCTGTTACGTGTGCTCCACTCCATTTTTGCCTGGTGACAAAATCTGTGCAGACCACGATCACATCACTGGTATTTATTTATTTATTTATTATTTAACCCACATTTGTCCTAGCGTTCCATTTTTTTTTTTTTTTTTTTTTTTTTTTTTTTTTTTGTGGGGGGGGGGGGGGGGGGGGGGGAAAGAAGGGGTGGTACTGGCAAACAGTGTAGAACCCTGATCAGACGGTGCCGCAGAAAAGCGGCGTCTGATCAGGTCTACACAGTTGGCGTGATGTTCGTGGATTTTTTTTTTCTGAAACTTACAACAAATAAAACACATCTGACACCCTAACGATGGAAATGAGCATAGCCTATGCTAATATGGATCAAATATTGATCAGCTGGACAACGGGAGATATATGTAGTGCAACCGATGAAGTAGATATTACCGAAATACTGGTATTTCGGCTCCTCACGCCCGAATTATAAGGTTAGGAAGACTGAACAAAAATATTTCTATTTATTTTGCAGGTGTGCTCAGAGGAAACGCTTGCAACAGATGCAACCTGGCTCTTTCTGAACCAAAGTTTCTACCCATTATCTGTCACGGATTGTTAAAATTTGATGGCCGGCTTATCATGTCGGCTGTTGGAAAATACGGTCACAGAAATATTAACGTACTGCCCCAAAGCGTTGACACGTACATCGCCATCATGATAGGTAAATGCCGATATTTGGATAGTAAGCGATTCCTAAATGCCCCTTTAGACACTTTGATAGAAAGTGCTACTTCAGAGAGCGAGTCTCAGGCATTCAGGTATCTTAGCAGATATGTACAGAATGACCATCTGGAGCTGTTTATGAGACCGCAGCCATTCTGCTACGAATTCCTAGATGGACCAGACAAGCTTACCGCGAACGAGTTACCTCCTAAATCAGCATTCTTCGACAGTATAAGCGAGACAGATAACAGCGACAGGGAATACGCGCACGCTCAAGCAATATGGCACGCTGTGGGAATGCGCACTCTCAGAAACTATGTAGAGACTCATCTTCTAACTAACGTGTTGCTCTTGGCCGACGTGCTTTCTATTTTTAGGAAAACTATGACGGACACTTTCAAACTTGACCCCATGCAGTACTTTTCTCTCAGTGGCTATAGTTTTGACTGCGCGTTGCGGTATTCTGAGGAAAAAATTGAGCTTCTGACAGACCTGGAAATGCATCAAATGCTGGAAAGCAGTATCAGAGGCGGCCTGGCTTCGATAGGCTCGCCGAGGTACGTGAAAGCTAACCACCCCAACTTGCCTGACCAACACTACGAAGCCGACAGCACAAAAAGCTACATACATTTTTTCGACTTTAACGGACTCTATACGTCTGTGATGAAAAACCACAAACTCCCAACATTCGGCTTCAGATGGCTGTCTGACAGAGAAGTAGAACGTTTCGATCCCATGTCAGTTGCCCCAGATTCAGATCATGGATACATCATCGAGTGCGACTTAGATTATCCCGAAGAGTTGCACGATGCTCATGATTCTTACCCCCTCGCCCCGGAGCACATCAGAATAAAGCCGGAAGACCTATCAGACTATACGAAAATCTTGCAGAGCAGTGTGGAATCGGTCTCGAAACTTTGCGGGAACTTCGAAAACTATGTTTGACGTTGAAAGACAAAAAACATTACGTAACGCATTACTTGAATCTCCAGTTCTATGTCAAACACGGAATGAAACTAAGGAAAATATACAGAGTTGTGCGATTTTCTCAGAGTCCACGGCTTCAGGATTTCATGACGAACGTTTCTGATAAAAGGAGAGAGGCTAATACAAAATTCTACAGCAGTGTATTCAAGTCAGTTGCGAACAGCGTGTACGGTACGTCTGTACTAAATATTTCATTATTAGTAGTAGCAGTAGTGTTATTATTATTATTATTATTATTTATATAAGTGGCTAAAGATGGAAGCCAGGCTGAACTGAAGTTCTTAAATTTATTCTTTTGCTCGTTGTAGGTAAATTATTAGAGTCTGTTAGAAGCCACAAGGACGTGCGAATATGTACAACAGCGCAGAAGCTACACAAACTGGTTTCACTGCCTACCTTTTCCACTCTTCACGAGTTTGGGGAAGATCTCGCTGCTGTCCAGATGCACAAGGAGAGCGTTCTGCTCAACAGACCTTACGCGGTAGGCTTCTGTGTGCTCGAGCTGGCCAAACTAGAAACGTATAAATTTTATTACGAATTTATCACGCCGGCGTTCAAAGACGGGAGGGTGAATTGTCTGATGCACGACACTGACAGTTTTTTATTACAAATTCTTGGTTGCGAGGATGTAAACGGCATTCTGAAAGAGAATGCAAAGCATTTTGATTTTTCGAATTTGCCCCAGAATCATGTGCTGAAGGACGATACTAACAGAATGAAACCCGGGTATGTCAAATTTGAACTGGGGGCAGCTACGTGTCTCGAATTCTGCGGCGTTAGCCCGAAGTGTTACTCTCTGCAGACGGACAGCGGTTTCAAACAGGCTTTAAAAGGGTCTAGGAACGCGGTATCTCATGAACTGTACAAAAACTGTCTGTTACAGGGACGGTGTCAGGTGCAAAACGTCCGGGAACTTAAGAATTATGGACAGACCCTGTATCAGGTGTCCGTGCAAAGGCGGCTGTTGACACCTGTGGATCTAAAGAGACATTATCTCTGCGCAATACATTCTCTGAGCTTTGGGCACTACAGACTAAAAGAGAAAGAGAACGACGAAAACGTGTGAGAATTTTCAAACTGCTAGACGCTTTTTGTTCAGCAATGACAGGTGTGCACACGGCAGGATATAAATTCGAATACAGATGGCCAAATAATGACTTTGATGTTCTGGTAGGCGGGACCTAAGTAAAAAAAAATTGGCCAACCATGCTGTTTTCATTAACACGTATGTGTTTGGTAGTTAGCTATTGTGGGAAATCTACTTGATCAGCGAGCGAGCGAGAGACTCATCCCGCAGAACGCACATAGAAAGACATCGACGAAGTCCTCTTCCTGTTAAACTGTCTTCAAGTAATGGAAACCACACCGAAAGCGTCTTTGTCCTACAGTCTTTCCAGGACAAGGACGCTGAAAATGCAGAGGTCAGGTGACGTTATCATCGCAAAGATAACGCACAATGATGGGACAGGTATAACCCTTGGGTACAGAGCACTCTTGAAATTGCTGGCTGCTGGGCATTTTATTTCGGAAGCGAGACGAACGCTTCTCTACAGGGCGGAAAGAGAGCGGTTGGAAATGGAAGGACATACGCCACTGCGGCCCGCCAAAAGAAAACTCTGCTTCCACTCGGACGGCTCGGAAGAAGACGAGGAAAGCCGCATTCCTCCGTCAGGGACGCCTCTCATCCCATTGAGCAAACTTGAACTTCGGCAAGAGATAACAAACACGAGTGATGAGGACGGCGCAACCATGCAGTTTTGACTAGATTTCCTCCCGTCTCCTCTTATTATGAACATTTGTAAACATCTTGCACTGAAAGACACGCTACGACTAGGTCAGTGCTGTGAATATTTTTATTCCATTGTAAATAACCCTGTTTTTTGGATAAAGCGTTTCGAACAAGACTTTAGAATGGAGTTTGATTGTGACAATTATCTGAGAGCCAAAGACTTTTACATATTAATGTACAGAGTCTGGGACAATGAAAAGCAGAGTTTTGACATATCAAAAAACTGACATTCTCTGAGGAGCTATCTTCTCAAATGGCAATGGCGATCTTGTTCTTTATTATTATTATTATTATTATTATTATTATTATTGTCGTTTGTTCTCAGCTATTTGTGTAAAATTTGAATTTCATATTGTTTACGTTTGTATTTCCATCCGATTGTATTTATTCACAGTTTTGTATTTCAATCATTAAAACGATATTTGTAAAGTTACGCTGTTTTGCTTTTTTTTTTTTTTTTTTTTTTTTTTTTTCTCAAGTCTAATATACGCAAAACGCTACGAGAGATGTTGATTAGCGGTTTGAACCCCGTATACGTTGAAAGGTGCTACCCAGCAGGTACAGAGCTTGTGTACAACATCGGATCAACGTCGGTGCACCGGCATGACGCTGCATCGTTGTATACACGCTCAGCACGCTGGGTTAGAATTTCATCAGACCACATTTTATTTTATTTTTTGGTCTTATTATCCCCAAAAAACGGTTTTAAGACATTTCATGCTACTTGTCTCATGAAACTGTTTTCTGGGAAAATAAGAAAAGCGTCGTCTGCTGAAATAGCCCAGATTGTGATCATGTTATCGAACTTACCTTTATCAAAAAGGCAATAAGCCCCACTAGTGAGACGGGCTAAGCACACGGTAAAAACTGTTGATGGCCACTAGTTACGACAAATGGGTTTGCATTAAATCATGACAAAAGTTTGCAAATTTACTTCTTCTGTGTAAAGCGCCAAGCAAAAAACGACTTTCTGAAAGATGTCGAAAGCACAGTAGGTGCAGTTTAGCCGCACCACAATAGACTGTGGGGACCTGCCACAGGGCACATCGGGAGTGCTGAACGGCGAAAGATGCGTAAGTAAAATGTTTTAGTATCATTGAGAAGACCTAGATCTACCGCATAGTGCTGCTTTCTGCATAAAAAGTGACACGCCCCTTTTCATGTAAAGGTCAAAATGCTGGCACCAAAAGCGATTATTGTGAAAATGCCGACGACTGACCGCATATGCGCAGGCTTACCGGAGCCTTCGAGGTTGCCTGTGCATCGCATCCTCATAAACAGTTTGAGGGGAGACGATCCCTGGACAGATGCGAGAATTTCAAGCACAGTTGCTGTTCCTGCTTGTGACCTCTTCAAAAAGGAGGAAGCAGGTAATGGCACTTTTTAAATGTTACTCTATAGAGAATTACAAGTTGCTTTGGAAGGAGTCTGTTTTCAATAGGCCTAAATACAGGATATTTAAGAAAGAGTTCCAGTATGAAAACTACTTTAACATTTTACCAATAGAGCTTGCTATCCCTTTCTTTCACTTTAGATCTCTAAACCATAAAATGCCCATTGAATGGGGAAGATTTTTGGGTACTGTCAGAGATGACAGAATTTGTGAGTTATGTTCTCTTCACAGGCTTCGTGATGAATACCACTATGTGTTAGAGTGCACTTACTTTGAAGATTTGCGTAAGGTTTACTTGCCAAAAGACTTGTTTGCTAGGCCTAATACTGTGAAATTTGAGCATCTCATGAGTGCAAGTAATACCGATACTAGGCTGCTTTTTAATATTGCAAAATTTTGTAAAATGGTGCTAAAAACATTCCAGGAAATTTTCAGAAATATTTAAATCAATTTACACTAAAAGTGTAGTTTACGCTTTTCATTGGCAATGGAAGGGTTTTGCAGTGATGGTGAAATTTAACAACTCTAAAAGTTTTAGGGTATGCTTGTTATGGTGAGTGGTGCAGATTTGAATTGGGTTATTTTGTGTAACATTGCAGTTTGGGTCTGTGCTGTTTGCCTGGTATTGCTCTGGATCTGGTTGCTCTCTGGTGCAGTCCGATCTGGGGTTGTACTTTGCAGGTATCTTTTAAATGATATTTGCGGCAGCTTTCTCATGCCTGGACATTTTGTATTTTTGTTGTACCTTACTATCTAAAGACAATTTGTAACAGTTACAAGCACCTTTCTAATCAACAAGACACTGAATTTCTAGTTAAATGGATATTAAAATACTTAAATTAGACATGTGCCATGCCATTCAGTATTAATGAATACGACAAAGGAAAATGACTTGGGTCTGTGTTGTTTACTGCGGTATAGGCCTGGATTTGGCTGTACCTGGGAGCGGTCTGATTTGGAACTGTACATAATGTACACATATCTAATATATGATGCTTGCAGTAGTTTTCACGGCCGGATATTCTGGATTTTGTTGTGTGATACCATTTACTGAATCGGCAATGGGTCAGTGCTTCAGTGGATGCATATGAACATGAGTCAATAGGACACTTATGAACCTTCTAGACAAATGGACAATTTTCTACTAACACATATTATTAGTTTTATCAGGGTTGTATACTCTGATGTTGTTTTTTACATACTCTTGGTCATATGGCACTCTTGGTCACAGCCATGTGACCATGAGAATGATTTAGAATATTCTTCAATATCATAGTTTGCAACTTTCCTCAGATGTTTTATTGCATGTTTTTTCATTTGTTAAAAGTTTTGACTAATGCTCCAGTTGGAGTTACAGTCGATAATAAATCTTGAAATCTATTTTGTTTTCGTCTTTTCGACATCAGATGATGTATAAATTCCGATAAATGCAATTTGCAAAGCATTACCTTCAGAATATTGAAGAAGGCTATCAACTGGCAGAAGCAGAAGTTGCGTGTAAGCTGCCGAAGATAAAAAAAAAAGAAGAAAATACTGCGTACTGAACATGTTTTACCAATATGAATACCAGTGAATATTAGTGTCTGGGATGAGTGTGTGTGTGAGTATGCACTGCTGAGACAAGCAAATTTTCTGCAAGGGTGTCGGGGTATACTTCATTTTACATGATCTGTCATCTACAGTAAGTAATTCGTTACATTCCCATTTATATCAATGTGTTTGTATCTTTTTACACAAATTGTGTTTTTTTTTTTTTTTTTTTTTTTTGTTTTTTTTTTTGTTTAATTGATGAACTAAATATACATGAAAATATGGGAAAATTCTGGGTTTAGTTTTGCAGTAACACACGTTGATGGTAAATATAAATTAAAAAAAAATAAACCAGGACTCCCATTGACGTTAAAGTTACTGAAAAAATCAATCTAAATGTATGTTAAATCATTGGTAAAAGAAAACAAGAAAAAGATTTGTATTTCATGCTACTAGCGTTTATTGCAAAGTCATTTTAATTTGTAAAAGTTCCCTGATGATAGCTGTCATAGTTTTGCAACAGTAATTTTACAAAAAAAAAAAAAAAAAAAAATGGAAATACATTTATATAAACTGCATCTCCACAATGTGACAAATACTTTTGTCCACATAGTGTATCAGATGTTAATGTGTGAGATTTTTCTCTTCTCTGCTTCAAGCATATATTGTGGGTGCAGGCAGGTAGGAACTGCTTAAGCCTCAAACGTAGGGTTTTTGAGCAGAAATTAGAAAAATACTTGCAAACCCCAGTTTTCCATATAAACGCAAATATATATCTAAAAGGTTGAGGGGGTGGTGGGGTGGTGTTTACACGGGTGCTCATTTCTGATAAAAGCTACCACCTCTTTCAGATTCAGTGTTCAAGTTTGATTTCTTTTTGACCATTTTTAGCATTTCTCTTTTTACATGTAGATTACCGTAAAGATGAAAACTATTGGGTTTGAAGTGCATAACTGAACAAATAGTCTAGACCTTGTTCCGATTGCTTTGCTCAGGGTCTATCCTGTTTGCCAAAATGGCATACATTTCATGTCAAAGTTTAGAATAATGACACGTTTAACATAGCCCAATTTTTTTTTCTTTACTATATTTTGAAAGTCTGCAGAATATGTTCTAGTCGGCACATGAGAAAAGGGTCTTTATCATTCACAAGTTGTCAAATTTGTCTAGGCGCAGGCTTTCTTGTATGAAGCTACCTCAAGATCTCCACTTCATGTCTGCAAGCAGCAAAGGCTCTGGCGAGACTGCGCTTAAGTACAAGCTCGTCTAAGCCTTTGCTGGTTGCTACACAACAAGTACCCTTTTCTCATGAGCTTGTTCTTTTACTTATATAAGATATTGCATCACAAACATTTCAAAACTGGCTAAAGGAGAAAAACATGAACAAAATATAATGTGAAACAGAGACAAAAAATGTGTGTTCAGTGTTTCCTTCCCTATAGGTCAGCAGGTAGTTCAGGTTTCTTATGAGCCAGTTTCGGTGTCATTTCATGGTCAAATTGTCAG
Source organism: Anodontia alba (assembly GCA_964016985.1). Classification (NCBI taxonomy): domain Eukaryota; kingdom Metazoa; phylum Mollusca; class Bivalvia; order Lucinida; family Lucinidae; genus Anodontia; species Anodontia alba. The sequence goes on along the minus strand of OZ024821.1, from coordinate 95,884,588 downwards.
TACGATTCCCATTTTCTTATTTTTACATTGTCGGCTTTGTGGACACTTTTCAAGTCTGTACTTTTTTTTCCAAGCTTATTATTTGAATTATATTCAACCAAAAAACTTTTTGGAACATTTATTTGAAGAAGAGCCTTTCGAAATTCCTTAAATCCCACAGGTTTAGGAACAGTAGTGACACTGACACTAGCCCTTAACAAATCTAGAATGTTGGAAGCTGGGTCCAAAGTACGATTCCGAATGAAATCATTTCCATGGCGGTTGACGGTGATCACATGAGAGCCAAACGTCAGAATAAAATGTAAAAGTCTTGCGATTTTATCCCTTACATGCTTTGGAAAGCTGCGTTTAATAGTATACATTAATTTCCTGGCAAGTTGAGGTTCTTTTTCAACATTCCCTGAATCAACGGAAGAGTTTGCCTGGTCGTGAGATGCCTCAACAGTGCTGGGGTTTTCTCCGTGTTCTGATATGCCAGTTGCGTCGCTATAACTGCTTGAAGTGGCATCAGCAGACAGTTTCCTGCGTTTTACTTTCTGTGGGCTCGGCATCCGGGTCGTTGTTTGATTCTGGGGGTGCTTCAGCAGTTGTTTGTAACGCGACAGGGGTATGAGTATCGAGGTCTTGTAATCGTTCTGATCCGTCATTGTCACATTCCAAAGTTGATTTGAGTTTCAGAAATCCCTGTCTTTCTCCAGTTTCTTCCTCCTCCTCCTCCTCCTCTTCTTCTTCTTCTTCTGTTGTTGTTGATGATAACGAGTCCCCTTCTAATCCTGAGCAAGGCAGGAATGAAATGTGTGTTTCTGTATTTTTGGATGAAAAAAAATTGAAAAATATTTGCAGCAATTCTTTAACGGCACATGAATGTTTGCCTAGTAACTGCCGTTTTGTGTATCTATCAATTTCTTTCAAAGATAATTTCCGAAGCACATTTCTGTGTTTGTACAGTTTACAGTAGTCCTCATCTGTGAGAGAAATATTTCCCTGGAGTATATTGAAAGCTATTTCTTAAAGCACATTAAGCTGTTCGGCAGTAGCTGTCTGAAGTATATGTCTCCTCTGGTAGCTAGTCGCAACGCTTAAGTACCTGAGGAAATATACGTGCGACTCAATTCTGTTCATTTCCAATATTAATATTCGTTGCACACCGACACCTATTTGAGCTCGAAAATAATCGGATATTGTCCTGGGAGAACGTCTTTCCTCAGCATGTAGCGTGTGTTTTGAGATCTGGGCGATAAATCAATTATCAACGGCGAAAATTGATTTTCTCCGATAACCCTATCATACACACTGACAAAACCTTTTCATTTATTTTTATGACAGAATAATTGAGTGGCTAAGGTGATCAACTGAAGCCTATTTCGCAAGGTAAACAGTATAATATAGTGCAAGTTTGTCGCAATGGTCTTCGAAAATTTACCATAGGTGAATATATTGTGAGAGGTAAATATACAGCTTATGTTCAAGTGATGACAAAGCATTATGGTAAGGTCACTTAGGTCCTTAGAAGAGATGACTTCGTAATATAAGTCGTCGAACGCCAATAAAAGGTGCTTCTCTGAATTTGCAAATTTTTCAATGTCGCATCTCTGTGGAAGTCCTTGATAAAATGATATATTTTGGACGGATACTTCCATTTCACTAAATTTACTTTGGTACACGTTGTAAAAGTATATCACTCGAGAGGGCTTTTCAGTAAAAGTCTTGTCTGACTGCTCCAACAGGGTCTTTATGTAGCTTGTCTTTCCGGAATGGACATGCCTGCAAAATAAGGCCTAAAAAGTAGCTGTTTCCACAAACCCAACCGACCCTCTTTTTGAAACACTCGACTCTGCTATTTCTTAGTTAGTAAAAATGCAAATAAAAAGATAAGCACCGATCCTAAACATAATACCTGTACATTCATAAGAATTATAAGCCCGATCCTGTGGAGTAAAAAAAAAAAACAAATAGAAAAATGATAAAAAAAAAATCTTCCTACCTTCCTACCGACCATTTTTTTTTTTCAGCCTAACAGCGAAGGAAATACTTCCTTCTTTCTTTTCTTTTTTCAAAATGCAGCAAAGAGTTTATACTGGGAACGAGAGAAAGAGAGAGAGAGAGTTGATTTTACCTATAATAGACATAGTAAACGGCGTTACGAATTTCAGAAGCGAATCTCCATGAAAATCATTTTCTGAATCCATTTCCAGTTTTCGAATGTGTGTTTCGCTTACGCATATATTTGTGAAATAATATGGTCAGTGACAATATCAGGTATTTAACAGAGCATTTTCCCGGCTGCAGTCCATTCATCATTTCTCACGTCGAACCAACCGTCTTTAGAAATGCAAACAATAACAGGAGCGCTCACAACGCTCTCTTCCAACGAGTTTCATTGTTTCCCAGTTTAAAGGCGATAAGGGTTTCGCCGCAAGTGTCGGAGACAATCGATTTGTCAATATCGCACCTGTGACTACTGTGCCAGGCAGTATATACCCTAAATATCGGCATAGGTCCTTGAGCGAACAGTGTAGACCCCGATCACCATGACCAGGGCCTGCACTGTTTGCCATTCCATCAGAACATCTTTGCTACGTCGCCTGAGGGTTCAAACTTTAAGGATAATAACAGTGATCGCTATCAAGACCTGTCCCAATATTTTAGGGTAATTACTTCTGATCAAAAATCTTATCATCATCCAGTTATCATCCATGATTCCGGTCTCCTTTTGCATACTACTATGATTAACCCTCAGTGGCTCGAACTACCCATGTCTCGAACGAATTTCCATGATCCCAAAGATGTTCGAGCCACTGAGGTTCGATTGTACATTAGTTTTCTTATTTCTGCTCAAAAAAGATTGTTGGTACTCGTTAGAACCGCCTCGCTGAAGCGGTTCTAACGAGTACCCACATTGTATGTTTTGAACAGAAATATGAAAAATATCAGATTTTTTTTATCAGAAAATTTTCAGTTTTGGTGTTTCTGGGTTTCCTATATTAAATGTGATACACTGTTCCGCACTAAGCTTTTCAACTGTGTTTTGCAATATATCAGCAAAGGAGCCGACAGACTGATCTAGGCATTTACAGTTATGTATGGTTATGGATACTTTTATTATTCGCTAATTTAACGTTTCGCATTTCTCAGAACAGACTTTCCTATCACTACGACTCCTGTTAAGTATAGTTTATTGTCTGGAAACGTCTCTCCATATGCCATCATAGAGCAGTTTAAACTTTCCGGTCTTTGAGAACGTCAGCCTATTCTGAGTAATTTGAAAATAGATCGCCCTAGCCTGTGCAAGGAGGCGTGACCAGTGTTTCAGCGCTTTCGCTGAAAGTTTAGACCTGGCGTGGCTGGGGCAGGACCATATGCCAATCTCTGATAATTTGTAATATGCACTCCCACAAGCTCTTGTACAAGCCCCGCCCATCCCAGGGAAAATCTACTAGTGGATACGTGTACTCTTGATCATGTTCGGTTTGATAAGCAATATGACTGTTGTAACGGAATATGTATATAGATCACTTCTACAGCCTTGCTGTGGAAGCCGGCTTTAAAAGCGACATGGGTTAGAATGGCTGGATGTTTACAAAGTTAAGCAACGTACATGTGGTTAGTACCTGGATTGACTTTGCTTGACTTTGTGGAAGACCCGGAAAACTCTACATTTGGTGGCAGTGGTGGAATGAAAGACGATGTCAGCATCATCTCCGGATCCAGTAGCAGGGAAAGATGTCCCTGGAACAGCTGCATAGGAAGGAGCCTATAGCAGCTCTTCCAGGAACATCTTTCCCTGCTACCAGGATCCGGAGATGATGATGCAGGGTGCGCAGTGTTGGTGACTTCGGGGCGAATTCAAGAATAACGGAATAGGTACATAGATCACCTACAGCCTTGCTGTGGAAGCCGGTTTTACACCAGCTCTTATGGCGACGCTGGTAGAGTTATTGGCTTTTTTTACACGGCGTTAAGCAATGTACATCATGGTTAAAACTTGAAAGGGTGACGCGAAGCTTGACTTCGTGGAAAGACCCCGCAAACACAACACCATGTTCCGAAAATGTGTAATTTAGACCCTCATCCCAGCCCCACCATCACAGATAAATTTAGTCCCACCATCAGAGATAATAGTGAATACATATACTACTCATACGATATAATGTGATATGCTACAGCACAATATTTGGAAAAAGTTTGTTTTTGTCCCTCTTGAGTCGGACCAAACTTTTACCAAATCGTGCAGGGAACGTGACTGAGGAGTGATTAAGCGAGTCAATATTCGTCGTTATATTGGCCTGTACGTGCATGGCCGTATACTTATATGGCCGGGAAAAATCTCTCACACAATACATAACCACATATAACTCTTTATGCGATTGACTCGCGAAAGGACATCATTTAAAAAAGGTACTCACCAGTGGAATGCCTAAAATGTTTCTGTCCCGGTTAATACACCTTTTTAACTATATATGCAGTTCTATACGTACACAATTAGGAATAACACTTTCATTTTGGGCGAAATGGACTTTCGTTTTCGTTTATCATTATTTTTAGGACGACTGGTCATTTGTCCTATAGGCAAAGACTGCTATTAGCACAACTCCTAGTCGATTATACAGACGCATGCAATCAAACGAATACCGTAGTCATGCGAGTGTTTATGTACGCGTTTATGACGGTTCGAAGTCAATTCGTCCAACTCATACTCTTTTTTAGATCAACTCATATTTCGGTCAATTCTTCCTTATTAGGTCAGCTCGTACTCATATTTGTCAATTCTTTCTTATTTTGATCAATGCGTTTTCAAACTCAAATTTACCTAATAATTCTATTGGTTCTATTTGTTTGAAAGTTGAAGAAGTTCGAAACATAAAAAAATTATATAAATAAAATTTACAACTCAATAACATTTATGAATATGTAGGCTTTCAACTGCCTTCCTGTGAAAAAGTAGGGCTAAAGTAGGGCTGAAAATTTTGAAAAAGTAGGGCAAACGTAGGAATTTTAGTCATGAAAAGTAGGGATAGTAGGAACGTCTATCTATCTATCTATCTTCATATACTGCCTGACGCCCTCGCGGACATTTTAGGCAGGGCGTGCTGTCGAGCAAGACAAGGTAGAAGATTACCTGACAAGAAATGATAAAAGTAGGTTAGAGCAGGGGTTAAAAGATGATAGGTTGAAATAGTGAAGTGGAGTCGAAAATTAGATCATTAACAATGTCTGGATCTAGAGTCCGGAGTGTTGCAGCTTGCTGACCGCGATCTTAAATAGTTCAGGGTCTTGCAAACTGTAACAGACTTTGGTAAAGCATTCCACTGTACTTTGACCAGTGAAAAAAATGGGTACTTGTAATAATTCCTAGTTGTTGAAATCTGAAAAAAATAATGCAGTAAAAAAGCTTGTGTGTACATTATCTCTTTAACCAATGGCTGGAATTTGACCAAATTAGCACATCATTACAACAGGGAAAAGAAGAGATTAGACTGCGGTGACCTTTACTTTACTTTAAAGGTCACTACATTGTAAATACTCTAAAAGTGTCTTATGTGCACTCTTTTTCCTAATATCTTGAAAACGCAGCAATGGATATTCACCAATTTATGCAGAAACATTGGTATCAATAAGGTGTACCAATATAAGAAAAAGGGCTTGGGGTCAATTCTCTTAGACTTATTGCCCTTTGTAAGTTTCCTAATACAGTGAAAAGCTTGGGTGCATACTATCTAACCAATGGCTGGAATTTGACCAAACTAGCTCAGGCTCATCATTACAACGGGGGAAAGACTTGATTAGATTTTGGTGACCGTGACCTTATTTCCAAGGTCACTACATTTTAAACTCTAAAAGTGAGCTTGTGTGCACTCTATCTCAGGAATCAACAGATGGAATTTCACAAAACTAGCGCAGATACATCATTGCAATTGGGGAAAGAAGTGATTGAATTTCGATGACCTTTACCACATTTTCAGGTCAAGTCGGCACTTTGAAACTCAAATTTTGACAGAAAAATGCTTGTGTGCAGACTCTTCTTGAACCAATGGCTGGAATTTTACCAAACTATCACAGATACAGCATTAGGACACCGGAAAGAAGTGATTAGATTTTGGTGACCTGGACCTCATATTCAAGGTCACTATATATGTATTATAAAGACTGAAAATGAGCCGTGTTTACACTCTATCTAATGAATCAAATCAATGGAATTTGACCAGACTTGCTCAGGTACTTCACTGGGATTTAGATTTTGGTGTCGTTGACCTCATTTCCACGGTCACTACGTTAAAAAGTCTCTAAAATGACCATTTATTCTGATATTTGCTCACTGATTTCCTTTTCTGGAACAGCAGGGGACTTAAACGGTTTGATATCCTTTTGGCCTAATCGGTTCAGCGGTTCGGCCATCAATAATTTAATATCAAGTTGCAATGCATTTGTATGACTAGATAATTCAATATCATGTCAGGATACAGTTCAATAACCTTGCATTACGAAAACACGCCTATTCAAATATCTCTAAAAACTGAAAATTTTCAGATAAAAAAACTCAAGATATTTTTCACATTTCTGCACAAAACATATATTGTGGGTACTCGTTAGAACCGCCTCGCCGAGGCGGTTCTAACGAGTACCCACAATCTACGTTTTGAGCAGAAATAAGAAAAATAATGAATACCCCTGTAAACCCCAGTTTTACTATATAAAAGTGGGGTTTAAGGGGGTCAAAATTATATAGGTATGTTTTCGTGATGTCTGGTAACTTAAGGCTTCTGATTTCCAGCTGTATTATGTCAAATGGCAAATTGAAATCAGAAGTCACAGATCATGGGACAAGGTTATATCTATAGGCTTAAATGTGAAAAAACGTACTTTAAAATGTTCAATATTTATTGCAAAAGACAAGAAGAAACAGGACGGAAACTACATTTGACATAAACAAAAACAATCTTACATCTGAAAATGCATTGTACATGGCACCTTGACGCAGGAATGGGTAAGCAAATGCATTCAAACATTCAAAATAGCCATTAATTAATGATTTTAAGTAATGCTCATATCCAGAGGACTTATTAATTTGAGCATAGTTCATAAAAGTGAGAAAATTTTCTCCAATTCTCCATGTAAAGATACGTTTTGGGTGCTCATTAGAAGTGCCTCAGCGAGGCATTTCTAATGTGTACCCACAATGTATTTTAATGAAGAAATAAGAAAAATTATCCCAGAATTATCACCAAATACTCTTCCTTAACGTTCTCTGATATTCATATGTACAATGTCCTTAAACAGAAACAAGGAGAGCCTGGAAAGGACATGGCAAAATTATAGTATTACAGTTGTAGCCACATTACAAAAACACACCAATTCAAATAAACTGAAAATTTCACCACCAAAAAATAAAAATTTTCAGATAAAATATTCTGATATTTTTCATATTTCTGCTCAAAACATAGATTGTGGATACTCTTTAGAACTGCCTCAGCGAGGCAGTTCTAATGAGTACCCACAATCTATGTTTTTGAGCAGAAATAAGAAAAATAATGTATACCCCTATATACCCCAGTTTTATTATATATAAAAGTGGAGTTTAAGGGGGTTGAAACTAAAAAGGTGTGTTTTCATATGAACATTTGAGATACCCCATGAGAAAAAAAATCCATACAGCTTATAAAGCGGGAAGAGTCAGATCAGTCTCCAAATCCAGTCTGATAAGTGCTTTTTGTGGTCCATCAATAAACCCATAGCGTCAGCTAAAACAGAGGAACAATAGACATGATCTTCACAGCACGACAGCTTCAAGAAAAATGCCAGGAACAGAATGTGGACCTCTACATGACCTTTGTCGACCTTACCAAAGCATTTGACACAGTCAGTCGTGAGGGACTTTGGAAAACTAGACAAAGTGCCCACAAAGGGCACGTATACCCCCGACCAGCGCTACCGCCAGTTTTTAAAGAGCACAAAGTATGTAGCTTTGACTATGGAGATGGCAGTTATATGCTTTATGTGATAACATTGAAAAACTTCAATCACACATAATATGAAGCCCTTGACCTCAAAGATCAGGCACAGGTGCAGGGATTGAGCTTAATAAAACTTTAGCCCTATAACTATCACCATATACTAATGAAATCAATCAGTCTTTATAATATAAGCAAAAATGACATTTGTATGAAAAGTCTGTGACCTTGACTTAAAAGCCATGCCCCAGCTTGGAGATGGTGCCGAGAAAAACTTTAGACCTATATATATATACCATCATGCTTAATATTAATGAAACCAACAAAAGGGTCTTTATAATATAGCTATATAAATTTTAATGAAAATTTTAAGGTCACCTGCCTACTCAATGCCCTCTACATATCGGTAAAGTATCATGAAAATATCTTAACATGTTTTAAAGTTATGGTTTGCACAAATTGTTTACAATTCTGGAGACAAGGGGAGATAACTCATGGACCAAGTCAGTTAGAGTTGTCTTTCTTGTACCTGACACCCTACCAAATGCCCTCTACAACCTGACAGTTTCCTGAAAATAGCTCAAAGGGTAGTTAGGAGTTATGGGGAGTACAATAATGCATTTATGGACAGACAGACGGATGGATGGATGAATGGATGATTTCCATGCTGATAGCTATATCTCCTAAACCTCTCAGTAGGAGGATAATGAAATTCAACAAAAGGTCTTGATAGTATAGCTATATAAATTTAGATGCAAATATTTTTACTTTTATATAAAATTTCTAAGTCTGTGACCTTGACCTCAAGGTCATACCCCGGGATGGGGATGATGCTGAGTAAAACTCTAGACCTATATCTACCAACATGTCAAATATAGATGAAATTCCTCAAAGGGTCTTGATGGTATAGCTATATAAACTTTAACACAAAAAACTTTGACTTTTTTATAAAAATTCTAAGTCTGTGACCTTGACCCCAAAGTCACCCCGGGGTGGGGATGGTGCTGATAAAAACTTTAGACCTATATTTACCATCATGCCAAATATGAATGAAATCCATCAAAGGGTCTTCAAAATATGAGGTCCTATAAACTTTAATGCAAAAACTTTGACCCAAAGACAAAAATAAAGTATGAACAAATAATGCTTCAAAGGATGGACAGACAGACGAACAGATTTCTTGCTGATAGCTATATCTGCTCAACCATTCAGTTAGGGGATAATGAAATTTAATAAAAGGTCTTGATGATATGGTTATCTAAACTTAAACGCAAAAATTTTTACTTTTATATGAAAATTCTAAGTTCGTGACCTTGACTCGGTCACACCCGTGTGGGGATCATGTGGAGTAAGACGCTAGGCCAATATCTACCAACATGTCAAATACAAATGAAATTCCTCAAGGGTCTTGATGATATGGCTATATAAACTTAAACACAAAAAACTTTGACTTTTTTATGAAAATTCTAAGTCCATGACCTTGACCCCAAGGTCACCCCCGAGATGGGGATGGTACTGATAAAAACTTAAGGCCTATATCTACCATCATGCCAAATATGAATGAAATCCATCAAAGGGTCTTCAAAATATGAGGTCTAATAAACTTTGATGCAAAAACTTTGACCCAAAGACAAAAATAAAGTATAAATGAATAATACTTCAATGGACTGACGGACAGACAAACAGATTCCTTGCTGATAGCTATATCAGCTCAATCTTTCAGTTAAGGGATAATGAAATTTAATAAAAGGTCTTGATAATATGGCTATATAAACTTAAACGCAAAAATTTTTACTTTTATATGAAAATTCTAAGTTCGTGACCTTGACCTCGGTAACATCTAGGGTGGGGATCATGCCGAGTAGGAAGCTAGGCCGAAATCTACCAACATATCAAATAAAAATTAAATTCCTCAAGGGTCTTGATGATATAGCTATATAAACTTAAACACAAAAAACTTTGACTTTTTTCACGAAAATTCTAAGTCCGTGACCTTGACACCAAGGTCACCCCTGGGGTGGGGATGGTGCTGATAAAAACCAGACCTATATCTACCATCATGCCATATATGAACGAAATCCATCAAAGGGTCCTCAAAATATGAGGTCTTATAAACTTTAACACAAAAACTTTGACCCTGTGACTTTTTTATGAAAATTCTAAGTCCGTGACCTTGACCCCAAGGTCACCCCTGGGGTGGGGATGGTGCTGATAAAACTTTAGACCTATGTCTACTATCATGCCAAATATAAACGAAATCCATCAAAGGATCTTCAAAATATGAGGTCTTATAAACTTTAATGCAAAAACTTTGACCCTGTGAAAGAAAGACGAACGAACGAACGTACGTACGAACGAACGGATGAACGAAAAAGCGAAAACTATATAACCCCACATACTTCGTATGTCGGGGGTATAATTATGGCAAAGTTTGGTTGTCCTGCCAAATTCATAGCAATGATGCGGCAGTTCCATGATGGTATGCTTGCAAGGGTCCAAAATGATGGCGAGTTTTCTGATCCATTTCCTGTGACATATGGAGTTAAGCAAGGCTGTGTACTAGCTTCAACACTGTTCAGCATGATGTTTTCTGCCAGGCTTACAGATGCTTTCCAGGATGGTGACAATGGTATACCTATTAGATATCGCCTTGATGGGAAACTTTTCAACCTAAAAAGGTTGCAAGCTAAACCTAAGGTGCAGACAGAGGTGCTAGACGAGTTCCTCTTTGCTGATGACATGGCAAAGGATGCTCCAACAGAAGAAAAAATGCAAGAAGGGGTTAATCAAGTATCCGATTCATGTGACGGCTATGATTGCACAATCAGCATAAAAAAGGCTGAGGTAGTATATCACCCAGCACCTGGAAAGCCTTACAAGGAGCCTACCATCACAGTGAAAGGTCAACGACTGCAAGTGGTAGACAAGTTCACCTACCTTGGAAGCACATTGTCTAGAGTTGTGCACATTGATGATGAAGTCAATGCTAGAATTGCCAAAGCTAGTGCAGCATTTGGCCGGCTACGTGGAAGTATTTGGGACTGAAGTGGAATCAGACTCGACACAAAGCTTAAAGTATATAGATCGGTAGTGCTGCCAACACTATTATATGCATGCGAAACTTGGACAGTTTACCAACGGCATGCCAAAAGACTGAACCACTTCCATACAAGCTGTCTTAGAAAACTTCTAAAGATCAAGTGGCAAGACAGGATTCCAGACACAGAAGTCCTGAAAAGGGCAGGGATGCAGAGTATACATACTCTTCTGAAATTGGCACAGTTAAGACGGACAGGACATGTTACCAGAATGCCTGATGAACGTTTGCCAAAGAAAATCCTCTATGGAGAACTTCAAGTAGGAAAACGCTCCCATGGTGGTCATAAGAAGCAATACAAGGACACCCTCAAAGCCTCCCTTAAAGACTTCAACATACCAACAGAGTTATGGGAACAGATTGCACAAGATCGTTCAAAGTAGCGAGGCCTCATAAAAAGGGGAGCTGGTGATACGAAGCAAAAAGAATCAGCGAAGCCGAGCAGAAACGTGCACAGCGGAAAGCCAGAGCTAAGGCATCACCAACAGAGCTTTCTTCCTCAGACCTCTCTTGTTCTATCTGCAACAGGCAGTTTAGAGCTAAGATTGGTCTCATCAGCCATCTTAGAATACACAAATAATAACACATCACACAGTTGATTAGGATTGGTCATTGTCAGTAATGACAGACGAACAAGAGCGTCAGCTACTGCATTTTAGTCGAAAAGTACTGCCATATTCTTCTTTCTTCAAAAAAACCTGTATGTTGTAGGTACTCATTAGAACTGCCAGAATGAGATGCTTCTAATGAGAACTCGTAGCATATGTTTTCATCGTGAAATAAGAAAAATATTTATCTCTTATCTGAGCTATAATATTCTACAGTGTCTATTGATTCTGTAAGTGGACAACAAAAGCCCTCATTATGAAAATACGCCTATTTAAATATACTGAGAATTTTACCACAAAAAATGAAAACTTTCAAATGAAAAATTCTGGTAGTTTTTACATTTCTGCAAAAACATAGGTTGAGGGTACTCGTTAGAACTGCCTTGGTGAGGTGGTTCTAAGGAGTACCCACAATCTATGTTTTTGAGCAGAAATAAGAAAATTAATGTATAACCCTGTAAACCCTAGTTTTACTCTATAAAAGTGGAGTTTAAGGGGGGTCAAAACTAAATATGCCTGTTTTCGTGATGTGATAAGACTGCATGTGATGGATGAGCAGACTGTTCTGGGGCTTTGTTGTTCTAAAAGGCAAAAAGGATCCTTTCCTTATCACATGGGTCATTTTCACAGACATCAATTCATTGGGATTTCTACAACATTCTATTATCCTAAATGTTGGGACACCTTAACTGATTACCACACCTGTCCTAAAATCCTAGCTCCATACAGGACACCTTTTCCAGCCAAAAAGAGTTTATTTTTTTCTTATTTCTCCACATCATACCCTGTGGGTACTCTTTAGAAATGCTTTGCCAAGGGGCTTCTAATGCTTACTCACAATGGATGTCTTTATGGAGAAATAAGACAATATTTTTCTGGACATCTTTCTTATAAAGTGCTGTGCTTCATGTTTGAATTTGAAAATGGAGGTCTCTTTCTGTGTTAAAACTATTGAAATGGGGGATGCCTGCTGTTCATGCCCTGACAAGATTCAATCTTTACTATATAATAGTCAAACATCCATTTTTTTTTCTGAGAATGGCTCAACAGCAAATTGTATATGAGGAAGTATGAGGAGACTTTCCACATGGCATTTAACACCAGCTGTAGTGAAGTCAAATAAAACCAATAAAGGTTGTCTTCTTAGGAAACATAGAACAATTAAATGAACAACAAGAATTCCGCGGAAGGCGTCATCGCACCTGCTGGCGCAAAAGTCACAGGAGCCACAATCAGAATGTGGTTATTAAATAAGTTTATTTCATTCTTAGCAGTGCTTACTTGGAAAACTGGGTTGAAAAAAATGTAGACAAAGTGCCAAGTGGGGCACATATATTCCAGGCCAGTCCCATTCCCTCTAATGGCTATATCTTCAGCACTGACTTTTCGTATCATACAGCCAAATGATAATGGAACATTGATGTAAAATGTGTAAAAATCACTGGAGCATGAAATTTAGGTCAAGGTCACGGGTCAAGGTACCTGCTAATTCAGTACATCAAGGAGAAGCACAATGCAAGGTATGGTGGTTGTAGGCCTTATAGTTGAGGAGTTATCAAACATCAACGTAAAATTTGTCAAATATAGGTCAAGGTCACTGGGTCAAGGTACCTGCCAAGCCAGTGCAGTGAGGTGAAGCACTATGCAAGGTTTAGTGGTTGTAGGTCTTATATTTGAGGAGATCCCGAACATCAATATAAAATGTGTCAAAGTCACTGGAGTGCACAATATAGGTCAAGGTCACCAGGTCAAGGTACCTGTCGAGTCAGTACATCGAGAAGAAGTGCTATATAAGGTTTGGTGGTTGAAGGCCTTACAGTTGAGGACATATGGAAGGATGACGTACACGGTGTAAAAGTCAATGGAGCATGAAATATAGGTCAAGGTCACCCAGTCAAGGTACCTGCAGAGTCTGTACATTGAGGAGAAGCACTATGCAAGGTTTGATGGTTGTAGGCCTTATAGTTGAGGAGATATTGAACGTTGACGTAAAATGTGTAAAAGGCACCAAAGCGCAAAATATAGGTCAAGGTCACCGGGTCAAGATACCTGCCAAGTCAGTACATATTGGAGAAGCACTATGCAAGGTTTGGTAGCTAGAGGTCTTACACTTGAGGAGATCTGGAACGTTGACGTAAATAATGTTAAAGTCACTGCTGCCAAAATATAGGTCAAGGTCACCAGGTCAAGGTATCTGCTAAGTCAGTACATTGAGGAGAAGCACTTTGCAAGGTTTGATGGTTGTAGGCCTTATAGTTGAGGAGATATTGAATGTCGACGCAAAATATGTCAAAGTCACTGGAGCGCAAAATATAGGTCAAGGTCACCGGGTCAAGGTACCTGCCAAGTCTGTACCTCTAGGAGAAGCACTATGCAAGGTTTGGTAGTTGTACGCCTTATAGTTGAGAAGATCTGGAACGTCAACGTAAATTGTGTCAAAGTCAATGGAGCGCAAAATATAGGTCAAGGTCACTGGGTCAACATATCTGCCAAGTCAGGAGGTCAGGGAGATGTGTCATGCAAGGTATGATGGTTGTTGTAGAATTGTAGTTGATTAGAATACTAACTTTGACGTAAATGTCGAACTTCGACATAACAGAACTGTTAAGAGACAGACGGACGGACGAACAGACGAATGGAAAAGCGGGCACCTATGTCGCAAAGTCAGGAGGTCAGGGAGATATTTCATACAAGGTTTGATGGTTGTTTAGTCTTGTAGTTGATTAGAATACTAACTTTGACATAAATGTCGAACTTCGACATAACAGAACTGTTAAGAGACGGATGGACAGACAGACAGACAGACGAACAGACAGACGAATGGAAAAGTGGGCACCTATGTCGCAAAGTCAGGAGGTCAGGGAGATGTTTCATGCAAGGTTTGATGGTTGTTTAGTCTTGTAGTTGATTAAAATACTAACTTTGACATAAATGTCGAACGTCGACATTAATGTTGACAGACGGACGGACGAATGGACAGACAAACGGAAAAACGGATGCATATGTTGCAAAGTCAGGAGGTCAGGGAGATATTTCATGCAAGGTTTGATGGTTGTTTAGTCTTGTAGTTGATTAGAATACTAACTTTGACATAAATGTCGAACGTCGACATAAATGTTGACAGACGGACGGACGGACTGACGGACGGACGGACGGACGGACTGACGGACGGACGGACGGAAAATCGGACGCCTATATCGCACCCTGCTACAAGCAGGTGCGATAAAAATCAGTCTTGGATTTTTTGAGACTATATATGACACCAATGCAGTTTGCAGGGCAGCATACTTCCCCATCCCCATCCCTAAAAACACTGGTAGATCTCAGTTTTCCAGATACCTGAATAGACTCAATGCTCCCACTATTTTTTTTTTTTTTTTTTTTTGTACCAGGAATCTGAATAGTTTTGGTCCTGGTTGGGTTGATTTATGTATAAAGTACAGTCGAACCGCATTATCTCCACTTCGCTTATCTCAAATAACCGCTTAACCGCAAATAACCGCTTATCTCAAAGTGAAAATCTGATCCCTGTTTTAACATAGAAATCTAACAACAGGTAACAAAATATTGTGAAAAAGAGGAGAAATTGCTCAAAATGAGCAATTTCTCCTCTTTACCACAATATTTTCAATGTATCTGTAACTTCAGGAGTCAAATTACATATTCATTTGTGAAATGTGGTAGTTTTGATTTATTTTTCCTCAATTCCGGAAATCTGATATGTCGAGGTACAGATATCTCAAAGTATTTCAGAGAGTCCCTTGGTCTTCGAGATAAAGAGAGTCAACTGTATTTGATTAGATGCACATGACTGACATAAAGAAGTTTCTGTGATGATATCTCAAAGCTCAAGGTAAGGAAATAAATGCAGTGCAAATTTAGGACCACATTCAATCCAATTAAAGCACATACCATTATAAGCGCACAGTCAAGCATTTTCATAGTCTTCAGATCTACTTCTTTATAAAGGCATATGTTGTTGGTACTCATGGAGGCAATTCAAATGGGTACCAACAACATATGCATTTATAAAGTCAGAAAAATATTGCAAATGTATATCATTAGCTACACCCCTCATGAAGTTCTCTGCTGATCTTTCTCTAAAGTGTACCCGTGTTAGGAGGATATTTTACTACAAACTTTTTTATAGTGATTTTTTAACTAAAAATGTGTCCAAGGTACACAGATCACCTGCTTTGTGTACCTCCAGAAAACTGGGGGGGTGGAGGGGGGCATCTGGTGGGGTGGGGCATGGGGGGGGGGAGCATCTGTGTGCTTCGGACACATTCCTGATATTCCTGTTGTACTTATAGACATAAATCCTCATACCAAACTTCAAGTTGTTAAATGGTAGAAACCCTGAAATCTACCTCTTACAAAAATCTTAACCTAGTCTAACAGGATCATGAATGTACGCACAACCTAAACATTTTATGCCCCCTGCATCATGCCAATGGAGGGGGCATACAAAAACTTAAGTGCACAGTAGGTAATTATAGGGGGTATACATATGTTTGCAACAAAATATTGCTTGTGAGTACTCAGTTGAATCATCATTGCAAGGTGATTCCAGCAAGTATATGTACTCACAAGATTTATTTTGGTGCAAAACTGGCAGAAATTATCTTCTGAAAACTCTCCCATTTATCTGGACCTATTTTCTAAGCAAATATCCGATTTCGTCAATGAGGAATTCTAATGAGTATCCACATTTGTTTTCATACAGAAATTAAGAAAAATATGCACCAGGATTACCCTCATATGCAGAACTCTATGTCTACTTTCAACACTATCATTCAGGGCCCAGTTGTTCAAAGCTAACAATGTTGTTAGATAACGATTCGTTAAAATTTACATCAAGTGATACGCAAATGTGCTGAAATTTTTTGCTGCAAAAATGTGAGTACTTTTGCAGTGCAAAAGCTACTCACATTTTTTCAGCAAAAAATATCAGAATATTGTGTATTGAATCTACTAAAACAGTTAACGAAATGACCCTTAACGAGCTCGTTAAGCTAATGACGCTTTGAACAAATGGGCCCAGATCAAGACAGTAACAGGATCATAAAATGGGATGTATACATTATCAGCTTCAGATAATGATCATACCAAACTGATGACAATTACATCAATTTAGTGGCAGTTTATAGCTATACATATCACAGCTAAACAAAACAACAGAAAAAGACCTCTTATCGCTGACTTTAGCTGATCTTCCTTATCTAATTAAAATATCACAGATACATGCAACTTACCAAATATGTTAACATATACATACAATAAAGCAAAATCTCAAAAGAATTTTATGACACTGACAGATCTCATAGTATTATTTTGAGCACAATACAATATAACATGATAGTACACATAAATATGCATTACAAAAATATTTCGAACAGATCTATGCAATTCAATTCTTTCTCTCAAACATCACATCTAGTCACTAATATACACCTTCCCAACAAACAATCTAAATATCAACAGAACATACTACCAGTATACTGGTTGAACAATATCAGCACAAGAAAAGGACTGATATAGCATATGATGGTAATGAAGGCCTTGATTAGTCTATATTTGCACTGTCTGAACAGGGTCTACATAGTTTGTTTACAGAATCACTGGATACTGTTGAACTATTTGTGAAAAGAGAAGGCTATCATCAGACTGCAGGTGCACAGGTTCATGTGTACCTTCTCTACATGCGTATGGTATAAGAACCATGTTCCAATATTGTGTATCAATTTAACCCTTAAAGCACCAATCACAACAATTGTCGTCTGCTTTCTCATCTGCTTGTGATTTTATAAGTCATTTCTGCAAACAGTCTGGACCCAGATCAGACTGCTCCTTTAGGAGCAGTCTGATCTGGGTCCACACTGTTTGCCTGTATGCAAAAATAGGTTCAAAAAGTTTGCAAGAAAATTCAGCAGACGACATAAACAGACAACATTTTCAGATGCAGGTTTTCTTGGCGCTTTAAGGGTTAATCAACCCATTTATGTCGAGTGGACTCTTCTACCACAACTCTTAAGACTGATTTTCCAATAAGAGAGTGTCTGGTTAGTTTTTATTTACTAAATGCTAAGTAGATCATGATCAGACATCAGACTGGGGTCTGCACCATTTGCCATTTACCTTTCTGAGGGGTTTACAGACTAAAATGGACTAATGTTTTTTCAGTTTCCATTGTAGGGAAGTATTGTTATCAATTTTAAATTGGAAGTAATTAAACTACCATCATTATTGGATACTTTCCTTGACTTCATTTCACCCAACATCCCATGAATTTTGCTACTTAGTGTTTAACAATTACATTCAAAAATGACCATCTGACCTCAGATGGCCCTGTATTGTCACCAAATACTCCTCCTTAACAATTCCTCTATGCCCATGTCCTTTCTACTCTACAAAGTCATAAAGAAATGACAGACTGGTTACAATTTCTTTCATTCATTACTGTACTTAGTCTTCATTGGACCATGGTGACAGATCATATATAGAGAGAGAAATTTGAAGCATTACTGGTAACAGTGAGGTTTCAAATCTATACCAGATGCTGCCATAGTACTTTGCCATTCTAACGACTGATCCACTATGCTCACCAAAACATGAATTTATGGATGAGTATTATACTAGATTTCACTGAATTAACAGTTCAACAGGACTTCTGTTTTCATTGTGCAAGTCCACTCTAGATACAAGGAATTCTATGGATCCTGTGGATACTGAAATTTGGAACAACTTATAATAAATAAATATTAATAAAAGAAAATAATTCAAAAATAAGGATGACATGCTGCTTTACTAGTTCAACAGTACAGCTGAAACTATATGCATTTACAAGCAGTGCTCAGTGATCAATATAGCATGCACTCCCCAACACACACAGACCTGCTGAAGCCTTGCCTTATCACTATAATTTTTTTTTTTTTTTTTTTTTTTTTTTTTTTGGGAGGGGGGTGGTGGGGGGGGGGGGGGGGGGGGGGGGGGGGGGTGGTGTCTATGTAGGAGTTTGCAAGGTTGTACTGAAAGGATAAAACCTGGTACTCCTACTCTCTCCTTTCCTTATCCGTCCCCTGCAGGTTTCCTCATTTAATTTTCTCAAACATTTGTACCACATGGTTTTGCCTGCATTAGCACCTACACACCTACTAAGCAGCACTGTGACTCCTCTGAGCCTTCTTTCTTCTACTGATGACAGTCTGTTGATGGGGCATTCCAAATGGATACTGCATACTACACCTGTGTATAACAGTGCTCCATATGTTGCACCAACTTTATTTTCCTAAGGTACTGGAGTTAATTTTCAGGGCCCGGTTGTTTAAAGCGTCGTTAGCTTAAGGAGCTTGTTAAGGGTCATTTCGTTAACTGTTTTAGCAGATTTAATATACAATATTCTGATATTTTTTGCTGAAAAAATGTGGGTAGCTTTTGCACTCACATTTTTTCAGCAAAAAATTTCAGTGTATTTGCATATCACTCGATGTTAATTTTAACGAATCGTTAACTAACGACATCGTTAGTTTTGAACAACTGGGCCCAGTAAAGGAGTTTACAATAAAGCTGTTGCAGAACTATTTTAGTGACCTTACTTGTAATGTTTATACTGTTATGAACCCCAAACAACATTGTCTACTAAGTCACACCAAGATATAGAGGTGTTTGGATATTCTTTAAGACCTGATTGTGCAGTGTAAAATTTAAAGCATAATTTACTTTGTGGAAAGATGCTTAGACACTCTCATAGAGTGACACTTTGTAATATTAACACTCAGCATGCTGGGTAAAATTTTCAGCAGAACACATTTTATAATACTTCTTATTTTTTTTCATGAAAACGAGATTTGACATTTCATGACAAATATCTCCTTAGGGGATTTGACATTTCTTCCTTCTGAGACAATGTCAAATCTTGTTTTCTGGAAAAAAAAATAAGATAATTTTTTTAATATGGTATCTGCTGACTTTGCCAAGAGAATGGTAAAGATTAAATTTCATTGGCTAAGCGTCTTCACCCTCCCCCCACTCCATCTTCACACCAAACCCCCCCTCCCCCCCCCCCCCACACACACACATACACACACCCAGTCAGTGAGATTATGATGAGGATCTGTTGGTCTTCTGACCTTTTAATGAAGGACATAGTCACCCACAAACAGGCAAACAGATGAATTCATATTATCCTATCATATGATCAGGCTCAATGTGGTTCTGCTAGTGTTTTCTTTTGCCCTGCTTTTGAGTTTGTAGTCTTGCCCTCATCTTTTTTTTTTTTTTTTTTTTTAGTTTTTTTTTGTTTGTTTTTTTCTCTCCATGTTGATCCATTGGTATGTTGGAAAACCCTGTATGCATACTGAAACATTACAGTTAGCTGATGGTTATAAACACTGTCTTCAGAATTAAATACAAACTTGCATGAGCTTTTGTGATATGTACATGCATATTCAGATCTAGCTGTTGCAGAACTATTTTCTGGCATTACCATGGTTATCCTAAATATTCAAAAAGGTATGCCTGAGCAAAGACTGTAGACCAAGATCAAATGGCTCCTAAAGCCATTTAAACAGACTTTTTAGAAATATCACTAGGTAGTTAAACTGACTTGTTTAACCGTTACCCCTCTCCAAGCAAATTCAGCAGATGATAAATTGATGCTTTATCATTTTTCCAGGTAACATAGTTTGACATTTCATGCAAATTGTCTCCTATACAATTAGCATGAAATGAAACCCTGTTTTCTGGGAAAATTAAGAAAAATATGTCTACTGAAAATTTAATCCTGCATGCTTGCTGTTAAATATTTAGGATACAGTAAAACCTGTGTAAGAGAGCCACCTTGGAGACAGACTTTAAATAGTGGTTGATGTGGAAAAAGTTGTCTGTCTTATAAAGGTACATGTCATGTAATTTTGCTAGCAAAATTACATGACATGTACCTTTATAAGACAACCACCTTTCCACATCAACCACTAAGGTCAATTTCAAAGGTGGCTGTCTTACACAGGTTTTACTGTAATTACAGTAAGGTTTCAGAGCAATTAAGTTATGTTACTCTGTGCACATTTTCTTCATCAGCATCAACAGTCTGGCAGAAGAAACAGCTTTAAATAGTGGGGTAGTTCACTCTTTCATTTTCAGGCATTTTGAACTATTTATCCCTCCTCTAGTACTCATTCTTATCCCTCCTGTAGTACACCACAAGGGGAGAAAATTTACCTTAGGACATGTGTGCTCAGTGAAGACTCAGATCAGCCTGGAAATCCACACAATCTGACTAGTCTTCACTGGGCATTCTGTGCAAAGGCAGTGCTCCAATGCTTCTACAGGTGGACAGTGCATACTCTGATCCGATTGCTTGTATGCACCTCTAAAGGTAATTACATAGCTCCAGATAAGGCATTTTTCTACCAAAAAGTTCCGATATTTTTTCTTATTTCTCCATGAAAACATATGTTGTGGGTACTCATTAGAAGTGCCTCGCCAAGGCGCTTCTAATGAGTACCCGCAACACATGTTTTCATGGAGAAATAAGAAAATAATATGTGGATATCCCTCTTATCTGCAGCTCGGGTAAATTGTCTTGTGTAGCAGCTCATTGCATTCTTTAACCCTGTGTCATGGTTCATCATCACAGATACTTAGAAACTTGTCTCCACCAGAGTCAGGCAATCTCTCAGCAACTATCAATGTCTTCTTTTTGTTCAGGTAGTCATCCAGATTCTTTAACACTGACCTGGGATTCTTTTTAGCACTTGTCTCAAGATCTGAATAACAAGACCATACAACATTTAACCAAAGTATTCAGACAGACAGGTCTGACAAAACAGTCTAGACCCAGGTCAGAGGCTGTGGAATGTAATGTTTGATCTGAGTCTACAATGTTTGTCACTCATTTAGCAGTTTTTAGATAGACAGTAAAATGTAGGTGTTCTAATTTTAGGACAATTATAGTAAGGGGTTGAGGTGTCCAAATATTTAGGGTAAATAAAGTATACAAGAGCAAACTGTAGACCTTAATCGGACACAGTCTTTTGTGGCTTGTTCAAATATTCATAGCTCCATATAATAGGGGTAGCCACACATCAATATAATATTTTTTATTTTTCCATGGAAACCTGTGTTGTGTGTACTCATTAGAAGCACCTCATGAGGTGTTTCTAATGAGTACCCACAACATAGTTTTAGTGGGGAAATAAGAAAAATATAAGTACTTTTTTAGTTGAAAAAGTGTTTTAACTAGAGTTATGATATCAGCACAAGTATGATAATGGGTTTAAATGTCCAAAACATTTAGGGTTTATAAGGTCAAGAGATATACTTTCAGGGGAAACAACTCTGTCAAAATTGTTTTTTTGTTTCCTGTCTGAAACCAAGTCTATTTGAAAAGGAAAGAACTCGCTACCCTTTCCAGAAGGAGCTCAATATGTAGAATTGGAAAGCAAAGAGGAAGTAACAATTTATGTCCCTTGTAGAAAACAGCAGAAACAGTATACTAAGTGTATATACAGTCCATATCAGCCAAACATAGAAAACAGATCATGCAAATACCATGAATATGTGTCTTTGATGCATTTTTGAGTTGTAAAGCCCCATTCCCAATCAGCCAGTAAAATCTGCACTAGCTGATCAGGGCCTCTGTTACCTACTTACACAATCATTACATTCATCTGAACAGAGTCATGAGAATACTATATCAGTGGAGAACAACAGTCCTGGTGAGAGTGTACAAATTAAAATTACCTTTGCTCCAGATAAAAAGTTTTTTCATCATAAAAAAAAAAAAAGAAAATACAAAACAAAAGGCAACAAAGGCCAAGCTCAGTCTGCACATTCGTGCAGTATGATCAGCCTGCACATTAGTTTTGTAGAAACTGATCAAGCTTTTTTTGCCCACTTATATAGAATGAATGGCTATTACAGAATGTATTAACAGGTTAGACCCTGATCAGACTGTGCAGATACGCAGGTAAAGGCCAAATAGGGCCTTCACAGGTATCTAAGGGCTTTCTTCTCACAGCGTGCATCATTTAGCTGAGATAGACACACCTAGTTTCAGACTGGTATAATGGAAAGAGAGTCAAATTTACCTTTGATGACATATCCTGAATCCTGGATAGTTTTCCCCTGACTTTTCCAGACCTGGTACATCTGTAGGTATAGTCCCACATAGAAGTCATTGACAACACCAAGAACATCACCTCTTCTATTGCACTCTCTGTAACAAACACATGAGGACTTGAGATAAACTGAGATATGGTAATAACCTTAAACCTTCTCTTGCTGAACACGACATGCCCTGTCTTAACAAACAGTGTAAATCCAGATCAGTTGGCTTCTGTCATTAAATATGTGAATGTCTATCAAAAAACCGGATCAAGTAATCTGATTGGCTGGAAATTAGAAGTGGGCATGGCATCTTAATTTATTCAGCATGACAAGGGTTTAGTATTGAGAAAGAGGCCCAGATCATATATACAGCAATATTTAAACACATCAACAGGTAATGAAATAAGCTATTTAAAATTTTAGCACAAGTATGGTAAGAAGATAAGGTGTCCTAATACTTAGTGTAAATATGGTATTTTAGCACAAGTATGGTAAGATGATAAGGTGTCCGAATACATAGGGTAAATATGATATTTTAGGACATATATGGTAAGTAGATAAAGTGTCCTAATACTTAGGGTAACTATGGTATTTTAGGACAAATCTGGTAAGTAGATAAGGTGTCCTAATACTTAGGGTAACTATGTTATTTTAGGACAAATATGGTAAGTAGATAAGGTGTCCTAATACTCAGGGTAAATATGGTATTTTAGTAACAGTATTGTAAATAGATAAGGTGTCCTAATACTTAGGGTAAATATGGTATTTTAGGACAAATATGGTAAGTAGATAAGGTGTCCTAATACTTAGGGTAACTATGGTATTTTAGGACAAATATGGTAAGTAGATAAGGTGTACTAATACTTAGGGTAACTATGGTATTTTAGGACAAATATGGTAAGGAGATAAGGTGTCCTAATACTCAGGGTAAATATGGTATTTTAGTAACAGTATTGTAAATAGATAAGGTGTCCTAATACTTAGGGTAAATATGGTATTTTAGGACAAATATGGTAAGTAGATAAGGTGTCCTAATACTTAGGGTAACTATGGTACTTTAGGACAAGTATGGTAAGTAGATAAAGTATTCCAATATCTAAGGTAAATACCCTATTTTAGGGCAAGTATGGTAAGCAGATAAGGTGTCCCAATACTTAAGGTAAATACAGTAGATTAGGACAAGTATGGTAAGTAGATAAAGTGTCCCAATACCTAAGTAAATACGGTATTTTAGGACAAGTATTGAAAGAAGATGAGGTTACCAATGTCCCAATACTGAGGGTAAATACACTACATTAAGGACAACTGATACACTTTCAGGGAAGACTGTCAAATAAGTTTGGCATCTCTCCTGAAAAGGGGTCTACTCTAAAAGGGAAGCAAATTCTTTCCTTTTTCTGAAAGCACTTCATAAGCAGGAGAGCAAACAGAGAGTCACAAAGTTTGCTCTCCTGTAAAAAAAATGGCAGAAAATCTGCTAAGCGTATTGGTAAAAATTTCAGTAAGCAACAGTTCAAAATATTTTTCTTCTTTTTTTTTTTTCCAGGACCAATTCATGCATACTGTCTCCAAAGGACAGATTGTTAGTATATGTCTTGGATCATTTTGTTCATCCATGCAGTTTAATCAGGGCCTTCACTTTCTGTATGCAATAACAAAAATGTTCTAGAAATCCATCTGTAAAGAGTAAAGGCCTAAGAGACTGCATGGATGAACATGTTGCTCTAGACTTTCATATCATGGGAGCTATTTTTATTCTGTAATATACACCACAACCTCTTTATAACACTATTGTTGGGGTCTATAGCATAAACCCTGTTAGTTAAACAACCGTGTTATATCCAAACAAAAATGTATAGATTATATTGAAAAATGACCATTTATGTGTCATTTTTCAATATAATCTATACATTTTTGGGATCCATCTTTGAACCGTGTTATATCTATAACCATGCTATAACGAACCGTGTTATAAAGAGGTTGAAGTGTACCATTTTACACTGAAACACACAAAACTTCTCATGATACACAATTTACTAACTTTAACATAGTATCAACCTATTTTAGTGTGGAGACCATAAAAAGGATAACTGGCAAACAGTGCAGACAGTGATTACATTTGCTGAATATGGCATCATATCAGGGTCATCTCTGTTTGCAAATGTTTAGCCATTCTTCTTTAGGAATATCTACATAATATAGCCTGACATATCAACCTATGGTGTGGGGGAAGTTTTTTAAGTCTAAAATGGGTTAACAAACTACAAAATATAAATTTTAAGACAAAAGAAATATGCTTACTTGCCTGAAATGGTCACAAATGATGTGCAACGCATGAAAAGGGCTATTATGTAATTTGTGGGCAATGCAGTCCCTGATCAGCTAGTGCATAAGAGCAGGCTAATCATGGCCTTCATTGTCCCCTTACAGAATCAGTGAATACTGTAGTATATGTAAACAAACAGAAAATGCCGAGAGTAGACTACACATATGTGCATGCTGATCTGGACCTATGTTGTGTGCAAATTGCATAAGTGCCCTTTTCGTGCACTGCACACCACATGAAAGTAAGATGGCATAAATAATATAATAAGGTTCAGAAAGCCTCTCCTCTATGATTTTCATTAATCATATTTATCCTAAATATTCAGATCTCTTAATACCTTACTATACTTGTACTATAATTTGAGCCTTGTCAAGCGAAAAAGTGCCTTTTAGCATGCGCAAACTGTTCGGATTCACGTCATCCTGTGCATGCCAAAAGTCTCATCCAGGGCCCAGTTGTTCAAAACTAACAATGTCTTTAGTAACATATCGTTAAAACTTTGATCATTAAATATAGCATATACACTAATATTTTTGCTGAAAAAATGTGAGTAGCTTTTGCATTTGCAAAAGCTACTCACATTTGTTCAGCAAAAATACCTGTGAATAAGATACTGTATTTACTAGAACAGTTAACATTTTGATCACTAACGAGCTTGTTAAGCTAACAATGCTTTGAACAACAGGGCCCAGGCCTTTGCTTTCCATTGATACATTCAATAATATCCAATGATTCTGGCAGCCAACAACAAAGGCCCTGAGCAGACTACCCAGATGTGCAGGCTGATCTGTACCTTTGCTATCCACATATGCCCGAAGACAAGTTTTCGTATGTGCTGTCCATTTGAACAACTACTTACAATAGTTGTACTATAATTTGAACAATCAAATCTACAAAGGTTGCCTTTGGAAACAAAGACTGCATAAGAGAATGAAAATCAGAGACTAGGTTTTATTGAGACTTCATATAGCAGCAATGTTGTTTGCAGTTAGTTTTCTACCCATTGAGGTGTTTTAAAAACTGATGGATGAGCGGCATATCCCATAGGTCTAGATAAGAAAAGGTATCAGGTAAATAGTTTTCTTAGTTCTCAATGCAAACATATGTTGTGGTATTCATTAGAAGCACCTCATTGAGGCGCTTCTAATGAGTACCCACAACATGTTTTCGTCGAGAAATGAGGAAAATATACTTTTTGGTTGAGAAAAGCACCTTATCAAGAGCTATGATATCCAGTGTAGACCCTGATCAGATGCCAGATGTGGTGTCTGATGTGAGTCTATATTGTTTGTTCAATTTTTGCCTGATATGTAACTTACTTATTCAAAATATCTTCTCTCAATGACTGTAGAGTAATGCGTGACATGTTGATACCCATAACACAGAAAGGAAAATTCTGAAATATAACCAAACACATTTAACTCTTTCGGTGCAAAATTTTAGACGACATTTGTCATCTGCTTTGATTTTTTCTTTTTTTTGCTTTTTTTTTTCACAAAACTATCGATTGGAAAAAAGTTTAAAGTAAAGCTGAAAGACTGAATGTCAAACAGCGTCCAGATGAGATGGCTCATTATGGGATTTAAGCTGTTTGCAAAAGCCTATTATTATCGCCTGTGGCATTGAAAGAGTTGAGGGAACTGGTTTACTCCTGGCCCATTTTTCAAAGGGAGACAACTTTTATGACTTCCTGTCTGTTTGCTGCACATAGGTCACCTGCTGGAAAGGGGTCTACTCTAAAAGGAAAAAATTTGCTTCAGCGGAGAGAGAGACACCTTTCAGAAGGGAAACAAAAAAAAAATCTGATAGACATCTTTCAGAAGGGAGACAAAAAAAAATCTGACAGAGTTATCTCCCCTGAAAGCATATCCAAGTCCTCAAATAAAATACCAAGCCCTATGTTGAGGAACAAACAACACAAGAAAATAAGTATCACCCATTATCATCTGTCTCTTTTTCTCTACTGCATGCTAAGCAATATGTTGTGGATGTAACAGATACAAGATGAAGTCGCTCACCTGAGTATATTCTAAAAGACTACGATTTCTCTTCATACGACTATGTATGTTTAAAATTTGTTGAAAATGAATGTTTTTGGATGACAGGCTGTGGGGTGCTGGACAGAAGCATGATCGCATGGTGCCTTATTGTTGAATAGGCATATGAACTAGATGAAGCTATGTAATCAAATATTAAAGGCCAGGGCCTTGGCATTTCAGACAAAAAGATTTTTAAAGGTTTTCCCTATATAAGTATATATACAAGGCAGTCTGAAGGACAGCTATATCTCCCACCACAGAATGACAATGGAGAGGCCTCAAAATTCAAGGCTCAAACTGGTGGCCTTCAATTCTGACCTTGACCTTGAGTCTGCATTGTTGAGTTATGCGTTCTGCACATCATCTCACTAAGGCGAACATTTGACCCAAATTTAATAAATATCTTTCAAAGGGTTCAGAAGATATGGAGTGAATATGAAATTAAAGGCTCAAGCTGGTGACCTTTAACTGTGACCTTGACCTTGAGTTGGTATGCTTGAGTTATGGGTTCTGCACATTGCTTCACTAAGGCAAACATCTGACATGAAAATCTTTCAAAGGGTTCAGGAGATATGGAGTGAACAAGAAAGAGACGGATGACCTTCAATTGTAAGTTTGAACTTGAGTCTGCATCGTTGAGTTATAGGTTCTACACATCATCTCACTAAGGCAAACATCTGACCCAAATTTAACAAGGCAGTCTGAATGACAATGGAACGGCCTCAAAATTCAAGGCTCAAACTGGTGACCTTCAGTTGTGACCTTGACCTCGAGTCAGCATAGCTGAGTTATGGGTTCTGTACATCATCTCAATGAGGCAAACATTTGACCAATGTTTTAAGAAAATCCTTCCAGGGGTAAAGGAGATATGGAGAGCCGACACCAAATTCAAGACTCAAACTTGTGACCTTCAATTGTGACCTTGACCTTAAGTCCGCAGGGCTGAGTTATGGGTTCTGCACATTGTCCCACAAAATTCAAGGCTCAAACCCGTGACCTTGAAGTGTGACCTTGTGAGTCTGCATGGTTGAGCTATGGGTTCTGCACATCATTTCACTGAGGTGAACATTTGACCAAAATTAAAAGAAAATCCTTCCAGGGGTAAAGGAGATATCAAGTGGACACAAAATTCAAGGATCAAATTCGCGACCTTGAACTGTGACCTTGTCCTTGAGTCTCCATGGCTCAGTTATGGGTTCTGCACATCATCCCACAGGTGAACATTTGACCAAAGTTTAGAGAAAATCCTCCCAGGGGTAAAGGAGATACAGAGCGGACATAAAATTCAAGGCTCAAACACATGACCTTGAACTGTGACCTTGACCTTGAGTCGGCATGGTTGAGTTAATGATTCTGCACATTGTCTCACTAAGGTAAACACTTGACCAAAGTTTAAAGAAAATCCTTCCACTGGTATAGGAGATACAGAACGGACACGAAATTCAAGGCTCAAACCTGTGACCTTGAACTGTGACCTTGACCTTGTGTGAGCAATCTTGGGTTTTGAGTTCTGCACATCATCTCACTGAGGTAAACATATGACCAAAGTTTAAAGAAAATCCTTCCAGGGGTATAGGAGATATGGAGCGGACATGAAATTCAAGGCTCAAACCCAGGACCTTGACCTGTGACCATGAGTTGGCAATGTTGACTTATGCGTTCTGCACATCGACTCACTGAGGCAAACATTTGGCCAAAGTTTAATGAAAATCTTTCATAGGGTTCAGGAGATATGGAGCAGACAAGAAAGTGTTACGGAAGGACAGACGGACAGACAAAGGCTATTTCTATAATCCCCCATCCTCTTTGCGGCCATCTTGGATTTTCAATAGGGTTGATTTTAGCTATTTTTGATCTACAAGTCACCCCGATGCTTCCTACCAAGTTTAAAGTCAATAAGCCTCGCGATTCAGAAGAAGAAGCGAAAACTAGCTTTTTCAAGATGGCCGCCATGGCAGACATCTTGGATTTCCGATCAGAAAGATTTTAGCTATTTTTGACCTATAATTCAACACAATGCTTCCTACCAAGTTTCGAGTCAATTGGCTTTTTCAGTTTAGGAGAAGAAGCGAAAAATAGATTTTCAAGATGGCCGCCTTGGCGGCCATCTTGGATTTCCGAGAGGCACAATTTTGATTATTTTTGATCTACAAGTCATCCCAGTGCTTCCTGCCAAGTTTCAAGTCAATTGGCTTTCCAGTTCAGAAGAAAAAGCGAAAAATTGATTTTCAAGATGGCCACCATATAGTGGCTATCTTGGATTTCAGATAGGGACGATTTTAGCTATTTTTGATCTATAAGTCACCCCAGTGCTTCCCACCAAGTTTCGAGTCAACTGGCTTTTGGGTTTAGGAGAAGAAGCGAAAAATTGATTTTCAAGAAGGCCGCCATGGTGCCATCTTGGATTTCCAATTGGAACGATTTTAGCTATTTTTGAACTACAAGTCACCCCGATGCTTCCTACCTAGTTTACAGTCAATAAGCCTTTCCATTCAGGAGAAGAAGCAAAAAATAAATTTTCAAGACATCTTGGATTTCCGATCAGAACGATTTTAGGTATTTTTGATCTATAACTCACCCCAATGCTTCCTACGAAGTTTGGAGTCAACTGGCTTTTGGGTTTTAACTTAAGGAGAAGAAGCGAAAAATAGATTTTCAAGATGGCCGCCATGCCATCTTGGATTTCTGATCAGCATGATTTTAGCTTTTTTTTTTATCTAAAAGTCAGCCCGATGCATCCTATCAAGTTTGGAGTAAATAAGCCTTTCAGTTCAGGAGAACAAAAAATAGATTTTCAAGATGGCGGCCATGGCGGCCATCTTGGATTTCCACTCCAAATGATTTTAGCCATTTTTTATCTACATGTCACCCCGATGCTTCATACCAAGTATTTAGTCAATTGGCCCAGGGTTGTAGGAGGAGTAGGCTTTTAAAGCAATTGCTGACGCCGCATAACAGACGACACACTTCATGCTCAGGAGAGCTAATAAGCAGTGCTTATTAGATATGCCCCGTAGGTAATGACTGCCTTAACCAAAATGTAAAGGAAGGCTGGATGGACAGACATACAGACAAACAATGTGATAACAATATAACCCTCTCCCCCCCACCTCCCTCCACCCCCCACACACTCACTCACCCACATACACAAACACAGTTTGCACGTATAAAAATATGTGAAGATACTCTCTCATTACAAAAAACACAGCTTCAGAGAAAATAACCCAAACTACATTACCATATTATATATACCAAACATTTGGTCACTGCAAACCTTTACCAAACTTATATCCAAGTTATTCTAATAGTTCTAGATAAAAGCTTTTCAACAAGTTCGACTTGTTCAAATTTTCTGACATTTTCGCAATATTGTTATGAAACATCAATAATTTAAAAGCAACAAAAAAATCATAAAAATATTTTCTTAGATAGAAAATTAAAAAAATCCCTTTATTATTACAGAAACTGCATAGGGACAGACTAATTTTTGCCTGTAAATTTAAATATACGGTAAATATTTGAGAATAAAACACAGAAACAGTAAAAATAATAGTTTTTTGATCAGATATGGTCAGTTAGTCTCAGAACAAACAATTTTCATTTAATAGAATGCCAAACCAAAAAACATCTTTCCACATGGCATCAAAAAAACAAATTTACATTTCATTGCAGGATTCAGATAAATTTTTGATTTCTAGACAAATTTATTCACAAAAATATTCTGGTATTAGACTTTACATGGAATTGGCAAAATTAAAATACATGTAGCAAGCTACAATGAAGGACAATAACGAAGTTGCTATTTCGGGTCTTTATAACTTACTGCTGTGACTTATATCATAAAATGTAGGTACCTGTGTAGGATGAAGAGATAGCCGGTAAATATCACTAGCTATTCCCTGTCTCTTTGGATCCTTGAGGAAGAAGAGAAGATTGACTAGACCCAACAGTCCAGCTCCTCTGAGGTCTGTAGCTGGATCATTACCTAGAGTATAAATACATAGATCCAGATAAGAGGGGTATCAGGAAAGTATTTTTCTTATTTCTCCACAAAACATATTTTATGGTACTGATTAGTAGAGCCTCGCTTCTAATCAGTACCACAACATATGTTTTTGTGGAGAAATATCAACAATTTTATCAGGAGCTATGAAATATAATATCAGGATGCGATGTTATTATCATACTAAATGTTAAAAAAATTTAAACAGAAATAAATAACAACTACATCTGAATTCATTCTCTATCAAAGAAATGTAACAAATTTTGCAAAAGGGAGGCAATTAAATTGCTCCCCTTTGTAAAATTGGTTACTTCCCACCAAGAATCTTTCAAGATTTTCTTGTTTGAAATTTATAATTATTTATCATATAAATAAGCAGCACCATAAGAAGATTTTTTGGCTATATGTGGATAGACAAGGCATAGATAAGCATGTGCATGTGCCAGCCTTTGGTTTTCAGTGACTAATTACAGAACTGCTGAATACAAGACTGTGTTGTATTCATGTTTTCCTATTTTCCATTCAAGAACACAGTCCACTGCCAAACAGCTCTCATCATCCAAATTTTGGGGTCAAGATGAAGAGGTGGGCAT
Source organism: Anodontia alba (assembly GCA_964016985.1). Taxonomy (NCBI): domain Eukaryota; kingdom Metazoa; phylum Mollusca; class Bivalvia; order Lucinida; family Lucinidae; genus Anodontia; species Anodontia alba. Next base: position 95,852,864 of record OZ024821.1, on the reverse strand, counting down.
GCATAAAACAAAATAAAATTGCTCTAAATATCTAATTCACAATGTAATTAGTGGGAAAATTATACATATTACAGAAAATGACCTACCACGAATGAATGGTCAGAATGAAATTCACAAAGTGCTAAAAGATACCACCAAATGTACACTATATGCTTAAAACAGAATCATTTTTATATGACACTGGATAGGTGGTATGCTTCCATGTTTAAAATTAACAACAAAAGAAATGAAAGTATTTACTACATTATTTCTGTTAAATCCTTATGGCCACCATTTTCTTCCAGAAAGCCCACGTTGCATCAACATTGCATCAGGCCTATGTTGAACCCCGCAAGCCTGCAAAGTATTCAGTGCGAATATGCTGCTTATCCAGACCTATGGACTAACCTTGAAATCCAATTTCTTCCCAGTGGCTGCCAGTCCGGGGACAGTCAAACTTTGACCCTGTTAAACATCTGTAAATTGTCTGAAGGGTTCGGGTGTGGTAAGAATTCTCATTACTCAGTGAAGCTGAAGAACAAAATGAACTTTATGTAAATGCTGAACAGACTGCAGATGTGCAGGTCAGTGTTGGTCTCAGACACTGTCTTTTATGTGTACATGGAAATGTAACAAATTAAATTATAATTACTTTGGAAATTTGACTACCATAACCTATGTATGTACTGGGACACAAAGTAAAGGGACACCCTTATAATTCGTGAAATTACAGTCGAACCTCGTTATCTCAAACTCGCTTATTTCGAATTACCGCTTATCTAGAAGTGAAAATCTGGTCCCTGTTTTAACATGAAACTATGAACACAGGTAACAAAATAATGTGGAAAAGAGGAGAAATTGCTCCTGAGGAGCAATTTCTCCTCTTTTCCACATTATTTTGTATATATATTTCTAACTTCAGGAGTCAAATTACATATTCATTTGTTAAATGTGGTTGTTCAATTTATTGTTTTCCTCACTCTCTCAACTTTGATATGTCGAGGTACGGATATCTCGAAGTGTTTCAGTGAGTCCCTTGGAATTCAAGATAATGGGAGTCGACTGTAGTTATTTTTCATTACCCAAAGAACTTGGACATATCAAAAAATTGCAAAAACATTTTTGGTATTGTTTTGTACCATATGAATTGGGACAGTGAATTTGGGTGAAAAGAAATGGATCTATTAAACTACTGTAAATGTTTTTTCTCCATGTTTTGTTTATTTCACAAGCAACTTCACACAACATTTTCCAACTACGCATACCACTATGCACTACACATAAACTGTATTGAGACAAACCCCAAAACACTGTTGAGATAAATGCCAAAACACGGTTGAGAAAAACCCCAATAATAATGTCATCATGCAATGTAAAGGCAATATTTTAAGAACAGGTAGATTGTTACCTACATTTACAGTGTCAGTTCTGCACAAATATCCAACAAAGTGGGGAAGCAGCATGTGTGATTATTTTTTTTTCATCTGAATGCTTTCAACACATGATAGATAAACAAAATCAAAACAAAACAATCAGTAGTAATCTGCTAATTCCATATTAACTATAGGTTAAATTTACAAAATAATGGTCCGGAAATATACCAAATTTTGAATACAAATATGACATTTTCATTAATGATTAGGGCCATTTTCTGCTACGAGACATAAGTACTGGAACACCCAAGAAAGTAATTAATTTTTGTGTTCCAAAATATTGGTTTGTTTGTGTTGAGGTTTTACGGCCCAGTCAACCCAATGGGGTCATGTCGAGCGCGGTCAGTTTACCTAACCACACGTTTACTGGGCAGGCTGAGTCCTCTAAGCGGTTAACCAGTATTGTGCACATTCTTTCGCCAGAAACTGACAACTGCCCTTCTTGAATCAGCGGAAGGGAGAGAATGACCGTAGAAAATATTTCATGATCACTCTCCACGCTCTCCACGAAAGAATGTTGCCGACCTCGGCGGGGGTTGAACCCACGACCTCCTGGTCTCCAGTCGGACGGCGCATCCAACTGAGCCACCGAGGCCGGCTCTCCAAAATATTGGTACAACTAGAAATTTCATTATTATTTCCTGTCACAATACTTATGTATAATATACAATTACTGATTGGTCAATGTAATTAATTACCGGTACATTACAATTACCTAACCTATGTAATGCATGACATTATATATTACATTTTTACGGGGCAACAATACCAGCTGCTTACAAAAGAATAAAATGGCACTGAAATGTACAGCTTTCAGTCTGACTTACGGGAAAATTCAGCAGACAACAATGATAGTTTACTTTTTTTCTTTTTCCTAGAAAATAGGATTAGACACTTTATGCAAATTGTCTCCTAGACAATTTGCATGAAGTGTCAATCATATTTTCTAGGACAAATAAAAAAAAATATTTCAAAATGTCTTTTGCTAAAATTTTTACCCAGCATGCAAAGTGTTAAAATAGGTTTTCAGCTACTGATTGCTTTGCAGTAGCCTTAGCAATTTGCTGGTTTTTGTTTGTTTGTGTTGAGGTTTTATGGCCCAGTCAACCCAATGGGGTCATGTCGAGCTCGGTCACTTTACCTAACCACAAGTTTACTGGGCAGGCTTAGTCCTCTAAGCGGTTAATCGGTATTGTGCACATTCTTTCGCCAGAAACTGACAACTGCCCTTCTTGAATCAGTGGAAGGGAGAGAATGACCACAGAAAATATTTCATGATCAATCTCCACGAAAGAATGTTGCTGACCTCGGTGGGGGTTGAACCCGCGACCTCCTGGTCTTCAGTCGGATGGCGCATCCAACTGAGCCACCGAGGCCGACAATTTGCTGGTAAAAAATATGATGTTGCTGGTAAAAAATATGATGTTGCTGGTAAAAAATATGATGTTGCTGGTAAAAAATACAATTTCATGACTAAATCCCATATCTTACTAAAAATAACTGTACACTTATTTGTATATGTTCATGGCCCAAAGAGGTATTGAGATTTAGGCATTTCTGTCTAACATTTTTACTTTTCTGTTTTTAGGACTTTTCTGTCTTTAGGACATTGTCATAACTTCTGGAGTTTTAGCTCTATTGTACAGCAGAGAACTCAATTTCTACTAGCTTATACAAATATGTATATAAACTTCTATAAATGTGTTAAGTATTGGGACAGGAGAAGAAACTTTCTAGCTGACCTTATATTTAAGACCACAAGAATACTTCAGATGGCTCACAATTTATGTTCTAAAGTCAAAAATACTATGCTAAAAGCTTAATCACTAAAGATAAAAACAGAATGTCATGTAGAATTAGGTAACTTAATCTTCCCCAGTGGGCACATGACGTAAATATAACGTCGCCTCAACGGCGATGCAACGTCATGACGTTGCATCGACATTGAGGCGACGTTATATTTACGTCATGTGCCTGCCGGGTCATGACACTAGTGATCCAAATGAATAAGGGATCCAAATAGAATATTAAAAAAAAAAAACACTTTATTTGCCAAGGGACACGACGTTTTGGCTATCAAGTGGCCTTTCTCAAGAAGATCAATTCAATCCAATATCTACATTTGAAATAAAGTACTTAAATACTTATCAAAATTACATTAAAGATTAGACTTCTTAAAATAACCCGGCTTTCTACTGATTAATCTTAAAGATAGATACCAAACTGTCAAAAATGTTCCAATATTAACCTTTACCACTCTCTGGCAAATTTTAGCAGACAACAAAATTGATGATATCATTTTTTTTATTTTTCCGAGAAAATTGGCTTTGATGTTTCATGAAATGTTAAAGCCTGTTTCCTGGGTAAAAATAAATATTTCAAAATGTCAACTGCTGACGATTTTACCCAAAATGTAAAGCATTACAGGTAAATACCAGAAAAGTATAGAATTTGCATAGACCAGCTGGACTTACTCACATGCTGCTGTACAGAATATCATGTCACGTTCCTGGATCAATGATCGGTTCAACTTTGGTGGCCCAAATAACATGTGAACAAACGCAGAAAATCCTCTCCTTTCTACAACGGTTCGAATTGTGGACTGAAAAATAAGAGTCAACCATAAACAACAAATGTACTCATCTACTATAACTCTTTTTTCTGATAGCAGCGTGTCTGGTTAGTTTTTATTATTACTATGTATTATAGAAATTCAAGTAGTTAATGCAAACAGTATAGACCCTGATCAGATGCCACATTCTGCAACATTATGTGGCATCTGATCAGTGTCTGCACTGTTTGCTAGTTACCTTTTTGGGATTCTCTAGACTAAAATGGGTTAACTCCTAATTTGTTTTATTATAATTATTTTTCATAGAAATAAAGACAGCATTTCATGTGAATTATTTGCTTAGAAGATGATTCCCAAGAAATGGCAAGCCTTATTTTTTTCTGAAAAATATAAGAAAATATAGTCTGCAGCTGTGATGTGTGACTTAAACTTTTATAAATATATCTCTGAATTAAATCTAACAAATCAGAAAGACTTTGGCTGGAGCCATTGTTACTACTTTAGTAGCTGGTGACTGGATGAACCTCTCAAGTCAAACAAAAGAAATAGCAACTCTGGTAAAGTGTCATGGTGGATACAGATACACCAAGGGGGAATATCAGGTGTAGCCATAGAAAATCTATTCAAACATGAAATAATTTGGTTCTTTGAGAATATCACTTGTCTCTCAAATAAATTTATTATCTATTTGTACACATGGAATCAAGTCCAACCTGTTGAATTTGATTGTGTTGGGGTTTAACAATAGGTCAACCCTTGTGGGTCATTTTGTGTCATCTCCCTGAGAAAAAGAGAAAAGAGAGGGAAGAGATAGTAGAAGAGAGGAACAGGGAAGAAAGAGGAACAGAAATGAAAGTGAAGACACAGAAGAAATAAAAATATTCCCCCTCTACCCTTACCTGCTACAAGGATAGCAGGCCTTGCCCAACTGTAAACCAAGATCAGTTGGACGCCCCGGTGACATATGATACCAAACTGTTGAATTATGGCAATGTTATAACATTTGTATGTACTGGTAATCAATTTTGTTGTATAAATTCTACACCATTGATATTGTATGAAGTGTAATATTACCCATTTCAATAACAAATTACAACTTTTGATGATTTTTTTATGGGTATTATGATTTGGGTTTTACAGCCCTTTCAATAATATTTCACTTACATCGAGCCGATCATTCATCAAAGGTGGGCGAAAACTGGAAAACCTGGGGAAAAACCACCTGACCATCCGTAAGCAGAGCTTGGTTTTCCCACATGTGACTTCAGCGAGGCTCAAACCACAGCGGTGAGATTTTTGTATGTAGGTTAGAGGTTAAATGACACCATTTTGGTAATGTATGCAACATGATATAGCAAAATGGATGATGTTGATTTGGTGTTTTAAGTTCCTATAAACATTATTTAAGTCATATGGAGACAATGGAATGGTGATAATGAAAGGCTCTGCGCAATGAAGCACAATACAGTCATGAGCTGAAGTCTGCCTCCAGTCAGATTCTAACCTCGGACCTTATTTTTTTCCAGAAAATAGGCTCTAACATTTCAATCAAATTATATGAATTTGTATGAAATCCTCAAACCCTGTTTTCGGAAGAAACAAAAATAAGTAAAATACTTCAAAATGTTCTCTGCTGCCATTTTTATCCAGCATGTTGTTAAAACCAGTAAACATACCTTTACTTGTGAGAAGTCAGCTGTTTTCAGGTACTCTGTCATCTCATGTGGTGACATTGCTGGTGTGGTCTCTATTACAGTGGGTTCTGGACCTACCAATACACAGCACAATATTTGCTTCATCAAAGGAAAACCTACTTTTTGTGAAAAGAAAATGACCTGGGGCACAGCATTATTTTCCTCCAAGATTGCATATGCATCCAGCAAAGACTCATATCAGCATGTGCTATTATTGGAAAAGATGACATGACATCATCACCATACATACACATAACTCTCACAGATACAAATCAATGGCCAACACAGTGAGTGCTATATAGCTAGAATACATGTCAAAAGCTTCCAATATTTGATTTTGACTTACAATTATTTTTTAAAGATTTAGCAAAGAAAATAACATTTTTCTATTTTCATAATATTTACTGCCATAAAACTTATCAATTAGTGCATCAGAAATGACCTTTTTGCTGGTGAGAATATTCATCCAGAAATTTGTGTTTCTTTGAAGATGTTATTATGAAAGCGTTATTATGTTGATTTAATAAAAGGTGTCTTCATAGTTTGTTGCCATAGTTATTTGATAAACATGGATTTTTATATCATGAAGACTCTATCAGTATTAATACTATCAGTTACAAACACCTTCTTAAGAGGGCCGGATAGGCTTAGTAAATCTCTGTCACTAGTACAAGGCAGACAACTTTGGTGACTTCCTGTTTGTTTTGCTGAATGCTATCTCTTGAAAAAAGGCTTGTCTAAAAGAAAAGAATCTGCTCCCATCATGTCTTTAGAATAGACTCCTATTCAGAGAGGAGACAAAAGCAATGACAGTTGCCTTCCCTGAAAGTGTATTCATTCCCTACAATATCATAGAATTAAGTTGTTCTTTGATACTGAAAATAAAGAAAATGAAAAGAAAGAAACATGACAAAAGTTGCATTTTATAATAAAGCAATTGTAAAAAAGCTGATACCCCTTTTATATAGACATGACAGTAAAACAAATAAAAGCAGGAAACAAAGAAGTTAGGCTTTGAATGCAAAAGAATATTAGTCCATAACATGCTGAAATCAAAGCTGAGGGGACAACATTTAAACTAAATTGATGCACCTTTTGGGGAGGCACTCTGTCAAAATAGTTTTTGCCTCCCTTCTGAGAAGGGGTCTACTCTAAAAGCAAAATTTATTCTCCCTTTGGGAGCAAAAACTTGTTCATTTTATAGTGGACTCTACTCAGAAGGGACCTAGCGTACAGGAAAGTAAACATGAAGTCAAAATAGTTATCTCCCTTGTAAGAATGGCAGAAAAACTTATGAAGTGCACCCAGCTCTCAAAATGGCACCTTAACCCTTGACATGCTGAATAAGTTAAGATGCCCCAACTACTTCTAATTTTCAGCCAATCAGCTTGCTTGATCCAGGTTGTTGCCATGCTGAATAAATTAAGATGCCAAGCCCATTTCTAATTGTCAGCCAATCAGATTACTTAACCTAAATTGTTGATGAAATTCACATACTTAATGACAAACAGTGCAGATCCAGATCAGTTGGCTACTACAGAAGCCAACTAATCTGGATCTAGACTATTTCAAAGACAGGGTATATCTGGGTTCAGCAGGATTGGGGTTAAGACTTTGCAGCAATTTTCAAATGGGAACAAGTTGTTTTTTTTGTTTTTTTACAGACAAGAATTTAGTTCCCTGATATGTCCTTTCAAAACTGGGGGCTTCTCTTAGTGAAAAGAATTTGGTCCAAAATTAGAGCAACCCCTCATGAGACGCTAATGTTTTCAGGTTGGAATCATTTCCATTGAACATGTATCCATTCCACTTAAAATGTAAGTTTTACTTTTGCTGGAACATGGGACAAGATATCATAGCATCAGATAAAGCACTTTTTTGAACTGAAAAATATCGATACTTGTCTTATTTCTCCATGAAAACATATGTTGTGGGCACTTATTAGAAGCACCATGCTGAGGTGTTTCTAATGAGTACCCACAACATATATTTTCACAGACTGAGAAATAAGAAAAAAATATTTTGATACCCACTCATGAAGCTATAGAAATAACATATATATTTTCACTTTAGGAGAAGGCTTGCAATACATGTCCAGTCCCACTCTCTGGGGAAAATAAGAAATCTTCGAACAATATCACATTTATCCTACATATTCTGACAGGCAAACTTCAACAAACAGTGCAGACCCAAGTCAAATGTCACATATCATGGCATTAGATAAGCATTTTTTAGATGCATCAACAGGTAGTCAATGGAGTTGTTCTAATAATAGGACAAGTATAAGAAAAATTAAGTTGTCATAATATTTAGGGTAAATACAGTGTCCACTAAACATTGTTGCATCAGCAGTACAACCAGCATTGTTAAGCAGTGCTCCAGAAAAGTTGTTTAAAAAAAAATGATTCTCATTTCTCCATAAAACCTTGTTCCAGTATTAGAATGAGACATACCATATTTTTTTTAGTTTAGTAAGGATACTGATTGCAGGGAGTAGTGGTTCACCTTTATTAGTGTTCATAACTGTTGGATTGTATATATTATTTGCAGTATTCTATAATTCCTGATTTGATAAAAGGTTTATTATTATATAATAGCTGCAGATAATGCTCATTTTCCAACAAAAAAGTATTGAGATTTTTCTTAATTCTCCAAGGAAACATATTGTGGGTATTCATTTGAAGTGCCTCAATGAGGCACTTTTGCTGTGTGAAATAAAAATAATTGTAAATATGTTGCTTATATATCACCGAAGCTTTTAATGAGTACCCACAACGTATGTTTTCATAGAGAAATAAGAAAATATTTACCTAATAACCCCTCTTATCTTATGCTATGTTAACTATATGATAGGATTATGCATTGATGTTATTAATGAACATGGAAAATTATGCATTGATGTTATTAATGAACATGGCTTCTTGCATAGTTGAGAACAAAATTATAGCATTTGCAAAGTTTGTTAACTAAAGATATACATGTACTGTGTATACATAGAATTTTTGGACAAAGATAAGAGTGCCTTTATTAGGATAATGCCTTACTAGGAAAAATGCCATGCCATCTACTGAAAAAAGTAAGACATTATGAAAACATGCCTATATAATTTTGACCCCTAATAAACACCACTTTTATATAGTAAAACTGGGGTTTACAGGGGTACACATTTTTTTTCTTATTTCTGCTTAAAAACATACATTGTGGGTACTTGTTAGAACTACCTCCCTGAGGTGGTTCTAACACATACCCACAATCTATGTTTTGAGCAGAAATATGAAAAATATCAGAGTTTTTTATCAGAAATATTTTCAATGTCTGGAGGTGAAATTTTCAATATATTTAATTAAGCATGTTTTCGTAAAGATAGGATCAATAATTTTATTTTAAAGTAAATCTGGAATTATGCACTATGTATGAGCTAGAGAAGTAGGATAAAAGTGTTATAGGTTGCAGCAACAAAAACACACATACCTCTAAATTTACAAAGCAGTCAAATTCCTACGCTTTTGCGAATGCTGAAAATGGTGCATAGTTAAATCTATCACATGTCTAGATGTTTTACTTTAGAATATATTACTGTTACCACTTTTGCTGTGTGATATAAAGTAATTGTACCTGAATGAAATCATAAATGGAAAAATACATATTTATAAGTTTAGTATCTCAAACTCTTGCCAATAATCATTTTTAATTTTTTGAAAAAGAAAAACATGCACAAATAGGAAAAGGTTTTGACACTGATAACAAATATATACATGTTGTATTATGATATTCCATACAATATTATATCAATCCTAAATAAAGAATGCTGGAATAACAAAAAAAAAAAGTTTGTTTTGTTTTATTCACATTTTGTAAAACACTTCATATATTTAAATTCTTTAAAGCAAAACGCAGAGAAAAACTCCACAGCCAAACTAGTAATGGTTTAAATTCAGATCAAGATTCTTTAGCACAGGTCAACATCCTTACCTTACCAAGTGTTTTGGGTGCATTAATTTTAAATCAAAACTAAATTTCAGAAATAAAATATCTGGCAAATCCACCAGCCACTACACAGTTTGAGAAACAAAACAATCAACAAAACCTCCAGATAAGCTGACTACAATAAATGTCCTAAATTTTCGAACACTTTATTCCATACTTTCTTGCCTAAATATGTGTTTTGTGTAATTATTTCTTAAAATACTTAGTGGAATGACACATAGCTCTAGTTAAAGCGCTTTTTTCAGTCCAAAAGTGTTGATATTTTTCTTATTTCTCAACGAAAACATATGTTGAGGTACTCATTAGAAGCACCTCAGTGAGGCGCTTCTACTGAGTACCCACAACATATGTTTTCATTGAGAAATAAGAAAAATAGTAACCCGATACCCACTCTTATCTAGGCCTATGATGACAAATAATGTAAACCCTGATCAGACAGTTCCTTCAGGAGCAGTCTGATCTGGGTCTGCACTGTTTGCATATTTCATTTTATTGGCAACTTTGGGATACAAAATATTAGGATATTTACCATAATCTGACTTTTTCTCCACAAAAACATACATGTATGTCATGGGTCTTATTAGAATCATCTTGCATCTAAAAACAATCAGATCCTACAATGCATGGTTTTTTAAAGAAGTAATTAAGAAGACTGGTTATGCTTGGTAGATTTTCTTGCAAAGGGAAACAACTTTTGTGACTTCCTGTTTGCTTTACTGTACACCAATCCCCTTCTGAAAAGGGATATACTCTAAAAGGAAAGAATTTGCTCCCTTAGGGAGCAGGAAGCAAATTCTTTCCCTACAGGGCAGCCCCTTTTTATAGGAGACAATAAAAAAATGACAGAACTGTCCCTCCTTAAAGTGAACTGATTCCCCTTAAAAAGAAACAACCTTTTAATTTCTAAAAGTCTTTATCTGAAGATTTTATTGTACCAACTTTAGGTTAATGATTAATTTTACCTGTCTCCTGCAAACAAATGACATGTATGAACAACAAGGAACAAACTTTTGTTTTTTTTGTTTTTTTTTTGTTTTTTTTAATGAAATGTCAACTGGGATGTGGATGGTTGTGCAAGAAAAGTGACAGGTAATTTTGCTAAGTATATCTCCTAACAAGGTATTTTTTTTTTTTTTTTTTAATCAACAGAAAAATTGATGTTTTTACTATTACTCCATGAAAATATATGTTGTGGGTACTCATAAGAGTACCCACAACATATGTTTTTATGAATAAGGAAAATATTTTTCTGATAACCCCTCTTATCTAGAGCTATGACTTAGTATAATATATATATATGTATATATATATATATATATATATATATATATATATATATATATATACCGGTATATATATATATATATATATATATATATATATATATATATATATATATAGTGGAGATAACAAAAATGAACTATAAATAATATCTTCTACAAGCAAAAGTGGTGGACAAGATGTGTTTTCCTATATCACATGTTGACATTTCTAGTGCAGCCTTGTATCTTAGGAACTAATTTAGCTTATACTGTGACTACTGGCATTATATGGACCATGACTTTGACATTTGTTTTCAAGCTATCCCAAGCTATTTTGTTTGCTTTATTTTGGTTTTAAATCACTTCCTACAACCTCCAGTCACAAAGCTTGCACTCTATTAACTGATGCACTGTGCTGACAAAAAAAAAAAGAAAAAAAGTCTAATAATTCTGATTTGATATATTATCCTAGATATCAAGACAGACAGGTCAGAGCAAACAGAGTAGGTAGACTAAGATTATATGCCTCAAAAAGTGGCATATGATCAGGGTCTTCAAAGCTTGCCACTCATCCATGAGTTTAGATATCAACAATTAGTAGAATAAACTGTTTCGAAGTTGGGGATAAGCATAGTAAAGTGTTTAATTGTCCCAATATTTTAGGTAAATATGATATTTCCAATAAATTCTATTTCAAAATAGTTAACCCTTGTCATGCTGAATAATTTAAGATGCCACACCCACTTCTAATTTTCAGCCAATCATATTTCTTGATCCAAGGTTGTTGATACAAATTCACATACTTAATGACAACCAGTGCAGATCCAGATCAGTTGGCTTCTGAAGCAACCAACTGATCTGGATCTACACTGTTTGCAAAGGTATATACGGGTTCAGCAGGACTAGGGTTAATAGTACCCATCACTATAAAAGCTAGCATTTGTTCCTCTTTAGATAATTAACCCTTGCCATACTGAATAAATTAAGATGCCATGCCAACTTCTAATTTTCAACCAATCAGATAACTTGATCCAGGTTGCTGATACAAAAAATTCATGTACTTAATGACAAACAGTGCAGATCCAAATCAGTTGGTTGCTTCAGAAGCCAACTGATCTGGATCTTCAGTGTATGCAAAGGCAGGGCATATCTGGGTTCTGCATGACCAGGGTTTAATATATTTTGCCTATATTTAAAATGTTTTCTGTTTTCTTTTAAACATACTTTTAAAGTTAAAAGAATGTACTTCAGTACATTTTAATGTTTCTATGTGTAAAATGATATGATGTTATCCGCAAAAAAAGTTGTTCCATGAAAAACCTTGGGAAACTAAGCATTTCCCTTTAAACAGTAGGTTTTAAACCTTGTCATTCTGAAAGTGCCATGCCCCCTTCTAATTTTTCGCCAATCAGATTACTTGATCCTGGTTGTTGATACAAATTCACATACTTAAGGTCAACCAGTGCAGATCCATATCAATTGGCTTCTTCAGAACCAGCCAATCTGGATCTGCACTTTCGCAAAAAAAAAATATTCTGGTTCTGCAGGGCCAGGGTTAAAATGATATCTAAAACACCATAATATTTTATGCACCAGTGGAAATTTGATAAGAAAAAATCTGCTTGAATTATCTTGTTTCTCACATTTGCTTTTTATCTAGATAAATTATTGTGTAAAACATATTTTTTTTATATCTTTATGGTGTCCTGTTTAAATAAGTAACAGCATAAATAATACCTACAGTCATGGTCCATATAACAATTTTATCCTTGTGTTGGAATTTAATACAGTGCACATGCAACAACTTGAAAGCTATTTCTCAATTTGAGAAAAATAAAAAGAAAAAAGAACTGACCAAAGAAGTGTCAAATACCTTGAGCTGTGCCTTTATCTGAAAAGCCTGTGAAGAAAACAGTGAAGTGCATTTTACTGGTAAACAGACATAACATTCATACATAACAGACAAACTATTAAACACTACTTCCATTTTAGACTACCATATAAACCCTAAATATTAAAACACCTCAACTCTATACCATACTTGTCTTAAATTTTGAACGTCCATCTCATTACCTGCTTATGTTATGTGTTTAAAATTGCAGAACTGGGCGGCAAACTGTGCACATACTGATCAGTTGCCATGCTCTGCAGCATCTGATTTGAGTCTACTGGTATACTGTTTGCTCTGCTTTGCTTGTCCCAATACTTAGGGTTATTTTGGTATGCCAGAAAAACATACTGAATAAATTTTCTTTCTTCAACCCTTGTCACGTGGAATAAATTAAGGTGTCACACCCACTTCTAATTGTCAGCCAATCAGATTACTTAATCCAGTTTATTGCTATAAATTCACATACTGAATGACAAACGATGCTGTTGGCTGGGTGGCCTAGTGGTTAGCGCACTCGACTTTCAAGCGGGATATCGTGGGTTCGAATCCCGCTCGGGTCGAGACAATTTTCAGACCATTATTACGTCTAGCTCATACTCGACGTGCCCTGGGTTGAGTATAAAGTGGACAGGGCGACGCTTGGTGACAGATAGCGGCACCAAGTGTGCATGGGTGATCCATGAAAGCAAGGCTGTACAAATACATCATAGCAATCGCCGCTGCCTCTATGTGCCTCGGGTGCCTGGTAGCGTTAAAAATCCGCACAACAACAACAACAAACGAAGCAGATCCAGATCCAGATCAATTGGCTTCTGAAGAAGCCAACTGATCTGTTTCTACACTGTTTGCAAAGGCAGGGTTTATATGGGTTCAGCTTGACAAGGTATAAGAATGAGATTTATGTACAGCATTTACCCTAAATTTGGACTGACAGGTTTGAGCAAACAGTGTAGATCCAAATAAGACACCACACATTGTGGCATCCAATCAAAGTCCACACTGTTTGCCACATATCCAGCAGTTTAAACACACATCAACGGGTGGTAAAATGGGCAATTTCAAATTCAGGACAAGTATTGTGAGAAGTAATGGTGTCCCAATACTGAGGTAAATATGAGTAATAAATGTTTCATCCTAGTTTGTTCGTAGTGATATCTTTTACACCATTGCTAAACAACACATCACCTACACTAAAAAGAAAACTCAGTGATTCTCCAGTGACAGGCATTACTGACCTTTTCCATTGCACCAGAAACAAAACTAGTGACTCAGCAGAGAAAACAATACCATAATTATCCTAAATATTCAGGGCCAAGTTGTTCAAAGCGTCATTAGCTTAACAAGCTCGTTAAGGGTCATTTCGTTAACTATTTTAGCAGATTCAATATACAATATTCTGTTATTTTTTGCTGAAAATATGTGAGTAGCTTTTGCACTGCAAAAGCTACTCACATTTTTTCAGCAAAAAATTTCAGCATATTTGCGTATCACTCAATGTAAATTTTAACGATACATTAACTAACGACATTGTTAGTTTCCAACAACTGGGCCCAGACAATTATAGAGCAGCTCCTGATCAGATGTTGCATTCGATATTGTCTGAGCTTAGTCAAAACTGTTTGCTCAGGCATGTCTGTCCCAATACTTAGGGTAAATATGATATTAACTTCATGCCTAATACCACAAAAATAACCATTACGAAAACACGCCTATTCAAATATATTGAAATTTTCACCACCAAAAACTGAAAGTTTTCAGATAAAATTTCTGATATTTATTCATATTTCTGCTCAAAACATAGATTGTGGGTACTCGTTAGAACTGCCTCAGCGAGGCAGTTCTAACGAGTACCCACAATCTATGTTTTTGAGCAGAAATAAGAAAATAATGTATACCCCGTAAACCCCAGTTTTACTATATAAAAGTGGGGTTTGAGGGGGTCAAAACTATATAGGCGTGTTTTTGTGATGAACAATAACAACAAAAAAGAAGAAACTGTGATTATGCCAATATCAAGGTGCAATTCTAATATAAAGGTACACTTGCTTTTTTAACATCAAATGAACATGCAAAAAGGGCTTTGGACAAATGTATGAACCTGCAAATTTATTGTCGTCTTAAAATCCAATGCAGGCAGCCAGTTCATCAAAATTAAAAAAAGTAATGCGGATAATGCTGATGTAATACTATGATGGATTCTTAAACACGTATTGATCCTTTTTTTTTCAATCTCTAATGTTTACCTACTAATGCTAACCTTGAAAATGACTGATAAAGATCATCATAACCTTATCCAAAGAATATGAATACACCAGTGATATATCTAGGATGGCTTGTTAATGACTTTAACATAGTATAAAGTCTTGACAGCGAAATTTCTTCCAGCAGGATTATCAGTATCATAAACCTAGTAAGCCATTTTCAAAATGTTATTATTATTCTGAATACATTGTAGATTTCTAAATATAGAGCTGGCTTAAAGGTGCTTCTGCAACAAGGTATATTAAAACCAACATTTTATGGTTATCTGCATTTTAAATTAAGGAAGATTGTTGGAAAAGATTGTTATATGTTATCAAAATTTTAGGTTAAAGATAGCAAGCCTAATAACACTACAACCTCTTTATAATATGGTTTATTATAACATGGATTTGGGTATAACACCGTTTAAAGATGAATCCCAAAAATGTATAGATTATATAGAAAAATGACCATAAATGGTCATTTTTCTATACAATCTAAACATTTTTATTTCGATATAACATTATTGTTTAACTAGCATGGTTTATGCCATGGACCCCAACAATAGTATTATAAAGAGGTTGTGGTGTATTTACACAATCATGATTGATAGTTATGCTTTCCTTTTTAATGACGGTGGGTCACATTTCAGCTTCTATGACATTTCTGAAAAAAAAACTTCCCCAAGTAGGTAGGTACGCAATACTATGTTCTTGGCTTTGCCAAACCATGGATCAACAAGTGGCTATCTTTTGCTCTGACTGCCAGTGTATATATTTTATGTCATGAGCCTAATCTTTACTTCTACTTTAACAGAATTGTTTTTTTTCTGTGATGATATACCGATTGAGTTGAAAGCCTCTTTGCAAATTGAATAATCCTACAGAATCTGAATAATGTCAGGATCTAGAATCTTGTAAAACTGGTTTAAATCCCAATGATATTTTTAAATTGCTGACTAATTATTATTTTTATTTGTGGCTCCAACTGTGAAGGTATTTTTGTTCCCTCCTGTTTGGTGCCCTTTCCTTATTTTTTTTTTTTTTTTTTGTTCTATCTACCATAATTACCCTATATACTGGGACAGACAGGCCTGAGCAAACAGAGTAGACCCAGATCAAATGCTGCAGAATGCGGCATCTGATCAGGATCTGTTCTGTTTGCCACTCATCCAGCACTATTTTAGACACATTAACAGGTAGTAAAATAGACTTTTTCAAATTTGTGGACAAGTTTTGGTTAGGAGTTAAGGTGTCCCAATAGTTAGGGTAAATATAGAAGTTTTGCTAACACCTCACTTGGAGAAGAGTGAGATGGTTACTTCACTAGTAATTTAGCTATATATTCTGGATGTTCTCGTTTGTTTGCCCTTCCATGTGGTATCAGAGGTAGACAGAAATAATAATAATAATAGTAACACTTCATCTGTTGCAGTTGTGACTGGCATTTTAGGGTTAACACTGATTTTCAAACAATATCATATGCATCAAATAACAATTTCTTGTCAAACAAATTCTGAAATTGAACAGTTATGCACCTAAGCTAGTAAACTTTTAATACTATATAGGCAATACAGGACAAAATATAATATCAAATAATGATCAACAAAATGTATATTGTTTTGGTGGATAAATATGTATATTGTTTTGATGGATAGATAGGCACCTAGACACCACCAGGATTAATTTAGAGATACAAAACATGTAAATACAAGTACACATGATATTATACTGTATTTACCCTAAGTATCAGGACATCTACTTACCATACTTGTCCTAAAACTTGAAATAGTTCATTCTACTACCTCTTGATGTGTCTAAAATATTACTGTATATATGGCAAACAGTGTAGGCCCTGATCAGAGGCTGTATTCTGTGACGTCTGATCTGGGTCTACACTGTTTGCAAAGGCCTATCCATCCCAATACTTAGGGTTATTACGGTACTGATGGTCCTCTACCCAGAAGCTATATATTTGTATGTTAATATAATATGCAATATTAGGTTATATTATGTGTTACAGATAAAATGACAATATATGGCCAAGAAGTTTAGAGATTCTGAAACATAATAACTAATCAGAAACATATTATATGGATACCCATTCTTATTTAGAGCTATGGTTGATATACTCATGGCTCCAGATAAGGCATTTTTTGCAACAAAAAAGTACTGAAATTTTTCTTATTTCTCCATGAAAACCTATGTTGTGGGTATTCATTACAAAAGCCTCACAGATGCATTTCTAATGGGTACCCACACCATAAGTTTTCGTGAAGAAATAAGAAAAATAATTTCCTGATGTCCCCTGTTATCTATAATGTAGGAAATGGCAAATATGGAAGCAATAAAGGACAAAACTAGCCTCCATATAGTCAGTTCAGTCAGCCTGCATATTTCCTTATTGTATGAATGTATAAATAAAACTGTGAAGGCATGGATAAGAAGGCTGATGCTGCACTTCTCTTTCTGCCATTGGAAAATGTTTTTTTCCTCATTATACTTCATGGACTTGCTTTCACCAGGTAACCCTGTGGCTCCAGGAAGGTGGTTTTTTTGGGTTTTTTTTTTTTTTTCAACCAAAAAGTAATGATATTTTCTTTCCTTCTCCACAAAACATGTTATCATACTCATTTGAAGTGCCTCAGTGATGCTCTTCAATGAGTACCGGCAGAGAAATAAAAAAAACTATTTACCTGTTACTCCTTCTTATCTGGAGCTATAAAGTGTGATATATCATTCTTACAGTTCAGTGGAACATTATTACTAAATTCAGACTGGTTTCCTACCTGCTGTTATTGTGGCAACATTGTCCCACTCAGCTTGAGCTGATTCTAACACCCGCTGGTTCCTTTGTTCTGTCACAGATACTGTAGCCTCTGCCACTTGGTTCTTGGACTGGGCATTAGCTTGAAAACAGTAATATCAGGATAATAATATTTATTGAACAACATACATCAAGATAAATCAAACTTTTCCATGTATATTTAATCAATGTGTTTCATAATAAACAGTGAATAACTAACTACTGGCTCATTTTGTATTCTTAATAAACAGTGAATAACTAACTACTGGCTCATTTTGTATTCTGTCTCCTACAATTGTTTTCAGCTTAGCAGTCTGTAGGCTAAGATGATATTTTCTTATACTGCACAAAAAATAAGACTTCCTTTCAATTGTCTCTGTAGAATCAATTTCCATGAAATGTCTTAATTCTGTGAAAAAATAAAAAAAACTAGAATTCCAAGAATTTGACATGTCCCCTGCTTAAAGTGCCAACCATTTAATATGAAAAAAGAAAAAAACACTGTATTTGTCCTAATAATCGCTTCTATCCCTAAAGGCAACCCCTCACTACTTTGTCTGAATTTTATTAATCAAGTAAATAAAGGGCTATAATTCGACCTAAATTTCTTGGATGATTACCAAAATCAAACTTGACCTCTATGCTATAATATACCATTCTGGAAAGTTCAAATGGAATTAATGCATCCCTTCAAAAGTTACTGAGGGGACACAATATCTTTACCTTGTATTTTACCCTAACAACAAAAACTAAGTCTAAAAAGGGCCATAACGGCCAAACTTTTGCAGATGATTACCAATATGGATCCTGACCTGTATTTTACAATGGTATATCATTCTGCAACATTTCAAAAAAATCAAAGCATCCCTGCAAAAGTTATTGAGCGGAAAACAATATCAACACCCGAACAAAAACTAAGTCATAAGAGGGCCATAACTCAGCCAAAATTTTGCAGATGATCACTAATATCTAACTTGACCTGTCTTTTATAATGATATATCCTTATGAAAACTTTCAATAAAATCAATGCATCCCTGCAAAAATTATTGATCGGAAACCAATATCAACATACCAACAAAACTAAGTCGAAAAACTCAGCCAAAATTTAGCAGATGATTACCAATATCTAACTTGACCTGTACTTTACAGTGATATAAAATTCTGCAAAGTTTGAATAAAATCAATGCATCCCTTCAAAAGTTATTTAGCGGAAACAAACATCAAAAACTAAGTCCAAAAAGGCCCATAACTCAGCCAAAAGTTGGCAGATGATTACCAATATCAAACCTGACCTGCATTTTATAGTGATTTTAAGTTTTGCAAAGTTTGAATGAAATCATTCAAAAAAGTTTTGGAGCGGAAACGAAAAGTGTGATGACTACACAGCCGCTGATGATGATGAAGGAGCCGAAGGACAACATGATCCCTATGTGTTTACTATTTATTTAAAATACCTGCTTTTATCTCTACTTAACAAGATTAAGATTAAGCTTTCAACTTCAGAACAGTTCTTATGTGACTGGGCTAACTTATGCAGTGTCCCTTTTCAGTGTGTGGTTTAATATACAAAATAAAACATCTCTTAAATTCTTTCTGAGGTTTTAGACAAAGACAACCATAAAAGGGAATTCATCATTTATTCAGAACTGAGGCTAATTCACTTTCAACCCTCCTCCCCCACACCCCACCAACATCACCCCCAATCCACCTCTTTATACAGTTTAAAGAGGAAATGGTGATGAGTGGAGGGAGCACAGAAAAAAAATAAGGAAGTTGCTGTGATGTGAAATAAACTACTTCATTCATAAGGACATGTAAGCAGAGTGTTTCATCTGGCCCCATTTAGCATGGTGTTGCATCATGCCCAAATTTGCCAGCAACACGCCCTTTCACTTGCACCATTCCTTTTTTGTCCCCAAAATAATGTCTGACTGACAGGCCTGCATTTCCTCGATTAACCTCTTGGATTTAAACAAATAATTACCTTTTGAGTATTTGTGTATTCATAGGTGTTTTTATAGTGCAGGATGATACCTGTCACTGTTTACACAAATCACAGACCATACTGTTTTATGACAATAATCCATTGCATTTTTATTTGCAAACCAACATAGCAGTAGGCAGGCCCAGTTTGCATGAAGCAATTTTTTTGACTGGCTAGTTGTTGAAGTGTCATCCTGACTCATTAAGCCTGATGACTGGTTCTTGGTGTAAACTGATCAGTAACAGAATCTATCTGTACAATAAATTGGCAAGAATAATGTGTTAAACTATTACAGTCAAATGTATTAACAGTTCATGTTCCCAACAATTAAACTACCTAGCAGTTCTATGACATGCCCTAATAAAAACATTGCAAGCACTGCACCATGCCCTGCTACTGCACTTATATCAAGCAAGTGCCATAACTCTGTCAAAAATGAAATCAAGGGAAGGTGCATCAGTCTTTCCCTAAATAAAGTTGACATGAATATATTTTCGATGTTCAAAGCACCATAACTAAAAAAGTAAGTAAACCAGACTTACAGTTCTCGTTTTCTGCTGATCCCCTCATGGTGCTTCACATTGAAGTAAAGTTTACAAGTATACCACAGAAATTGTTATTTTCAATGTTCAAAGACCCATACCTCAAAAAGTAATAAAGCCAGATTTTCGGTTCTTGTGTTCTACCTATCATCTTATGTCGTTTTACACTTTTTGCACGTCTTCAAGGGTTATAGAAAGGGCACAAGTATATGGCTGGGATCACTATTTACAATGACCAAAGGGCAGTAACTCCAAAAACAGGTAATTCAAAATTATGGTTCTTTTGTTCTGCACATCATATCATGGCGATATATATATTTGCATAAAGTTTCAAGAAAATATCTCAAACAGTTTTCGAGTTACAGAAATCGCTATTTTCAATGTTCAAAGTGCCATAACTCCAAAAGTAGGTCAAGCAGAGTTAGGGTTCTTATGTTTTGCACCTTGTCACATGATGCTTTACATCTGTGTGAAGTTTTATCAAAAGATCTGAAATGGTCAGAATCGCTATTTTCAATGTTCAAAGTGCCATAACTCCAAAAGTAGGTCAAGCAGAGTTAGGGTTCTTATGTTTTGCATCTTGTCACATGATGCTTTACATCTGTGTGAAGTTTTATCAAAAGATCTGAAATGGTCTCCAACTTACAGAGCTGAAACGAGTACATGGTAGAAATGGCCATTTTCAATATTTATTATAATCAAAGGGGGGTAACTCTAACATAGGTTAACCAGAGCTAGGGTTCTTCTGTTCAGCATATCCTGTCAAAGTGCTTTCCATTTCTAAGAAATATCATGAAAATATCTCAGACAGTTTTCAATTTACAGTGTGGACACAAGAACATGGTAGAAATGGATATGTTCAATGCTAAAAGGGCAATAACTGAGTAGGCAAACCAGAGTTATGGTTCATAAGTTCTGCACATCATCTCATAAAGCTGTAACTTTGTGTGAAGTTTCATCAAATTATCTAAAACAGTTTCCAACTTATAGAGTGGACACTAGTACATGGTAGAAATGGCTATTTTCAAAATTTACGATGTTCGAAGGGCCATAACTCCAAAGGCAGGTTAACTACAGTTATGGTTCTAGTGTTCTGCATCTCATCTCATGGTGCTTTACATTTCTGTGAGACTTCATGAAAATATCTCAAATTGTTTTCAACTTACAGAGTCGACATGAATACATGGTGGAAAAGTTTATGTTCAATGTTCAAAGGGCAATAACTCTAAATGTAGGCATATAGAGCTATGGTTCATGTGTTCTGCATGTCTGCTCATTGCGCTTTACATTTGTGTGAAGTTTTATGAAAATATCACAAACAGTATCAGAGTTATGGAGCGGACACAAGTACATGGTAAATATGGCTATATTCAATGTTCAAAGGGTAATAACATCATCACGAAAACATGCCTATATAATTTTGACCCCCTTAAACCCCACTTTTATATAGTAAAACTGAGGTTTGCAGGGGTATGCATGATTTTCTTATTTCTGCTCAAAAACACAGATTGTGGGTACTTGTTAGAACCGCCTTACCGAGGCGGTTCTAATGAGTACCCACAATCTATGTTTTGAGCAGAATTATGAAAAATATCAGAATTTTTTATCTGAAAATTTTCAGATTTTGGAGATGATTTTTTTCTATATATTTGAAAGGGCCTGTTTTCATAATGTCATAAGTTGGCAAACTAGAGTTATGATTCATGGTCTCATGGTGCTTTACACTGACGTGAAGTTTTGTGAAAATATCTCAAATGGTATCAAAGTTATGGAGTGGACATGTAATTATGAAGCGCTGACAGATGGATGGATGGCTGGACAGAGAGACACTCAGGATTTCAGACAATATAACATAACACCTTGACACTTTTTGTAGTGGGGGTGGGCGGAGGGGGGCATAAAAATGGATGACATGCCAGTTTCACAATTTCTGAATGGACCAAGTTCTTCAGAGTTTAATAAATTAAGGTGTCAGAGCACTAATAAAACATCTTCAGGCTGGGAAGAAAACAACCCTGAAATTTATTGATTGCACACTTAGTACCTGACACGGGACTTGTAGTCAGACATAATGCCAAAATCACATGCGTATCTACAGACCATGACAAAAGCACCTGCAAAGTTTCAAACTGATTGGTATAAAACTGTATGAGGGGTTGTGCACACAAGGTACCCACTGTCTATTGTCAAATGCCTAAGTCCAATAAAAGCACCGCAAGCATAATACACCGCCATAGCAATTATTTGTTTATGTATTAAAGTTATTGTTGCGGAAATGTCCGGAAAGAAAATGACGGAGGGACAGATAACAATCCTAAACCAGATCTTGATAATATCAATGGACAGATAACAATCCTGAAGTAGATCTTGATAATATCAATGCATATAGCAAATTTGGTTAAAAGGCCTTGTTATTAACTCAAGTTATCATCCAGAAATGAAAATATGGATGTGTCACGGGCAGATAACTCTATAAAAATTTGACGAAATTTGCCAATTAGCAATTCCAAACCCGATCTCCTTACTGTCAATACATATAGCAAGTTTGGTTAAAATCCCTTGTTATTCACTAAAGTTATCATCCGGAAACGAAAATATGGGCGTGTCTCGGGCAGATAACTCCATAACATTTTACGAAATTTACCCATTAGCAATCCCAAACTAGATCTCCTTAATGTCAATGCATATAGCAAGTTTGGTTAAAATCCCTTGTTATTTACTTAAGTTATAGTACGGACACGAAAATATGGGCGTGTCTCGGGCAGATAACTCCATCAAAAATTAACGAAATTTGCCCATTAGCAATACAAACCAGATCTCCACAATATCAATGCACATACCAAGTTTGGTGAAAATTCATTGATGTTTACTCAAGTTATCATCCAGAAACGAAAATATGGGCGTGTCTCGGGGAGATAACTCCATCAAAAATTGACGAAATTTGCCCATTAGCAATCCCAAACCAGATCTCCACAATATCAATGCACATATCAAGTTTGGTGAAAACACATTGATGTTTACTCAAGTTATCATCCGGAAACGAAAAACGGACGGACGGACGATGGATGGACACAGGGACGGACGCACGGACGACCAACTTGAAACCATAATACCCCGCCACTATTGTGTGGCGGGGTAAAAAAGGGGAATAACTCTGCAAAGAAAACCCTGACGAAAAAACGAAAAAATATGGGTCCACTTGTTTTTCATGCTGATGCTTTATGTAAAATTTCAGGATTCTAGCTCTAACCATTCTTCATCATATGCAAGTGTAACAAATGGATGGACAGCCTGATCGACAGGCCCAAACCAATATGCCCCCTCAACTTCTTTGAAGTTGGGGCATAAATGTAAACACCAAAACAATAATTATTATAATCACCTGCAGAGACCTGCGTAGTGGGTTTAATGACAGCAATCGGTTTGTTTCCTGGCTTTATGTTTGATAGGTCTGGATTACCTGCCACAGCAACATTCTTCTTAACATCTTCTGACCCATGACTCTCTTCAGCACTGTTAAGACAGAAGAAAGTATCACAATTACCCTATTGGACTGTATCAGATTTTTCCTAATATCTGAACAAATTCATATGACCTCTTTATGTTGTGCATAACTCCAAGTAAAACACTATTTTCAACCAACTGCAGTGATATTTTTTTCTTATTTCTCCATAAAATATATGTTGTGGGTATTCATATTAGAAGTACCTGAGGGAGGTATTCCAAATAGTACCACAACATGTTTTCATGAAGAAATAAGAAAAATGAAGTTTTTTTTGTAAAACATATTTCTTTGTTCCACAGAAAAGAAACTGACATGTGATCAAAATAGCGGGAAGAGTCACCTCACACAGGTAAATGCCCAAGGGACCTTCTGGATTAAGGCTTGCCGTTCTTCTGTGGAAGTTTTAAATACAGAATAGAATAGCACATTATCTATAGGTTAATGTATTATGCAGTTAAAATAGTTATCTGATATCCCTTCTCCTCTTAAGCTATGGTGCTTTACCAACTCAGATGAGGTTAAAGACAAGTTCTATGATGATTTGGATTCTGTGATTTCTGCAGCACCCCCGACAGACAAACTCATCCTCCTTGGGGACTTCAATGCCAGAGTGGGCACAGACCACCAGACCTGGGAAGGAGTGATTGGATATGAAGGTGTAGGGAAGTGCAACAGCAATGGACTCCTCCTTTTAAGGAAGTGTGCAGAGCATGAATTACTGATCACCAACAGTCTTCTGTCTACCAACTCGCAGAAAGACAACTTGGATGCACCCTCACTCCAAACACTGGCATCTCATTGACTATGTTATAGTGCAAAGGAAGGACAGACAGGATGTCAGAGTGACTAAAACTATGTGTGGTGCAGACTGTTGGACAGATCACAGGCTTGTTGTCAGCAAACTCAACTGTGCATTCAGCCTGTACGACAACCACAAGACAAGAAGGTGCCAAAGAAATAAGATGTCTCCAAGCTGAAACAAGACAGCAAGAGGCAAGCATTCGTCAACGATCTCTGCAGCCGTTTAGATGCACTGGAACACAGTTCAGAAGATGTAGATGAGAGCTGGACAGTCTTCAGAGACACTGTTCACTCTTCAGTAATGGATTCCCTAGGGCCAGTATCTTGCAAACACCAAGATTGGTTTGATGAGAATGACAAAGAAATTCAGGGACTCCTTGAACACCAAAAACACAAGGCTTACCTCAGAAATACCAGCTCAGTATCTAGCAAGACTGCCTTTTCAAACATATGCAAGACAGTTCAGACGAGGCTCAGAGACATGCAAGACTCCTGGCTGAGAAAAAAGGTTGATGAAATCCAGTCCTTTGCAGACAGAAAGGACATGAAAAAGTTCTTTAATGCACTCAAGACAGTATATGGTCCCCAGAGCTCAGGAACTACCCCACTCCTTAGTGCAGATGGAACTAGTCTTCTGACTGACAAGGAAGCTATCTTGAAAAGATGGGCTGAACACTTTGATGATGTCCTTAATCGGCCATCATCTATCAATGATGAAGCTATCAACAGACTACCACAGGTGGAATGTAATCCGCTGCTTGATGAGCTCCCAACTGTCTCTGAAACAGTGAAAGCAATAAAACTCCTGTCATCTGGCAAGGCTCCAGGATCAGATGCAATGCCTGCAATAGATCTACAAAGCAGAAAGTCCTCCAGTTGCAGAGAAACTGACAGAGTTATTTCACATTATGTGGAGAAAAGAAGCCATCCCTCAAGAATTCAAGGATGCAACAATTATCCACCTATTCAAAAGGAAAGGGAATCCTCAAGTCTGTGACAATCATCGAGGCATCTCTTTATTGTCAATTGCTGGGAAGATTCTTGTTAGGGTCCTACTGAACTGATTGAATGAACACCTGGAACGGTCAGGGCTTCTACCAGAAAGCCAGTGTGGATTCAGGAAAAACAGAGGAACAATAGACATGATCTTCACAGTACGACAGCTTCAAGAAAAATGCCAGTAACAGAATGTGGATCTCTACATGACCTTTGTCGACCTTACCAAAGCATTTGACACAGTAAGTCGTAAGGGACTTTGGAAAATTATGGCGAAGTTTGGTTGTCCTGCCAAATTCATAGCAATGGTGCAGCAGTTCCATCATGGTATGCTTGCAAGGGTCCAAAATGATGGCGAGTTTTCTGATCCATTTCCTGTGACAAATGGAGTTAAGCAAGGCTGTATACTAGCTGCAACACTGTTCAGCATGATGTTTTCTGCCATGCTTACAGATGCTTTCCAGGATGATGACAATGGTATACCTATTAGGTATCACTTTGATGGGAAGCTGTTCAACCTAAGAAGGTTGCAAGCTAAATCTAAGGTGCAGACAGAGGTGCTAGATGAGTTCCTCTTTGCTGATGACATGGCAAAGGGTGCTCCAATAGAAGAGAAAATGCAAAAAGGTGTGGATCAAGTATCTGATTCATGTGACAGCTATGATCTTACAATCAGCATCAAAAAGACTGAGGTAGTATATCAGCCAGCACCTGGAAAGCCTTACAAGGAGCCTACCATCACAGTGAAAGACAAGTTCACCTACCTTGGAAGCACATTGTCTAGAGTTGTGCACATTGATGATGAAGTCAATGCTAGAATTGCCAAAGTTAGTGCAGCATTTGGCCGGCTATGTGGAAGTATTTGGGACCAAAGTTGAATCAGACTTGACACAAAGCTGAAAGTATATAGTTCAGTAGTGCTGCCAACACTATTATACGCATGAGAAACTTGGACAGTTTACCAACGGCATGCCAAAAGGCTGAACCACTTCCATACAAGCTGTCTTAGAAAACTTCTAAAGATCAAGTGGCAAGACAGGATTCCAGACACAGAAGTCCTGAAAAGGGCAGGGATGCAGAGTATACATACTCTTCTGAAACTGGCACAGTTAAGATGGACAGGCCATGTTACCAGAATGCCTGATGAATGTTTGCCAAAGAAAATCCTCTATGGGGAACTTCAAGTAGGAAAACGCTCCCATGGTGGTCAGAAGAAGCGATAAAAGGACACCCTCAAAGCCTCCCTTAAAGACTTCAACATACCAACTGAGTCATGGGAACAGATTGCACAAGATCGTACAAAGTGGAGAGGCCTCATAAAAAGGGGAGCTGGTGAATACGAAGCAAAAAGAATCAGCGAAGCTGAGCAGAAACGTGCACAGCGGAAAGCCAGAGCTGAGGCATCACCAAAAGAGCTTTCTTCCCCAGACCTCTCTTGTTCTATCTGCAACAGGCAGTTTAGAGCTAAGATTGGTCTCATCAGCATCTTAGAACACACAAATAATAACACACCACACAGTTGATTAGGATTGGTCATTGTCAGTAATGACAGAGGAACAAGAAGTATGGTGCTTTGTCTAAAATGTGTTGTATGAATGTCTGGCAATGAGGACCCCAATTAAACTGCTCTTTTAGGAACAGTCTGGAGTGGATACACTTTCAGGGGAAGCAATTCAGTGAAAATGATTTTGCCACCCTCTCCCCATCCCCACACAACCACAATAAGATATGCTTTATTTAATCAACATAATCATAATAAGAAATGCATTATCAAATCAAAATTCAGGCACCCTTACACCCTTCACCAAATCTATTTACCACCTTATACACAGGGTGGGGTTCAGAAATTATCAGGGCCCAGTTGTTCGAAGCTAACGATGTCGTTAGTTAACGTTAGTCGTTAGTTAACGATTCGTTAAAATTTACATCGAGTGATACGCAAATATGCTGAAATTTTTTGCTGAAAAAATGTGAGTAGCTTTTGCAGTGCAAAAGCTACTCACATTTTTTCAGCAAAAAATATCAGAAAATTGTATATTGAATCCACTAAGACAGTTAACAAAATGACCCTTAACGAGCTTGTTAAGCTAACGACGCTTTGAACAACGGGGCCCAGGACATTTAAGTGAAACATGTACCTTGACAAGTCAAAATAAACTACATGTAGATCCCTGATGAGCATCATGAAAACAGGCGTATAAAATTTTGACCCCCTTAAACACCACTTTTATACAGTAAATCTGGGGTTTATAGGGATATACATTATTTTTCTTATTTCTGCTCAAAAACATAGATTGTGGGTACTCGTTAGAACCACCTCATTGTTGAGGTGGTTCTAACAAGTACCCACAATCTATGTTTTTGAGAAGACTTTCTGATATGAAAAATATCAGAATTTCATTTTTTTCATTTTTTGGTGGTGAAATTTTCAGTCATTTGAATAGGCATGTTTTTGTGATGAGTGAAAAAGGGTCTACAGCAGTGCTTGCATTAAGGGAAGTCTGAGAGTCAGAGACTTCCAAAAATTGCCCTGGGACTTCCAAAAATCAATGCCAGAAAGTCTGGGACTCCAAAGTTTTAAAGATATTTAGTCATTTATAACAAAAATTTAGAATGAATTTATGTGTTATTTAGCTCAAGAATGGCAATTTTACTCCATAAATGAGAGTTTAAGGATACTGAGGTTGAATTTCTGAAAGTGAGTGAAAACATTTGATCACCAGGACTTCCAGACACTGAAGCTGGGAAGTCCTGGGACTTCCTGATTTTGACAGTTAGTGCAAGCACTGGTCTACAGGATATACAATGTATACAGCAGACAGGAAAGGCCCAAAATCAGCATGCTCTTCAACCTAATCAAAGGATGAACAGCCCTCTTACAGAATTAATGTACACTGTAGATCATATCATGAGCACAGATAAAACTGTGCATCTTCACAGCTCTAGATAAGATGCTTTTATTCTCCACAAAAACACATGTTGTGGGTAACTATCAGAAACCCCTCATTAAGACACTTCTAATGACCGAGTACTTTCAACATACACTATGGTGAAGAATCAGAAAATATTTTTTCTGGATACATGGTAAAAAGTCCTTACAATTTCAAACACTTTATTTCTTATACACATGTATTGTGGATTAAATTTGCTTGTTATATAGTTATTTCTTAAAATTCAGGCACTCAGTGGAATGGCAAACAGAAGCAGTCTAATCTGGGTCTCCACTGTTTGCATATGCCATTTTATCAGAAACTTTGGTGCATAAACTTTTAGGACATTTACTGTACTCCTCTTATCTGGCGCTATGGGCCATATGAGAAAGCTTACCTGAAACTGATTGTATTGCAATTAATTAACGAGATTTTTCAGGTTGTATTGGCTATTAGGTCCTAAAATGTTGTACACCAAAGTTGCCAACATAATGGCATATACAAACAGTGTAGACCCAGATCAGTCTGCTCCTGAAGGAGCAGTCTGATCAGGGTATATATTATTTGCCATTCTACTAAATATTTCAAGAAATAACTGTATAAAAAGTGTAATAGGAAAGGAGAAAAAATCCAAATCACATTTTCCCCGACCAGGAATCAAACCCGGTCTGCCAGATTCAAAGCCCTGCACTCTACCACGTCGCTATAAAAGCTGGCTTCTACACAAGGCAGTAGAAGCGTATCTTATACCTAAACTGTTACATTCCTCCTTCTTATAACAAGACATTTGTATGCATTCATGCCAATACAAATGTCGCGCAAGCTCCAAGTGTAAACCTAGCACTTGCTTTGCCCATCGGGCTCCAAGGTTGCCACCCCCACACTGGCCACCAAATTAAGAGAAAGGAGAAAAAAAATCCAAATCAAATTTTTCCCCAACCGGGGATCCAACCCAGTCCGCAGGATTCAAAGTTCTGCACTCTACCAAGTCACTATAAAAGCCGGCTTCTACCGCAAGGCAGTAGAAGTGTATCTTATACCTAAACTGTTACAACAGCAAAATTTAGGCTAAAAAGGTATGGAGTAAAGTGTTCAAAATTTAGGACATTAACCACAGAACTTTTTGGACAATGGAATTATTTGAGCCACAACCTCAGAAAATGTATATTCAGACATGCAGTCTGATCAGTCTTCATTGTCTGCATATAGAAACTTTGCCTCCTTGGCTATCCAAAATGTACCCAGTGATGATTCTGATCAGACTAAAGGAATGCACAGGCTGATCTGAATCTTTTCTGGATGCACATGTCCAAAGGATGTTTTCTGACGTTACAGCTTGTTTCATTTGGTTCCTGGTTTTGTTACCTCTGCTGTACAGCAGTTACTGGTTTAGCATCTTTGAAGGTCACTTGTCTGTCTGATCCTGCTTGTGGCTTCTGGGCAGGTAAATCAAAATCAAATTCATCCGGATCGGAATCTTCTGCCTTCTCTTTCACCAGTATACTGTCCAGACTAATACTCCCTTCTTCTAACTATAACAACACAGAAATCCATATTTGCCCTAAATATAGTCAAACTTCAATGACTTTAACATCTTTGGAACCACTAAAATTTGTTCCAGATATACATAGTAGTTGGAGCCACTGAGGGTTTATCATAGCACCAGGTCATGAGGGAAAATCATATATCTTATCATATCATAATCGGATTTTTGATTAACGTGCAGGTACAGGGGCAACATCCACATCAGTGGGCCCCCTTCCAGATAGCTGGCTTGCTGCATGCAAAATGGGGATAATTCAGGGATGTCTTTTTCTGTCTTTTATAAAACTGAGGCAATTTTAATGAGTACACACAACATACATTTTTATGATAAAATAAGAAAATTTCCTTGTAATACATGTATCTCTGAATATTTGTTTTCTTCAGCTAAATGTATGGGAATAATAACCTGCGGATTTAAAAACAAATTTGAATCAGACATGGTTAAGGAGCCATCATTGTTCGAGTCATTGAAGTTTTTCTGTATTGGGACACCTTAACTCCTGACACTATATACTTATACTAAAAATCTGATAGGTCCATTTGAATGAATACCTGTTGATGTGTCTTTAAAAATGCTGATAGAATGGAAAACAGTGCAGACCCAGATGAAATGCAACATACTGATCTGGATCTACACTGTTTGCAATGGCCTCCCTGTCCCAATACTAATGGGCCCAGTTGTTCAAAGCATCGTTAGCTTAACGAGCTCGTTAGTGGTCAAAATGTTAACTGTTCTAGTAAGTATAATATCTAATTCACAGGTATTTTTGCTGAAAAAATGTGAGTAGCTTTTGCAAATGCAAAAGCTACTTACATTTTTTCAGCAAAAATATTAGCGTACATGTATATGCCATATTTAATGATCAAAGTTTTAACGATATGTTAACTAACAACATCATTATTTTTTAACAAATGGGCTAGTGTTAACACAGTACTAGTATTCAAACAAAATACATGTACATATTTATACATTCTTATTTATTCCATAGCTAAGAAGGGTAACCAGATACACATTTTTCTTATTTCTAAAACAAAAACAAAAACAAAATAGATCAAACTTTGGTGAAGTTGATGTAGCACCTGCCCCCTCCCTCCTTCCTACCCCCAACCCCTCCCCTCCCTCCCCCAACCCCCCAAAAAAGTAATGTTTATTTTAGGTAGAGGAAATTAATATAGGAATTTCATCGAAAGCATGTGCATTTTCTCATATGATGCATGAGAAGTTGGGCTCAAAAAGTACCCACAGTCTGTACACTTTCATAAAATCTGAGGTTAAGAAAATGACAAAGTTAAAGTGGAAAAAGTGACAAAAATAAATTTAAAATCATATCCAAACCACATGCACTTCTGCAGACCTGGGAGAAAACGTGCAAAGTTTCAAAAAGACCGGTTTAAAATTATATGAGAAGTTGCAATCTCAAGTACCCACTGTCTATACATCTGAGGTCAGTAAATGACAAAGTTCAATAAAGTACAAAAAATAAAGGGACAAAAAAAAAAAAAAAAAAAAAAAAAAAAAGGTCAAAAAATAATGCAAGGATTATATGAAAAGCACATGCACATCTTCAGACTATGGAGAAAACATGTGCAAAATTTAAAAAAGATTAGTATAAATCAGTGCTTGCATTAAGGGAAGTCTGGGAGTTAGAGACTCCCAAAAATTACCCTGGGACTTCCAAAAATTAATGCCAGGAAGTCTGGGACCCAACTTTTAAAGATATTTAGTCATTTATAACAAAAATTTAGAACAAATTTATGTGTTATTTAGCTTAAGAATGGCGGTTTTACACCATAAATGAGAGTTTAAGAATATTGAGGTTGAATTTTTTAAAGTGAGTGAAAAAATTTGATCACCAGGACTTCCAGATATTAGAGCTAGGAAGTCATCGGACTTCCTGATTTTGACAGTTAAAGCAAGCACTGTATAAATTGTATACCCTGTAAGGAGTTGTGCTCACGAGGTACCCACTGCCTATATGTGTATATTGAGGGTGAAAAATGACTAAGTTCACAAGGTGGAAAAAAGTAAAAATAATAATCTAACAATTACATCCAAACCACATGTACATCCTCATACCATGAAGAAAATGCATGCAAAGTTTCATAATTATCGGTACAAAACTGTAAGAAAACTTGTACTCACAAGAGGTACCAACTGTTTATATATAAAGGGTGAAAAATGACAAAGTTCACTATAATAAAAAAGTGACAAAAAGTGATCTAACAATTATATCCAAACCACATGAACATCCTCATACCATGAAAAAACATACGCAAAGTTTCAAAACGATCAGTACAAAACTGTAAGAGGAGTTGTGCTCACAAGAAATACCCACTGTCTATATATTGAGGGTGAAAAAATGACTAAGTTCACAATGTGGAAAAAGTGACAAAAAATATTCTAACAATTATACCCAAACCACATGCACATCCTCGTACCATGAAAAAAACACATGCAAAGTTTCAAAACAATCAGTATAAAACTGTAAGAGGAGTTGCGCTCACAAGATGTACCCACTGTCTATATACATGTATTGAGGTGAAAAATGACTAAGTTCACAATGTGGAAAAAGTGACAAAAAATAATCTAACAATTATATCCAAACCATAGGCACATCTTCATACCATGAAGAAAACACATGCAAGTTTCAAAATGATTGGTACAAAACTGTAAGAGGAGTTGCGCTCAAAAGACACCCAGGGTAAATATTGACGGAAGGACAGACAGACAAATGGACAGAAACTTGCATGCCTAAGTTGCCCTGCTAAGGCAGGTGCGACAAAAAATGAGTAATACTGTGTATCCCCAAATACTATAGTTTTCACTACATATTATGCAGAAACATGAGTACAGATCAAATAAACTTTTTAAAGTCATGTTAGTTTGTTTTTTTTTTGTTGTTGTTGTTTCTAAGTTTAAAACAAAAAATAATTAAAGAAAATCTACCTCAGCAATTCTTTCCGGTTGCAATGAAGATACTTGCTCCTCACATGTAGCATTCTTCAAATTAATTCCTTCATCCATCTGAGTACTACTCACTTTCCCTTCAGGTATATTTCCTTGCAGACCTTCACCCACTTCTAGAGTTTGTTGCTGACTGTCAGCATCCACCCCATTTTGAATATCAGCATCCACAAAATGCAAACCATACTTCAAGTCAGTTGACGTGTCATTTTGCTGTTTTGAAGTGTAACTAATTTCAGCATCAACATTTTCAGCAACATCTCTTACATCAATAGTGTCTTCTAGGTTCACTTCTTGGGCATCAGCCAAATTTGTTAATGTAACTGGCTCTTCTGTACCCTCTGTATCAATTTGAATGTCAGCTGATGACTGATCAGTCCCATCAGTTTTATCAACAATGGCAGTAAAATTGTCATGTTTTTCCAGCACAATATCCTCATTTACCCCTCCTTCATCATCTGATACATCATTCACAATATCCTCATTCACCCTTCCTTCATCATCTGATACATCATTCTGACTTAAACTGACTTCATTTGCATCTGTTACCACTATAGTTGGGATACCAGTGTTTTCATCACTACCTTGACTATTACCACCTAATTGTATTAGTTTTAGAATACTGTCTTCTTTATCACCTGATGATGCCTGATCTCTTGGACTTTCTAGGGTTATTTCAAACTCATCATCTAGAATGTCATCCTAAGACAGAAATGATGCACAACACTGGAAAATGGGCCCCTATGTCGTATGTGAACAGCGAAGGTCCAGCCATGATGTCCAATCTAGGCATTCTCTGTTCATAGACATAAACTACAGTATCCATTGATTCTGTAAGCAGACAACTCAGGTCCAGATCAGCCTGTGCAAATGCACAGGCTGATTTGGGCCTGAATTGTCTATAAACTGTATAAGGCCCCTCTTTTGTGCATTGCATATCAAATGAAAATAAAGTACATGTACATGTACATAAACATTATCATGTAACCCATCTGAATAACAGTCTGCAATGAAAGGAGTAGTGCAGCTCAACATTTTGGCAGTAAACAGTAGCTGCATGCAAAACAACAAATTAAAGTTATTTATCCAGATAGTTGTGTTGTTCTTGTTTTTATTAGATTCCTATTTGCATATTATTATTTTCAGAAAAATTATGAAACTTGATCTATCCATATAGTGCCAATCAAAACTGCAGCATACATCATTTAGATTTTTTTTTTTCAAAGAAATAAGTCTTGAAATTTCATGTTGAATTGTCAAGACTTATTTTCTCTGAGAAATAAAAATTAAAAAACAGAATGTCATCTGCAACAAAATTTCACTTGGTGCTTTTAAGGGTTAACTATAGGTAGCATATTAACCCTTAACCCTAATCATGCTGAATAAATTAAGATGCCACGCCCAATTCTAATTTTCTGCCAATCAGATTACTTGATCCAGGTTGTTGATACAAATTCACTTTCTAATTGACAAACAGTGCAGATCCAAATTAGTTGGCTTCTTCAGAAGCCAAATGATCTGGATCTGCACTGTTTGCAAAGGCAGCGTAGATTCAGCAGGGTTGATATTAAGATACTTGAATCCTTAACCTTTGTCCTGCTGAATAAATTAAGATGCCACGCTCACATCTAAGTTTCAGCCAATCAGATCACTTGATCCTGATTGTTGCTACAAATTCACATACTTAATGGCAAACAGTGCAGAGCCAGATCAGTTGGCTTCTTCAGAAGCCAACTAAAATCGATCTACACTGTTTGCAAAGGCAGGGTATATCCGGGTTCAGCAGGACATGGGTTAATATACTGGTCCTAAAATGTGAACATATCCAATCTACTATGTACCTGTTGATGTGCCAGAAAATTGGAAAAAAATTACTTGATGAGTGGATAACAGATCATACCCCAATCAGACACTATTTTGAGTGGCATTTGACCTGTGATCTGTACTGATTGCTCTGTCTAAAATGGTTACTTTCTGGAAATGCTTAAAAACCAGACACATGTAAAAAGCATCACCCTTTGAATTTATCTTTGACAGCAATGGTTGAAACTGAAAATGAACTTCTTATGAGTTATATTAGTTTTAACTCTTTCCCTGCCTGTCATCTGCTGATAACATTAACCGACAAAACGTTGGACCTGATCTGGATCCAAACTGCTCAACACTCTAATGGTATTCCTGAAGATTTTTTTTTGAAAATTTTTTTTTTTTTTTTAAAATCTACAAAAAAACAAGAGGGCCATGATGGCCCTGTAATGCTCACCTGAGCAACATAGCACTTTGAGAGCCTGATCTAGAACTGATCAAGGCAAACATTCTGATCAAAGTTCAAAATGATTATAACAAAGTTTTCTGCTGATTTGGCCCGGTGACCTAGTTTTTGATACCAAGCGACCCAGTTTCGAACTTGACCTAGAACTCATCAAGACAAACATTTTATGCAAGAATCATGATGATTGCTTGAAAAATGTGACCACTAGAGTGATAACAAGATTTTATGCTTATTTGGCCAGGTGACCTAGTTTTTGACCCCAGGTGTTCCAGTTTCGAACTTGACCTAGAAATCATCAAGACAAACATTTTGAGCCAGATTCATGATGATTGTTTCAAAAATGTGACCGCTAGAGTGTTAACAAGGTTTTCTGCTGATTTGGCCAGGTGACCTAGTTTTTGACCCCAAGTGACCCAGTTTCAAACATATCCTAGAACTCATCAAGACAAACATTTTGAGCAAGATTCATGACAATTGCTTCAAAAATGTGACCGCTAGAGTGTTAACAAGGTTTTCTGCAGGTTTGGCCTGGTGACCTAGTTTTTGACACCACGTGACCCAGTTTCGAACCTGACCTAGAAATCATCAAGACAAACATTTTGAGCAAGATTCATGATTATTGCTTCAAAAATGTGACCGCTAGAGTGTTAACAAGGTTTTCTGCTGATCTGGCCAGGTGACCTAGTTTTTGACCCCAAGTGACCCAGTTTCAAACTTGACCTAGATTTAATAGAGGCAAACATTTTGAGCAAGTTTCATCAAGATTGGGTCAAAATTATGACCTGTAGAGTGTTAACAAGTTTTTCCTTTGATTTGACCTGGTGACCTAGTTTTTGACCCCAAGTAACCCAGTATCGAACTTGACCTAGATTTTATAGAGGCAAACATTCTGACCAAGTTTCATCAAGATTGGGTCAAAACTGTGACCTCTAGAGTGTTAACAAACTAATTGTTGACGACGGACGACGACGGACGACGGACATAGGGTGATGACAATAGCTCACCCTGAGCTTATGCTCAGGTGAGCTAAAAAAAAAATGCAAAATTACCGAGCATGCAAAGTGTTAAGACTTGCTAAAATGAGACCCTAAAATGAATTCAAAACCAAAAGCAGCATTATTTTAAAATTAAATGTACAGTACATATGCATTTTTATTTTTTTGCAACCCCAAACAGGATTTCACTCTTTTATTTTAAGAAAGTCAGTCATGAGTAATTTGCATTTAGCTAATTTAAATGTCTAGCTTGATCTTCTCTGAATATCCTTTCTGTTAGGAATATTTAGTAAAACTCCTTGCTTCTTACCATCTGAAAAGATTCTCTGTGAGCTTGACTATCATCCATCAGGACCTCATGTATAACAAACTACCAATGTTCACTGATCAATGCCCAACATATTATTTGTCATCACTATAAAACAAAAAAATTTACCATTTTATTTAAACAAAAATTTTTGTAAGTAAAGCTGTTTGATTTACTAGGTTGTATGATTTACCCTAAGTATTGGAACAGATATGACTGAGCAAACAGTTTAGACTCAGATAAAAATGCAATGTATCATGGTCTACACTGTTTGCCATTTATCCAGCAGTGTTTTGACAGGTGGTAAATGGACTTATTCAAAGTATGATAAGGAACTCAGGTGTCCAAATATTGTGGTAAATAAGAAATATGAGCCAGTGCACAACAAAACGTACAATAAGACCTGTGTGACCAGCAAAGTCTAAGATCAGCCTGTGCATCCACTCAGTATGGCAAGGGTTCTTGTTTATCTCTCTTTCAATACTTGTAGGGCTGCAACGATACACTCACCTCACGATACAATACATATCGCGATACTTGCTTCACAATACCATACATATAGCAATACACTTTTCAGACTTGAGATAATCTGTAACTGTATGAGGATTATACTGGGTGGTCAACTAAGGTGCTCACTATACTTCAAAGTTTGTTTGAAATGGTTCACAGTCATAGTTTTAATATCAGATTTGCAAAAGTTTCATGTAATAAGTTTATTCCCTTTTTTTTCTCTTCAGTGAAAAGAACCTAATATTATAAGCATCCAAGTTCACAAGTTCAAGTACTAAAGCTTCCTAGCTATACAATGTTTGAAAACAGGTAAAACAGGTTCTGTCCAGAATGCTGTTCCTTTCATTCAGTGTGAGCCGGTGTAACAGTTTATCTTGCCCCCCTGGGCAGCTTGTCCCCCGGTGGGCAAGATACCCCAGGGTATCTTGACCCCACCCTGGGCAGCTTGCCCCCCACCCCAGAAAACCTGGCAAACTCAATTCAAAATGATATTTATTTTTTTTTTATATAACAAATTTATATCACACAATTATCAGAACAGTAGTAATGTATGTTTTTCATTATTTTCTTTTTATGGGAGGAGGTTGGGGCTAAGATACTGTAGCCTAAGCATTTTCCTCCCAAACTCAGAAGTCCTTGTAGACACAGTTCAGAAAGATATTTTATCACTTTTAATAGAATTTCCCATTGAACAGGTCATCAGAGAATTTCCAGTATCTGATATTACCTATCTTTCTTCTAACAGGAAGGGGCAGGGGTTAAGATACCCTGGCCTAGGCAGCTTGCATGCCCGAGGGTGAAGATACCCTAGCCTGGGCAGCTTACCCCCCACCCCTGGTAACTTGGCAAATTCCAATCTGAAAAGCTATTTAATCATTTTGAGCTTAAAATTCTAATACACAGACATTAGAATGGTAGCAGAGCGCTGTGGTGCAGTGGTAAAGCGTCGGACTCGAGATCGAGAGTTACCCGGGTTCGATCCCCACTAACAGCAAGCGTTGTTTCCTTGAGCAAGAGACTTTATCCACATTGCTTAGTACTGGTTTCTACCCAGGAAAAAAAAGGGCCACATGGAAGATTAGTACTAGATTACTAAATGTGTTACCCTCTATAAATAAGGTCGATTATTATTATTATTTATTATTATTAGTAGAACCTGCTTTTACCTATTTTTTCACTTTA
The DNA here is from genome assembly GCA_964016985.1 of Anodontia alba. NCBI lineage: Eukaryota > Metazoa > Mollusca > Bivalvia > Lucinida > Lucinidae > Anodontia > Anodontia alba. Next base: position 95,814,466 of record OZ024821.1, on the reverse strand, counting down.
CGGGAAGGGATTGGGGCCAAAATACTGTGGTCAATAAGTTTCCTCCCAAGCTTAGAAAATCTTGTAAACAAAATTAAAGTTCAGAATGTTATTTTTATCTTTTTAAAACATTTTCCCATTTAATAGGTCATTTGAATATTTCTATTACTTATTATTATCTATCTTTCTTCAGATATGCTGTAGTTGGGGGATAAGATACCCTGACCTGGGCAGCTTGCCCCCGGGGGTGAAGATACCCTGGCCTGGGCAGCTTGTCCCCCACCCCTGGAAACTTGGCAAACCGATCTGAAAAGCTATTTAATCATTTTTAATTTAAAATCTAATGCACAGATATTAGAATGGTAGTAGTACCTGCTTTTACCTACTTTTTCACTTAACGGAAAGGGATTGGGGCCAAAATACTGTGGCTCAATAAGTTTCCTCCCAAGCTCAGAAAATCTTGTAAACCAAATTAAAGTTCAGAATGTTATTTTTATCTTTTTAAAACAATTTCCCATTTCACAGGTCATCTGAATATTTCTATTGCTTTTTATTTTCTATCTTCTTCAGAAAGGCTGGGGTGGGGGGTAAAATACCCTGGCCTGGGCAGCTTGCCCCCCGGAGGTGAAGATAACCTGGCCTGGGCAGCTTGCCCCCCTACCCCTGGAAACTTGGCAAACTCTGATCTGAAAAGCTATTTAATCATTTTAAACAAAATTCTAATGCACAGACATTAGAATGGTAATAGTACCTACATTTACCTACTTTTTCAATTTATGGAAAGGGATTGGGGCCAAAATACTGTGGCTAAGAAGTTTCCTCCCAAGCTCAGAAAATCTTGTAAACAAAATTAAAGTTCAGAATGTTATTTTTATCTTTTTAAAACAATTTCTCATTTAACAGGTCATTTGAATATTGTCATTTGAATATTTCTGTTACTTTTTATTATCTATCTTTCTTCAGATAGGCTGGGGTTGGGGATAAGATACCCTGGCCTGGGCAGCTTTGCCCCCCCCCCCCCAGGGGTGAAGATACCCTGGCCTGGGCAGCTTGCCCCCTACCCCTGGAAACTTGGAAAACTCTGATCTGAAAAGTTATTTAATCATTTTAAACTTAAAATTCTAATGCACAGACATTAGAATGGTAATAGTACCTGCTTTTACCTATTTTTTCCCTTTACGGGAAGGGATTGAGGCCAAATTACTGTGGCCCAAGAAGCTTGCTCCCAAGCTCAGAAATCTTGTAAACAAAATTAAAGTTCAGAATGTTATTTTTATCTTTTTTAAAACAATTTCTCATTTAACAGGTCATTTGAATATTTCTGTTACTTTTTATTATCTATCTTTCTTCAGATAGGCTGGGGTGGGGGGATAAGATACACTGGCCTGGGCAGCTTGCCCCCTGGGGGTGAAGATACCCTGGCCTGGGCAGCTTGCCCCCCACCCCTAGAAACTTGGCAAACTCAGATCAGACAAGCTATTTAATCATTTAAAACTAAAAATTCTAATGCACAGACATTATAATGGTAGCAGCACCTGCTTTTACTTATTTTTACTGTATCTCTTTTTTTCTGTATCACATGCCCCTCTTCTCTACATTGGGATAAAAATAGCATAGGTGCAAGTTTCTAAGGCTCTCAATTTCCTCCTATCCAGTAAAAGATGCATATGTACATAAAAAATCAGTTTTGCCATGTTTCTGTTATAAGGATTTTTATTTAAAAGAAGACAAAACTTACTGAATTAAGTTGTGTAAGATTTTCTTCAGGTAGGGGTCAAGCTGTCCAAGCAAGGGTATCTTCACCTCGAGGGGGCAAGCTGCCCAGGCCACGGTATCTTACCCCCCACCCCTTCCTATTTAGAGAAAAATGGTTAATGGTCAATATTATGAATATTCGAATGACTGTTCAATAGGAAAGTCTATTAAGTAATAAATTATCTTTTTGAATGGTCTGTCAGGTTTTCAAATGACTGTTCAATAGGAAAGTCTATTAAGTAATAAATTATCTTTTTGAATGGTCTGTCAGGTTTTCTGGCATAGGTGCAAGCTTCTAAGGCTCTAAGGCTCTCAATTTGCTCCTATCCAGTAAAAGATGATATGTACATAAAAAATCAGTTTTGCCATGTTACTGTTATAAGGATTTTTATTTAAAAGAAGAAAAAAACTTACTGAATTATGTTGTGTAAGATTTTCTTGAGGCGGGGGACAAGCTGCCCAAGCCAGGGTATCTTCATCCCCAGGGGGCAAGCTACCCAAGCCATGGAATCTTACCCCCCAACCCTTCCTGTTTAGAGAAAAATGGTTAATGGTCAATATTATGAATTTTCAAATGACTGTTCAATAGGAAAGTCTATTAAGTGATAAACTATCTTTCTGAATGGAGGAAGAGGGGATGGGGTGGGGGGCAAGCTGCCCAGACCAGGGCATCTTCACCCCTGTGGGGCAAGCTGCCCAAGCCATGGTATCTTACTCCCACCCCTTTCTGTTTAGAGAAGAATGGTTAATGGTCCATTTTATGACTATTCAAATGACTGTTCAAAAGGAAAGTCTATTCAGTGATAAACTATCTTTTGGAATGGAGTCTGCCAGGTTTTCTGGCATAGTTGCTAGCTTCTAGGCCACTATATTCTCGACCTCAATTTCCTCCTATCAGGTGAAAGATGCATATGCACATAAAAAAATTAGTTTTTCCATGTATCTATCATAAAGATTTTTATTTAAAAGGAATAAAATCTTTCTGAATAAAGTTCTGTCAGGTTTTCTAGGGGTGGGGGTCAAGCTGCCCAGGCCACGGTATCTTACCCCCACCCCCCCTGCCTCATCTCCAGCCACAGAAAAATAGTTGATGGTCAATATTATGAATATTCAAATGACTGTTTAATAGGAAAGTCTATTAAGTGATAAATTGTCTTTTAGAATGGAGTCTGCCAGCTTTTCTGGCATAGGTGCAAACTTCTAAGGCCACTATATTCTGGACCTCAATTCCCTCCTATCAGGAAAAAGATGCATATGCACACACATGTAAAAATCAGTTTTCTCATGTTCCTATTATAAGGATTTTTATTTTAGAAAAATAAAATCTTTCTGCATTAAGTTCTGTCGGGGTGGGTGGCAAGCTGCCCAGGCCAGGGTATCTTCACCCCCGGAGGGCAAGCTGCCCAGAGGCAGCTTCAAGCTGCCCAGGGTGGGGGGCAAGATACCCCGGGGTATCTTCACCCCGGGGGGCAAGCTGCCCAGAGGCAGCTTCACCCTCGGGGGGAGGGGGGGCAAGCTGCCTAGGGTGCAAGATAAACCGGTACACCGGACATTGATTTTAGTCAAGATCGCTACTGCAAAAAGGTATGAAAGATTGAAACTTCTATGAAAGAATGTTTATAACATTTTCCTGAGTGTTTTGAGTGCTTTTAATATTCATAGCAGTGTTTAGACTGAATAATTAAACATTTATTTTTCTTGGGAAGTTTCTGAAGTCGCGAAAACTATTGACATGTTGATTTTACTGCAATAAGTACATGTACATGTTTTTGTTGGTAACAGCCATTAAAAAATTGCCTAAAGTAATCATGCAGTGGTAGCTGCAGTACAACTAGCCTAAACTGATCTGCATGAGGGAAAATATTTCTTTTACATGCAGTAATTACAGATCTAATTGGCAGCTAATTGACAACTTTTGTTTAAAACTCAGAGAATCGTGACCAAATTGTGACCACTGAACCGCGATGCACCATTAATTCAGCGAATCAGTTCACTTCTAGATAGTTGGGAGGCTGTAGAAGGCACATGCCATCAGCAAAGACTCTGATCAGACTGCATGGATGTGAAGGCTGATCTGAGTCTTTGCTTGTCACACAAGTCTTATTGCAGGTTTTGCCGTACGCTGGCTGAAATATGGTAGATACTGAAATGACCCTAAGTATTGGGACACCTTATCTACTTAACATACATGTACATGTCCTAAAATTTGAAATAGTCTATCTAATATATTGCTGTATGGCAAACAGTATAGACCCTGATCAGATGCTGCATTCTGCAGCATCTGATCTGGGTCTACACTGTTTGCAAAGACCTATATGGCCCAATATTTAGGATTATTATGGTATAGCATAAAAGGGATATATGAAAATAGTCTTCTTATTTCCACCGGTAAACATTACATGTACGTATGCATGTACACATTAAAATAACCACTCAGAGGCAATTCTAATTAATGCCATAACACATTTCCTTATAGAGACAATTTTAATGAGCATCAGCATGTTTTCATGGAGAAATAAGACCACAGAACCAAGGGTCCTGTGTCTCACCTGAGACCTCTGGTCCTAACAGAAGCTGAGTTGATAGGAACCTTTTGCCACTAAGGCTAACTGATAAACCTGTAGGTTTTAAATAAAAATTATTTAATAAATTCATTTAAACTGTGATTTTATACATATATATATATTTTTTTTTTTTTTTATGATTTTATTTATTATACATAAGCCTAGGACAGGGTCAGATAATCCCAAGCAATCAGAATTTGCATGTCAAATGAAATCTTTTGTCACTATGGCTAACTAAATGATGAAAGTTTAAAAGAAATTTCTTTGAACTTTGATTTTATACTTATTTTTTCTCATGATTTCATACATGTAGAAAGCGCTGGGGTAGGGTCAGATCACCCCTGGGAGACAGCTAGTTTTGGTGTCAAATGAAATATTTTGTAACTATGGCAAACTGGTGCAAGTTTAAAAAAAAATCTCATTGAACTGTGTTTTATATAACTCTTTTTTCATGATATCTTTCATGTACATAACTCCAAGCAAGGGGCAGATAACCCCTGAGGCTCAGAGGATTTAGTCACATAATCAAGATCAAGGCTCTAATGAATTGTATAAACATAAAAAGAAATTTTTGTTTCGAAAAGCAGTTCTGACTTGTCTGTACTGATGAACGTGTTTCTCTACAACAAAAATGGTGTGCTGTTATACCAGTAGGCCACCCTTCTGTAAAAAAATGGCCATGCCCATATCTAGGCAGTACATATTCTTACAACATGATATAACAAAGAAATGAAGCATAGCTGAAAAAATATCCCACCTGTCATGGAATTCGAACCCAGTCTGTGCGGATAAAAATCCAATGCTCTATCTAACCTCTGAGCCAAAGAGTTGACTCTCTGACCCAAATGTCTGAGATTAAATATATCCCTACAGGCTATACAAAATCTGCCGGCTGACTATCGAAGGAAGGAGTACTGGGCCATAACACTCCCCCACTTCAAGGAAGTCATCATTTATATGATGATGCGAAGCCAATTTTCAGCTAAGTAAAATCTGATCTCGGGTGAGCCCCCATCTTATGACATGAAAGTGGTAACAAAGGAATGCAGCAGCTGAAAAAATTTCCCGCCTGTTGTGGGATCTGAACCCAGTCTGTCCGGATAAAAATCCAGTGCTCTGAGCCAAAGTGTTAAGTCGAATCTCTGAGATTGAATATATATACCTACAAGCTATGCGAAATCTGCCAAGGCAGATTATCGAAGGTAGAAGTGCTAGGCAGTTACAACAATATTATTTTTTCAAGTTTTGTCAATTGATAAATGAGGACTCTACATCGATAAAAAAAAAAAAAAACGAGGGTATTTCCCGTGGAGAGAAAACAATGGCGGCTGTGACATCAGCCCGTCCGTCATCGATTTGAAACAGAGTGCAAGGCTGATGGGTACAGTCACATCTACTTTTTCTCCTCCAAACACATTAAGGTATGAAAAAACAAACAAAACGTTCATCAATAAAACTAATACCCACAGTCGCCATTTTTCAACAATAAAGGTTCGCATTGATTTATTTGCTTAAATCTGATTGGCTTAAACAAAGCGTAAAAGCACGGCCATTTTCGTGATTTTCCGGGAGAGTATAAAAGCTGACAATAAAGCCCGAAAGTCAAGAGAAAAATTCCACAAGTCAACATAATAGTTTATATTATAGGCACCTACCGGACTGAGATTTGGAACCACTTTTCAAAATGCATATGTCGTGTAAAATGTGTCCGGGAGTAAAATATGCGGTTTTGACGATATCACGTAGGCCTATTTCTAAAAAAAGGAATCGAGACAATTCATCGACAAGACAACTCATCGACACGGTTTTTGGAGACAATTCACCGACACAATTGAAGACAACTCATCGACACTTTTTAAAGACAATTCACCGACACATTTGTTTGAAGGTAATTGGCAATCATAGGTAATTAAGGGTAATTATGGATAAGTGGTACATAGTATTTGATTGATCATACCTGTGAATGACTAGCCTACCTGTTCTGCCTGTCAGTGAACAGTCTCAGAATCGATTATTGGGCTAAGAATGCGGAAAGGTTTTTAATTTTAGTCATGACTGATGTTCTGCATCATTTACGATGCAGTTGCTGAGGATGCGCGCTCAGCGCCACCGCTGTGTCGTAAGACCGGAATAGGAAGTTTAATAGACTTGATCATGTTGATGTCGCACACTTTGACTGTCGGGGAGCTGTCTCAAAGTCCCACTGAGGCTAACATGTAGCTTTTAGGATGTTGATTGCTATGGAACTGCAATATTGATAATACGACTTGTACAAGCTCATCAACAACGAGGTAGTCATGTCAGTCAAGTATCTAATCAACTGATGCGCGTGTACAAGCTCATCAACTCTGCTACATGACACTGATGTATTAATGATTAACAGTCAAATTCCTATTATCATCACAATTTGAACAACAAAAATTTAGGAAATAAATGAAAACATAACTCATATAAACGAATATCCAGCTTCACTTTCCATCTTCTTTATTTTAATTAAGAAAGTTTTGAATAATATTTTACCAAGTTCCCTATACGTATATTTTCCTTTAAATCATGCTTTTAAAATAAAATGCGTAAGTTTATTTACGCCAGCCATCCTATGCTGTTAAAATGGTCTCTTAATTGTCATCAATAAGCCAAAAAATATTGAATTAATGTCCTAAATTCGTTATTTTGATCATAAACGTGATAATAAATCAATTTATTTTTAAAATATTGTCTTCATTTTATCAGCTTGGGTCTAATTTCAACATAATAATGTGTCGGTGAATTGTCTTCAAAAAGTGTCGATGAGTTGTCTTCAATTGTGTCGGTGAATTGTCTCCAAAAACCGTGTCGATGAGTTGTCTTGTCGATGAATTGTCTTGTTCCCGCTAAGCACCTATAATGGGATATGTGCAAACAGATGTCTATAAAATTTAGAAAAGTAGCCTACCCCACGTTAACCCTTATTTAGAAGTTGAGCAGTTGATAATTTATTTCAAGTGTTGAAGTCAGAAACATGACTAGACACACTGGCCAACCGAATTAGTTGCGATATATAACACCGTAGGCTGCTCGACGAGGAACATCCCCATCCAAGTAAGGAAAATTTACAATCTCAAAATCAAAATCATCGTATTTATCATAAATTTTGCATGAAATAAGCCCGTCTAAAACTGATAAATGCAAATCCAAAACGGGCTTCAGTTTCAGGAGAATGTGCTTTATTTACTTTGAAGGATAAAAATGAATGACCAAACTACTGAAGTAGTTATTGTCAATATTTGATCAATCGTCCAAATTTCTAGACGTCGAGCTGAAAACTTCAATAACTTCAGATTGCTTTTCCTCAGAAAGAGACATCATGAAGTCTCTGTCCTCATCACGAAAACACACCTATATAATTTTGACCCCCTTGAACACCACTTTTATATAGTAAAACTGGAGTTTACAGGGCTATACATTATTTTTCTTATTTTGTTAAAAACATAGATTGTGGGCACTCGTTAGAACCGCCTCGTTCTAACGAGTATCCATAATCTATGTTTTGAGCAAAAATGTGAAAAATGTCAGAATTTTTTTTCATCAGAAAATTTTCCTTGTTTGGTTGTAAAATTTTCAATATGTTTGAATAGTCGTGTTTTTGTAATGTAACACAACAAGAGCAAACCTGCCACGAGAGTAGTACAAACAGTACCAATTTGTACTGCCGGCCACGGTGGCTCATTTGGATGTGCCTTCCGACTGGAGACCAGGAGGTCGCGGGTTCAGTCCCTGCCTAGGTCGGCAACATTCTTTCGTGGAGATTGATCATGAAATATTTTCTACGGTCATTCTTACCCTTCCGCTGATTCAAGAAGGCAGTTGTCAGCGGAAGAATGTGCACAATACTGGTTAACCGCTTAGAGGACTAAGCTTGCCCAGTAAACGTGTGGTTAAGTAAACTGACCGCGCTCGACATGACCCCATTGGGTTGACTGGGCCGTAAAACCTCAACACAAACAAACAAAACCAATTTGTACTACTCTTTCTGGGAAATACACTGGTTTCTTTGGGCCAATAAAAAGGCTAGCTACGGCGGAATTTTGGAAAACATGGGGGGGGGGGGTGGGGGGAGGGGTGCACTACCAGGTTATCGATATTCCATTTTAGATAAGCTTCGATTAATTCCCTTTGACCGGAGGCCCGTAAGCGTCGTCTTACCTGTGTAGCTGGTGTGTAATCAACCCAGTGTCACACACCTACAGTACTGCTACAATTCAGATTAAAACATGTATGGATGCTCTTTAGAATCTTGGACCCAATATACACTGGACTAGGTCCGAGTTAGAATGAATGAATGAATGAATGAATGAATATCAGCAGATTATTCAGTATGATTTTCAAACGAATATCAATAGTTAAACCTAAGAATTAATTAATAATGATAATAACAAATATTAATTAATTGATTAAAATCAATTATTATTACTATTATTATTATTATAACTGTTATTATTATTATTATTATTATTATTATTATTATTATTATTATTATGTCAAATTAAATAAAAAGTGTTGTATTTAGTTATAGATAATCCAATATGATTTTTACACGAATTTCAATAGTTTGACCAAAGAAAACAAAAATTAAATAAATAAGTTTATATTATTAAAAATATATATCTTTGTTTTCCTTTTTGAAGCTAAATAATATTTATAATACTATCAATGGATACCAATTTCTTTTTTTATTTTCCAGTTCTTACAACCTCTTTTGCAATTCATTCTAGTATCATGTGTACACAAGACCTGCGTCTGTGTAATCATTACACATTTTCGCTCCGCATTTTTCAAATATAGCTATATTCTGCAACCTGTGGGCCATTTTTAATAAAATAATTTATTCAATATTTTACTATATAACTATAGATATTAAATAGATCTATCGAATGAGAGGTTATAGCGAACGGAGAATTTTTAAAAAATATGACTTTTGGGCGATTGAATCAAGGCTATTTTTCATTTTTGTTGTAAAATACAAGGACTTAATAAGGAAAAACCCCTGTAGCATTCATTACAATCTGGGCCATTTTAAAATTTATCTTATTTCAACAAATTTGGTATCAAATTGAAGCAGATACAATTTTCCACCTATTGCGAGGTTATAATAATATCTTGTATTATTGAAAATAAATGCTTTTATTAGTTAAATGATGGGCTCCTATATAATTCTATACATTTCCACACTATTACCTGTCTGAGAACTAGCGACAGGCTGTGACGTCACAGAAAGGACCGATTGGTGCGGATTAGTACCTGTAGTACGAGAATTCCTGCATATGAGGGTGGATAATTCTGCAAATTAAGTGTTAAAAGGCAAGATTTTAGCCCTAATTTCATTAAAACGGATTTATTGGACTATATAAGTAAGACGGGGGATATATTAATACAGTATTATACCAACGGCCAAAACAAAGAAACACTATCACATCAGTATCTTATGTTGACTGCAAATTGTTGTGTTTGTATAAAATATAATGTTGTGCTCTTGCGGAAATGAAAAAAAAAAAAAAAAAAAAAAAAGATGTACATCAGAAGGATGTTATGTTTGTAAAAAATGCGGTGAAACTGATTTTAGTATTATTATTGAACATAAAACAAAAAGTAATAGAGGGCAATACAAATCATTAAACCACATTAAAACATGATTAAAAGCTTACAAGCTAAAGAATGGCTTGACGTGCCAGATAAAATATTGAATATTATCAAAAATGATTTACGAGAATAATGTTCAATATCAATTACAAAGTCAATATTAAAAAAAAAAAAAAAAAAAAGAAAAGAAAAACATAAGCTGTCATTATATTTTAACAATGTACAACAAATATATAACAGAATAAGGGGTGGGGGTGGGGGTGGGGGCTCCAATTTATTTATCAAGAGGATGGGAAGAGCAAATTATTTATATACATTGTATTACGGGAGATTTTGTGTTCATGATAAAAGACATTGTGAGGCAATGCAGTATACAAGAACCATAACCCTACCTAGTTCCTTTTTAATTATTTTCCTTTATTATTATTTTTTTTTTTTTGTTTGGGACATAACTCTAAAACTGTTGAAGAGATTTTGTTGAAACTTCTTTAAGTGATAAAGTATGTTGAGATGAAGTGCAATATACAAGAACCATAACTCTACCTTGTTTTATTTTAATTACTTCCCTTTATAAAAAAAACAAAACAAAAACTCTTTGTAGCGGGCATAACTCGAAAACTATTTAAGGGATTTTGTTGAAACTTCATAAAATGATAAACGATGTTGAGAGAAAGTGCAGTATACAAGAACCTTTGCTCTGCCGTACTTACATTTTGATTTATTTCACTTATTCAATGTCCTTGACATAACTCCACTAGTGCTGATGGGAATTCAGAATGCACGCAAAGGTAGAGAACATTTAGTGGAAGTGCAGTGTCATTGTACCATAAGTCTGTCTTGCCTCATTTTGCTGTTATCCCCCTTTTACACTTATGTCTATTTGCCATATATATGACTCAAGAATTATTCAAGATATTCAGTTCAAATAATATACACAGTGATAGAGGTCGTTAAAAGGAAATGCATTGTTCAGTCCTTCCCTCCCCATACCGCCCACCCGTCCAGACCCACACCGCACCCCAGTCAAATAACGTCCCTTTATTATCTTTATATTGTTTGAATCTTCTTACCCTTGCCACTAAGATACAAACGAGTTTACAAGAACTGCAGTAACACTGCCTTGCATACATAGAGAATTACAACACATTGATTTTGCAGATTTGTTCTCCACTTGGATTTGCCTTTGTACATTTCACCTTAATTGCACTTTTGTGCCTGGTTCATGTGAAAAGTATCCATCGGCGGAGGGATTGGACATGTCCACATGTCTTGTTTTTCAAGTTTCTATATAATTAGAAAATTTTCCTATAAGAACCATAGGCATCCATTATACATTGATGAGAGTGCATTGTGATAAGTAACCAAGTTACCAAGTTACATATATGTGTGTAATTCTACTGTGACCTTGCAGATTGTCTGATCAATACCCATTATACATGTGGTTGCTGTAATAGTGAGATTTAAAAAGACGTAATAAACGTAGTCTGTCAAAGTGAGCTGCATTTTAAGGTTCAGTGGCCTTGCTTTATATCAGAAAAAAACTACAGTCGACTCTCGTTACCTCGAAGTCCAAGGGACTCTCTGAAACACTTCGAAATATCCGTACCTCGACATATCAGATTTGCTGAACTGAGGAAAACATTAAATCGAACAACCACATTTAACAAAATGAATATGTAATTTATCTCCTGAAGTTAGAGATATATTGAAAATATTGTGGAAAAGAGGAGAAATTGCTCCTCCTTAGGAGCAATTTCTCTTCTTTTCCACAATATTTTGTTACCTGTTGTTAGATTCCCATGTTAAAACAGGGACCAGATATTCACTTCGAGATAAGCGGTTATTCGAGATAAGCGAGGTCGAGATAACGAGAGTCGACTGTATTTGATGGATATTTCTCAACCTAACAGGTTGGCTATGAAGAACATGTATGTCGGGTTTCAGATCTTCAATCCTGCTTTTTAATCTAGGTTTGGAGACTAATTGTGCATTTGGCTTTCCATGATAAGGCCCCTTTTCGCACTAAAGAGATGCTAAATTTTAAATCAAAGCTGGCAAGCAAATCATTCCGTTATGGCTTAAGTGATTGTCTACACAAGGATTATATAGTAACGGTTTGTCCTGTCATTTGATCGACATGATCGACGCTTAGTGTGACCACAGCAAGCTGGGGGTGGTCGGGTGTGGTGAAGGTGTCATGTATTTTATGTCACTGGGGCGTCCAACTGATGTTGGCTTACAGTCGGGCAAGGCATGTTATCCTTGTAGCAGGTAAGGGTAGAGGGAGAATGTTTTATTTCTTTCGTTTCTTCATTTCCATTCCTCTTCCTTCCCTGTCCCTCTCTTTCATCTCCTCTACTATCTGTTCTATCTCTTTTCTCCTTTTCTCTGGGAGATGACACAAAATGGCCCACAAGAGTTGACGTGTCGTTAAACCCAAACACAATCAATCAACCACAGCAAGCTGAACAGCTTATTGTTAACGGGTTACACTAAGCGTAGAATTAACACGAAGCGGCGTCACAAAGCGCCTAACCATTAGTGTCCCCGTTCCTTATAACCGATGAACGAAGTTCGGATCAAAACCTCTGGTACGCAGAAAGGTGCCTTTGAAGAGTAAGATACATGTACATGTAAATAATGGGAACAGAAAAAAAAACGTTCAGCTGTACTGATGGGCTTTGTAACTGACATGTAAAAACAACATCAGAAAATTGTCTGAAGCTTTGGATATGAGACATTAAAATTTGATCCTTTCTATAACAAAGTGTGGGACATACATACATACATACATACATACATACATACATACATACATACATACATACATACATACATACATACATAACGGACGGACAGAAAGAGAGACGAATTGACAGACGGACGGATGGACGGACGGGCGGACGGACAGACAGACAGACAGACAGACGAGTTGTGCGGCGTCTGATCTGGGTCTGCACTGTTTGCTCAGGCCTGTCTGTCCCATTACTTAGGATTATTACGGTAACTCGATTACAAATTACTTAAACGTAGGTATACCTTGCCAACCAAAAATATTGACATTTTTTGTGTTTCTCCAAAAAAGGATATGTCGTTAGTACTCATAAAGGCGCTTTTACACTATAACGAATTGGCAATGCCATCGTACGGATATATTTTGGCATTCGTTGGCATTCGTTGGCATACGCTGGCATACGCTGATCTTCGTTAGCTCATCGTTTTAATATTACGAAAACACGCCTATTCAAATATATATAGAAAATTTCACCTCCAGTCTGAAATTTTTCGGATAAAAAACTCTGATATTTTTCATACTTCTGTTCAAAACATAGATTGTGGGTACTCGTTAGAACCGCCTCGGCGAGGCGGTTCTAACGAGTACCCACAATCTATGTTTTCGAGCAGAAATAAGAAAAATAATGTATACCCCTGTAAACCCCCAGTTTTACTACATAAAAGTGGGGTTTAACGGGGTCAAAATTATATAGGTATGTTTTCGTGATGGTTTGTTTTAAGTTCATTGAAGTACGTTCGCGTACGTTGCTGTTAGCTTAGTAAGTCGTAAATTTTTGTGCATGCACAAACTTTTTCAACGTATGCCAAGGAACAGCCCATACGCAGCGAGTTCGTTAAACGGTTTGTTCGCCCGCAGTAAAACAACAGTTCGTTACCTCTACAACCAAACTGTGGTCACTACATCACGAACTTCTCATGTATAAGTAACGTAATAATAACGAATTAACAGCGTTTATCAACGTTCTACGTACGAATTGACCCCGTTTACATTACGAAGATATACCTATTCAAATACACTAAAAATTTTACTACCAAAAAAAAAAAACGAAAATTTTCAGATAAAAAATTCTGATATTTTTCAAATTTCTGCTCAAAACATAGATTGTGGGTACTCTTTAGAACCGCCTCGGCGAGGCGGTTTTAACGAGTACCACAATCTATGTTTTTCAGCAGAAATAACAAAAATAGTGTATACCCCTGTAAACCCCAGTTTTACTATATAAAAGTGGGGTTTAAGGGGGTCAAAATTATATAGGCATGTTTTCGTGATGAAACAGATGACATACTGATTACGATGCCCCAGCCTATCATTACCGTTGCTGCTGCGACTTCCAAACGATTTGAGTTCTGTGCTTCGCGTGCTTTAACTTACGAGTACCACATCGCTAACGTTCGACTTGCGTTTTTGTGCATCGCCTTGTTGACCTACCATTGGGGTATATAATACATATTTCACTACCACTTCGACAATTCTGGTTAGTAGCTCGAAGTTAAGATATATATGGAGTGTGCGGCGAGACTACGGCGCCTGTATATTCTGGCAGTGCTACAGCACGATTGTATTCAAACTGAAATTGCATTGCATACCTATATACAGGCTAGAAGACGAAGAAGAAGACGCAATAGAAGTGCTGGGTCAAACCCTGGATCCAGAGAAGTCAGGAGTATTGCCTCTATCTTCTAGTACAGAATGATCTGTCAAAATGAAGCAAATAGTTTATATACCTGTACGTCACGTGATCGGTTCGAATATGCACACTATACGCAGAGAGCACGCGCAACACGTTGAGAGATCGTTGACATCCGTTGGTATTTGTTTCGCATTTGCTCTGGTTCGTTAATCACTTATGAACTCGTTCTGGTGTCGTTTCAAATTCATTTACAGTTCGTTATGTTTAGCTCCGATGAACACATTCGTCGAGGTCTTGTGCGTATTTGTGCGCATTCGAGCTTTGTCAAATTTTTGCCATTCGTTCACGGTACGTTACCACAATTTGTTATAGTGTAAAGGCGCCTTAAGAAGTTCCCCTGCGAGAAATTTGTGCTTTATCATACACGCTTAGGTAAAATCTTATCCTTATATGTAAACTCGTGTTTGAATGTAAATAATTTACCGGAACATATATATATATATATATATATATATATATATATATATATATATATATATATATATATATATATATATATATATATATATATATATATATATATATATATGCATGCACTGTGATAAAGTTTAAAATTGTTGATTTACAATGTTTGTCGAAGTAAAAGCCCCTCTGTGGCTATGTTGTACTGTTACAAATATTCTATGTCTATGAGTACCCACAATATACGTTTTTTGGAGAAATATGATTTTTTTATCTTGATACCCGTTATCTAGGGAAATGGCCTAAGCCATGGCCTTTTTCACCATATAATATGGGAAAGCAGGTAGTTTTTGCTTAATCGGCACATTAAGACAGATTTATGAAGTATAAAAGATTGCTAGAAGTAACAAACAAATTGGAAGACTGATTTAAAAACCGCAAAATGCTGAAAACCCATTTGAGTATATATATCGCTGCATATCCCTGTTTTTATCATATATTATGGAGGGAAGATTAGGGTACACATAATAGAGACTTGTTAACGTAATTACCGTATTTACCCTAAGTACTTGGACATCTCAACTCCTCACTATACTTGTTCTAAAATTTGAACGAGTACAATTTACTACCCGATGTTGTGTCTAAAAATTGCTGGATGAGTGGCAAACAGTGTAGACCCTGATGAGACGCCGCATTATGCGGCGTCTCATCTGGGTCTACATTGTTTGCTGAGGCCTGTTTGTCCGAATACATACTGTAAATACGATGACCGCTGCGCCACGGGAAAATATCGCTCTCTGAATAGGACTGTGCACTTACACAAACATTGGACGCTGTATCAACGGGCATGAAAACGCTGGATGAAGCCTGATGAGACTGCTCGAATATACAGGGTATGCTGGCTTTCGCTGTTCGGGCATCAATTCTACAAGCAAATAATTTGCTCTTCCTGTGTGGAGTAGACCAGGCAAAACTCTTTTGACAGAACTGCTTGTCCTGGATATGCTAATCACAGAACTGAACATGAGAATGTCGATGATTTATCTTAAGTTTGGATAACCCGATTTCATCATCAGCCTCTAATTTCACGTTGAATTTTAATGTGAATGTACGTGCATTGAGTACTCTTGCAAATATTTATGACGTGTAGATCCGTTACTAAGGTACTAAAGGTTTCAGGTCTGACTATTTTCGATACCTTACAGGATGTCAAAAAGTCGAATCAAACCTCCAAGTCGTTAGGGTAACACCGCATTTTGTTAACTTTATGTATTTTGTTAACTGGCCCCGAGGTTATAAAACTTTTTTCATGCTTAATTCAGCTGAGCATGAAATTTGTTATGTTAATAATTCTCAAATTACTAATAATTACAAATTATTTCTTGCTAAATCTATCTGAGTATGAATATTTCTTTGGTAATAAATATGAAATTGCCACTTATTGTTGGCAATTTCATATTTATTAGCAGAGAAAGTTTCATGCTCATCTGAATTGAGCATGAAAAGATTTTTATAATCTCGGGACCAGGTTACAGAATCGGTTTCAGCAGCAATTTTGTTAACGCGTTACAAAATGGGTAGATTATGCCTGTAAGTTGGGTAGTGGTAAGACTTATTGTTAACCCTGTCAGTTTGAGTATCCATGGTATGGTTTCTCATTTGCCCCACAAACACGTACGCATGCACACACTTGTGCACGCATTCGTGCCAATACTGTTTTCATTAACACTTCTGTACGAAATACAGGGAATTATATCATTGTCAACGACCTAGCTTTCATTATCCAATGACAAGCTTAATCATATCTTGAAGATTTTTTCATGGACGACTATGAGACTTGGGTAAATGTGACATAATGATTGATCTGTATTGAGGGGATATAAGAGCTTTCTTTTAGAATAACCAAATCAATTTTTCAGGTTCTTGAGCCAAGGGAGTTTTATTTGACTGTACAATACCATATACGCCGGAGCGCAGCATTTCCTACAAGATAGCATTTGCGCCCAGCGAATACTCAGATTAGCCTGCGCATCTGCGCAGTCTGATCTCAGTCTTTGCTTTCCACCGGAAGGCACCTTCAATCCTTGGCTACCCACAAAGTGCCCTTCAAAGACTGATCAGACTGCGTGAATGTGCAGGCTGATCTGATTCTTCTTTGAACGCACATGCAGTCTTGTAGGAAAAGCTGTGTCCTGGCTCATAGCATATACATTACTAACATACGGTATACGGTAAATGATGACACTTTCGGTTATATTCATTCCTTACTTTTACTGTGTTAATTCTTTATTGTCGCAATAAGCCATGAAATGAATGTTATATCCTTAATTAAATACATGATCGCTGTACACTGTGGCCAGTCTCATTATGGTACCTGTAAGATACGGTCATAATGGTTATCGCGACAAATTGGATATTGCACGATAACCAAAACATGCCTAAGTTTCTGAAGCGGACTCTTCCATCCTTGTTATTGGACTTAACCACTGTTCCAAATAAGGGTATCAATCGAAAATCTAAATCTGAGTGACACAAAGTGTAGGTTCAGATGAGATGGCTGGTTACCACCCATTTTATCTGGATCTACACTCTTTGCAAAACTATCTGTTTTTTTTGTTGTTGTTGTTTTTTTTTTGTTTTTTTTCAGGGCTAAAAGCGTTAACAAAATGCGTCTTTACAACGCGAACCATATATGTAAAGGTATGCGATGCACACCCATGCCTATCCATGCGCACTCAATTTAACATGAGAGGCAAGACAAAATTCACGTATCAGAAATTTTCTCAAAATCTTAGTCACACAAGCTCAGTTTGTCTATAGTTTTCGTCTGACATGAACCTGCCCCTTTTTAATTAGACTCTGCAGTCTTGGAGTTTCTAGAAGACCCGGGTTAGACTGTGTGGATATGAATTCTCGCTGTTCGCACATCAGCCTGGGTGATCACGTTGTGTATTACGTCACACAAGTCTGATGCCCACTTTCTAGTTAATAATTTCCTTATTTCTGCATAAAATCACGTAAAACATTGCACAGTGAGCGATGTATTAGTATTTTACAGTCGTATCCTTGATCTAGCCAAACGTTTTATACTATTCTTGTTTAATACCCCGCATGCACTTTATGCAACAGTAAAATATTAACTTTTTCAGCGTGGCAGACCAAAACATTTTTTTTTTTTTTTTTTTGCAAACAATGTAGATCCTTACGAGACGCCTCATAATGGATGGATGGATGGTAAACAACAATAATTATACACAACACACACACACACACACACACTTATCAAAATTTCCTTGCAACTGTTTAATATTTTGTATATAAACCACCAGACCTTCCCGGGTGTTCCAGTCATACATGTATCTTGCTAGACTGGCTCCAGTCGTTTCTGCATTGTTTTTGTCATTCTTTATCACTTCCTGTACCTGTATTTGTCTCTTTAATCCCGTTTCACTGTTTTACTACAGAAACTACCTGAAGCCAGAGTTCAACAGACTCTGTCTTTTCCACTACGGGACATAACTTATCAAATCATTATAAGCTGTATTAGATTGTATACCTTTGAAAAGAAAAGAGAAAATGGCAGAAAAGATAGCGTCTGGAGACAGACTAGTATCTTGCCACAATAATACACCTAGGGCACGGTGACACAGGGAGCATGTGTTGAACTAATGTCCAGACAGTATGCCCTTGTATGCCGTCTCAGTGGTATTTTAGCCAGTTCGACCAGCATAGTCACAGAACAAATCAATACTCTTAGCTATAGTCGGGTTTCTCAATTCTTCCTGTATCTTACAAAAAGCAAAACAAAACAAAACAAAAAAAAAAAAAAAAAAAAAAAAAAAAAACGTAATCCTACAATCGGAAAGATATACGGCTGAGTTTTTGTATATATAAAGCTTTGATATTGGTTCATACAAAACCGCTGTATAGCAATGCAAAACAAATTGCTTTTTTGAGAAACATATGCATTTTGCATGATACTGGTTTAGAGGTTTGCCAAACAACTGTACATTCTATTCAACGTACAGTACGCAAGTATACCACCAAATATACACCCCTCTCACAATAAATTAATCTGTACACTTGATGTCTGAATATGAATTAGCACCGATTGTTTAAAATTCTTGTCGCGTTTTGTAAATCAACATGTATTTTATAGAGTTTTGATGAACATTTTAGTTTGCGGAAAGTTCGTCAATTATCATGTTTGGTCTTTATACATTCTTACCCAGTATAGTTCGTCAACGAGAGTTTTGAAATTATGGACATGAAGATATGCGCGGCGATTTCCCTCAACATGCATGTTTAAGACTGACGTAAGTACAATACAGTGTTCTATACGAATATCTTTATTGAAAAACAATAAGCACGAACGCCCGAAAGATGTCTGGTATAATTTAAAATGTGTCATTCAAAATGGTGTCATAACATTTGCAATAAACGTTTTCTTACAGGTTTATTGTAGTGGCCTCCCAACTAGCATTCTTTATAAATATATAGCGGGCCGTTATCGGCCCGTCAGCTACCCTGACGGGCCGATAACGGACCGCTATAGATTTATAAAGAATGCTTACTGGGCTTATTGGGTGAAAAATCGAACATTCTTTGGTGTTAAACCATTTCTGTATCCCTTCTAATAAAGGCTATAGAAAACAGTAGAAGGTTTATTTGATGCATGCCGAATTTAAAAATTGACGTCAGACAGGAAAATGGGGTACTCTCCCTTAAATGCGGAAAACAACCGGGGTACGTGTCACTAATGGCGACATGTTTGAATATGTGCAAGAGAAAATAAACATTCTGCTTTCTGTTTTAAGCATTTTTTTTCTTTTTTTTTTTTTTTTTATGATTTTAACCTGAATACACAAGGTTTTGTATACTTAAAATTTGTTTTGTATCAACCGGGCCTCCATAGAAACGTGCAAGCTTTCGCGAAATGCAATGTATGCATATCTTCTATACAGTTAGTCTCGTATATACAGATATGTCCAGGCTTTCTTCCTATATCGAAATAAATCGTATATCTTTCCGATGCTAGTGTTGGCAAAAATTGAGTCCGTACTATTACCTATAATTTCAGAGTAAGCTTTAAATGATGATTACAATAAAAGCACCGCAAGCATAATACCCCGCCATAGCAATTATTTGTTTATGTATTAAAGTTATCGTTACGAAAATGTCTGGAAAGAAAATGACGGAGGGACAGAAAACAATCCTAAACCAGATCTTGATAATAGCAATGGACAGATAACAATCCTAAAGCAGATCTTGATAATATCAATGCATATAGCAAGTTTGGTTAAAAGGCCTTGTTATTTACTCAAGTTCTCATCCAGAAATGAAAATACGGACGCGTCTCGGGCAGATAACTCCGTAAACATTTGACAAAATATGCCCATTAGCAATTCCAAACCTGAACTCCTTACTGTCAATACATATAGCAAGTTTGGTTAAAATCCCTTGTTAGTTACTGAAGTTATCATCCGGAAACAAAAATATGGGCGTGTCTCGGGCAGATAACTCCGTAAAAATTTGACGAAATTTGCCCATTAGCAATCCCAAACCAGAGCTCTTTAATGTCAATGCATATAGCAAGTTTGATGAAAATCCCTTGTTATTTACTCAAGTTATCATCCGGAAACGAAAATATGGGCGTGTCTCGGGCAGATAGCTCCGTAAAAAATTGACGAAATTTGCCCATTAGCAGTCGCAAACCGGATCTCCTTAATGTCAATGCATATAGCAAGTTTGGTGAAAATCCCATGTTATTTACTAAAGTTATAGTCCGGAAACGAAAATATGGGCGTGTCTCGGGCAGATAACTCCGTAAAAATTTGACGAAATTTGGCCATTAGCAATCCCAAACCAGATCTCCTTAATGTCGATGCATATAGCAAGTTTGGTGAAAATCCCTTATTTACTCAAGTTATAGCCCGGAAACGAAAATATGGGCGTGTCTCGGGCAGATCTCCGTCAAAAATTGACGAAATTTACCCATTAGCAATCCCAAACCAGATCTCCACAATATCAATGCACATACAAAGTTTGGTGAAAATCCTTTGATGTTTACTCAAGTTATCATCCGGAAACGAAAAACGGACGGACAGACGGACGGACTCACGGACGACCAACGTAAAACCATAATACCCCGCCACTATTGTGTGGCGGGGTATAAAAATGGATATGAAGCTGAAAAAAAAACAACATGTTAGCAGTTGAGCACCAGCAGCTGTCAATGAAACAATCACATGTCTTCTACTGTGGTGCGTGAGCTTGAGTACTTGCGTGAGTTCACATGTCTGTCAGTGCATGCGTGCGTGTGTGTGTTAAAAGAAAGGCATTATACGAGTCATTGAAGAAAATACATTCTGGCGATGTATTTAAAAAAATAAAGCACAATGACACTAAATCGCTCACCTGAGTTTCACTGTCTCATTGTTCAAATTGTATGTGTAGTGGTAATTTAGCTATAAGGCAGTTACTTACAACTGCATTTCTTGAATCGGCGGAAGAGGAAAGAATGACTTTAGAAATTATTTCATGATCAAAGTCCATGACAGTATGTGACCTCGTGTGTTTCTGGCTTGAGCAATCTTGCTAGGGGTCACAAATGGAATATTTCTGCCAAATTATGTCGGTCCAGTGGGGTCTAACAAGGAAACTTTTAGAGTTTTCATACATGCATATAGGGGAAATAAGCCATGCCCTACGTCGGCCATGATTTTATGATTCATGATGGCTTGAACAATCTTTCTGGAAGGTCATCAACGCAACATTTTTGCCAAGTTGAAATCTCTCCAGTGGTTTCTGACAAGATGATCTTTTTTTTTTTTTTTTTTTTTCATATACATAAATAGAAAGAATCCCTGTCCTTTTTTCTGACGAATCATGACAGCTTGACACAGTGTCACTAAAGAAACATTTCTGCCAAATTGTACTGTAATCGGTCCATTGGTTTCTGATGAGAAGAATTTCCAAGTTTTTCATATAGATAGATATATAGGGGGAAATATGCCCCGCGAATCCCCCGTCCCAATGCCCCCCCCCCCCCACCCCCCACCACACACATACATATACCCTATTCCGGTGGCCACTTTTTTTCTGACGAATCATGATGGTGGTTTGAACAATCTCAGTAAAGGGTCACCAAAGAAACATTTCTGCAAAATTATATTGAAATCAGTCAAGTGCTTTCTAACAGGAAAACAATAAAGGTTTCTTCATAGATATATAGAAAAATAAGCCCTACCCCTGGTGGCCATGTGTTTTGATGAATCATCACGGCTTGAAGAATCATGCTACAGGGTTACCAAAGAAACATTTTTGCCCAATTATATTGCAATCAGTCCATTGGTTTCTGAGAGGATGATTTTTAAAGTTTTCTATATATTCATAATGGGGAAAATAAGCCCTGCAAGGATTTCAAATTTTTGAATAATTTTCAGTCAATATCACCCAAGGATCATTCCTGTGAAATGTGGTTAAAATTAGCTCAGTGGTTTAGGAGATGTTTAAAGAAATTGTGAACGGATGGACAGACGTACGACAACGACGAACATAAGATGACTGACCATAATCGCTCCTTTGAGCCTTTGGCTCTGATGAGCTAATAAAGCTGTTTCAGAAAAGTCAGGGCCCAGTTGTTCAAAGCTAACGACGTCGTTAGTTAACGATTCGTTAAAATTTACATCGAGTGATACGCAAATATGCTGAAATTTTTTGCTGAAAAAATGTGAGTAGCTTTTGCAGTGCAAAAGCTACTCACATTTTTTCAGCAAAAAATATCAGAATATTGTACATTGAATCTGCTAAAACAGTTAACGAAATGACCCTTAACGACGTCGTTAAGCTAACGACGCTTTGAACAACTGGGCCCAGTTTTTTAATTGCGCTGTTTCTATATGCGTCAAGATGTAATATTGTTCGAAACATAGATAGTTTAAAATGGATGAATGCACTTCCTCGGGAGACGATTCTGTTAAAACTTTGTTTGCTTTCTTTTGAAAAGGGGTCTACTCTAAAAGGAAAGAATTTGCTTCCCTTTGGTTCGAATTAAAGGGCGCTTTATCAGAAGGGTTCTTGCGGGTAGAAAACGAAACAGGAAATCATAAAAGTTAGCTCCATTGTTAAAATGCCGGAGATCTATCAGTTGCATTCAGCCCCCTTAAATAGGTAACAGTGAGCCTTTTATCATATAGATACCACATTTAAACGGACTGGATACACTTGGTGCATATCCGGCCATTTTCTGAAAAAGGGAGACAACTTTTGTGACTTCCTACCGACTTTCCAATACGCCAATACCCATTCTAGAAATGGATCTACTCTAAAAAGAATGTTTTACTCGTAGAAAATATTGAACGAATTTGACAGAATAGCCTCCTTTGAAAGTGTATTATTCGCTCTAAAGCTTCGTATGCCTTATGTCTTAAATGTAACGACAAGCCGTTCCGTGTCTTTATATTCAAGATATTCAACAACGAAAACAACAGCCATTGTCTTATATACATATACATTGTTTATAGATAGATAGATAGATAGATAGATAGATAGATAGATAGATAGATAGATAGATAGATATTTCCTCCACTTATGGAGAGTTATATAGTATTACCATGGCATAACATATAGCATATATACAATATATAGTATATGGCGTCAAACAGAAATGAGATAGCATGTCATTGAGCTATGTACAATAAGTTTACATAAGTGGCATAATTGCATTAAGCCCACGAATACCACCGGACCATACATACAACGACAAGCTACGGATAACCGCCGAACAACCAGCCAAACATTACTAAGAGGTCGCTTGTACAGTAAGCATTCCAGCTGTAATGGACAACGCCTCAAATACTCAGATACGAGATAGCACACAACTCATAATTCTAATCACTATTCTGTCGGACTGATTGTCAGCACCGCAAACTGCCCTCGCAGTCCCAGTTCAAAGCATGTCGCGGCACAACACATATCAACACCGACTGTTTCATTCACCCATCTTTACCACTCTTACCGAAACGAAATGTAAGGGGGTAAAGAGTGCTGAAAGTTTTGAGACAACACAGGCCCATATCAGGCTAATCTGGGACTTTGTTGCCCGCTTACAGAATTAACAGATACTGTAGTATATGTCGATAAACAGAGAATGCCCAGATCAGACTGCACGGAGGTGCATGGCATGAGAGCCGTTTTCCCCGTTATGTATCATACTGTATTTGCAGGGAAGAGAATAGAGCATTCTGTCAAAAAAGTATTCGCTCACTTGTATCTACAAATAGCAAGCCGCGAAGAACAAAAACTTATAACCGATTTGAATCCTTGTTTCAAATATAGACGAAAGTATGGATCAAGAATTCCATACAAAATTGGATTTATTACATGGTTTATGAAATAGAGACGGAAGAAGAAAAAGTATACAGACTTCTGGGTATCGGACAAGCTCGGAAGCACATCATCTGCTATAAAACTCAGCAATGTCAAATATAAGATTGTTGTTAATATAAACACCATAGTGAGAATGAACATAATCAAAGTTTTTCTTCTTATTCTTTTTGCGCGCTTTGCTTTTTTGGAATCTTCTTTTTGTCCGGCTTTGTTGCCAACCGGTGACAACAAGGTTTTAGACGCATTTCCGCTTGTTGTTAGAGGCAGAGTTGAAACTGTTTTCGTGCTTTCAAGATTGCCTATATTGCTAGATGTTGTTTCTGTAAACGTCTTGGCGTTTGGTGTGCCTTGCATGATGACTGATACATTATGATGTGAGTTTTCCTCTTCGCTTGTCACTTCATCACTCAAAGTTGACTCCCCTACATCATCATTTCTTTTATTCACAGCAGGCGTTGTAAGTTCGAACTTTGACGTAGAGCTCAACAGACTCCGATAAACAATTATGTATAGTACAACCATTGCAATCATGGTACATGTAATTATGGTCTCCGTGATGATTGTGTACACAAGATGATAGTCTGTAGATTTAAACTCTTCATCTTTCTCGCAAACAGTCACTGTAATATTATGTCCTTTATAGTGTTCCTGATATGAATGCGTTCCCCAGAGGAAAGCAACAGGTAGCGCAATAATGAATGACACCCCCAGCTGCACAAAACAAAGTGTTAGTGCTATACTGTGATTGATCTGCCATTGTAGTGGTCTACATATCTTCCTGAATCGGTCTACCGCGATAATCAATAGACAAAAAGCTGATCCACAGACTGTAAATACGTTGAAAAACGATTTAATTTTACAGATGATGGGAACTGGGTATATGTACCAGTATGTCTGTGTAACCATTTCTCCCGGCATTGTTGTCAGGGTACTAGTGGTGTCAATAAACGATAAACACAGAACAAAGTACCTGAAATTGCATTTGTGATAGTGGAACAGAAACACAAAGAGAATGATCAAGTTTCCAAAGAAACCTAACACTATTTCCACACCTACGAAAGTAGTGACTGGCAGAGTAGAGGATTTCATCTCATCATTCAGTTCCTCTGCCAACTGCCTATTCAATTCGGAACTCATCGTCGATGTAATTGGTTGTAATGGCATTTCCGAATCAATCTTGATTAATTTAAAGGTGTGTTGTTTTCATCGATGACTATTGTCTAGCATATAATATCGTTATATCACTATCGTCAACGTAATCCTTTATTTTTAGAAAATAAAATTGCGTGCCCTTCGTCTTCTTTTCTGTCTGACTCCAAATTTAAATGAGAAGTAACTGGGAAGTTTAAATATATATGATACAGTTTACCTATCATGTTATTAGAAAAAATACAACTTGCTCCGCGCTGTGCAAAAATGTGTCTTCGGGGTCGACGCGGGCAGCGAAGGCAAAGATCAGCGTTTGCATATTTGTACAGTCTGATTAAGGCGTTTGGTATCCGCTTATAGAGTAATTATATACATGTACTTTTGAGCTTATCAACGTCTTTTAGTATGGCCCGCTGGATCTGAATGTACACATTTGAATCATACCTTTTCACTTGGCTTTGCCAACTTAAAGGAAATTATTACCTTACAGAGGAGGCAACTATGTCCAAATGGATTTTGTCTCCCTTCTGTAAAGGGGTCTATTCTACAAGGAAATCATTTGCTTCCAAAAGAAGCAACTCTGTCTTTGTGGATTAGTCCCTTTTTCAGAAGGGACTGTGTGCAGGAAAGCTACGAGGAAGTAACAAAAGTTCCCTCCCTTGTAAAAATAAAAGGCATAAATTCTCCCATGTGTAACCAGTGCTCTTAACCGCGTCACTAGAGGGGGACTTAATGCATGTTGGAACAGTAAAGAACCAGACCAGACTGCATCCACACAGTCGGATCAAGGATGTCGCTGTTCGACAGGAGAAACTGTCAATACTAAGAACTCTATTAGCAAAACCAGAAGACCAAAATTGAGTGTAAACTGGCTTGGAATATAGCTGTTTGCACTGACATTATGATGCACGACGAGTTTCTTGGCTGATTAAATGTAATTTGATTGAAAACTTCCTGGTTTGTCCATTATGCCCTTGTATTTCATTTTCTTTATCCAACCGAAAATAGTTAATGTATTCAAGTTGAGAAAATATGTTTTAAAGAGATAAAATATAAATTAAGATGTAAAGTTGTTACTGAAGTAGCTCAAACACATGTAATATGATAATTTGCCTAGAGACAAGCCTACACTTGACGGAACGTTTTCAAAAACGCGAAAAATCCTTTCACCCTCCTTTGTCCTTATGAGCCGCAACGTCAGAAAACGTACCTTCAGATATGTGCACCCAGCGAAGATTCAGATCATTCGCGCAGTCTGATCAGAATCTTCACTGGGCACATTTTGGATAGTCAAGGATGCAAAGTTTCTTCATGCGGACAACAAAGACTCTGATCAGACTACGCGGAAGCGCAGGCTGATCTGAGTCTTCGTTGGGCGCATATGTCTGATGGTCCGTTTTCTAACGTTAACGTCGAGACTCGTTTAGTTACCATCATGAAAACACGCCTTTTTAGATTTGACTCCCTTTAACCACTTTTACAGGGGTATACATTAATGTTCTTATTTCCTCTCAAAAACATAGCTTGTGAGTACTCGTTAGAACCGCCTCGCCGAGGCGGTTCTAACAAGTACCCACAGTCTAGGTTTTGAGCATAAATATGAAAACTACCAGAATTTTTCATCTAAAGTTTTCATTGTTTTGGTGGTAAAAGTAAAATTCTCAATATATTTGAATAGGCGTGTTTTCGTAATACAACCATACTTCACACCTTTGCTTTAGAGCTTTGAGGCGAATGGATACACTTTCTGAGGGGAGGCAATTCAGTCAAAATTGATTTTGCCCGACCAAAAAAGGGCCCACTCTAACAGGAAAGAATTTGCTCCCCTTGAGAGAAAGTCTTATGTTTTAGAGTAAATCCCTTCTTAGAAGGGATCAGATTTGCAGAAAAGCAATCAGGAAGTCACAAAAGATGTCTCCCTTATAAAATAAAATGGCAGAAAATCTACAAAGTGTATCTAGTCCCTTTTATAATACCTACCGTATTTACGCTAAGTATTCGGACACCTCAACTCCTTACCATACTTGTTCTAAAATTTGAACAAGTACAATTTGCTACCCGATGTTGTGTCTAAAAATTGCTGGATGATATGAGTGGCAAACAGTGTAGACCCTGATGAGACGCCGCGTTCTGCGGCGTCTCATCTGGGTCTACATTTTGTACACTGTTTGCTCAGGCCTGTCTGTCCGAATACATACGGTAAATACGGTATGCAAAAACGGTACTGACTAATAAAAAGAGTCAAACAGAAAGAAAGAAAAAAAACAACATAAAAAAAAACAAGGAAAATATATAGAATGCAAAAAAAAAAAAAAAAATAAAAATAAAAAAATAAATAAATAAATAAATGAATAAAAAAAAAATAAATAAAAAAGACATTTGGTGATAATTGTTTTGCTATTTATAAACGTACTACATGTAAAAGTATGTTTTTTTTTTTTTTTTTTTTTTTTTTTTTTTTTTTTTTTTTTTGTGTGTGTGTGTGTGTGTGTGTGTGTGTGTGTGTGTGTGTTCCTTATTTCCTTATCATTTTATATTTCTAACTTTGAATTAAATATACTCATACTAAGAAGACACTCCTGTTTGATAACACACTAAAATAAACCCAAAATAATATCATGACTTTAAAGGCTGATCACTCCAGTGACCAGCCTTTATAGTCATGTCAGATATTATTTTGGTTTTATTTTATTAGATTATAAAACAGGATTATTAGAATAAATATTTCGTCACTGGAGACTAGAGCCAGTCTTCCTCATACCACTGCACTTCATTTCAGTATTCAATATATTCAAAATACACGTAAGTATAATACGGGGATTGCGCGTGTGTGGGAGGAAGGGAAGTAAGAGGTAACCATCACACACGGTTTGAGATACCAGTAACGTTTTCAATTACAGTCGACTCTCGTTATCTCGAATTCCAAGGGACTCTCTGAAATACTTCGAGATATCCGTAGTTCGACATATCAGGTTTGCAGAATTGAGGAAAAAATAATTTGATTAACCACATTTAACAAACTGATAGGTAACTGGACTTTTGAAGTTAGAGATATATTGAAAATATTGTGGAAAAGAGGAGAAATTGCTCCTTAGGAGCAATTTCTCCTCTATTCTACAATATTTTCCATCTGTTGTTAGGTTTTCATGTATAGGCAGGGACCAGATTTTCACTTCGAGATAAGCGGTTATTCGAGATAAGCGAGGTCGAGATAACGAGAGTCAACTGTATTTTGGTATCTATTTTGGCTTTAATTTTCATCACTGGGCTAATTCAACAGACGACAATGATATTTTTTCTTATTCTTTCCCAGAAAGTAGGCTTTGACATTACATGTAACATTACGAAAACATGCATATTCAAATAATTTCATCTCCAAAAACTCAAATATTTTCAGATAAAAACCCCGATATTTTTCTTATTTCTGCTCAAAACATAGATTGTGGGTACTCGTTAGAACTGCCTCGGTGAGGCGGTTCTAACGAGTACCCACAATCTATATTATTTAGCAAAATAAGAAAAATAATGTATACCCCTGTAAACCCCAGTTTTACTGTATAAAAGTGGGGATGAAAGGGGTCAAATTTATATAGGCATGTTTTCGTGATGAGTTCTCTCCTTAGGGCAATTCGCATGAAATTACAAGCCTATTTTCTGGAAAAAATAAGAAAAATATTTTAAATCACGTCTGCTGAAATGCGCAACGTTAAATACAGGATTCTGTGTATATTTTTTCGGTCATAAATGCCCACCCAGTAGGCACACAAAGTTGAAACAACGTCGTTTCAACGTCAAGACGTTGAGTCGACATTGTTTCAACGTCTTGTGCCTGCTGGGCATTGTTAGATATTGATTACAACCTTAGCTTTTACCACTCTCAGTCTCACTAGTTTAACAGACGACAAATTGATGATTTTTTTTTCTTAGAAAACAAGTATTGACAGTTTATGACAGTTCATGCAAACTGGCTCTGATGTAGATAATTTGCATGAAATGTCAAAATCTGTTTTCTGAAAAAAATAAATAAATAAATAAAATGTCGTCTGCTGAATGTTTTATCCATATTCCTAATACTAAGGGTTGTTTTTGATCTAGCAGAAATGGTAGAAACATCACCTGTTGCCAAGATTTTGTCCAAAACTGAACTCCCCACCCCATACCTCATCTCCAGCCCGCATTCCCCTACCAACCGTTTTGATAATTATTCTTGTAAAAAATAATTAGGGAAGGTATTCTGATGCGGAAAATAATTCCATGACTATATATACTCTCAACGATATTCTAAAGAATCTGCAGATTCCGGGTGAACTACATGCGTCAGCCGGGCTGCTTGGTGCAGTCGGTACCCAGTAAGCATTCTACATAACGATGACGGCCCGCTGTAGATTTATGTAGAATGCTAGCTGGGTAGCGCGTCTGACTTCAGATCTGTAACTGTCGTTGAGATTGAACATATCATAATTTCTACGATCATTCTCCCACTTCCATTGATTTAAGGAGGGCAGTTGTCAGTTACTGGGAAAATTATGTGCACAAGTACTAATTAATCACTTAAGGACGAAGTCTGCCCAGTAAAAATGTGAGGCTAACTGACCTGACCGGCTCGATATGACCTTAACAAGTTGACTGAGCCGTAAAACCCCAACTCAAACAAATACTACTTAACCCTTGTCCTGCTGAAAAATTTAAGATGCCACATCCACTTCTAATTTTCAGCCAGTCAGATTGCTTGCTCTGGATTGTTTCTATAGATTCACACACTAAATGGCAAACAGTGCAGATCCGGATCAGTTGGCTTCTGAAGAAGCCAACTGATCTGGATCTACACTGTTTGCAAAGGCAGGATATATCCGGGTTCAGCAGGACAAGGGTTAAGGCTGTGGTCCACGTGATTACCATTCACCAATGAAACCAAACCAATTGTTCACGATAGTAAAACCACAGCCTGTTGTCTCCGAACCAAACTCTATTCCCAAACTAAACGGTGTTGTGTCGATTGATTGAAGTTACTAAAGAATCTGATTTATAGTGCTGTTGTCCATATGGCTTTCGCTGACCAATAATCCACGCAAAAAGCGTTTGTTCGATATCCAGGTAACTTATTCATAACCGTGCTATTCTTGTCGCTGTGTTGTGTCGATTGATAAACAATCTACCCAAAGTTACTAAAAATCTGACTTATAGTGCTCTTGTCCACGTGACTATCGCTGACCAATAATCCCGCACGAAAAGGGGATTTGGTTTAATATGTCAAAATGTAATATAACTCATATATGACTTCGATATCATACATTTCAATATACATTTTGATCATCTTAACCATTGTCCTGCTGAATAAATTAAGATGCAACGCCCAATTCTGATTTCCAGCCAATTAGATTACTTGATCCAGATTGTTGCTATAAATTCA
The DNA here is from genome assembly GCA_964016985.1 of Anodontia alba. Classification (NCBI taxonomy): domain Eukaryota; kingdom Metazoa; phylum Mollusca; class Bivalvia; order Lucinida; family Lucinidae; genus Anodontia; species Anodontia alba. The sequence continues at coordinate 95,783,711 of OZ024821.1, read as the reverse complement.
CACACTTAATGGCAAACAGTGCAGATCCTGATCAGTTGGCTGCCTTTCCATTAAAATTTTCACTGTTAATGGTATATAGTTAAGATTCTGATAAACAGACTGCTATAGCGTTCTGACTGACGAAACCAAACGAAAACAAAAGTTGATTAACTAAAGTGATCTCACTTATGAGCCGGGACATAACATTTCCTGCAAGATTGCCTCACTTATGGGCCTGGGCACAGCATTTCCTACAAGGTTGCATGTACGCCCAGCGAAGTCTTAGATCAGCCTGCACATTAAGTCTGATCAGGGTCATTTCTGTCCTTCTGAAGATGCGACAGATCCTTGGCTACCCACAGAGTACACTGCAAAGACTGATCAGACTGAGCGGATGCGCAGGCTGATCTGAGTCGTTGCTAAGTGCACTTACAATCTTGTAGAAATTGATGTTTCCCGGCTCTAGTATCTGTCTGTGTTTAGGTTATATTGCTACTGGACAAGGCAGCGGTTCATCCCGTAAGCCTGCCAACACGTTTTTAGCAGATAGTTCAGCCATCCTGATTGCTGCTGGAAATGTGGAACAACCAATATGTGGAAGAATTAAACAGTTTTTCAGCAGCAGAAGGGGATGGCCGGCAGGTAATGGTTCCGGGGTTGTCACGTCAAGACCTGCTGCAAAAATATTGACATTCTTCAAGGCTTCGGCCAAATCGCTCTGGTCAACAACTGCTCCACGGGACGTGTTGATGAAAACAGCTGACTTTTTCATCTTTTTAAACGCTGCTGAATTAAACATATTGTTATTCTCAGGCTTAAGCGAGCAACAACAAATTACGAAGTCAGACTGTTTGAGAAGCTCATCAAAAGATACATATTCGGCATTAACTTCTGCAGCATAAGACTTCGAACTACTGCTGCTATACAGAAGGCGTGAAATTCCGAACGGGACCAGAAGTTTGGCTACGGCCATCCCAATGCGGCCAAGTCCGACAATGCCGACTACACTACCTCTGATTTCAGGACCACAAAGCGCATATTGGTTCTCATTGAGAGCATCCCAAGCTAATCCATCAGATAAATCCTGTATTCCTGAAAAGAAAATAGAAAATCCCTTAGCCCATTGATGACTGCATGGAGTCCCCACTAAACGGGTAACTGGCAAACAGTGTAGCAGACTACTGAACGCGGCGTCTGATCAGGGTCTCCACTGTTTGCAAATAGTTCAATCATTTTTCTTCAGGAATACAATGTATCTACATCATGTATAGCCTGACATACCTAAAATCGAAAATAGACCCTTCCAATATATAGTGTGCGAGAATTTATTCAGTCTTTAATGGGTTAAGAGAATTGTATACACTTTCAGAAGAGCCAACACTGTCAAAACCGTTTTGCCTCCCTTCTGAAAAAAGGCCTATTTTCTTTTCTTCTAGAGTAGACCCTTTTCAGAAGGAAACTACAGTTGAACCACAATGGCCCAAACAGCCTTGGGACCATGAAAATTTGTTCAAGGTAGGGGTTGTTCCAGCCACTGAGAGTTAATCATAGCGCCACGCCAGGAAGCAAACGGCGATAATTTAGGGAAATCTTTTCAATCTTTTCTCCACATTAATGATATGTTGAGTGTTCTCATTAGAATGGCCTCGATGAGGCGATTCTAATGAGTACACACAACATAAAGTTTCATGATAAAATAAGACAATTTCATATTTGTTGTCTTGAGCAATCGGAAGAATTTCGTAGTGACTCAAAAACGAGTTCTTGGGACACGGATGCCCGCGCCTGGTGCCTTTGCATTATATAATGCTAAATTGTAGGCCAAGAGTGGTGGTCCAGAGATATAATGCAAACAACATAATAGAGATCTTTTAGGTAAGACTATAGAATTCATTACTGATGTTCAATGAGGACGGGAAAATTCCAATTTGAACCGTCCAGTGGGAAATGAGGTTGTGAGGTTTCATGAATATATTTCAAACGATTTAGGAATTATGAGCTGGACAAGAAGAAAGCATTACACCATGGATTTTTGGCAAGAGAAGTTAATTCAAAGACCGAATTAGACAGGGTTGTCTTCCTTGTTCCCGACACGTCTCAATATGATTCAGCCATCTGAGAAGTTTCATGAATATATTCCATACGATTTAGGAATGATGAGCCGGACAAGAAGAAAACATTACACTACATGGATTTTAGACAAGAGACTATAACTCGAAAACCGAATTAGTCAGAGTTGTCTTCCTTGTTCCCTACACGTCGCCATATGATTAAGCCATCCATGATGTTTCATAAATATATTTCATAAGGTTCGAGAGTTATGAGCCATGGATTTTAGGCAAGGGAAGATAATTCAAAAACCGAATTAGCCAGAGTTGTCTTCTTTATTTGCGACACATTGTCTCGATATAATAAAGCCATCTGAGAAGTTTCATGAATATATTCCATACGATTTAGGAGTAATGAGCCGGTTGTAAAAATGCATTTACGGTACATGGGTTTTTTGCAAGGGAGTTAATTCAAACCCGAATTAGCCAGAGTTGTCTTCCTTGTTTGCGACATGATTAAGCCGTCTATGAAGTTTCATGAATATATTCCTTATGGTTTAGGAGTTATAAGCTGGGCACGATTTCAGCATTACACTACATGTGTTTTAGGCAAGGGGGATAACTCTAAAACCAAAGTAACTAATCTAAGAGTTCTCTTCATTATTCGCGACACATTGTCTCAATATGATTAAGTCATCTGTGAAGTTTCATGAATATGTTTCATAAGGTTTAGGAGTTATGAGCAGGGCACGAAGAAAGCATTTACACTACAAGGGAGTTAATTTAAAAACCAAATTAGACACATCGTCTACATAAGATTAAGTCATCTGTGAAGTTTCATGAATAAATTCCGTACGGTTTAGGAGTTATGGCCCAGACATGATTTTCAGCATTACACTACATAGGTTTTAGGCAAGGGAGAAAGGGAGAATGATTCCAAAACCAAAGTAGCCAGAGTTCTCTTCATTGTTCACGACACATCGTCTTTATATGATTAAGTCATATGTGAAGTTTCTGGAATAAATTCCATACATTTTAGGACAGACATATTTAATGTAGCACGCACGGACAGGGATAAAGAGTTATGGTCCGAAAACCGAATCAGCCAGAGTTGCCTTTCATGTTCGCGACACATTGGCTAGATATGTGTTTCATGAATATATTCCATACGATTTAGGAGTTACGGCCCGGACACATTTGAAGCACACACGTACGCACGCTCGCACACATGCACAGGAGACAGAGGTACTGAGTTATGGCCCGGAAACCAAATTAAACTCAGTAATGCTGAACCCTGGTCCTGCTGAACCCGGATACGCCCGCCTTTGCAAACAGTGTAGACTCATATCAGTTGGGTTCGTCAGAAGCCCAACTGATCTGGATCTGCGCAGTTTGCCGTTCAGTATGTGAATTTAGATCAGCAATCTGGATTAAGAAATCTGATAGACAATTAGAAGTGGGCATGACATCTTAGTTTATTCAGTAAAGAAAGAGTTATCATCCGAAAATGAATCTTTGCAAATATTGTCAGGACGTACACTGTTCGAATCAGGATCTACATAAACCGTATTTACTGTAAACATTTGAACGGTAACGTGCGAAGACATATCGTCTGACATGTGCGCCCAACGAAGACTCAAATCAGCCTGCATATCCGGACAGTCTGATCTGTCTGTTCACATGAAGAAACTTTGCATCCTAGGCTATCGAAAATGCGCCCAGTAAAGATCAGACTGCACGAATGCGCAAGCTGATCTGAATCATCTCTGGGTGTCCAAAGGAACATTTTCTGAAGTGCTTTTCTTTTGGAGTAAAATAATAGTAATACTTAAATGATTCCGATCAAACGTTTTAACGTATGTGTACTTTGAACAATTTTGACCGATTTTTAATGAAAACTTTCATTCTTTTCCAGTTAGCATGTCCACAGTGAGGTTTTAACGTAGACAGCCTACGCTATTTCCTCAATAAAAGGTTATAACACCAAAACCAGTTAGCATGTCGACAGTGAGGTTTTAACATAGACAGCCTACGCTATTTCCACAATAAAAAGTTATAACACCAAAACCGAACATGCGTGTTTTATTTCCTCTAGTATATATGCTGAATTTTGAATACAACCTTCGCGGCACCGGACATAACGAAAACACGCCTATTCAATTTTTTTGAAAATTTCACCATCAAAAACTGAAAGTTTTCAGATAAAAATTCTGATATTTTTCATATTTCAGCTCAAAACACAAATTAAGGGTACTCATTAGAACCGCCTCACCAAGGCGGTTCTAACGAGTACCCACAATTCATGTTTTAGAGCAGAAATAAGAAAAACAATGCATAAGTAAGACGATGTAAGTTCCCATATATAACGCTGTGTATGTGTCTCTTCATAACAAGATAATCGATTTAACGCTTGAAACTCTGGGTAAAATTTTCAGCAGACAACACAATGAAATCTTTTTCTTATTTTCCCAGAATACAAGTTTTGACAGTTTACGTAAATTGTCTCGAATGGAGACAATTTGCATGAAATGTCAAATCCTGTTTTATAGGAAAAATAAGAAAAAGAATATCAAATTGTCATCTGTTGTATTAGCCAAGAGAGTAGTAAATGTACAAAACGTAAATGCATTTACACTGGAAAGGCAACAGTCATGAACACAGTCTTCCAGAGGCACTGAAATAAGAAAAATGTGGAACGAAGTCGATAAAAAAAACAGCACATTTTCAATAACTATTATATAATGTACGCACAAAGAAGTGTTGTAGAGGAACTTGTCCAGAAATGGTCTGCGGATAACCATTGGCGAAGTGGTATGGAAAGAGGGTGGGTTTAAACCAGTACACAGTGAAAACTCATTCTATTCATGGCATTAACACAAAAATACAAATAAGTGAAATAACAAACAAAACAAAACAAAACAAAAAAAAACAAAAAAAAAAAAAAAAAAAAAAAAACAATAACAAACAAACTGGACAGCTATTTAAAAAAGTGATCACAGCGCTCGAATTACAGCAAAATGGAGCCACATCAGACTGTCCGTCTTAGAGCTAACAACAGCATTGACTACCAGCTAACAGGGATGGTAACTAATGTCTGTCTGCAAAAGTATATTCTACAGTAACTGTTGGTGGACAAAGATGTTTCAAATCATCTTGCGCCTGCGCACTGTTTCAATCCGCGGATGTCACATGCATAGTATGCAAAGTGAGAAGAGGTAATTCGCCCAGCCTTTGTCCGCCTGCAGATAACGTAAACTATACAACTGGATGGAGAGGGACTGATCGGACTGTGTGGATGAACAGACTGGTCTGAGTCTTGCATGACTATCATACAAACCTTCTTTAAATTTTCTGGCTGTTGCTATCAAAAGCCCAACCGTCTCCTCGGCAACGGCATTCGTGGATACGTCAGGTGTGTGACCCACCTTAATGTTTCTCTTGGCACATTCAGGAAGATCGATGTGGTCCACACCCACCGACATTGTTGCAATCACTTTCAGCTGAGGCCCTGTAGTATGGAGTAAAGAAAAATATAACATTTACTTTTTACCACCGAATAAAATTTTAGCTGAACGACACTTTTGATTAGTTTTTCTGTTTCTTCTTATTGTTGTTCTTGTTCTTCTCCTTCTTTTTCTTTATCATTATCACCATCATTATCATCATCATCTTCTCCTTCTTCTTCATGTAATAGCATTGTAGTGTGCAGGGCCCCATAAGCTCCCCCCCCCCCCTTCCCCCCAGCAACGGCTAAGCGGGCCTTGAGGTTATAAAGCTTTTTTCAGGCTTAATTCAACAATAGTTGGCATTTTCCTATTTATTTTATTGGTAGAGAAATTTTCAAGCTCAGTTATGTTTAGCAAGTAAGAATGTGCAATCGTTAATAATTTGAGATTTATTAGCAGGACAATTTAATGCTCAGCTTAGATGAGCATGAAAAAAGTTTTATAACCTCGGGACCGGAACTCGATTTTGAGAGAATGGGCTCAGTGATCCCAGGGAAGATGAAAATAAGATCTGCACTTTGATGAAATTTTTTGTTTTGTTCATGTTGCGATTTTACGGCCCAGTTAACCCATTAGGGTCATGTGGAGCGCGGTCAGTTTACCTAACCACGCATTTCCTGGGCAGCCTTAATCCTCTAAGCGATTAACTAGTATTTGTGCGCAGTGACTGACTTTAATGAAGTACGTGGAGACTGTTTACGGAGCCGTCATACCGCACTTATTAACGCCAACTGCAGTGACGTACATTTTACTGCCTGGATGTCGGTGCCTAAAATCAGATGGATTAGTAGCAAACACCGTTCAACCTGATCAGAAGCCACAGAACGCGACGTCTGAGTTGGGTCTAAATTGTTTGCTGAGGCATGCCTATCCGAGCGTGTCTTATTCAATTTTCCCCATACTTGTCCTAAAATTTGCACAAATCCATTTTACTTGCTCTTGATACGTCTAGAAACTAATTGACCAGTGGCAAATAATGATGATCCTGATCAGATGCAGCTTTCTGTGGCATCTGATCTGATCTACAATTTATGTTCAGGTCTGTCTGTCCGAATACCTAGAATCATTTTAATAATTTCATGGGAAATTTCCACTGGCTTTCTTGTAGAAGCATTGACTGTTCAAGGTGTACATTCAATCGATTCAGTAGGACTCTAGTAAGGATCTTCCCAGCAATTGACGATAAAGAGATGCCTCGATGATTATCACAGACTTGAGGACTCGCTTTCCTTTTGAATAGGTGGATAATTGTTGCAGCCTTGAATTTTTTAGGGACGGCTTCTTTTCTCCACATAATGTGAAATAACTGTCAGTTTCTCTGCAACTGGAGGATCTCCTGCTTTGTAGATCTCTGCAGGTATTGCAAGTGATCCTGGAGCCTTGCCAGATGACAGGAGTTTTATATGCAAAACAAATGCGGATCCGACAGAGCTGCCGCTTCCGGTGTTATATTTGGAAATAATTGGTTCGATTATGGTAGTCATTAAACTTTGTGCGATGGAACAGACTTCTGAATTTCTTAAATACAGTCAAACTAATAATGTGAGTGATGACCTGCTCCAAAAAGCTAAAGTATGCTTGAAATCATTATTTACCATTCATAATCAAAAGAAAACAGCCCGTGTTTGGCTTACGTATGTGAATGTCTATAGTAACATACGTTGGTGGGAGCGGTAAACATAAATATATATTAGATTTTTCATTTGAATCAGCACAATGCGATGAGTTGTGAATATCAGCAAAGGTATATGTTGTTTCGTACATATTCAACAATATGACAGAAGAAAAATCGCGTGTTTTTCGCGTTTCCTGTAGTACTGAATTCATTTATATGGAAAATTTGCGAAGCAACCCTTTATGAGTATACGTAGTACAATAATGAAGAGTATTACGACATAAGAAGATGTATTTCTATCTGAATCGTGCATATGTCTTTATTATTTGAACACGGGTAAGGCAGAACACTTAAACAGCTCTTTACTACGTCAAGAATAGCAATGCCCTTCTTCTACATTATAGTCGAATTATGCAGAGTATGGTCACGTCGATACTTTTGACTTAAATTTTCTGAGCATGTCTCAAAACTGAAAAAGGAATCAAACCCGGGAGTAACTTGAAAACGGCTGATAGGCATTATGCTTGGCTGTAATTGATCTGTTTGTTCTGTAAACTTTGCCTATGCAACAAAAAAGTCAGAAAAATCAGGATTCTATGAAAATTTCTAGTTTTTATTTCATTAATACGGATAAATATTTGAGCACGTTCTACATTATGGCCTTAGATACCTTTTGTATTGTAATAAGGCCCTCGGCTCATAAAATGAATAATCTAATATAAAGTATTCATCTCTGCATCGATCGTCTTGAGTATTTGGGGGCGTGTATTTTTTCAACATGCCATTTCATTACAGGTTGAAATAATACAGGCTCTCAAATATACAGAGATGCATACATTATATTAGGACATTCATTTTGTGAGCCGAGAGCCTTATATCAATATTAAGGGTATCCCAAGGAAATAATGTAGAACGTGTTTCATCATGTATCTGTATAAATGAAATAAAGAAAAAAATGCAAAAGTCATAGAATACTGAATTTTCTGACTTCCTTGTTTCATGGGCAAATTATACATAACAAACAGATCTGTTACAACCCAAAAGTGTGCATTACTAAGGAATTCAGCAGAGTGCTTATCAGTCATTTTCAAGTTACTCCCAGGTTAGACTAGTTCCTAGACCTTGATGTCATGTTTTATCATTCCTAACTATGAGCTTATTCAAATTTATACATTATATCTTGCAGCCAGTCTTTGAATTTTTGGTCTCTGACATCAAGGCCGGATATTTCCAAGATAAATTGCTGCTATCAAAGAGGCAACGTGAAGCGGTAGGCTATAGATGATCTTTAATTTATTAAGTATATTAATATTTATGATTTACTGATAATTTTGATATCCGACTAGTCGCCAGTCTACTCCTGGGTTTGATTCCTTTATCAATTTTGCGAGTGCTTAATAAATCTTAGTCAAAAGTATCGAAATGATCATACTCGACCGCCATTCGGCTTCAATATAGAAGAAAGGCATTGATATCTTTGAAGCAGTAATGTCTTAGTATGCATTTTAAGTGTTTTAAAAAATAGAGACTCGTATTCACGTTTCTAACAGAAATACTTCTTTCTATGTCGTAATACTCTTCTATATTCTACTACATATACTCATAAAAGGGTTGCATTGCAAATTTCCATATAAATGAATTCCGTACTGCAGAAAACTATAATCGCGGAAACATGTGATTTTAAATTTCTACTATCTTGTTGAATATGTTTCAAATCAGCAAATACTTAGTACTGTTGCAGTCATGCATTTGCTTATCGCAATGTGTTGATTCAAATAAGAAAATATATAATTCTGTTTACCACCCACACCAACATATGTTACTGTTGACATTCACTTAATTGGGACAAACACGGGGTGTTTTCATTTGATTAAGAAGCGTAAATAATAATTTCAAGCACACTTTAGAATTTAGGTGCAGGTCGCTATTACCTAACTAGTTTGACATTATTTTACTTAAAGTTTCCAATGTTAAGAAGTATAGAAGTCTGTCCTATAGTACACTTTCAATGACTTTCACAATCGAACCAATTATTTCCACATACCACGACAGGAACGGCAGCTCGGTCGGATCCCCACTTGCCTGGCATACGGACGGCGGTCGGTTAGATCCTTATGCACGGTAATTCTTTCGTAGAGACTTGGTCATGAAAAAATACGGCCATTCTCCTCCTTCCGCTGAATTTAGAAGGGCAGTTGTCAGTTACTGGCAGAAGACTTTGCACTAAACACTGATAAACTACTTAGGAATCCTGCTCACAAACAGTATGATAATGTTAAATGAACGCTCCAAAATGACCCAAAGTGTGTCGAAGTGCCGCATTACCAACGAACAAATCCAAATATCATGCATAGTATTGTTCTTCATACCACATAATGTAATTCGCAAAACTTTACAATACTATGATTGTACCTGTATCTCAGATAATTGGCTCTGCTGAAAAAAAGTTGTTGTTTTTTTTCGCAGCACGTTTGCGGCGCTGTACCTCTGTGGTTATCTACTATCTTCATGTGCATGCAGTGCTGACACACTTGAATAAACCTTGCCGCAAAAGCGGCACATACCAGACCTATCATTTGAACTTATCCTGAAATTGAAGATAGAGTAGAATAACTTGGTATATATTCGGAAAGAAAGTAGGATAGCAAATAAGTATGGTACCGTAGGTTTTGGTGTGTCATAAAGAACAAATATTTTCAATTGTTTTTGTTTCGAGTTTTCGTCTCTCATTTCGCTGTCGCAATTTGTGATTTTGCATTTGTTTTAGACAGTAAGGGCGATGTCGCTTTCCGTTCAGTAATACAAATAGAACAGTGAATAAAAAATGACAATTTACTATTGTATTCCCGCACCCCCTCCCCCCCCCCCTCCCCGCTCCCCCGCCTCCCCCCTTCCAGCTGACTTAACTAAAATTTTCTGAAAGGATAGTGTACAGCTCTAAAACACACCCGGTTCTAATTTTATTTGTATAATCAATATATTTCGTGTACAGTATTATTTTGTATTCGTGGGCATGGTCAGTCGCATTCGATATCGTGTACATGGTCATTTGAAGGAAAGACTGCAGACATTCAAATGGGGCATTTATAAACCAAAACATTAACAAACACTTTCTTTTCGGAAAATGTCTTCTGACATGTTCCCAGCAAAAGGATCCCTTCATACCTTGTCAGATAGGTGTTAGAAACGATGTTCGTCAAAATTCGTGTACATTGTCCTTGTAGCCCAGACTGACAGCAATAATATTCTCCGAATGTTCTTAGACCAGATCACAGTATAGCGCCTACACCACCAGACAGAGCTTGATTTTCTGAGTACTCTGCTCTTTATTTGAACAAATTCCATATGATATGAACAGAGATATTCTAAAAAAGTCCTACCTTATGCGGAGCTAAAAATAGAAACAAACTCCGCGTACATAGTCATTTGGTTACGTGTATTCCCCACACTGTTGAATAAAAAAATGAACATAAACATTACTTTCTTACCTGCTTCTTCGATCAGTTCACGATCAAAAATGTCCTCCGATTGAATGAGTGCAGCATCGGCAGTTTTAATAGCTGCAAGTATATCTTCCCTTGTCATGAAACCAGGGCCTGTATACTGCTGAATATCACAGGATGCCATCAGTTCCTTGACTGTAGGCCCATCGGAAATAATTTTGTTTGTTATTAACACCAAAGGACGCGTTTTGTTTCCTGCCATCATTAACTATAGGTATGAATATAAACTTGTCCGGTGGTTTCAATTTTCTGTTTGCCGTAATACAACTGGGAATCTGAATCCCCAGGTCACTGAACAGGGTTATATTTTTCCTTAGTTCGACAAAATATATGTGCACTGATATCAAATGTATCATAAAGTATATTTATCTAAATACTTGCTCCCCTTAACTCCTTATCATACGCGTCCTAAAATGTTAGTTAAAAAGGTAAGAGAAAAGTTCGCTGCGCTGTATATTGATTGATGAATGGCGCACAGTGTAGACCCGATCAGGCGGCGTTCGGCGGCGTCTGACCTGGATTTACACTGTTGACTCAGCTCTGTACGTCCGAACATTAAGGGTTCATACGGCATTATCTATTATCGGGAAAATATGACCTTGTACGGTGACCGAACGCTTCTGGTCCCCAGCTATTTTTCGTCAAATAGAAAATTGAAACCGACAGTCACCGGGCACCGGACAAGATTATGTTTTACATTTATATACTTTGTAATCTATTAGCAAATTAGTCAATGCATAAACAAGTAATATCTGTAAAACAACAGATACATGACGTAGGAACGAAAGTATAGGTACATGCATTATAAGGAATATCGATGTGTAAAACAATTTAAATGAAAACTCTAGGGAGTGCCACCAACACAGACCCAGACGCAACCCACCAAAAGTACATTCAGTGTTGGATTAGGAAAGAGTCAAGACGAAAAAAAATACTATACATCAAATGAGTGTTAAGTGCATATCCTGACATTAAAAATATTGCCGCAGTTGAATAGAAGTACGTAATGGGAGACTTTTACTGGCCCTGTGCAGGTACATTAACAATATAACACCCTATTACTCAATCGAAAAGAGCTAATATGGGCACTATATTTTCAAATGCTAGGTTGTCCAAGTGCTTGCAGATTACCTCCGATAAATCAAACTGCAATCCCTGACTCTAGTGTTTATAGCCTAGACTATAAATGTACATAACTGAACTAGAAAAATAAATAGAACAGAAAATAAATAACACTAAAACTTATAGCAATGAAAAAAGTAACAGGACAGATTCATAAACAAAAAAAAGTCCTGGGTTTCGAAACCCGCAAACTTTACACATGGGAAGCGAGCACTCTCCCGATTGGGCTACAGGGCGGTTTGGCGCCGCCCGAAAATAATTATATATTGCTAAGGGTGCTTCTGGCTGACATGTACTGCGACATGATGTCTGATGGTATTAATTTTTCGAGGTTTATTTATAAAAAAAAATCTAACAGAAAATCTCTAACATATGTCTAGATGCATGATGGCTGCTATCAGCTACAAAACTGTAGCATAACGCATGAGTTTTAGATGTTTTAATGGCAAAATCGTTCAAAGCAGCTAAAATACTTTTGCAAAACTATTTGTATAGTGTGATTCGCTTTTGAAAATCGTTTATTTTTAGCTTTAGAAAAATGAAGCTGGGAGGACAAAATAGTCTTGATCGTTCGAACAGTATTGCAGGTACCATGTTTACTATTATTAGTTTCTTCTTAAGGTTTGTTCTAGCCTTGCAGTTTTACCATCATCTTAAAACACTTTTCAAAGCACCATTTACAATGAACAATATGGCATACCCTTTTACGGTAATAGCAGAAAAGATCGTTTTGCAGATTCCTTTATCCCGGACAAACGCTTCTACCGATATTTCCTTCGTTCAGGCCCATGGGCATGGTGGGCGAAGCTTGCTTACCAAGTAATGCTTACTATCCGCGGACGCCTGATTACACCCTTTTGTTCTGGGGTCCATGTCTGTTGGTCTGAACATTCTGATTCGTCATTCGTTTATGCATTTATGATTTTGGATTACGGCTTTGGTACCATGACCGCAACTACCTTGTATGGCATATTCGTGATTTCAAACAGCTGCTGACAGCAGTAGGTCAGAACGAATATCTTATCCGACTGTGTCGATTAATTATTGTATTTATCACATTTATCGAAACGTTAGGACGGATATGCCAGTCCAAATACTATAGACTCAGACTAAACCGCTCCTTTAGGTTAAGTTCAAGGTTCGAACTGATTTTCATGCCTTCCAAAAACCACCTGATAGTCAAACTAAGTTATGTAAATGTTAGGATAAATACGGTATTGAATTGCTGTACTGTATTTAAATATTGAATCTAAAAATGCCTTTCGTTCCCGAATAAGAAACAATTGCGAATAGTGCAGCCTCAGCGGCATCTGATCAGTACTTGCACTGATTGCATTAAATAGATGAATATTTTATAAAACATGGCAATAAAACACTAACCAGGTACCATTTCTATTGAAATGACCTGCCCAAAGAGATGGTAGAACGGTCCACTCGGCATAAATGGGTTAATGTCATAACACGGAAAAAACAATGATAAGAAAAAGCATAATTTGGGATGCAAGATCTTGAGAAATCGTACATTAAGCTGCAAATTTGCTCAAAATCGGATGAAAAATTAGTGTTATCAAGGTTTGAATCAAATTTGCTGTCATTGGCTCCGCCATTTTGAATATCTAATGAGGCTTTATGACGTCATAAAGCCTTAATTAAATGCACAAAACCTAAATTAATAAGATTATCAGCTACAGTCAGCCTCTATATTTGTATATATAGCTTCATAACGCATTTATGGTTTTGCTTGAAAACAACATTAATTTCTATCAGAAGGAAGATCTTAATTAATATTTTGAAATGTTTAGTACCTCATTAAATATTCAAAATTGTGGCAGACTTGGGCGTCTTCAAATCTTAGTGACTTTAACTGCCGTAATAAAGCCCTTACTGCCAAACTTCTTAGGCAGGGCTATCGTTATTTTAAACTTCGTAAGACGTTTTCGAAATTTTATCGCAAACACAGTGCCTTGGTAGAAAAATATAGCGTCAGTCTGAAAACACTTCTGCAACAAGATATATCGGAATAAGAATTTTACGGTGACTTCGTGTACAGATTTAGAAAAATTGTGGGGAAATCTAAATTTTCGGAGCAATTCAGAAAATTGATTAACCGTTATAAAAGAATTGGCTATAGCCTGGATATTATGCGGCAGTCTGCATGCCTAGTTGTCAACCCAATCATTGTTGATGGCTATGATTCACTCTTTAATTGCACGACGGCGGTTCGGACCTCAGACTCAATGACGGCCTCTTCGTAAAACTTTAACCAGTGGGTTGGGGCTTGACGATATGTCTTTGGCTTGGCCCGCCGTGGTTCAACTATTGGTTTTCATTTACTCTGGCATACAATAGAATTAGCCATGAGTACTCGTCTCTGTTTATCAATGTGAATAATTTGATTTTTTATGTTTCCGTTTTGACGCATTGACCGTGTTGGGAGGCTTTAAGCGAACCGAATTTTTATGTATTTCTCTATTAAGAGTAGCATCGGAGCCCAGGATGAAGTTGGCTAGCTGTAAAAGTGCTTTAACCCCCACCCCCACCCCCACCCCCTCCGGTGCTTTATTCTACTGACCGTTCTAAGGCGGTGGTCCCCAGTGTTACATTTTGTTGCTTTGTGGTTTATTCTACGAGGCGATTTGTTTTATGTCTTACCTTGTTTTATTTTGTTCTTGTGTTTTTTTTTCAGTCCTTTTAGCATTGCGATTACCTCGTTTGGGAAAGAGAGAGCTAATCTAAGTGCCTTACGTACGTCTGTTTGATTTGCGCCTGTTTGGTTTTGTCTGTTTCCTCTTCCTCTTGGTGTCTGAGAAGGGCTGCGTTTGTAATTGTGGCACTCCCTGGACTTACCTCTTACCTTTTTTTGGTAATAGTTTTTTAAACGCCTTAAAAGGGAAGAAAAAAGTTGGTAAAGAATCCATCTGAGATGCTAGATCTTGACAGTTGGTGCAATTTGAGGCAAATTTGATCGACATCGGACGAAAGGTAAAAATTTATTAAGGTTTAATGTTACCAAAATTGCTTTTATGGGCGCCGTTATTTTGAATATTTAATGGGACTTTATGGCGTCATAAAGCTTTAATTGAATATGCTAAACCTTAACAAATGAAAAGGGCCATTTCCAACCTCTTTATTTGTAAATTTAACTTTTTTATTAGGAATTTATTAAATTTGTTCAAATTTATCTGAAATAGCTTTTATTTAATATTTAGGAATATTTAGACCCTCATTAAATATTCAAAAATGGCGATAGCCTTGATAATTGTTTTGTAGTACTCAAAGGTATTTAACTTCCTTTGTTTTTATCCGATTGTGGTCAAATTTACACCGGATTGCGTCATTCGTCTAGATTTTTCATCTCAAATACATTCTTTAGCAACCTTGCTTTTCCTTTCGAGGTATTGACCTGATCGAGGTAAAGAAAACAAATGAAAACTGTCACGACATAAACGAACAGCAAGATGTTTATTTTCTTTATTTTGTTTCTTTTTCACTCAAAATATATATTTTGTTACTGGGGCCTCGCAGTTCGCACTGTCCATCTTTGGGCCTTCAGCATTTGAAATTTACCAAAATGTCATCATTATTTATCAAACGTAACATCCCTGGGTATTTACATAAACAATGATCAGTTGTACGGTATTATACTTTATATAGAACTTTGATCAGTTATTACGCTATTTACATATACATTGTTTTACTTCTTTCAGATTCATACTTACTGTCTACTGCTACACATTTACAAAGCGGCGTGTCTGGGACTCCTGCTATACTGTTTAGCTCTTAACATGATTGGCGGACACACTAATCTGGCACTATTGGTGCTATATTGCGCAAATATTCGAATTGTGTTAAATTAGATAATAGGCTGTGCATTGGAATCTGTGAAGGCTCATCAGTTCTGGTGCATTCCATTTTACTTCATACCGCCGGATTAGAGGTGACTTTAAGCTTACATATTTACTTTAGTTACACATTTCATCAGTTAATTGGAGAGGTTGGTACGTGGAGAGAACTCTGTGTGTCTGGCTTTATGTGAGTAATGACATTACATACAGCCTCACGGTTAAAATTGCTACTGTTTCGGGGTACTTCAAACAATTTGGCAGCTGCCATTGTTATATACATATTTCGATGTGACTCAAAGCAATATTTGTGTTACCTTTCAAATGGGCTTGTCACAAGTCTGTACAGTCCTCTTAGGGATCTCTTCAAGGAGGCTGTCTACACTGGCCGACAGGAAACTAATAGATGTTTTAAAATGTATTGCGAGGCATCAGTAGCATTCATATGTGTGTTTTACAGCTTTCAAATTTAAAGAATTTGAAAGGCTAAATGTTAATATTTGGGGCCGTTTTTCTGTGCGACAGCTGTGAAACACAGTCAAACCTCAATAACTCGAACATCTTTAGGACCATGAAAATTTGTTCTAGACATGGATAGTTCGAGCCACTGAGAGTTAATCAGAACGCCAGTCAAGAGGAAAATGGATATAATTTAGGGATATCTTTTCGATATTCTGTATAATAATGGTATGCTGGGTGTACTCATTAGAATCGCTTCGATGAGGCGATTCTAATGAGTACAAACAACAAACATTTCATGATGAAATACGAAAATTTCCTAAAACATATATCAATATTTGCTTTCTTGGGCTATCAAGGGAATTTCCTAGGGACTCAAAAACGAGTTCAACTTAGCCATGGTAAACGAGCCATCAGTGAAACAAGCCACCAGTGTTTGAGCCATTAAGTTTTTACTGTAGCTTACATTTAGGCATACAGTACATGCACCACAGATATGTGTTTCAATTCAAACTGTCTTTGGCTATAATAATTTAGGTCGCAGGTCAAGATTTACTGCATTTTGGGGAGGATTCCCTCAAAAGTGGCCTCTGATACGCTATTAATAGCAAAAAAAGGTAAGAGAAAAGCAAACCTGCTAGTCCAAACATCAACTAAGATTTGAGGCATTCATTTTTTAAACATTTCTCCTCTTTCTGATGAGGTAACCATTGTTTTGTTTCCATGTTAATGCCAAATGTCCTCTTAACAGCGGTTTGTGGCAGAGTTTTACCCCATCAATATAGAATTACGTAGTAATTTTGCTGCGGTTTTTTGTACCAGCCTCATTTATACGTGTACTTTTCTTCTTTGACTGCGAGAAAGAGAAATGGAAAATCTGCCTCGATACAATGTAGTATCCTAAATTCCAATTTTGACTTGTTTTCTTTGTAATTTATGTGGTGTGCAGTGGTCACAGGACCATAGCTTTCGCTGCTCTGCAGATCCCCGCAGTGTGGACGGCCCGGTCTCATGAGCCTTGGCATTGTTTTGGTTTGTATACTTAAGGGATGGTGGAGTGAGATAAATGCATAATATGAACATATTTAATCTGAACGACCTCAATCCACATTTTAGTGCAGAGTGTTTCAGAGTTCTGTTATTGCAGACTATTGCTACAATGTACCTTTTAAGTGATGTAGTTCGGACTGGTTCCCGGTATGGACAAATGTTAGCGATTTCAACATGCTGTGCTGGTTGCAAGTGTATTTAAGGTCAGAGCAAAGTCAAACTGCAGATGCGTACTGCAGCAAAAGATTAGTTAAACAGTTGGAAAGAATTTTACCACCTCCTCCTTGCCTCCATCCCTATCCCAAGCGTTTCATTCTGATTTAAGAAGGGCAGTTGTCAATTTCTGGCGAGAGAATGTGCACAAGTAATAGTTCACCGCTGTAAGGACTAAGCATGCCCAGTAAAAGTTTGTGGTTAGATAAACAGATGTGCTTGACTCGACCTTTATAGTATTGACTGGGCCGTTAAATTCCAACCCAATAAATACGGTTGTATGAAACATGAAACAAGCAAAACTAATCCAACATGATAGTACTTTATTGATGCAAACAAAGCTGTGTGTTTCTTTATATCTGATTATAGTTACTTTCCTCATATTTTAAGAAAGTACTTTCATAAGTCATAAACAAAAAAGTGCATGTCTTTTATGATGTCATTACTTAGGACAATCTTGGTACCTAACAGATATTATTGGAAATATACGATACATACAAACAGGAATTTTCATCTCCGTTAAAATAGGAAGGTACATCAGAGCTCTGGACCAGTTTAAAATATCTCCCGTCTTTTGTTTTTAAACTGTGATTTATTTGTATAACGTACAAAATGACAAGAAACTGCATAATACATCGCTATAAGTAGGTATACAAAACAGATTTGAAAACAGCCATTCGGCTTATATAAATTCGACTCCCATATTATTTTAAGTATTATAGATTCGTGATAATGAGTACATTGCATTAAATGCTGCAAATGTTTAACAACTTACTACAGCAAAAATGGCATCTCAACAGTAATCTTCATAAGTGTAAGATCTAAAGAAGAAAAATCATATTAAAGTGAATCTCTAAATGGCAGATATTTTTCAAAAAAAGGAAAGACGCAAAAGATGAGAGAAAGCTAACGATTTTTTTTTTCAAAACGAAATAGAGAAAAGAATAAGAAATACACAGGGAGCAAAAATGATAAAATGAAATTTAAGAATTTTCATCATTGTCCTTGTAGAAAACTAGAACAATCTGTGTAAGTAGCATCGTTATATATATGTCAATATATATGTCAACACGAAAACACGCCTTTTCAAATATATTGAGAATTTTACAACCAAAACATGAAAACTTTCAGATGAAAAATTATGATAGTCTTCATATTTCTGCTCTTAACATAGATTGTGAGTACTCGTTAGAACCGCTTTGACGAGGCGGTTCTAACAAGTACCCACAATCTATGTTTTGAGCAAAAATAAGAAAACTAGTGTATACCCATGTAAACCCCACTTATTCTGTATAAAATTGTGGTTTAACGGGGTCAAAACTATATAGGCGTGTTTTCGTGATGGATATGCTGATCATTTAGTGCGTCCTAATCAAACCGTAATATATCTAGGCATTCTCCACTTTAGTATATGTACTAAAGTATGTTTCTGAATGGCCATTTTCTTACTGGTTTTAAAGTACTGTGCTACTCCGGATAACTTTGAGTACCAAGTTTAGTATGTTGCTCTGTTGGAAGTATCAGAGCATGTCATTACGAAAACATATCTATTTCATTTCAATATACTGAAAATTTTACAAAAAATGAAACTATTCAGATAAAAAAAATCTGATATTCGTCATATTTATGCTCAAAACGTAGATTATGGGTACCCGTTAGAACCGCCTCGGCGAGGCGGTTCTAACGCGTACCGATAATCTATAATTTTGAGTAGAATTAATAAAAATTATGTGTACCCCTGTAAACCCCAGTTTTACTATATAAAAGTGGGCTTTAAGAGGGTCAAAATTATATAGGCATGTTTTCGTGATGCAAAATGTGTAGTATTGAACCGGGAAGGCCTAGATCAGCTTGCGAACCCAAACTGGCTGATCTGTGCCTCTGCTGTTTGACAATGCATATGACAATGTCTCATGGTTATATTGGCAGCAGCTGGGGGTAGTTTTGTATAGATGTTGTGTTCCGGCTTAACAATAAATACTGTGTGTTTCACCAGCAAAGTAACTGAGGGTAGTTTTGTATAGATGTTGTGTTCCGGCTTAACAATAAATACTGTGTGTTTCACCAGCAAAGTAGCTGAGGGTAGTTTTGTATAGATGCTATATTCCGGCCCTACAATAAATACTGCTGTAACGGGAGATACATCTACCCGCCCCGCGGCAACAGTACTTAGAATAGGACATGTTTTCTTTCATCAGATTTCTTCTGATCGGATAATTCCATTTCCAACGTTGGTTCTTCTACTGGGCTGCCGCAGCTGTGATACAGTTTTATCCACAGATAGCTTGATGCAGATACTGTA
Source organism: Anodontia alba (assembly GCA_964016985.1). Classification (NCBI taxonomy): domain Eukaryota; kingdom Metazoa; phylum Mollusca; class Bivalvia; order Lucinida; family Lucinidae; genus Anodontia; species Anodontia alba. The sequence continues at coordinate 95,764,072 of OZ024821.1, read as the reverse complement.
TTTACCGTATGTATTCGGACAGACAGGCATGAGCAAACATTGTAGACCCAGATGAGAGGCCGCAGAACATCAGAGTCTACACTGTTTGCCACTTATCCAGCAATTTGTAGACACAACATCGGGTAGTATATTGAACTTGTTCAAATTTTAGAACAAGTATGGCAAGGAGTTGGGGTGTTCGAATACTTAGGGTAAATACGATATATATTAAGGTGATGTTCCCTATCCATCCAAAGTATTCAAATAGACAGGTCTTAGGAAAGCCTGCAGGAAAAATAGTATAGACAGTGTAAATTAAAAGCCACACTCATACATTACGAAAATACACCTATTCAAATATATAGAAGTATTTTCCTCCAAATTTGAAAATTTTCAAATAAAAAAACTCTGATATTTTTCATATTTCTGCTCAAAATATAGATTGTGGGTACTCGTTAGAACCGCCTTGCCGAGGCGGTTCTAACGAGTACCCACAATCTATGTTTTTGAGCAGAAATAAGAAAAATAATGTATACCCCTGTAAACCCCAGTTTTACTATATAAAAGTTGGGGTTTAAGAGGGTCAAAATTATAAAGGCATGTTTTCGTGGTGGAATAAAAACCACCAATGCCACCAAGAGGAAGAGCGAACAAACCAAAACAGACATAAAACTACCCACATACCAAAGTCTGCTGTTTCTTAGATTGATGAATGAGACAAAAGCAGTGTAAACCCTGATCAGACCCTGTGGCATCTGATAAGAGTCTACACTGTTAACAACTCATCCATTAGTTTTATAGATATCAAAAGAATCGATCTGGTTCACATTTTAGAATGCGCATGGTAAGAGTTAATATATTGTAATATTTATGGTACAAAAGGATTATTCTAATCTGTTCTAGCAATATTCAGTATTATAGATCACATAATTTCCATATGTCTTTGCCACACACCCCAGCGAATCCTGCTTGCTTGATTCTCCAAATAGGTTGACGATTTTGTCTATTCTGTCAGACCAAAAACAATTGTCTTTGTTTAAAGTAATGGCGCACGAGTACGTCATGTTTCTACCCGCGTCAACACTACTTAATACAACGACATATATCTGTCAGTACTTGTAAATAGGATAGAATATGTCCAGGAATTGACACAAACACGTATCATAGCCCACTAATGGCACCAAGAGCATGAATCAACAAACCAGGACAGACAGTACACAAGCCACAAAGGCAAAGCGAAGACAAAGAGATTCGCTCCCTCCTTCCCATCAAGGTGATCCCAATACTAGACAGGATGCACTAAACAAAACAATAAAACAACGAACACGACAAGCACGAAAAATAAGCTGCAGCAAGTCGCCACAAGTCCACACAAAGAACAAACAACACCAGAACTACAGCCTTTGAAAGATCAGTACAAAAAAACTACCAGTCAGTTAAATCGATTTTACAGGTACAAATTGAGATAAAAAGCTCGACCTTCTCTGCCTTTTATTGTTTTGTCAAGCGCTTGACTAAGAAGTAACACCTTTGTCAGTCTTTTAAGACAGATATTTATGCAGAGGAATCAGAAAGATATTGGACTAATTTCCTTGGAAACCTTTTGGAAAATGAAATGATCAAATATCATATGTTTTTGAAAATCAGTTCAACGAATTGCATTTATACATTTAGTCATATTTATCAGGTTTTGAAAAGTCAACCCTTCAAAGGCCATTCACCTATAAATGTTTGCAGATTCGATTGCTTTGCCGTACCTATACTAAATATTCGGACAGACACGCCTAGGCAAACAGAGCAGATCCAGATCAGACATCACAGAATGTCTGATCAGAGAATACACGCTTTGCTACTCGTCCAGTAGTGGTTTGGAATATCAACAGGGACAAAAATAGAAGCCAATTTTAGGACAATGATGTAAAAGAGTTAAGGTGTCCGAATATTCAGGGTAAATAAGTTATGGCTATGAATATTGAATGATTAAAAAGGTGATAAAATCCTAGGAGCAAGCGTGCAGATGTCACTCAATATCGGCACACATTTTTATATTGTACATTTACTCGGATGCCTTTGAAAGGTCCCGTTACTATGTTACTTGCGACGTCTTGGTGCAATCTCTAACACCAAAAGTTGTCACGTAGTTGTGCAGGCTTTGACTTTTAAACATTAAAAATCATATGTTAAGTTAACAGACACAAAGCTATTGGTGTGACTTGAACTTGGTTGCACTTAATTCTGACGCAGTTTCAAGTTCCAAGAATGTTTTCGGTGTCGATTAGAAGTCCTCCAAATTATAAGCGGAGTATCCACGAAATACTATTGTCTCATTTCTCCATGAAATGATACGTTGTGTATACCAATTAGAAGTACGTTGTGTATACCAATTAGAAGTGCTTAACGAGGCGGTATCATATGTATCCACAATATATATGTTTTCCTCGAGAAATAAGAAAATGTCAATACAAAACTGTCAGGCACATTGATAAACAGTATAGAAAATATCTAGTATAGAAGAAAATTAAAAATACTTTATGTAAATCGTGGTATTGATATTCCTGTCTACGAACTCTAAAATATAAAAGGTTTATTCTGCATATCATATAGATTCTAAAAGGACTGACCCTTGAGAGCAATAAACACATCCACAAAACTAAAAACAACAGATTAAGTCCATGGGCCATACCAGCTATTTTCGGCCAATTTGGCCTCATGCATTAAGAACCCAGAACGTATTAAATGATTCCAAAAGATCTGAAATATAAACAACACTATAGTGAGGCACGTGGAAACGTTTTAATGAGCGACACATGACACTAACTTCAGCTGTACAGAAGATGAAAAGATTTTAAAAATTACTTAAGTGGCTGCTTGATCTAGCTAAACCAGTGTTACATTACCTGTTTAACTTCTGACAGTTTCGTCGTTGTCATCGAACTTGGTGAGTATCAGTCCCTCTATTTTATGATCGTTTCAACGAGCACAATATAAAACCAATGCCCATTACAACGGTCACAACATAGAGGAAACAATATTTCCTGGTTTGAATCTTTCTTCGACCATGTAGTTGAGTGGTGCAATTAACTGTTGATACAATAATCAGAAGTTTCATTATAATAAGTGCAAGTCAAGTTTATCTGATTTACGAAGAGAGAAAAATAAATCAAAATGAATGCACAGGTGTAGTAAGAATTACTTTAAACAGATGAAGGTTTACTGACTATTACGTCACATGGGACTACTGATCTCACAATACTTATCATGGCACTCCCATACTATGTCACGGTCAGTCAACAGTCGCACTGCAATACTTATTGAAGAATGTGGTCGGTTAAACTGCAATAATAATTGGAGAATGTGGCTGAATGAACCACAATAATAATTGTAGAATAAGATCGCTTGAATTGCAAAGTTTTTTGAAGAATGTGGTTGATTGAATTGCAATAATATTTGAAAATGTGTTTAGTTGAACTGCAATATTTAATGATGAATGTGGTTGGTTGAACTGCAATAATCATTGAAGAATGTGATTGGTTGCACTGCAATATTTATTGAAGAAAGTGGTTGGTCGAACTGCAATAAACATTGAAGAATGTGATGGCTGCACTACAACATGTATTGAAGAATTTGGTCGGTTGAACTACAATAATCATTGAAGAGTGTGGTCGGCTGACCTCCAATAATGTTTGGAGAATGTGATCTGTTGAACTGCACTAATTATTGAAAAACGTAACTGGTTGAACGTCTGTGATTACAGAAGAATATGATTGGTTGAACTGCAATATTATTTGTAGAATGTGAATGGCTGAACTGCAGTAATCATTGAAGAACCTGGCTGATTGAACTGCAAAGTATTTGAAAACTGTGATCTGTTGAACGGCAATGATTACTGAAGAATGTGATTTGTTGAATTGCAATAATCATAGAAGAATGTGGTTGATTGAACTGCAATAATTATTGAAGAATGTGGTTGGTTGAACTGCAACGCTTACTGAACAATTTCGTTCGTTGGTCTGCAATAAATATTCATTATTTAGATTGGTTGAACTGTTATAATTCCTAAAGAAAGTCGGTTGGGTTGTCATTGTTATTGATGAATGTGGTTGATTGGACTGCTATAATAAATTAAAATGACGTTTGGTTGAATTGCAGTATTTCTTAATGCATTTGGCTGGTTAAACTGCAATACCAGTTGATAACTGTAGATGTTTCTACTATAATTACTATTGAAGAATGTGGTTGGTGAAAGTACATTAATTAATTATTAAAGTACAAAACTAACTGAAAAATCTGTGATAGAACTATAGTACATGTTTAAAAACGTGGCATAATAGCACTTAAATGATTACTGAAAATTTTGGCTAGTCAGATGCAATACATTACAAAATGCGATTGGTTCAGTTGAAATATTTACTGAAGAATGTGGTTGTCTAAACAGTAATAATACGAATGGGGTTAGATAAACGGCAATGAATGTGATTGTTGAAACTGCAAGAATTATGGAAGAATATGGATGGTTAATCTGCAATAACCATTGAAAAATGTTCGTTGCACCGCAATAATTATTGAAGGTACTGATTGGTTCAAACTGCAATGAAAATAATAAAAATGTGGTTGCTTGAACTGCTATAACTACCATACTGACGTATGTGGATGATTGAACTGCCATAATTACAGAAGAATGTGGTTGGTTGACCTGCAATAAATAATAATAGAAAATTTGATTCGTTGAACTACAGTAATTATTAGAAAATGTGGTTGGTTGAACTGCAATAATTATCGAAGAATGTGGTTGGTTTAACTGCAATAAAAATTCAAAATGTGGTTCGTTGCTCAACAATAATTATTGAAGATAGTGATTGTTGAAAAGCAATGATTACTGGACGACCGTCAGAGCAGTCGTTCTTTGTAATTCGGTAAGGAAATGCACTTCGGATAGCTTGATTGCTGGTCGCCCTGGCGAGCCGAATATTATATGGAAATGCTAATGACACATAAAATATGGGAGTTATACCGAATCACCTTAAGGGGAAGTAACTTACCAAGATCTAGACCATCATGTGACTGTTGAAATAGTAATGCATCTGGTAACGAATATAACAGAATGGAATGTTTAATCAGTTATAGCTCCTTTCGGTAAGACCATTACTTCCATACCGTTTTCGGCCTTAAATAAAATTATGCTTCCGCAAGTTCGAGAATTCATTAAGATGTTTAAGAAATGGCTCATTTTACCCTCAAATGAAACTATGCTTCCGCACCTACGAAAATTCACCAAGACGTTAAAGAAGCAGATAATAAAGCGTTAGTGCGTCCAGTTCTTGAGTATGGCAGTTCGGTTTTGGACCCCAAGGTGTAGTCAGGAAGACTGGAAAGCGTGCCAAAATACAAAGCCAGATTTGTAACAGGCAATTGCAATCATTGTAAAAGAAGCAGCATATTTCGCCCTTAAATAAAATTATGCTTACGCAAGTACGAGAATTCATAAATTTTCTTTACTGAAATATTTGAAAAGTGACTCAACCAGAAAAGAGGATTAAAATTTAAAAAAAAAAATATTATTTTAATAAAACATTAGACAGGTTCTAATTATTTTGCAGATTATTCGGTCTGAATAAACGGCGAAAAAAAACAACAGCATTGTAGCTGTGTTCACTATATTCGCTGGTTCCAAAAAGCCGAAATATCCAGTAAAAGGTCTTATACTTCAAATGTGCTGAAGTCTGTATTCGACGTACATATTCATTGCAAATATTAACAAGCAAGATATATCTCCGCACATACATGACATAACATAAACCACGTGTGATTGAATAGGTAAAAGTAGATCAAGTATCATCTTTGTTCTCGTTGTGTACACCTACCACAGATGAATATACATATGATGTGTCAGTCAACCTCAGCAACTCCTCTTCTTTCACGGTTGGTACTGCAAACGATTCACGTATCCTGGAGTATTTGCCAGTTTGTTCGTTTCTCCATAAGCAAACCATATCTTTTCATTATGCAAGGTAGTCATGGACTGCTTGTATATTCTTTAACACCATTAGATTAACTGACTGTACTCGAAATGACCTAAATGTGTCTAAAGACCGTTAAACACCAATACAAACAAAACAAAACATATTGCAGGTACTTTGACAGAAACATTTTTGAAATGTTTGTTCAGTAGTCATTAACCATGTGTACATTTTGCCATGGAAACTCGTCTAAAATGCTGAACTGAGTTTTTATAGCTCGTCAGTCAGTCACTCAAGTATGGCCAGAGAGCTTCTAGTTACTGATAGTTTTACAGATTTTGAAAAGTGGCTTTACTGTCATTAAAGTCAAATCATTTCATTGTCGAATCAGTTTATACTAGCCCATCCGTGGCATTTATTTTTGCGTACACGTCAGAGGTGTTAATTTGACAACTCGGAGTGAACCAAAATTAGAAAAATAACTGTTGTCATTTAGATAAGTTCACAGCATCTTGATACATAGACATAAGCGTTTTTGCAACTGATGAAGCTAAACGACCTGCTAGCTTTTTTTAAAAAAAAGCTTAAACTTATTTGTTAACTGTTGGTGTGGAATTTGTGACAGATACAGGAATCAAGTTATTTCGGACTTTCATGATGATTTCGGTCCTAATCGTTTCGGTCACTTCCGCCCAAGTCATCTCGAGTCCGTTCTTAAGTCATTTCGGCTGCAATAATCATGATGTTTCAGACCCACTAGAGTAATTTCGGATCCATATTATTTTTCTGTTAAAGTTCTGTTTCTGTCTGTTTTCACCTTTAAGAAAATCTAACAAAAAAAAAAAAAAAAAAAAAAAAAAAAAAACATGACATGTGAGACTTTACTCGATGTGCCGATTCCTGCTTACTAAACGAATCTTCTGCGCATGCGCGGTAAATAAGGCAAATTGAACTTTACCTTTTCTGTTAATTGATAAATAATGTATTTATATATTGATATGAAGACAAAAGATCGTATAGCACTACCTATTGTTTTAAGAAATCCGCCTCAATATAGAGGTACTAATTGTAGCCTATTTCGGATCAATGGTGCCGATTTCGGACCACGTATTATAAGAGCATATCCAGCGACACGTACTTTTTTTTCTTGTACATTGCAGCCCCGCATAATAATTGACCATATTGTATACCATTTGAAAGGAAATTCATTTCATAAGATACCTGCAAAAGAAAAAAAAAGCAAACAACAAAACAAAAACATTTTACTGCTTTATGCTACTGGAAAAGCACGAGGCGTCCTGAAATGCGACAGGGGTACCCTTTAAAATAAGATTTTTTTTTTTATTTTTGATAGCAAACGGAAGGATTGTTTTCCTAAATGTTCGAAAATACTAGAAAGCAGTTGTAGGTCCATACTTTTATGCCTCTGTTCATTATATTATACGAGACGTATTAAACGAAAATGTATCATACCATGTGTGCCCGTCGATTGCATGGGAGAAAAAACGGACGCAAAGTGCATTTATTCTTCTGGAATTTATAACAGCAACTACAGAACACACCCAAATCCATCATGGCAAAGCAAGATTATCAAGTGGAGCGAGAAACGTTATAATAAGTTTCATGTTGTCAAGGTGAATGGGGCTAGTTCAAAAGGAAGCAGTCTGACGTAGCCTTCTTATGTGGATTCTTTGTTTTTACTAAAATACCTTTTTCCTCTGAACCGGAACTATAACTAGCTCTTTTGACAACTTTTAACCTTTGCCATGTTGAATAAATTAAGATGCCATACCCACCTTATTTTCATCCAGTCAGATGGTTGATATAAATTCACATACCTAATGGCAAAAAGCCAACTGATCTGGATCTACACTGTTTGCAAAGGCAGGGTATATCCGGGTTCAGCAGGACCAGGGTTAAGTAAGAATAATTTCCAGCTTCTATTGTATTAGAGATAGACAGTTTACTTCATTTCATCGGCATTTTGGTTTCTGACTTTTTAATTCATTTTCTGTTTATAGAATATTGACAATAAACTATAGTTTTCATAAAACGTCGCCTAATTATCAGTTAGTCAACCTCGTATCTAGAAGATAGCAAGATTTGGCATATCATACAACCATTTTGAAATTTTGAAAAAGATTGTTGTATTATGCTACAGGGTCTGGTATCTGTCTATCCATTGTCTCGGAATGATAGCTACTACAGTTTCAAATCAAGTTAAAACTTCCAACCTTAAGTATGATTGTTATGGTTGTTACAATTTTCAAACAATTACGCTGAAATCTGGTATATAGATAGGCTATGATATGGAGAAACACACTATTTACAGGTTACTGTCCACTTATTACTGTTCACTAAATATTACGGGCAAGAATAATAGTGGTAGAATGCACCACTGTTTTTTGTTGTTTTTTTTACATCAAATTTTCCTGATAAATGAAAAAAACAACAACATTGCCACCCTTTACCAGACAGTAATCTTTATACAAAAGATGTTCCTCCATGTCACTATCTAACAGGTTTCATAGTCTTGGGAAATATCTCAATCATTATATATTTTTTTTTTTTTTTTTTTTTTTGGGGGGGGTGGTGGGGGGGAGTGGGGGGGGGGGGTTTCTGGTCATAAAGCATTCTCATTTAGGCCATGCTTATCTTCTTTTATTATACAACTGCCGCCTGTTGTGTAATGTACTGTAGTAACTGTGCCATGTAAAACGTCAACGATGAGATAAAAGAACTACATATATAATAGAGTATGGTTTAAAACATTGGAGGGAAATTAGCAAAGGTGTAGACTGCACTTGACGTTTCAAGCTTTCCAGTGCCGTGCAGTGAACAGCACTCTGTGGCATATTGTGCCAGATGCAAACGCATCTGGGAAAAAAGGCATTACGGAAACGTTTGATTGTGGCCTTACTGCTGAGACCAGTAGAGCTACTGGTACTTCATGATCACCCAAGTTGCCTGTGCTCACTGTTCCTGTAGTGTCTGCAACAGAAGCCGGTTTAATGTCCCATTACGAAAACACACTTATTCAAATATATTGAAAATTTTACAACTAAAGAAGGAAAATTTTCAGATAAAAAATTCTGATATTTTTCATATTTCTGCTCGAAACATAGATTGTGGGTACACGTTAGAACCGCCTCGTATACCCCTGTAAACCCCAGTTTTACTATATATAAGTGGGGTTTAAGGGAGTCAAAATAATATAGGTGTGTTTTCGTGATGCGCTTTTATTATTCCCCTTTTCTTTTTTGGGCATTTTAGTATAACTATAACTGGCATAATATCTCAAGAACAGCTTTAAACAAGGCTCATGTTTTCAAACAGTTTGGGAACAATAGGTGACCTGCTCAGTGCATCACACAATGGTGCTTAAATATTTTTTACAGAAAAATATGTCGGACTTTGGTAGATTATACTACCAACCTTTTTACTGTTGAAGAATGTGGTTGGTTGAACTACGATAATTACTAAAGAATGTACTTGATTGAACTGCTTTTATGATTAAAGAATGTGCTTTGATGAACGGCAATAACTGTTCAATAATTGCTGGAAGAACTGCCAAAATGTTTTGTCTGTTCGCACTACATCCTCAATGCATTTGCCTGAAATTACTATTGATGATACATTATTTTACATTTCAATGGACTGAAAGGTGAAACCTTGATGTAAATGCAAAAACACATACCGTATTTCCCATTCATATTCTAAATGTTCTTATACCTAGTCATACTTGCCTAATTTGAATAATCTACTTAAATACCCATTGGCGTGTCTAAAACCTGGTGTATGAGTGGCAAACAAAGTATAACCTGATCAGACGCCGCGTTCTGTGGCATCTGATCCGGGTCGACACCGTTTGGCGCGGTCTGTCTGGATACGTAGAGTAAATTCGGTATATTATATTACAAGGTTACGCTATGAGAGTATGTATGCAATATTTTTCACAAACTATACGTATGCATATGACCTCCGTAATCATATGGTGTCACAGAAAGACCAGGTATGTATTGTTTCATATCATACTTTTGCAGATTTGTGTATTACACAGATGGCTTATTTAGTACAATGCGTCTTTGATAAGTTTCTAAATAAACGGGCCGCGCCAAGCAAAAAAGGGCTTCGATAATATTCATGCAGTGAAGGTCTAGATCACCGTACGTGTCTATAATCCCAATGAAAGTGTCAGAATTATCCCATGATCCTCTGAGAAATGCATGAAATTATATGCCCAATGTGATTTAAAACAAAAATATGTTTAAAGATAACGAATCGCGTAATTTCATCTTGGTTGTCAATCAATTAAAACAATGACATGTCTGCCAAGTTAAGAGAGGTCAAATCCCATTGGATTATTCAAACAAACTAACAGACTGCCGGAAAGTTTAAGGTTTTGCTCATTCGTTTATCATTAACATCCATTAACAATGAAGTCATTGCTTTTTATGAATATTTTAAAATGCTTTAAATTCTTTCATTTAGAAATATTTAGGTACAACTAGTAAATGCACAACTAAACAGAATGTCTTTCTATTTAAATGTATAGCTGATATGTATACATCACGAAAACATGCCTATATAATTTTGACCCCCTTAAACCCCACTTTTATATAGTAAAACTGGGGTTTACAGGGGTATACATTATTTTTCTTATTTCTGCTCAAAAACATAGATTGTGGGTACTCGTTAGAACCGCCTCACCGAGGCGGTTTTAACGAGTACCTACAACCTATGTTTTGAGCAGAAATATGAAAAATATCAGTTTTTTACCTGATTTTTTTTTTTTTTTATTTTTGGAGGTGAAATATTCTATATATTTGAATAGGCGTGTTTTCGTAATGTTTATTTTAATAATCGTGTTTGTTTTATATTTAAATGAATACGCGCCTGATGGAGCCTTAAATAATCCTGTGCACCTGCACAATCTGATAAGTCTTCGTGGTCCGAATGAAGAAAGTTTGCATTTTCATCACGAAAACATACCTATATAATTTTGACCCCCTTAAACCCCACTTTTATATAGTAAAACTGGGGTTTACAGGGGTATACATTATTTTTCTTATTTCTGCTCAAAACATAGAGTGTGGGTAATCGTTAGAACCGCCTCGTCGAGGCGGTTCTAACGAGTACCTACAATCTGTGTTTTGAGCAGAAATATGAAAAAATATTGGAGGTTTTTTATCTGAAAATTTTTAGTTTTTGGAGATGAAATGTTCTATATATTTGAATAGGCGTGTTTTCGTAAAGTTGGTTATCCAAAATGCGACAAGTGAAGAGTCTGGTGCATTGGCCATTTTGTTGTTTATTCTACGAGGCGATTTGTTTTATGTCTTGCCTTGTGTTATTTTCTTCTTATTTTTTTTTTTTTTTTTTTTTTTTTTTTGTTTTTTTTTTTTAGTCCTTTTAGCATTGCGATTACCTCGCTTGGGGAAGAGAGAGCTAATCTTGGTGCTTTTCGTACGTTTGTTCGATTTGTGCTTGTTTGGTTTTGTCTGTTTTCTCTTCCTCTTGGTGTCTGGGAAGGGATGCGGTTTGTGATTGTGGCACTCCCTGGACTTTTCTCTTACCTCATTTTTTTACCACAATATTGGCTGGGCACACGTTATGTTTTCTGATTTTGATGCTCATATATGCATTTTAATTATTTATTGTTTTACTTATTTCATTTATTTATTTACTTTCTTTTTTCGTTTTTATTTATTTTTTTATTTTTATTTTTTAATGTTCTTTAAAACTTTACTTTTGATAACAAAGTTAACCCATTTAAGTCTAGTGACCCATAAAAGGGACGTTTGCAAACAGTGTAGACCCAGAGCAGAGGCCACAGAACGCGGCGTCTGATCAGGGTCTACACTATTTGCATTAGATACGGGAATTTCAATAACGCATGGTAGTAATAAAAACTAAACAGGTACCTCTAATAATGGAAAAGGACTGGTCCGAAGAGTGAAGGTAGGAAAGTCTATTTGGCATAAACGGGTTAAGGTTTACGAATATCATCGTAATTAAGGGCCATGGATACACTAGGTAGATTTCCGCAATTTTTACACGGTTGACAACTTATGTGACTTCCTATTTACTTTCCTGCACACCTAACCCTTTCTTACATCACGAAAACACGCCTATATAATTTTGACCCCATAAACCCCACTTTTATATTGTAAAACTGGGGTTTACAGGGGTATACATTATTTTTCTTATTTTGCTCAAAAACATAGATTGTGGGTACTCGTTAGAACCGCGGTTCTAACGAGTACCCACAATCTATGTTTTGAGCAGAAATGTGAAAAAATCAGAAGTTTTTATCTGAAAAAATCCTCTTTTTTGCGGTAAAATTTTCAATATATTTGAATAGGCGTGTTTTCGTAATGAAAAGTGATCCACTCTAAAATAAAAATTTGAAAGGCCCCTTTTCAGAAGGGAGGCCAAACCCATTTTGACATAGTAACCTGTCCACGTACCACATTTCACTTGATGGGAAAGATACTGATATGATACAGATAATATTACATCTTTATTTTTTTCTTCTTCTTTTCTTTATGTCTTGACCTAATGACACACATTATACATTGTAAGTTTCAGCCATTGGTCTTTAATCATTATGAGAAACTCGGTTGTCAGTATTTTCCATATACAAATGCAATGGTACTCGTATTATAGAAGTTTTATTTTTTTCTTTTTTTTCCACATATATGAAAGCAAGGTATCAAATTTACTGATGAAAAAAAAATCGATGATATCATAGGATGGATCGGTCAATCGTCACGTTGTTACACGTGACTACGGCTATACAAGTATAGGCTTTCACAAAAATCTTGGTCTGCGCTTTGCACAAAATCATTACGAAAACACGCCTATTCAAATATTTAGAAAATTTCACCTCCAAAAACTAAAAATTTTTAGATAAAAAACTGATATTTTTCATATTTCTGCTCAAAACATAAATTGTGGGTACTCGTTAGAACCGCCTCGGCGAGGCGGTTCTTACGAGTACCCACAATCTGTGTTTTGAGCAGAAATAAGAAAAATCATGTATACCCCTGTAAACCCCAGTTTTACTATATAAAAGTGGGGTTTATGGGGGTCAAAATTATATAGGTATGTTTTCGTGATGATTAAAGCAATGTTAAAGCATGAAATCTTGTCCCACTAGCCTCTACAAGAATGACCCACACATTAAAAAATAATTACAGCTAATTTCACATCGCTTTTTAGGCTTAGCTTATCAAAACTAAAATAAGTAGTTAAGAATATCAATGTTTTGTCACACTGTCCCAGGAATGCTACAGATTGCGTTTAGCAGTACCAATGCATCCACCCACTTTAAAAGTGAAATTGTCAAAATTAATGCATATCCCGTAACCTTTGATAAAGTACTATAATGGTAACCTTTTATAACAGGCTATCTACGGAAGTATACCGTTACAACATTTCGCCTGTTATGCTTTAGGACAAGCAAACAATAACAGAATGGTCCTTAAAATACTTACTAAATACTTACTTTTTACGATTATTATCAGAATAATATAATTAAAGAATATGGATGACAGTTCCTACCAAAATAATGATAAAAAGAAAATTATGCTCAGAACGAAACGCTAAAACATGAACTTGTCTTGGGCGAATGCTGCTAATGGTTATGTTAGAGTTGTTTCCCTTGCACCACGAAATGAGCTGCCGCGAAACGTACTGCCCACATTACCGAGAGGGTTAGGTCAAATTGGTCAGTTTAAGTAATACCTCTAGGGCACTAGATAAATGGCAAGAAAAGAAGACACGCAGAATATTTAATTGTTAGGTGAGTTTTAGCCTCCCACCTTGTGGGTTTTGACCCTCCCCAACCCCACTTTGTGTGTCATTGGGCAGCTGCCCCTCTATTGCAAATAATTTATTCCTAAAAGTGCAAATAATTTATTCCTAAAAGCATCTCTTTCTGTTACCAGGGCATTTATACTGATTCAAGCTGTTACCTGAACGTTGTAGATTGGGCGTGTTAGCAGGAGTATCCATATTAGTCCGCCTACATTGTACTCAATACGATTAATCTTATTTCTTCTAAAGTTAGAAGCTCTCATGTTGTGTTCATTTATTCGCTATTTATAAGCATCAGAGTGTATAAAGCTAATATGTTTGAATGCAGAATTAAGCGTTATCAGCATCAGCAGGGAACTTTTTTTCTTTGATTGGGAAGGGGTGAGGGGGGCGGGGTTATGTATTATTAGGCCGATACCGCCAGGAAAACGGCTTGCCGAAAAGCGGTATGTGAAATCTGGTGGCGGTTGACAACCGCCCCCTCAAAAAGTAAAGGTATGGCAGTAAGTGATAAAGTATGATAGAAAAAAGGAATGAAAGGCGACAGGTTAAATAGTTAAAAGTGGTTAAAACCAGATTAAAACATACCATATTTGTTGCCTAGGACTTGACATGCTGCAACTTGCCAATTTCGGCCTTGAATAGCTTGGAAAGCTGACAGCACACTCTGGTTAGGCGTTCCACTGAACAGGTGCCAATGGAAATAGAATACTTACAGTCCTTACAAGTGTAGAGTTGCAGAAAAGGTCACAGAATGATGTACGCTGGGATAAACCGGTGTTTGGTATGGCATAATCTGAGAGAGGTGCTGCGACCGTGTGATGTATAATCTTATAGAAGGGGCAGTCAGCACGACCTCTGCTTGTGATGCGCCAACCTTAACTTTCAAGATAACCGAAACACTAGCTCTTCTGTCTACAGGTCGTCCAACGAGCGGCTCGCCGTTGGACTTTCTCAGTCTGTTCCACCTTGGCTTGAATATGACGACCCAAAATAGCTGCAGTATATTCTAGCTGCGACAGGACCTGAGTATTATAGGCTGCCTTTCTAACTTTTGGTATTTCTTCCTCACACATACATGTTAGAGTGCCTTTGTAATAAAACCCATTTGAATACTTAGTTTTATGAATTTTCCTTTGTTTCAAGTTTCTATAAACTCAACGTGTTACAAATTGCTACATTTGCCACAAGCTCTGTATAATTGATTACAAAATAAAGCTAAAAGACTGAAACTTTATCAATCTGATAACTTACAAAATGTTTGACTGCTATTGCTTAAAGCTAAAATAAAACTATAAAATTACCAGCGGAAGCAACAGACTGCACAGTTACCGTGATTTTATCGATTCCAATATGCCACTTTTTATCTTAATCCTTAAAATTCCAATCAGAACTGCAGCATGTTTTATTTTTATCTTTTATATAGAAAGTAAGTATCGATATTTCAAGTGAATCGTCTGCCAAGCAGACGATTCACATTAAATGTCAAGACATTTTCTATCAATAATAATAATAATAATAATAATAATAAAACAATGTCATCTACTACAAATTTTGCTTGACGCTGTAAGAGTTAACAACTTCATTTTAGTAGGATATTTCGGTTTTATTCATTACCAAAATTCACTATGGATCTTGTGAATTTGCATGAACTGTTATATACTCAAAGGCAATAAAAAGTATACATTTTCGAGTTTTGAGTACCGACTCGTGTTGTATTTTTTTCTTTAAAATGTTTCATGGTCATTTTTGTCAAACGTCTATCTTTGAAAATCACAAAGGTAATTCTTTTGCAGTCATAAATAATGGAATTATGAGCCCTTAATTAAAAACAGCATTTCCAATCATAACTCGCTTTGCATAAAACAAATGTCAATTTACTTTTCATAAACGTCTTGCACAAATGTCTGTGAATAAAACCACAACGTTATTTAATTCGAAATTCCCATCAAATGACGTCAAGTTGAATTTGAATTCTTTCCCCTCTCAAATTATTTCCCTTTGAATGAAAACTATTGGGAATTTAAAAGGGTCTATATCTGAGGTGGTGTTGGTCGTTTACACTTGAATTTTTCGAAAAAGTAGTGCTTGGTTTAGCCTCCTTGTACCACACACAGATGAAATCTCCTAAAACCGTTTATTTAAAGGGGGAGGCAACCTTAAAAGGCATTGTGCTTTAAAGTAAAGAACTTTACAAACAATGAATTTTGACACAAATTTGATCAAAATCGGTGGAAAATTTAGTAAGTTATAGACAATTGAATATTTTAACATTGGTGGAATGGGCGCCACCCTTTTGAATATTTAATGAGGCTTCATAAAAATCAAAATTCGTTTCATAAAGGTAGTTATTCTAGTAAAGTTAGTTTGGTTTAGGCATAGTGATTGCTTGTAACTAGAATTAACAGATTATAAAAAAAAATCTGTAGCAAAATTATTCTTAAAAACCTTGTATAATTTGGTTTGCATAATTAATTTGGACCGTGTGACGTCACAAAGCCTACAATATGGCGGCGTCCATGACAGCCACTTTAAATATATTCAAAGCACCATAACTACCTTATTTTAAGTCGATTTTGAAAACTCTTGCATCAAAGTAAATGGCTTGTTAAGCACTTTACTCCAAGATATACTTAAAACTTAGATTGCGTTCTCCTTTAATAGAACAATGTGAATCAATGTCCCATAGAAAATCAGTGCATTCCGTCAGACAAGGAAGGAAAAGTTTTTCAAAAACGGTATGTCCTTGGTATAGAAATTTGACAGTGTACTCTGTTATGTATTTGAAGTTGAAACATGTCCTAACAGCATTTTTATCCTTCTATCGACTGCATGCAATACCAATGCATTAATGTAAGTTTCTTTGTCCAAAATGCACTTTTAAACGGAAGCTACTTATACGCAAAAAATAATTTAGACCCCTTATTCGTTTCCGTAAATGTCATTTCCTCGCTCTTCGATAGAGTTTCCTGAAAATTGTTGCAAATTATGCGTAAATGATTGTTCTTAACTATGATATCAACAATTAATGTACATCTGTAAAAATCCGGTGACAAAAAAATAAAATAAAATAAAAAAAAGTTACCCGTATACTTAGTTTTGCCTCAGTATCTACCCACGCGCATACAGTTCAGCCTTAAAGCACTTGAGGTAAAGGCAACAAACAGACGGTATTTTTATCGCCAGACGCAACAGCAGAAGACGACATTCTAAGGGAAATTGGCAAGCAATCGAGACCAAGATCTTACGTCTAAAACTGCTGGACGAGTGACAAACTATGTAGACTCTCATAAGACGCCGCTTTATACATTGTTTGCTAATGGTTGTCTGTCTCAATACTGAGGTTAATAGATATTAATAAATAAAGATAGAGTTACGAGTAAGGCATACGCACTTATGTTTAATCCCCTTTTTTCCTTTACCATTCTTCGAAACTCTGTCTCGTGCAGTTTTTATTTTTATTTTCCTTGGAATCAGGTATCTGGTAAGTCGAGTTCTACATAAGCCGGTGCAAGGAATGTCATTGGAAAAGACTTAATAAAACTGAGACTGAGTTTCTTCCTTGTATGTGCTTTTGTTTCAAAGGGTAACTAATATAAATTTATTTATCTAATCCTTTGCAATTTTAACAGGTATATTAATTAAAATAAAAGTTTTGATACTAAATCTGATCGTTTAAAAATTAAAAAAAAAACAACAACAAAAAAACAAAAAAAAAAACAAAAAAAAAAAACACCCAATAAGTAAATAAATAAATAAATAAATAATCTGATACTTGACCTGTCACATATTATCACTCAGAAACAAATAATCGTAGAGAAATAATTGGGATCGGTCTGAGGATTTGATAGGACGCAAAAAAGAAAAAAAACAAATGCTTCTAGAGATAGTCTCATACGTATATTCATCTGGGCTTACGTGCCAACAAACACTTGAAGCGAGGGGGGGGGGGGGGGTGAGGAGTGTGGTGATGGGGGTTGGCATATGTCATGTATGTAAGGGTTCACGTATTTTATCCATAATTTCCAAGGTGTGTGGCCTTGGTGTATATTTCATTAAAATGCAAAATGTTTATACCATTGCATAAGCGGCAAATGTTACGTATACGTTTAATGGTAAAAAGAGTTTTATTGACAAAAATTCTTTAGATTTTACCTTAATAGTTATTTATATAGACAGTAATGCTTTTAAATACAAAGCATGGTATGGTGTAATTTTATCTGTTGGTGTGCATACAATATGTATATGATATTTTATGCCAATATAAGACGAATAAATTAAACAATACTATTTGTGACTGAACTAAGCACAGAGCAGAATTAAATTCTATCATTTATTATTTTCAAATCTTTATCAAATTAAAGTTTAATTTATTATTGCTTAACAATATGAGTTTATATATTGGACGAGTATATAGAGTTGAATAGTTATATATTGGATAGGAATATATAATTAAAACATGACATGTTCAAAATATAATTAACGATTGATAAGAAAATGGAACCACTCAAAGCATCTAAACATTTGAATGTTTATAATATTTGCTATTCAGAGCATCAAGAAATAATAAAAAATGATGAGGAAAGAGAAAAAAAAGAGTAAGAATTAACATATACGAACCTAATTTTTGTCCGACCTATCACCTTGGTTTGATCCAACGAAACTGCCCGCAGACTTTTAAATGTATGAAGTTAGGGTGTTGCTGACTTTAGCCCAGCTCAGCGGGCCCTTATAAGTGTTTGATCTCATTTGTGTACTTAGATAAACGACTGAATGTATGTAGTTGTTTTTACAAAATATGAGTCAGCACATGAGAAAAAGGTACTTATCACATAAGTGACCAAGCAAAGGATCAGGCGAGCCTGCGCATAAGCGCAATCTCGCCAGAGCCTTTGCCGTTCACAGACGTGTAGTAGAGAGCTTGAGGAAGCTTCAGACTAAAAAAACATGTCTGTAGCCTAGATAGGGAACTGCTCAAACTCATTTCAAAAACCACAAATTGGAAAACCATAATGTCCTTTTTTCGTGTATCGGCTTATATTTGGTTTTGCTCGGAACCAGACACCGTCAGTTCCACATGTTGCAGCTATTGTATTTCGCTTTGGGCGGACTGACAATGCCACTGGATGATGGATCTTACATTGTTCCGGGTAACAGCTGCTTGCTATGTTAAATTGAACACTCTCTCAGCGAAATGAGCAGACAACAAATTTTTCCCGTAGTTTGTTTTAATTCTTGTCGATATGAACGTCTTCTGCCTTGATGATACAAAAGTGTGCCTTACCTGTGCAGTCATTCGAAAATAATTGAACATCCTCATGGACAGCATAATAATAATAATAATAATATTCTATAGTTCCAACATTCTGTCAGTGGATAGCGAAGTCCTGATAATCATTACGAAAACATGCCTATTCAAATATATTGAAAATTTCACCACCAAACACTGAAAGTTTTCAGATAAAAAAAAATCTGATATTTTTCATATTTCTGCTCAAAACATAGATGAAGGATACTCGTTAGAACCGCCTCGCCGAGGTGGTTGTAACGAGTACCCACACTCTATGTTTTAGCAGAAATAAGAAAAATAATGATTACCCCTGTAAACCCCAGTTTTACTATATAAAAGTGGGGTTTATGGGGGTCAAACTTATATAAGTATGTTTTCGTGATGATTGCACAGACTTGCCTAGGCCTTGGTCAGTTTATAATGAGGATTCTTTCTTAACGTGCAGCGCAATTATGACGATGATGATGATGATAATGATGATGATGATGATGATGATGATGATGATGATGATGATGATTTCTTAACATGCAGCACAATTTTGATGATATTGATGATGATGATGATGATTAACGTGCAGCACAATTTTGATGATGAAGCCCAATATTATCGCCTGTTGCAGTGAAAGAGTTAAGGTTGACCTTGACGGCTGAGATTTTGCATAGCCTATTTTGTCTTTTCACATAAAAGCTAATTTTCAACGATGAATCAAATAAGTATATTTGGACATCGAATACTGAAAATAAAAACACAAAAAAAACAACAACACAAAACCCTATTCATTTTACTTGACTTTAAATACCTCATTTCATGTGTTAAAATTTAAGACCATAAGTTAAGGTACTCCTTAACTTTAAGGAACGATTGTAAACCTGGGCCCTTGTTCTCGCGTTAAGGATATTAATGGAGATACTCTCAGGAGAGTGAACTCAAAATGGTGTTTGCCTCACTTCTTAAAAGAAATCTACTCGGAAGGACATCGTTTATTGATTGTGTTGGGGTTTTACGACATGTCAACCCTTATGGGTCATTTTGTGACGTCTCCCAGAGAAAGGGAGAAAAGAGATAGCAGAGATAGTAGGAGTTAAAAGAGAGGGACAGGGAAGAAAGAGGAACAGGAGTGAAAGTGATGAAACAGAAGAAGTAAAAAACATCCCCCCCCCCTCTACCCTTACCCTACAAGAATAGCAGGCCTTGCCCAACTGGAAGCCGATATCAGTTGGACGCCCCGGTGACGTAAGATGCACAACACCTTCGCCACACCCCTCAAGGAGATCAGTTGTGGTCAGTGAGTACATTACTGTAGCGTATATATTGACGAAACAAAAAAGGAACTACATCAGACGTCATCATTCATCAATATTTATTGATTTGGGCCTTTGCTACACATAAAAAATATAATGTCTTGTCACGGATCGATTCATGGTTCGACAGCTACATTTGGCGAAGGAACTGGTTAAAGATGTGTCATTCCGTTGTCAATATAACCTGGTGTAAACATGTTTATATCCTCCGGCACGTGATCATTGTCCATCACTCAAGGTGTTGCAAGGCCATCATGTACACATAACCATGAGAAATTACCTTAGATAGACCACAATGTTAGGAAACACATTAGGACATGTGCGCGAAGATTCAGATCAGTCTGCGCATTCGCTGGACGCATTTTGGATAGCCAAGAGTGCAAGGTTTCTTCATGCGGACGGCGAAGGCTGATTTGAGTCTTCGTTGGGCGCAGATGTCCGAAAGTACGTTTTCTGACGTTGCGGCTCAGAAGTAGACAGTACAGTACCTTTTAACCCCTTTACGACAAGCGGAAACTCTTAAAATGCAACACACAACAAAAGGAGACGATGATTTGAAACAGTTTGAATTGTCGTATGCTACAATGTTTTAAAATAAAGTATTTGCGCCGAAAAGTAAAGACACAGATCAGTCTTCGCAGGAGCTTCAGAGGCATGTTTTTGGTAATATCCAAAGATTTCTGATAAGCATGTGACGCAGCCTCTGAACAGGCTGCACACATGTTAATATGTTTATATGTGCCTTCGCTGTTGATATCTACATTATGTTAACAATTCTATGCCCCTGCCCCCTCATAAGATATATGAAAACACGAATCCAAATTATTAGTTTGTTTTCCCCAGAATTTTGCAGTTTCGCCAAGCTTTTCTATTTGTTTTTTTTATTTCTCACAGTCTTCTTCTTTGCTATCCATCGGTCCATCTATCTATCTATCTATCTATCTATCTATCTATCTATCTATCTATCTATCTATCTATCTATCTATCAAGCAACAGTCCTGGATTTAAATGCTTGATAGATTTTTTTTCTCCATCTTATTATACCAGAGAGACAACGCGACTTGGTTTCCTGCTTGTTGTTCTATACACCAAGCCCACCAAGACTAATATAGAAAAATAGCTCTACTCTAAAAAAAATACTGTTTTCCTGGAAGGGAGGAAATTCTTTCATTTTTAGGTAGACACCTGAAGGTGTACTTACGAGCATATTCCTCTTAATGTCTTTTGACAGGGGTATGATTTTCAGTCAGGTTCGTCCTGACTATACAATCAACCCTCTTTATACCGACACTCGATACAACGACAAAATTCGTTATACTGACAATTTCCCTAGCACGGAAACCCTCTCTAAAAAGGTGACATTCAATCAGGAATGATGCAGGGACATAATTAATCAATACTTAAAGCAACATATGTTTTGGATATTTGTTAGAATCGCCTCGCCGAGGCGATTCTAACAAATATCCAAAAGATACGGTCTATGAAGAAATAAAAATAAAACATGGCATTTGTTGCCTATCATTCTGCTCATTAAGAATTCTTTACAACAGCAAATTCATTTTAATGGCAATATCTTTGGGAACAAATGCTGTCCTGTCGTTGTATTGAGGGTTCACTGTACAAAGAAACAGCGTCTACTGCGTCCGCAGCTGAAAACAACTTTGACACAGCCTCAGAGTCAGGCCTACGAATTATCTCCCCCGTTGCACACTCTTGGCGATGTATATTTGTTTAACCTGTCAATACAGGTTCAGTCTTTAAATCAGGTTAGCGTGTTTACCCTAAGTTTTGGGACAGACCGACTTAAGCTAACACTGTAAACTCAGG
Source organism: Anodontia alba (assembly GCA_964016985.1). Lineage (NCBI taxonomy): Eukaryota > Metazoa > Mollusca > Bivalvia > Lucinida > Lucinidae > Anodontia > Anodontia alba. Next base: position 95,741,897 of record OZ024821.1, on the reverse strand, counting down.
ATCTACTCTGTTTGCAACTCGCTCATCCGCTTTAGACACGTCAACAGGTAGTAAAATGGAGTAGTTCAAATTTTAGGACAATGTAAGATATCCCAATATTGGGTAAATACGGTAATTTATAATAGGGAGATTTGGCAGCATTTGAAAGAGAGCCAGTTGCAAACCTAAGCTTGTACACCGTGGCTTGTACACGTAACTTGGCTAATCAAATTTGATATTTGTATATTCCCCTCTCCTCCAGAAAAATTCCTAACTTTCATTCCAACCATCTAGTAAGACCATTAAAAATTCAATATTTGAGATGCACGATGTCAGAGCATGAAAATGTGCCTTTTGGGCTTACGCGGTCCGCGAGGGCCCTGATCAGACTGCGCATTCGCGCAGTCTGATCAGGGCCTTCGCTGTCCGCTGACAAGATCATTATATATTGTTGAATATACCGATGTATATAGCAAAACGTCCGTATCAGCTTGTAAACCTACATCACCTGATGTGGGTCATGTCATGTCTGTTCGCTTATGCCCTCAGGGACACCTTTCCTTATTACTCGGCTGATTTCTGTTGCAGAATGTGTCAATAATGGAACTAGAACAGACGATGACATGCAGAGACGCTGACATCCAAACGGCAGCTAGGCTATCACAGGTTGATTCAGACAAACTGGAAGACAATGCCGACCGTTTGGATCAGACCAACGAGCAGATGACTTCTGGCAGTAAGATGCTCTACAAAGTGGATGAAATTCCTCCATCAGGAATCATGGTTTCAGTCGCCTTACAGGTATCCATCCATCCATCCATCCGTCCATCCATGTATGTATGTATGTATGTATGTATGTATGTATGCATGTATGTATGTATGTATGTATGTATATCTATCTATCTATCTATCTATCTATCTATCTATCTATCTATCTATCTATCTATCTATCTATCCGCCCCGTCCGCCAGTCTATCGTTCGGGCAAACATTTAAGGTTATGGGATTCATTTTGTAACCAGTAGGGTTAGCCCCTAATTAGGCATGTAATTTTCCATTTCAAACGGACCGTCTCTCTCTCTCTCTCTCTCTCTCTCTCTCTCTCTCTCTCTCTCTCTCTCTCTCTCTCTCTCTCTCTCTGTTTGCTGATTTCATTTTACTCAAAGTGTATGTTTATTTATTTATATATTTCAGAATATATTATATGGGCTTGGTGGAAATTTAAGTGTGACACACTTCATTTCTGATGCAATATGTGCGGGACCTGCTGACCCAGTGAGGGCACAGCTATTCTGTACGTCTCTCTTTATGACAGGAATTTGTACAATTTTCCAGTGTTTGGTTGGCGTCAGGTATCCGTACAATTGTTTATTATTCTAAAAAGTAACAAAAAAGACTAACCGCAAGAAAACGTACCTTTGGACATGTGCTTCCAGCGAAGACTCCATTACGAAAACACGCCTTTTCAAATATATTGACAATTTCACCTCCAAAACCTGAAAATTTTCAGATAAAAAAAACTCTGAAATTTTTCATATTTCTGCGCAAAACATAGATTGTGGGTACTCGTTAGAACCGCCTCAAAACAGATTGGAGTACTCGTTAGAACCGCCTCGGTGAGGTGGTTCTAACGAGTACCCACAATCTATGTTTTGAGCAGAAGTAAGAAAAATAATGTATACCCCTTTAAACCCCAGTTTTACTATATAAAAACGGGGTCTGATGAGGTCAAAATTATATAGGCATGTTTTCGTGATGCAAATCAGCCTGTGCATTCGCTTAGCCTGGTCAGATTCTTCAGTGCGCGCATTTTGGATAGCAAAGGCGGTAAAGTTTCTTTATGCAGACAACGAACAATGATCTGACTGCGCGGACATCAAGACATCAGGTAAATTCATTATGCATGTCCGCAGAAAAATGAAATCTAATTCGTTATTAAAATTAGGTCATGTCCAATTCACTATTACAGACGTCTTGTAAGCATCATTCTAAAATTAATTTGATTACGAGTATTACATTGCTCAAATACAAAATGTACTTGTACTATATAGACTATATCGACACACACAGACGGCGCAGATCAGACAACATAGATACTGGTTTTCGCTATGTGCATGTTAGAGCCACTTTCCTGTATAAAATCAATTCTAGATAAATGTCCATATTTAGGACGAGTCAAGCGAAAAAGTGCCTTCGAACATTTGCGAAATGCGCAGATTCAAATCATCCTATGCATGCGCAAAGTCTCGTCCGGGCCTTTGTTCTCCACTAATACATTCTATAGTATCCCGTGATGCTATTAGTGGACAGCGAAGGCCCTGATGACTGCGCATCTGCGAAGTTTGGTCTGGGCCTCAGTCTGATCTGGGTCTTCGAAGATACGTTTGCGCTTGGTGTGGCTCGTATGTCCATATTTATGTTTTGCATTTGATTTCAGACTCCCGATATTTCAAGTCGTAAGTTCAACATTCCTGATACCATTACTCACAATGAAGAGCGCAGGAAACTGGGCTTGTGCAGACAGTAAGTCAAGTACAATGTAGAATGTCTCTTATATCAAAGTACAGTGTGATATTTTGCTCGGATAGGTCACGCGTTCGGATAATATACGTTGAAATAGGAAGGCGGCTTGGATTACAGGAATACGTCATGGACAGGTTTTGGTTTACCGTAACTTAACCGCTTCTTTTAGTTATCATATAACTTGAAGAGGTCCATTATTCTATAAAATGGTGTACACTCAACCCTCTTTATACCGACACTCGATACAACGACAAAATTCGTTATACTGACACTTTCACTAGCACGAAAACCATCTCTAAAGTGGTGAAAATTTAATCAGAAATGATGCAGGGACATTATTATTCAATACTTAAAGCAACATGTTTTGGATATTTGTTACAATCGCCTCACCGAGGCGATTTTAACAAATATCCCAAACATACGTTCTATGAAGAAATAAGAATAAAACATGACATTTGTTGCATATCATCCTGCTCATTAAGAATTCTTTACAACAGCAAATTCAGTTTAATGTCAATATCTTTGGGAACAAATGCTGTCGTTATAATGAGGGTTCACTGTATCTTAAAGCAGACTGTAAGTTCTGCAAACAATGTAGACTACAAACAATGTATAACTGGATCAAAATATTTATTTCTCCAGATACCCTGACCTGATTGCTTTGACCAGTGGAATCTAGGTCTGCACTAATTGCTCATTTATGTGTGCCCGAATATTTAGGACGAACAGGAAAGGCAGGCTGTTCTAGTTCATTACACTCAACATTACGATAACACACCTATTCAAATATAAAGAAAATTTCACCTCCAAAAACTGAAAATTTTCAGTTAAAAAAAACTCTGATAATTTTTCATATTTCTGCTCAAAACATAGATTGTGGGTACTCGTTAGAACCGCCTCGGCGAGGCGGTTCTAACGAGTACCCACAATCTATGTTTTAAGCAGAAATAAGAAAAATAATGTATACCCCTGTAAACCCCAGTTTTACTATATAAAAGTGGGGTTTAAGGGGGTCAAGATTATATAGGAGTGTTTTCGTGATGATAAATTTGAAAGTAACGAGGACTTTTACTCATATAAAGTATGATTTATTACTTCTTAGTGATACAAAAGGGTAGACATAGGTCAATCCCCATAAGGTGAGATAACAGAGCAATCCGACTTGCACAATGTAAGAGTCTATAACAAGTATCTGGGAATTCATATTTGGGTATTAATAGGCTTCTGCACAGAAAGCTACGTGCAAAGAACTCAGACCACCTGATGGGTGTTTAAGGTGACTTAATACACTTGATATATTTTTTGCCCTTGTTCAAAAGGAAGAGTACTTTTGTAGCTTCTTGTTAGCTCACCTGTGCTCAAGATGAGCTATTGTAATCGGTCAATGTCCGACGTGCGTCGTGCGTCGTGCCTCGTGCCTCGTGCGTCGTCTGTCGTCCATCGTAAGGCGACAACAATTTGCTTTATAAGCGTATTCCTCTCACATCCCTGGGGAAATCGACTCGAAACTTGGTAGGAAGGATCGGGGTGACTGGAAGATCAAAAAATAGCTAAATTCATTCCGATCGGATATCAAAGATGTCCGCCATGGCGGCCATCTTAAAAATCTATTTTCCGCTTCTTTTTCCTGAACCAAATGGCCAACTGACTTTAAACTTGGTAGCAAGCATCAGGGTGACCAGTGGATCAAAATTAAATAAAATCTTTCCGATCGGAAATCCAAGACGTGGCAGCCATCTTACTTTTCACTTCTTCTCCTTCTCCTGACTTAAAAATCGGTAGGATTCATCGAGGTGACGTGTAGATAAAACAAAATCGTTCCGATTGGAAATCCAAGATGGCCGCACTAGCGACCATCTTGAAAATATACGTTTTGATTCTTCTCCTGAACCGAAAGGCCAACTGACTTGAAACTTGGTAGGAAGATTAGGGTGACTATTAGATCAAAATAGCTAAAATCGTTCCGATCGGAAATCCATGATGGGCGACGTGGCGGCCATCTTGAAAATCTGTTTTTCGCTTTTTTTCCTGAACCAAAATGCCACTTGACTTGAAACATGGTAGGAAGCATTAAGGTGACTTATAGATCAAAAATAGCTTAAGTCATTCCGATTGGACATTCAAGGCGGCCAGTTTGAAAATCTGTTTTTCGCTTCCTCTCCCGAACAAAAAGTTCAATTGACTCGAAACTTGATAGGAAGCATCAGGGTGACTACTAGATCAAAAATAGCTAAACTCTTTCCAAACATGAAATCCAAAAAAGCCGCCATGGCGGCAATCAAAGCCGCCATCTTGAAATCTATTTTTCGCTTCTACACTGAACAAAAAGGCAAATCGAAACTTAGAAGGAAGCATTAGGGTGACTACGAGATCAAAAAGTTTGCTAAATCGTTCCAAGCGGAAATCCAACATGGCCGTGGTGGCGGTAATCTTGAAAATCTATTTTTCGCTTCTTCTCCTGAACAGAAAGGCCAATTGACTTGAAACTTGGTAGAAAGTATCAGGGTGACTTGTAGATCATTAATAGCTGAAATTGTTTCGATCGGAAATTTAATATGGCCGCAGTGCCGGCCATCTTGAAAATCTATTTTTCGCTTCTTAAACCGACAGGTCAGTTGACTTGAAACTTGGTAGGAAGCATCAGGGAGACTTGTAGATTACAAACAGTTAAAATCGTTTCGATTGAAACTCTAAGACGGCCGCCGAGGAGGCCATCTTGAAAATCTATTTTTCGCTTTTTCTCCTGAACCAAAAGACCAACTGAGATGAAACTCTGCATGAAGCATTGCGGAGACTTGTAGACCTAAACTAGCATAAATCGTTTCGATCGGGAATCCAAGATGGCCGCCATTGCCGCCATCTTGAAATCTATTTTTCGCTTCTTCTCCTGAACAAAAATGCCTATTGACTTGAAACTCTGTAGCAAGCATCAGTGTGACTTGTAGATCAAATTCAAAAATTCTTTCTACTTTCCATGGCACTCCATAAGAATAAAGCCCTTTTCCTGATAAAAGATTATTCAAGAACATTAACATGTACGTTTTGTCAAAGTATCTGCATTTACTGGGCAATAAATACTTTCCCATTATAAGTATATGGAAACTGTAACTGGCATAGCAACCAAACCAAAGTGTCGATTTTCATAAGAAAATACAAACTTTCAATCCTCTAGCCCAAGGATGCTACAGATGAAATTTGGGCTCAATTTGCCTTGTGATGTCAGAGATGTTGTCTGAAAGTGTTGACGATAACAGACTATAACAGCGACAACATCGGGAACTATCCTATTAGCTTTTTTGGAGCCTTTTTGCTCTGGTAAGCTGAAGACAAAGGAATGACATTTATGATGAACTGTCACTGGATATGTATCAATGAAAGCGAAAGAGCTAGTTTTTTCATGGTTTTATTAATTATAACATGAAAGTAAATACGGGCTTTCAACTGATTATGATCAGAAGAAATATTTCTGGAGACATATAATGGTGGTATTTTGATAAATAAAGGCGGTATTTTGACAAATAAAAGCTGAATGCCTAATGTTACTCAATGTTTGGGCAAATAAAAATCTAAAACAGTTGTTTTTTAAGAGCAATGAATAAATCTATAAGAAGAGTATGGTCCATAATGCGTAGTTTTGGATAATAAAGCCTCGTCAGTGACTTTGAATGAAACAGGCTCAACAATTCAAAACCACATGCAAATCTTCATATAATGATGAAAACATGCAAAATTTCAGAAGAATCCAATTAAAGATGTAAGGGGAGGTGTCGACACAAGCTTTGAAAATTGCTATTTCTCAGTTCCCAAAGGCTGTATCTAGGTCAGAAAAAATTGGATCAAAAATTCAATACCACATGTACATCCTCATATATAAAACAAAAGAAGAAAATTTTCAAAATTTCAAAGTATCCGATAAAAGATGTTGGAGGCGCGAAGGACACACAATTTGTGATGGACACACAGACGGGTAGAATGACACACAGAAGGGTAAGGGTCATTTCTATAGTCACTTCCCCCCCCCCACCCCTACATCGAGTGACAAACAGAAGGAATAGTTACACAGCATTTAATCATCTTAAACTTTTTTATTTTCAAAATGGCAACGTTTGTCACGATATACTTATTTATTCACATGTCAGTTAAGTAACTGATCTGAATAAAAAAAAAAAAAAAACTTACAACCACTGCGTGACACAAATGCCAGTTTGAACAATCTATTCTTGCAGAAATTCGAAAAAAAGATCCTGCTATTAAAAAAAATTTAATTATCTGAAAGAGTAGATGAAATTATATATATATATAAAGAAAATAAAATAGAAATGTGTCCACAGTATACGGATGCCCCTGCTTTGGGTACCTCTATAAAACTGTGCAAACCTTAAACCTTGCCAAAGTACGTCAATGCAGGGGCATCTGTGTACTTTGGACACATTTCTAGTTAACAAAGAATAAAAAAATAATACGAAAAAAATTGTCTGCTCTTAAACCATGATACTAAGAAACTCGGTTTTGTGTTCTCTGGTAAGTGGTTTTCAACAAAGAATAACCCTAAAACTAATTAGAAATATAAGGCATTTTGCCTGCGAGGCCTGTACCTGAGCTCTTAAAACATCGACTAAAATCTCAGTTTTGTGTTCCCTAGTAAGTGATTATCAACAAAGAATGAAACATAAAGAGAAATATAAGGCCCTTTACCTGCAAGACCTGTAACTCTCAAACCATAAAACTCAGTTTTGTGCTCCCTAGTAAGTGATTTTCAAAAACGAATGCAAAAATCATGAAACAAATAAGACGTGCATCCAAGTTAAAAGTAAGGGAGATAACTCCAGACGGACAGATGGTCGGACAGACGGATGCGCATGCACCTTTGCCTGCAAGGCCTGAAACTCTGAAACCTTGAGTCTGAGAAACTCAATTTTGTGTTCTCTAGTAAGAGATTTTATATTTTAATGCAGTAGCGTCAGTTGCGCGCGTCAGTTGCGCAGTTGTAATAATATGTACGGCCATCCGACTGGAGACCAGGAGGTCGCGGGTTCAACCCCCGCCGAGGTCGGCAAAATTCATGATTGATCAGAAAATACTTTCTACGGTCATTCTCTCCCTTCCGCTGATTTAAGAAGGGCAGTTGTCAGTTTCTGGTGAAGGAATGTGCACAATACTGGTTAACCGCTTAGAGGACAAAGCCTGCCCAGTAAACGTGTGGTTAGGTAAACTGACCGCGCTCGACATGACCCCATTGGGTTGACTGGGCCGTAAAATCTCAACACAAACAAACAATAATATGTACGAAGACTGACTCTCTGTTCATTGTACTCTATGTAAAACCCGTGGAGAAATTTTCAGGTACCAGTCTGTCTTTCTTTGGTTAATATTTAATTATTATCTTTTAACAGTAAATATAACTGAAAGTTATCAAAAGAATTGGCATAATACGGTTTCAAACATCAAAATCGGTTGACAATTAATCTCGGCGTTTTAGATACACAAATACTCATACTTTTCCGTTCTACTGTCGACTGTTAAGATCGGCTATGTCCATAATGCGTAAAATTTGCAGTTCAGGGCACAAACTTCTAATTCAGTTTCGTATGAGAAACAGCGTACATATATCAAAGCTTGTTGTAAACATAAACCTTATATGTTCAACCCGAATATATTTTTATTTTCTCGAGCCTTTTTTGTAAGCGGTAGCAGCCATGCAGTGCAGGCGGTACTTTGCACTTTTACTCGGGGTTTTCCGTAAATGATTTGGCAGGGGTTGAAATTTTGGTATGATTACTATGGCCTTAGGCTTGGTAAGCCAAGCCCAGGCCAAAAATAGCTAAAATCATTCCATCATCGGAAATCTGTTTTTCGCTTCTTCTCATGAAACGAAAGGCCAATTGACTTGAAACTTGGTAGCAAGCATCAGGGTGACTTGTAAATCAAACATAGCTAAAATCGTTTCTGTCGGAAATCCAAAATGGCCGTCGTGGCGGCCCTCTTGAATGTTTCGCTTCTTCTCCTGAACCAAAACACCAGCTGACTTGGAACTTGCCAGGAAGCATCAGGGTGACTGGTAGATCAAAAATAGTGGAAATCGTTCTGATCGGAAATCCAAGATGGCCGTCATGACCGCCATCTTGAAAATTTACTTTTCGTTTCTCTTTCTGAACCGAAAGGCCAATTAACTTGAAACTTGGTAGGAAGCATTTGGGTTACTTGCTAAAATCGTTCCGATCGAAAATCCAAGATAGCCGCCATGGTCACCGTCTTGAAAATCTATTATTTTGCTTCTGCTCCTGAACCAAAAAGCAAATTGTCTTGAAACTTGGTAGGAAGAATCAGGGTAACTTTAACCAGTAGGCTGAGGCTTGACGATATGTCTTTGGCTTTTCCCGCCGTTGTTCAACTGTTGGTTTTTATTTACTTTGGCACACAACAGAATTAGCCATGAGTACTCGTCTTTGTTTATCATGGTGATTAATTTGATTTTTATGTTTTCGCTTTGATGCATTGACTGGGTTTGGGGCCTTTATGCGAACCGACTTTTTTTTAAGTATTTCTCTGTTAAAGGTAGCATCGGGACCCAGGGTGAAGCTGACCGGCTGTAAAAATGCTTTAAACCCCTCGGAAGTTCATTCTACTGACCATTCGGTGGGCCAGGTGTTATTCTTACTCTTTGTAGCTCTTTGTAGCTTTTGTTTTAAGTATTTCTTTGTTAAAGGTAGCATCGGGACCCAGGGTGAAGCTGACCGGCTGTAAAAATGCTTTAAACCCCTCGGAAGTTCATTCTGCTGACCATTCGGTGGCCCAGGTGTTATTCTTACTCTTTGTAGCTCTTTGTAGCTTTTGTTTCTGTATGCGTTCTGATACTAGCATTGTAGTCACCGTCTTAAATAGCTGCCCACTTTGCTTTCTGTTTTACTATACTAGTTGTGTTGTCATGCTAGCATTTTGGTCAGCATCAATAGCTGCCTAGTTTGCTTTCTGTTTTACTAATTGTGATTAAGAGTGGCATCGGGACCCAGAGTGAAATTAGTCGGCTGAAAAAGTGCTTTAAACCCCACGGTGTTTATTCTACTGACCGTTCTAAGGCGGTGGTCCCGGTGTTAGTCTTACTCTTTGTTACTTTGTGGTTTATTCTACGAGGTGATTCGGTTTAAGTCTTGCCTTGTGTTATTTTGTTCTTGGTGTTTTTTAGTCCCTTTAGCATTGCGATTACCTCGCTTGGAGAAGAGAGAGATAATCTTAGTGCTTTTCGTACGTTTTTTCGATTTGCGCTTGTTTGGTTTTTTCTGTTTCCTTTTCCTCTTGGTGTCTGAGTAGGGTCGCGAGTTGTAATTGTTCAACTTCCTGGTCTTTTCTCTTACCTGTTTTGAAGATCCAAAATAGCTAAAACCGTTCCGATCGGAATTCCAATCGGAAATTGAAAATCTGTATTCCGCTTCTTTGCCTGAACCGAAACGCCCATTGACTTGAAGCTTGGTAGGAAGCATTAAAATGACTTGTAGATCAGAAATTCTTAAAATTGTTTCGATTGGAAAACAAAGAGTTTGAAAATCTTTTGCTTCTCCTCCTGAACCGAACAGCCAATTGACTTGGAACTCGGTAGGAAGCATCGGGGTGACTTGTAGATAAAAAATAGCTATATCGTTCCGATCGGAAAACCAAAATGGCCGCTATGGCCGCCATCATGAAAATCTATTTTTCGCTTCTCCACTGAAATGAATGGCCGATTGACTTGAAACTTAATAGGAAGCACTGGGGCGACTGGTAGATCAAAAATAGTTAAAATCGTTCGGATCGGAAATGCAAGATGGCCGCCATGGCCGCTATCTTAGGAATCTATTTTACACATCTACCCCTGAACTCAAAGGCAAATTTACTCGAAACGTTATAGGAAGTATCTTGGTTATTGTAGATCAAATACAGATAATTTCAGAAATCAGAATCCAAAATGGCCGCCAAATTCACCAGCTTAAAAAATTATTTTGAACTTCTTTTGAACAGTAAGGCCAATCGACTCGAAACTTGATATGAAGTATACGGATGACTTTTAGATTATAATAACTAAATTCATTCTGATCAAAAACCAAAAGGTCATTTGACTCGAAACTTTATTGAAATTATCCAGGTAAATTGTAGTTAAAAAGTAGTTAAAATCATTCTGATTTAAAATCCGTCATCTTGAAAGTCTATATTGAACTTCTTCTCTTGAACCAAATTGAAAATTGACTCCAGCGAAACTTGTCTGGTAATCAGGTGAGCGATACAGGGCCATCTTTGCCCTCTTGTTTATTTTGCTTTGCACGGACCATTCTGAAAAGAGGTCTACTCTAAAAGGAAAGAGTTTTCTCCCATTGGAAGCAAATGCTTTCCGTTTAGATTGGACCTAGTCCCGAGGTTATAAAAGATTTTTCATGCTCAACTCTGCTGAACATGAAATTTTCTCTGCTAATAAATATGAAAATGCCAACAACAGTTTACATTTTTTTTTTTTTATTAGCTGAGACATTTTCGTGCTAAGATATGTTTAGCAAGAAAGAATTTGCAGTTGTTAGTAACTTGAGATTTATTAGTAGGACAACTTTGATGCTTAGCTGCTGAGTTGGGCATGAAAAAGGTTTTATAACGTTGATGCCTGATTTCAGAAACAGTTTGACCAAATTACCCAAAGTAAACGGACAGCTCAACCCGTTACCATGTCTGTTTGTTTTTTTTTGTTCTTTTTTTTTTTTTGTGTGTTTTTTTTTTTTTTTTTTTTTTTTGTTGTTGTTTTCTAAAATTTGAACACGTACAATTTACTACCCGGTGTTGTGTCAAACAATTGGTGGATGAGTGGCAAACGGTGTAGACCCTGATGAGACGCCACGTTCTCTGAGTTTACACTGTTTGCTCAGGCCTCTTTGATCGAATATATACGGTAAATATGGTGCCTCACTTCTCACAGGAGAAGACTCCTAAGGAAAGAAAAATGGTACCCATGGGAATAAATTCTTTCTTTTAACCCCTTGATGCCGAGTGGGATTTTACATTAACTCTTTTGACATAAAGAATGTCTGGTTAGATTAATTGTTACCATGGCCCTACATTGTTTGCCGCTGTACATTTTATGGGACTCTAGGCATAAATGGGTTTAAAAGAAGTCCTGATTTTGTGATGGAGTCAAGTAATACAGATCATAATTCCATCTACAAATGGTCCCGGTAAGCATTCTTTATAAATCTACAGCGGGCCGTTATCGGCCCGTCAGGGTAGCTGACGGGCCGATAACGGCCCGCTGTAGATTTATGAAGAATGCTAGCTGGGGTGTCTTCCGTTGAAAATGGCAACAAAACAAGGTGTATAAATTCCCAGTGTTCAGGTAGTTTATGTTTGTTTGTGTTGAGGTTTTACGGCCCAGTCAACCCAATGGGGTCATGTCGAGCGCGGTCAGTTTACCTAACCACACTTTTACTGGTCAGGCTTAGTCCTCTAAGCGGTTAACTAGTATTGTGCACATTCTTTCGCCAGAAACTGACAACTGCCCTTCATGAATCAGCGGAAGGGAGAGAATGGCCGTAGAAAATATTTCATGATCAAATCTATACGAAAGAACGTTGCCGACCCGGCGAGGTCAAACCCGCAACCTCCTGATCACCAGTCGGAATGGGCATCCAACTGAGCCGGCTCAGGTAGTTTACGTAAATACCCTATTTACCCAAATAGTCGGACACTTCAATTCTTTACCATACTTGTTCTAAAATTTGAACAAGTACAATTACTATTCGATGTTGTGTCAAAAATTGCTGGATGAGTGGCAAACAGAGTAGACCCTGATGAGACGCCGCTTTCTTTGGTGTTTTAATCGTGGTCTACACTGTTTGCTCAGGCCTGTCTCTCCGAATACTTATGGTAAATACGCGGTATTCTATAGATCTGGAATTTACAAAATGTTATCATACTTTCACTTGTACTTACATTTTTTTTTTTTTTTTTTTTTTTTGTTTCATTTTTGGAATATTTCGAAAAGTTGGCCACCCTGTAAAACATCAAGATGTATTGGATATTTATATTAGTAGTCACTTTGTGTTTCATTGAATTTTCCTCCTTTATAGCTATGGTCCTGAATAAAACCTCAGTAGAATCAAATACAACGTACACCACAGACCAAAGTGCAGATATGTACAACAAACTCAGAGAGGTACTTTATTGCTTTTTTATCCTACGGCCCGCATAGCATATGACTGTCAAGTTGTTGAGTTCAAGACAAGTTGTGTAAATAAGTTATATTTGTGGTTTGTGCTTGAATGTACTTCCATAAAGAGTGTATTGTGGTTTAAATATACTGATCGCTGCCGAATAACCTTTCATTCTGCGAGTTATTGTTAGCTTTTCAGTATTTAGATTAACCTGTTGCACCGCTGCGTTACTGAGTTTTGACACCTAATCGGAATCAAGTGCTCCTAAAATGTCTTGATTTGGTTTGAAAGAACAAAAGTCATTGGTCGAGCTAAAGTCAGCCAATAGCCATATGCGTTCAATAAAGACAGGTTTTCAGCGCAAACTACTGGACAGAATGAAAATGCCGAAAACCAACCATTCCCAAATATTTGGAGCGTTCAAGGTTTTCCGCTATTTCTAAGTAAAATCATATCGTATATTCGGCCGCCCGTGAGCGGGTCGAAATTAGGTAAGGTGCCTTTAATCATCAAAAGTTAAAGTTAAGTTTTCTATAATGTATGTAGATGATTATTTAAATAATGTTTATTCATATTTGATTTTTAACTGTTTGATTTTTGACTCAAGAAATTTAAAATGTTGTTTTTTGTTGTATTTTTTGTATGGGCTGGGTGGTTTTAATGTGGCTTGTGGGTCTTCTTGGGTGTTTCAACGGACCCAGAAAGGATCAATCATATGCCTATTTGCCTGAATCTAGCTGGAAATCAAATGGGACAATAATGACGGACTTATAGTTAAATTCTAAACGACAGAAGATAAATAAAACTTTATTTGTTTTGTTTTAGCATGTTTAGGACCCTAATTTAGATAAAAGGAAATTTTTGAAACTTGCAACTGTGCAAATGGCAAAGCCTTTTTATTGAACCAAGAAATATGTGGTCTGCGTACCCAAGTCATAGAACATTCGTTAAATGTCGAACTAGTGGCGAGTCAGAATATTCAGATGAACAGACACGGACCCCAAAAGAAAGAGTGCAATTAGGCGTCCTAGAAATTTAAAGATTGCGACAGTCATTCCATAGATTTAAATTGCGGTATGTCAAAATGACAATGAGAAGCTATCGTGCAAAGAAAGCCGCATATGGCGGTGGAAATTAAATATCAACTTCGTATCCAGTGTTACATAGAGTGAGGTGTGACGTTGACAAGGAAACTGTCAAAGTTTGAGGTGCAAAGTGGGCTTCGTTTTAAGATAATGTTAAAAAAAAAAGTGCCAACAATTATTTGCTATTCTTCGTCGCTTATATTCTTTTATGAAGATGCTTCTTGTAAAAAACCCTTGTTCTGCTGAACTCGGATATGCCCTGCCATTGCAAACAGTGTATATCCAGATCAGTTGGCTTCTGAAGAAGCCAACTGATCTGGATCTGCACTGTTTGTTATTCAATATGTGAATTTGTATCAACAATCTGGATTAAGAAATCTGGTTGGCTGACAATTAGAAATGGGTGTGGCATCTTAACATATTCAGCATGACAAGGGTTAAAACGCTCTTTTGTGTTTTGCTTTACTGAACGAAGCCATGATGTGTTCGTTTTGGACAACTCTGGCGATCGCATTTTTTGACCAAGATTGAAAATAAAATATGAAACAATATGTGTAGAAGTACTGTGTACAAATGTCAGAAATAGGTTCGGAGCATTGAAATTATCAGAAGATATAAAATATTTTTCAGGAACCTGAATACGGTTTCAATTTTTTATTGACAAGTATTATTATAGGTATTGGTAAATGGTAACAAATAAGCTTTGATATATGTGCTTTCAAAGAAAATAAATGAATATTAGAAATTTGTTGTTTTTTTTTAGTAAGAAGCGACGTTCGACCTGATTTTATAAGAATAAATGTTATCTATATTTCCAAGAAAAACGATTAGTTACATTTTAGCTAAACAGTTGGCCGATAATTTATCAAAGTAATATAAGTAAAAAGCTATTTTTCTGAGTGATAATACATACTCTTCGTGCCAAGCAAGCTTTTACCAGACAATGGTCTTCTCTAAACTTTTAAGATTTTTAGACAAAATAAGGCATGACATTGCATGTGATTCGTGACATGAAATGCCAAGCCTTATAGTCTCTGAAATATAATAAAAAAAAATTTTAAAACGTTGTCTTCTGCAGGCGCTTAAAGGCTTGAACTTGAACTGATCCACAACATGTAAAAATGTACCTTCTGACATATGCACCCAGCATATAACCTTAACTCAGCCTTCTCAGCGCAGTCTGTTCAGCCAGGACCACTAGGCGCTCTTTGGAAAGCAAAGAATAAAATATTTTTCAAGGGTCCAAAGAATTATGATCAAATCGACTTGCAATGTCATTCGTAGTCTGACCTGTCGTCGTTGAGCGCATCTGTCTGAAGGTACCTATACCTCGCGTTGCCTAACTATAGTTTATCGATCAGTGTCTTCAAAAGACTCTCTGTGTCTTCATTAAAAACCTTCCAATATATTTTGTGACACGACATAATGTTTATCAAATTCACTATTAACAGATGATGGGGTGTCTGCTATTGTCGTCGCTGTTTGAGGTGGTGATCGGAGCCACCGGTCTAGTTGGCTTACTCCTACGGTTTATAGGACCACTGACTATAGCAACCGTAGTTTCTCTGATAGGAATTTCACTATACAAGATCCCCTTAGAGTATGTTCGTACTCACTGGGGCTTGTCGGCCTTGTAAGTTGGCTTCTTTGGTTACTATAGATGAACCGCCACATAAAATGGCCTTTTTATGGTATTCAGACAACGATGACCAGGCCCATAAAATTCAACTGTTCCCTCAGTCTGATCAGTGCGGCGTCTGATTAGGGTCTATCCTATTTGCCACCCTGCGAGCAATATTTTAGGCACATCAAGAGGTAGTAGATTGGACTCTTTCAAAGTTAATTTATCCCAATACTTAGGGTAAATACGGTAACACTTTTGACAGTGTCAGCTCTCCTTTAAGTGTTTCCATTTACCTTATGCGGGATTCTGTTTTAGGGTGACGAACCACTCTATAGTCCTTAACTGTAATAAAAGTGAGAATACTGGTACAATAAAACAAAGATAAAAACAATCAACAATGTATGTTTTATACAGAAATTTATGTTGCTTTGTATTTGCTTTACATTTTATTGCGGAGTGTGTGGGTTTGTGTGTTGGTGTGTGTGCGTACGCGCACGTGAGTGCGTGTCAGGTGTGTGTGTGTGTGTGTTTTAATTATTAATGTTATCTAATCTTTAAAGAAATGATAATCACTGAATTTCCTCCTGAACCTACTCTTAACGTTTGTGCATAATGTATTTCCACTTCCAATAACGACAGCAGCAACAAAAATAACAAATTAAAGACTACATTTTTGCGAATAAATCCAAAATGCAACAACGTTTTATAAGTAATTACATTTAGTTTATTGCACTTAAAGCTAGCCAGGTATATTTAGGTATAGTACATTTTTTGTCTTCAGATGTATTATAGCAGCGGTAATTTTCATGGTGTACTTGGATAGTGTAACGCTTCCAGTCCCTGTAGGAATCCGGAAAAGGAAGGAAAGATCACGTATATTGAAACTACCCGTCTTTCAAATGTTTCCGGTAAGAATAAACTAGGCTATAAATCCGTTAAGACACATGCGAACAAAATTGCCATAGATCAGCTTATGAAACGATCCATTTTGCAGAATTCTGTCCTTTGAGAGTGTCCTATTCAGAAGGGAGGTACGTCATATTTAATAGGATGTTTTTTACTCTTGAAAGCGTATAAATGCTCCTAAAAAGATACAGAGATGTACAAAGCATAGCCTTCACAAGAAGAAATGTGAGACACATACATGTAAGCACAAAGTACAAACATATTTGGACAGTACACAGAGGAAGCTGGAAGCACAAAGGCAGAAGGTAATTTAAGGGAAATGAATACACTTTCAGGGGAGACAACTGTAAAAATTGATTTTCCTCCCTTGTTAAAGGTGTCTACTCTAAACGGAAAGAATTTGATCCCTTTGGAAGGGACTTTTTATGCCGGGAACCAAACAGGACGTCATAAAAGTCTTTTGTCAAATATGGCACACATATTACCAGCTATACCTAAAAAGGGTAAGAGAAAAGTCCAGGAAGTACTACAATCACAAACCGCAGCCCTTCCCAGACACCAAGAGGAAGAGAAAACAGACAAAACCAAACAAGCGCAAATCGAACAAACCTACGAAAAGCACTAAGATTAGCTCTCTCTTCTCCCAGCGAGGTAATCGCAATGCTAAAAGGACTGAAAAACATAACCACAAAATAATACAAAGGCATAAAACAAATCGCCTCGTAGAATAAACCGCAATGCAACAAAGAGTAAGACTAACACCGGGACCACCGCCTTAGAACGGTCAGTAGAATAAACCACCGGAGGGTTAAAAACACCTTTACAGCTAGCCAGCTTCATGCTGGGACCCGATGCTACTTTATATACAGAAATACATAAAAATTCTGTTCGCATAAAGGCTCCTAAATCAGTCAATGCATCAAAGCGTAAACATAAAAATCAAAGCAATCACAATAATAAACAAAGACGAGTACTCATGGCTAATTCTACTGTATGCCAGAGTAAATAGTCCCCTTAAATAAAGAGTCGTATAAAGATCGTAACTGCTTGCATGTCTGGACTGGAACTTTTAACGCTTTTCGAGTTTACAAATCATTTGTATATTTGGTACATTAAGAGTTGTGATAAGTAAAAGTACCAGAACAAAATTCCCTGTTTTCATAAATAGTGTGTGCAATAAGCATACATGTATACAATTAGCACTTTCATTCTTGCATATCAAAACAGACACCTTTGCAAACAGCGTGTATCCAGATGAGACGGCTCGTTAGGAGCCGTCTCATCAGGATCTACACGGTTTACCATTCCCTGTGTTGAGTTCTGACTTACATCCCTGTTCGCAACATTGAGCATGTCCAAATTCAGATATGGACGGGTTCACTTCAGGGTTAAGGAAATGTTTGTAACTTCTTGTCAGTAGACTTCTGATGTTTCTGTAGACAAACATTGATTGCTTAATATGCCTGTCCTTCGTTGTTTGGATGCAAATTAAGTTTCCATGTTATCGATACGGTAGTGCAGAAAAGCAAACAGGAAGTCACAACAGTTGTCTTCCTTGTAAAAATGGCAGATCTATCAAATGCATCAAGTCCCCTTAAATCCTGTCATCCCTTAGTTTCTGAAGTGGTCTCTACCATCTTAGAATTTAGATATGTCCAGTGTTACAAATAGGAATGTTGGTCGTAAATCAAGAATAGAATGGCAAACAGTGTGGATCCAGATGAGACAGCTGATAACTACACTGTTTACTTAAGATCTGTCTTTGTTTATCATAGTGATTAATTTATTTTTTTATGTTTTCGCTTTGCTGCATTGACTGAGTTGGGAGCCTTTATGCGAACCAAATTTTTATGCATCGGGACCCAGGGTGAAGTTGGCCGTCTGTAAAAGTGCTTTAAACCCTCGGTGGTTTATTTTACTGGCCGTTCTGAGGCGGTGGTCCCAGTGTTAGTCCTACTCTTTGTTGCTTTATGGTTTATTCTACGAGGCGATTTGTTTTATGTCTTGCCTTGTGTTATTCTGTTATTGTGTTTTTCAGTTCTTTTAGCATTGCGATTACCTCGCTTGGGGAAGAGAGAGTTAATCTTAGTGTTTTTCGTACGTTTATTCGATTTGCGCTTGTTGGTTTTGTCCGTTTTCTCTTCCTCTTGGTGTCCGGGAAGGGCTGCGGCTAGTGATTGTGGCACTCCCTGGACTTTTCTCTTCCCTTTTTTTGTAATTGTGGCACTCCCTCGGTCTGCAGTCGAAATGGTTAAGAACGCGTTTGTGACGCTTCATGAGAGAGAAAAAAAAATATATATTTGATGCGAACAAGGAAGGCTCAGACTGAATCTTTGTTGAATTATAATATAAACAAACAATACCGTATCTATATGACCGTATTTACCCTAAGTATTGGGGCACCTTATCTACTTACCATACTTCTCCTGAAATTTGAAATAGTCCATTCTGCTATGTCTAAAATATTTTCATATGTATACAAACAGTGTAGACCCTGATCAGACGCCGCGTTCTTAGGCGTCCGATCTGAGTCTACACTGTTTGCAAATGCCTGTTTGTCCCAATACTTAGGGTTTAATATTGCGATATATCAACACCAAGGGAATGTCGTGAATAGACTTCATAAATTCCTAGAGTGAACTGAGGTTTTACTGTTCGAATATGGCAGGAGGGGCATATCCTCAGCTCATGTATAATGTGAGCCGAGATACAGTCTTTCCTACTTGATTTCATGTGTGCCCCGCAAAGTCTCAGGCCGGCCTCGATGGCTTAGTCGGATGCCTGTCCGATTGGTGATTAGGAGGTTCGATCCCCGCCGGGTTCGGCAACATTCTTTCGTGGAGATTGATGATAAAATAAGTTTATGGTCATTCTCTCCCTTCCGCTGATTCAAGAAGGGCAGCTGTAAAATTAAGGCAAAAGAACGAGCACAAGTACTGGTTAAACGCTTAGATGATTAAGCCCGCCCAGGAAAAATGTGGTTTTAGGTAACTTGATCCAAGTAGGTTGACTGGGTCGTCAAACCTCAACTCGATCCCCACATCTGCACAGGTTGATCAGAGTCTTCGATGTCCACAGAACATCCTTCGGATCCATGTCTACCCACTGAGTGCCCTTCGAAGACTCTGATCAGACTGTGTGGAATCGCAGGCTGATCTGTCTTCGATGGGTGCACATGCATTCTTGTAGGATATGATGTGCCCCGGCTCATTTTGCATTTCATATGGCAGGTAATTTTGAGTATTCTGCTGACATGGTTTGTCTGTGGAATCCTTACCTCAACCAATGTTTTGTCGGACGATCCCAGTAGTCTTCAGTACCGTGCTAGGACAGACATAAGGGGAGGGATAATACAAAATACTCAATGGTTTTATATACCATACCCAGGTAGGAATGAAACCTCGTTTATCTATTACATTACGCAAACAAACCTAAGCGAATGCATTTTAAACCATAATATCTCAGCCCATGCCAAATTTGTTTTATAAAATGAAATAATTTCTGCAAAACTGTATCATAAAAGGTGTAGCTTTCAATTTTGAAATTATATTTATTCCTGTCTTCGACGAGATACATCCTACGATCTATATATTCTTTACTCCTTTGTTGGAATCTACCGTCAATAGCCTTTAGGTCGAAATATTTTTTAACACCTAACTGTCTTAAACAGGGCTATCTTTGTCATAAACGTCTTAAAGATTTTCAAAAGTTTTATTGTTAGTATATCTATATATATATCTAAACGTCGGTTGAAGACACTTAATCGGAATCTAAGCGGAAAGAAAATGCCATAATGAGATTTCGAAGAAGCGTAGGCTGGTCTGGACCTTCGCCGTTCGCATATGTCTCGATGGCATTTTCTTCGCAAGGTTGTCCTAAGCGAAAGTGCTGTTTCATTTCTTTTTGTTAAGGTCAGTTTGGAACGCCACTATTCAACGTGACCATTTTCATAGGATTTTTATCCGCTGTGATCTCGTCGATCCTAGAATCCATTGGTGACTATTATGCTTATGCCCATGTGTGCAATGTCCCTACTCCCCCACCACACGCTGTGAATAGAGGAATCTTTCTCGAAGGAATCGGAAGTGTTCTATCCGGAGCAATGGGAGCAGGACATGCAACTACGTCATCATCAGGTCACATGGTTCTTATAAACATCAGCAAGGTAATAAAGTAATGATGTTACCCAGGCAAGGCCACAGGCACGACATTACGAAAACATGCCTATTTGTTATACTGAAAATTTTACTACCAAAAAATGAAAATTTTCAGATAAAAAACTCTGATATTTTTTATATTTCTGCTCAAAACATAGATTGTGGGTACTCGTTAGAACCGCCTCGACGAGGCGGTTCTAACGAGTACTCGCAATCTATGCTTTTAAGCAGAAATAAGGAAAATAATGTATACCTCTGTAAATCCCAGTTTTACTATATAAAAGTTGGGTTTAAGGGGGTCAAATTATATAGGTATGTTTTCGTGATGAAGCACAACCTTCCCAGGACACCGAAATCAGAAGACACGAGGAGCAAACAGTGACAAGAACAACGGCACAGTTAAATAACCAACATACAAACAAAGTGTTTCAACAGAAGAACCGCCTTAGAATGGCCAGCAGAAAACCACTATCAGGATGGGGTCGGGAGCTTAAACTACTTTTACACGATCGCAACCTCCCCTTTTATTCCGATGAACCTCAAAATTAGAATCACACAAACATCTTGAAATCTATTTTTCGAAATGATTGCACATGATAATCCATTATATCAAGGGAAAAGCATGGAACAGGATAAATATAATGCAGAAATTTAAGTTTAAACTAGATCTGCAATCCCTAGAAACAATTTATGTAACCTACATTTGACCGGTTTTGGAATACACTAATGTGGTTTTGGATAATTGCACACATTATAAAAAGAAAGCATAGAGAAAATACAGAATGAGGCTACAAGAATTGTCACAGGTACTACCAAACTTGTTTCCAATCATGCTCTTTCTGAAGAAATTGGGTGGGATACTCTTGAATGAAAATGTAGAAAGTATTAACTTATCCTATTTTATAAGATGTATACCAACCAAACGCCTCCTTATCTATCAACACTAGTTCCTTCTTCTGTTAACACTCCCTCAGAATATAGTTTACGTAATTTCAATGACATTCAAACAGTTCATGCACGTACGATTGTACTACAATTCATTACTTTCATCAACTGTCAGAGAATGGAATAATTTACCATTAGAGTGCAGAAATAGCGACTCTGTTAATTCTTTTAAACGCTCAATGAATGAAGGGTCTGTTATTGAGACAAAATATTTCAACTCTGGAAAAAGGCGCTTCCAGAACCTTCATACCCGCTTAAGAACAAATTTCAGTGCTTTGAACTATGATTTATTCCTAAAACGCATCTGTGACTCTCCATTCTGCCGGTGTGGTGCCATCGAACATGCCTTTCACTTCTTCCTAAATTGTCCGCAGTACGCCGAACAACGTGCAGAAATCATGTACACTTATCCTAACACATCACTGTAAGCTTTCGCGTTATTTTTGGGGGACAGCACATTCTCACCCCAGACAAATACAATCATATTTGAAGCATTACATAAATATATCCGGGACTCAAAGCGATTTTAAGTCCGTTGCATAACGAAAAGCAACTTTCCCCACGTTCCCTGCGCATCAAAATTAGGAGAGAAAACAGAATATTATATACTTTTGAGTAACGTATGGTCTTTATCCAAACAGCGAAAGTTTGCTCCACTCTCTCTCTCTCTCTCTCTCTCTCTCTCTCTCTCTCTCTCTCTCTTAACTAGAATATGTATATACTTTTCTTTCGACTATAATATCTATCGAACAACCATGCCATGTACTGTAATAGTCATCGCAATGCTTGATAATCAAGATTCTTTCCTCTACATTGTATGAAGAATATTTTTGTCAAGGGGAGGAACCAAACGATTGCTTTCGTTGCAATCCCATAAAGTGCGTGTATTTGCAGTATATACTAATGACGTGCTGAAATAAAATATGTTTAAACCAAAATTAGAAATATTTATAGGCAGCTTCCTTTTGCTCTGGCTCCAGACCACCATTGAGCCTCATACCTTGTGTCATCGCGGTTTTCGGTTGTGTTTTAATATGTTGTTTCACCCAGCTAGCAGACCATACGCGGACCAAACACATACACTTGATCCAAAGATATTGATATTAAAATGAATTCGCTGTTGTAAAGAATTCTTAATGAGCAGAATAATATGCAACAAAAGCCATGTTTTATTATTATTTCCTCATAGAACATGTCTTTTGGATATTTGTTAGAATCGGTGAGGCGATTCTAACAAATATCCAAAACATATGTTGCTTTAAGTATTGAGTAATGATGTTACGGCATAATTTCTGATTAACTGTCACCTCTTGGGAGAGGGTTGCCGTGCTAAGTCAAATTGTCGTAGTATCGAGTGTCGGTATAAAGAGGATTGACTGTATTTGTAATTTGGAGCTGCTTCAGAATGAAGGGCGATGTTTTGGTCGAGTAAAAGTAGTTTAAGTTCTCCTCCAAACACAAAGTTAATCTGCTGACCGTTCGAAGGCTCTTCCTCTGTTACTGTTCCTCTTAGTGTGTACATGTATGTTGTTTCTTGCAACTGTGACGATTTGTCTAGTCATTGTTTGTTTCTCATCACTTATTCGTTCAGTGCCTCAGCAACTTATTATCTCCCCTGAAAATATATCAATGATTCCCTTTGAAAAAAAAAAGCTTTAGAAACATTTAAAACTGGGCTATTTTCATTCAGTATAGACGGTTTCGTTCTGGTATGAAGTTTGCACTGGATCTTGGTTGTTTGACTATGAAAAATAACCTTTATTTCATGTTGATGCTTATTTGATCTCTAGCAGATAATGTCAGCCGAGGCCTGGCAACAGTCTGCCTTGATTTTTAGCTCTTTTTTAGGAGATGTAGGACTTAAGAAAGTTTTATGCTTCTTTCGTATTTATACTATCTTTAAAATATATATTAGAAGTTATTTGACTATTGTTAGCAAGTGAAAACACACACTACTGTATTAGGATATATTTAATGAAAATAGAAAGGCAGGCAATGATCAGGAATCGATACAATTACATAAAACCTTCCGTTCCAAGACACCAAAGGGAAAGAAGGATGCACTTAAAGTAACGGCACCACAATCAAAACACTACAAACAGAAAGCCAAAAGGACAGTTTCTTCCAAAACATAAATGGCCAAACGGTTATTCAAATAAAAAATTCACCAAGACATACATGCAAAGACATACAAGGACAGATATAGTAAGCCACAGCAGAAGCACCGCCATGGAACGGTCAGTAAAACATTACCGGGTTGGGGAAAGGGGCTTAAATCGATTTTACGTGGCCACAGCCCTCGCCTTTAGTTCTGCCGCGGACATTTGCTCAGTCCGCGTGAAGGGTTCCTAACTCATCAGTGCAACATCTCCGAGAACATAAAAAATCAAACGAAAACAGAGCTGAAACAACGATGATGACTCGACAGTAAGAAATAACTGAATTGCTGAAGCAAAAGAAAACCAACAGAAGGACTCCGGTGATCCCGACCAGAGCCAGAGCATTAGGCACCATATTCAATATAAAACGACTGTTTGCTTCGATTGAGGAAATGATATATTGAAATTCGGTAAGCGATGTAGAATGCAGAATGATACTATGGACTTCACACTCTGTTAGTAATAAGGTATTAACCCTAAGAAATCAGACACTCAGGGCTGAATAAACAGTGTAGACACAGAACTCCGCAGAACGTAATTTGATCAGTGTCTAATCAGGTTGCGTCTCACCTAGAAATTTTAGACGCATTAACAGCTTAGAAAAATGTATTTCTTCAAGTTTTAGGAGCAGTATAGTAAGACAGAAGATTTTCAGATACAGTGTACCCTCGTTACAACGACAGAATTTGTTCCCAGAGATGTTGTCATTATAATATTATAATATATTTCCTCACAGAACATATATTTTGGATCTTTGTTAGAATCGCCTCGGTGACATATGTTTCTTTAAAGTATTAAATACAATATTCTTGCATAATTTGTGACTTATTGTTGCCTCTAAAAGCGTCGGTTTTGTGACAGTGAAATTGTCATTATAACGAATTTTGTCGTTGTATCGAGTGTCGGTATAAAGAGGGTTATCTGTACTTAAAGTGAATACTGTATCAGTCGGGGGTCAGTAAGAATTTACTCTCGTATTTGATAACTCCATTTTTTCGCAAAATAAGTAAAACTTTGTATACCATGGCAATCAAAGTACCGTGTTTACCCTAAATACTGGGGCACCTTAAAGATTCAACAAACTCTTTATATTATAGGGATCAAACATGGTTTTTCATGCATTAACATTCGCCAGGTCCCGAGGGAGGTGTTGAAAACCGAGGCCGGAGGCCGCAGTTTTTAACACCCTCTAGGGACCCGGCGAATGTTAATGCATTGAAAAACCATGTTCGATCGATATTATTGCATAAAAACTGAAAACATTTGCTACATTTCGCGTTATTTCTAGCACTATTTTGTTTCGCCTTTTCACCGATGTCTCGCGAACGCAATTTCCACGGACTATGCTCGTCTAGGGCCGGGCAGTACACATCAGTAACGGCAGCAAATCTGTAGCCCCGGTACGATCATATTGAATGATACGTAGCCGTGCATTAACAGCGCGTGAATTGCCTTGTTAATACACGGCTTTTCCCCGGTTAATGCACGGCTGTTAATAACGTGCGACGTTGCTTTTCATGCAGTAATGTCTGTTTATGTTTAGCCAACCACTTATGCTGTTTGATCACTTTAATTTCACTCATTTGATCTATTTAACCTCCAACTTTATAAACAAATTCAGCCAACGACAAATGAATGGATTTTTTCTTAAATGTTTTGCAAAAAATAGTCTTTGACATTTCATGAAAATTGTTAATTTACTGCAAAAACTAAGAAACATATTTCAAAAAGACGTCTGCTAGTATTAGTGACCAAGAAAAACTGTATAAAGTGTTAATTAAACAAAAAAAATCTTGCCGTTTGAGGCATTTGTACGTCCTATGCAAGTATACTAACATAGAATATCACCTTAAACGTGGTGTTAGAAAATACGTCTTTTATTCAGGTTGCAAGCCGATCGTGCCTAACTGTTACTGGAATATTATGTGTGTTACTATCTGTGATTGGCAAATTTGGAGCTGTACTATCAACAGTTCCTGATCCCGCCATAGGGGGCGCCATGTTTGTTGGATTTGCCATGCTTACGGCTATCGGGATGTTTATGCTGAGAACAGCTGATTTGTCCTCGTCAAGGAACATTGCTGTATTTGGATTATCTGTATACTGTGGAATAGTTATTCCAGAGTGGATAGAGAGATACCCTGAAGCTGTTAATACAGGTAATGACATGAATAGCATTGGCGGGTTCAGAAGGGGGTTCTGAGTTTATTCGAACCCTCTTTGACTCAAAAATCATAATCAACATACTTCTTTACAACAAGTCCATTTTACCCCCTGTAAATGTCTGTAAAATTGCTAGGTGAGTGGCATACAGTGTAGACACTGATCAGTCGCCGCGATCTGCGAAGTATGATCTGGGTCTACCATCACGAAAACATACCTATATAATTTTGACTCCCTTAAACCCAAATTTTATATAGTAAAACTGGGGTTTACGGGTGTATATATTATTTTTTCTATTTTTGCTAAAACATAGATTGCGGTACTCGTTAGAACCGCCTCACCGCCTTGTCAAGGCGGTTCTAACGAGTACCCACAATCTATGTTTTGAGCAGAAATGTGAAAAATATCAGAAATTTTTATCAAAAAATTTTCATGTTTTGGTGGTAAAATTTTCAGTGGATTTGAATAGGCATGTTTTCGTAATGGCCGTTTTGCTCAGACCTGATTTTCCGAATGCCGAGAGTAAGTACGGTAATTTTATCAAATCGAACATCACTCAAAATAAACATACTAGATCCGCCTTGAATTAGACCACTCAGAAAACAGGGTCATCGAAGCGTACGCAAATGGCAATAATTAAAAACACCCTGAAGATCGATCGAGCAGGCTGAGACCCCCTTTGCTGTCCGCATATACGTAGTATGGTAATTCTACTTGTGCGGCTCCTTGTTCGTTTCAGAAAATATGGTTTTACTATTTGATTCTATTTATAAACATATTGGTTCAATTTTTTCTTGTTGGCTTCAACTAATACGAGTCTGTCTGACTTCAACAGAAACATTAGTTGAAGTAACATATTGCCTATAATTGCGTTTGGACCATAGTGAAACACTTTTTGCCATACATACAGCATTTTTAGACCCGTAAAGAGATAGTAGAATAGACCACCCTGTCTATTTTCACAGTGCCATCAGGTCCTTCGCTCTCTGTCGATAATATTTCATTAGACAATAAATTAGCAGATTGCGTTGTTGTACAAAGTGATCTGGGCTTTTGTTTGGCCTTTGTACCTAGCAGGAACCTCGCCTAACACATTGGCCTGAAAACAAGTAAAATGTTTAAAGATTGTAAAAAAGGACATTTTGAAATCTAAGAACGACATTGAGTGAAATTAGCAGAGTTTGATTTATTGAGTGTGTTCAGGAACGGTCATGTAAAGTGCAACCCCTTTCACGTCCTCCAGCTGTGTATTTTCACAATTACACACAACGAGCTCAGTGACCCCGAGGGGCCAATATATACATGTATTCTTACTCTAAACTATCTACAAAGGCTCAGAGCTAGGGAACACGACGGATGTTCATTTGGTCAGCTTTCCTAAATAAACTCAATTAAACCGAGACTGATAGTGTCTTCTTTTTCTGGTTTGTTCGATTCCTAGTCAGTAATCCTAAACGACTAGAAAATATAATCGACCCTAATGCTGATCGATGTATACTGACCCTGCTCTTCATAAATGGCCCCGCGGTTATAATTTTTTTATTATGCTCAACTCAGCTGAGCGTGAAATTTGTCCTGCTAATAAATTTCAAATTATTAACAATTGCACATTCTTTCTTGCTAAACATAGTGAAGCATGAAAATTTCTCTGCTAATAAATATGAAAATGCCAACTATTATAAGAAGGTCCTTTGTTGCGCCTCAAAAGGTTTTATAACTTCGGGGTCTGTTCTTTCATTTTTTGGGGGGTAAAGTGCTGTCAAGAAAGTTGAGAACCGTAATGCGCCGCGTTGTGCGTCCATACACTTAATTTAGTACGGTTTGATTTTGATTTTTCAGGAAGTGAAATGTTAAATGGTACCATTAAAGGTTTGGTAGGAACACCTATGTTTCTCGGAGGATTTGTTGCTCTGATTCTGGACAATACCATTGAAGGTAAAGTAATAATGTCCAGTTAGTTTTACTTCTCCGGGAGTTAGAGTGCCTTTTTTAATATACAGAGTCAGCTAATCGATTTTTAATAACCTTTTCATTTTAAATGATAAATGATAAACTGTATAATAATCTCTCTCTCTCTCTCTCTCTCTCTCTCTCTCTCGTACGTGCGTGCACGTGTGTGAGTGTGCAAATTATCTCATGAAAATGTAATTATTCGGATGAGGATTCTAAACTTTGTGTCCCTATAAGAATGATAAGCCGAAGACGACTAGCTCTTAAACCTTTACTCAACGTCGTTAGGTGACAGTTCTATGCTCTCCATGGTTCTATTGGTGATTTTTCTATTGCTCTGATTTAAGTTTATACTTGCGTTCTGATCTTGATAAAAAAAATTACAATGTATATTTTTTCCTTTATTGGTGTATCGGTGAGAAAGGAACCCCTACACGGATCAAACAATTATACATATAATTATTTCATCCGCGTAGTTTGACATTCCGAAAAGAATAATAATGGAGTTTATCAGAACTGCCATAATTTCCCCAGTCATCGCAATAAAAAGGAGATGAGGAACAAACAATAACAAAACAAGACAGCTTAATTACAATAACCGAAATATGAACAAAACAGAGCTGCTATAGAGGAACTGTCCAGCTATTCTAAAAAAGTATATATAAGGATTATTGCTAATACTGATTTTACAGAAACATAGTCACTCACAACAACAACAAAAAAAGGCTAATACAAATATTTTCATTGGCTGGCAAACGGCATGTTTAGTTGTTTAATAATCCAGCTATATGGTTGACACCTTTGCTCCCCTTTTTTAATTGCACGAGGTCATTTGAGACTTAGACCGAATGGCGGCTCCCAAATCTGTTGCAGATAACTTGCGATAGACTATCACTGTCCTTGGTTGGGTCCATCGCGCTTCTACATGAGGTTTTCTTTTTGCTCTGGCTTCAGATCGTCAATGAACCATCTACTGTGTTCGTTATAGTGTATGTGATTATATATTTTACTGCAATTCATTATGAAAGTACGCCTATTCAAATATATTGAAAATTTCACCACCAAAAACTGAAAGTTTTCAAATAAAAATTCTGATATTTTCTTATTTCTGCTAAAAACATAGATTGTTTAGGTACTCGTTACAATCGCCTCGCCGAGGCGGTGGTAACGAGTACCCAAAATCTATGTTTTTCAGCAGAAATAAGAAAAATAATATATAGCCGTGTAAATCCAAGTTTTACTATATAAAAGTGGGTTTTAAGGGTTCAAAAATATATAGGTATGTTTTCGTGATTATATGATTATTCGGTCCTCAGCTTTTCTTCTTTCTTTGCTTCAGGAAGAATGTGTTTCGTGATTATGGCCTTTCCTGGTTAATTGTTTTACATTTTCATATGTTTGCAATATAGGGATCAAACATGGTTTTTCATGCATTAACATTCGCCAGGTCCCGCCAGGTCCCGAAGGAGGTGTTGAAAACCGAGGCCTGAGGCCGCGGTTTTCAAGGCTGCGGTTTTCAATACCTCCCTAGGGACCCGGCGAATGTAAATGCATTGAAAAAACATGTTTGATCGCCATTATTGCATAAAAATTGAAAACATTTGCTACATTTCGGGTTACTTCTTGCACTATTTTTTTCGCCTTTTCACCGATGTCTCGCGAATGCAATTTCCACGGACTATGCTCGTTCTAGGGCCGGGCAGTTCACATCTCGTAACGACAGCAAATCTGTGGCCCTGTACGATCATATTGAAAGTTACGTGGCCGTGCATTAACAGCGCGTGAATTGCCTTGTTAATACATGGATTTTCACCGGTTAATGCACGGCTGTTAATAACGTGCGACACTGTTTTTTATGCAATAATACGTTTACAGGAACGGAGAAGGAGCGAGGTTTAGTGTGTAGAGAGTTAGATGTTCAAAGGAGTAAAAGTACACTTCATCAGTTCGACAACACAGAGGAAGAAACCTACAATTTACCGTGGATTGAAAAGCTCCTTAATAGATGGCCGATTTTGAAATGTTTACCGATGATACAGAAAAGGGAAGACGTAAACAGAAATGGAGATGTTGTCAACATAGTAGAGTAAAACTTCACTGAATCGGAACATATATCCCAGCGGTCACACAACGGTGAAACAAGGTCGATCAACATTCCATCACGAAAACATGCCTATATAATTTTCTCACCCTTAAACCCCACTTTTATTTAGTAAAACTGGGGTTTACAGGGTATATATTATTTTTATTATTTCTGCTCAAAAGCATAGATTGTGGGTACTCGTTAGAACCGCCTCGTCGAGGCGGTTCTAACGAGTACCCACAATCTATGCTTTTGAGCAGAAATATGAAAAATATCAGATTTTTTTTTTGTCTGAAAATTTTCATTTTTTAGCATTCAAGGTCATCATTGAGTGTACAATCAAATGAGCCGGGCACAGCATTTCCTACAAATTGGCTTGTGCTCCCAGTAAATATTCTGAGCAGCCTGTGCATCAATGCGCAGGTTCATCAGAATCTTCGCTGTCCGCCTGAAGACGCTTTGGCTACCCACAGAATGCACTGCAAAGATACTGATTAGACTGCGTTGATGAGAAAGGTGTATCTGAGTCTTCGCTGGCCACACATGCAACCTTGTAGGAAATGTTGTGCCCCAACTCAAATAAAATGTACATTGGCTGCCCTTGGAAATGAAACACATAAGAGCAAGAAAAAGAGCACAAAAAAGAACGGAAATAGGAGACTCAGTTTACTAAGTCATTTCAGATGCAGCAATGTAGTTTGCGAGGCGGCATACGCCCACTAACACCGGCTTAAGCGGTAATCGATTTTCAAAGTACACATAATGGGATCAATGATGTCAAAGGAAATAAAAATATAATCTGTACTATGATGAAGTACGGGGAGACGTTTTACGGCCGCCACATGGATTCAGACTCACTTTAGATCTCATTGTATGTTTCACTGTACGTTTGACGTTATGAAAAGGTTTTACTGATATGATCTGTTTTGTTAGGTTTGTTGTTGTTAATTTCTGTGTGTTGGTACATGGATATTTTAATGCAGTGTGTGTACGACTACAAAAACTGCACTTTAAGCTTTGACAAACACAAAAATTAAAATGGTACTTAACGCTTTTTCCACAACAGCTTAGCATCTGACCGCATGATAATCGTCTACACGTTTCTCGTTAATAAAATAAGGACTTTGGAGAAACTACATGTATGTAGTAAAAGGTCCAGAACCTGGCTCAAACGGTCTTAATTGGTATATGCCAATCGCATATTCCAAAAAGCACATTTATTGTTATTTTAAAATAACATTTCTTTTAACTGCAGATGGAAAGTCATGCTAAAATACATAAAGGCTAGAAAACGGTGTTTTTAACAATGCATTACCACACTTTTCAGTCTGAATAATGGAAACCAGTGTCATTATACATGAGGTGCGAAAAGCCAAAAAGAGTCTCTCGGCATTTGCAAACAGCGTAGGACTAGGTCTCCTGCATCACTGCGCAGAAATATGAGTAAAGATACCAATCAAATGGTATAATCAGAAAGCAAAGCCTTTTTTATATTACGAAAACACGCCTATTCAAATATATGGAAAATGTTACCTCAAAAAACTGAAAATTTTCAGATAAAAAACTCAGATATTTTTCATATTTCTTCTCAAAGCACAGATTATGGGTACTCGTTTATACCGCCTCGGCGAGGCTGTTCTAACGAGTACCCACAATCTGTGTTTATTAGCAATATAAGAAAAATAATGTATACTGTAAACCCCACTTTTACTATATTAAAGTGGGATTTAAGCGGATCAAAATTACGTAGGCGTATTTTCGTGATGGACAACAAAGTAGGCCCAGCGCATTGAAGCGACGTTGTATAAACGTCATGTTCCCACTGGGAGGAGACAAAAATGACAAAACAAATGCCACATATGAAACCACCAAAGCACGAATAAAGAAGAACTGCTACAGAGCAAACAGTGTATACTAAGAGCATACCGAGTGCAATATGGTATTTGATCAGGCCCCGATGTTATAAAACTTTTTTCGTGCTCAGTTCAGCTCACCATGACATTTTCTCCGTTAATATTTAGTTGGCATTTTCATATTTATTAGCACAGAAAATTTCATGCTCAGCTGTTTTCAGCAAGAAATATTTTGCAGTTGTTAGTAATTTGGGATTTATTAGCAGGACAAATTTCATGCTCAGCTGATTTGAGCACGAAAAAACTTTTATAACCCCAGGGCCAGGTTCCACACCATTTACCACTCATCCGGCATTTAAGGCATGACATTATATTAGTGAAAATGCACATATTCAAATTTTAGGACAAATGTTATAAGAAGTTAGGTGTCCAAATACTTAGAGTAAATACGGAAACATAGTGGCTAGTGCACAGTAATTGCACTTGGGAAACGACTTGTATGAATATATTCACCTGGGCTGCGGTCAGAAGTGTGTTGCTCGCGAGTGTTTGCCCAGCTCCTGTTGGGGCTCGTCATAAAATACGAGGATCCAGGGCGAACATTCGTTATCACTTTGCACTTCTGAACGCAGCACTGTCTTACATATGTACTGTACAGTGTATACATTAGCTTAGGCTTCTGAACCCTTTCACCCCAGAGTTTCTGTAATGGACTCTTCCATACTTGAATTTGGTCATGTCTACTTGATGCAAGTAGGGGTTGTAATCTTAAATCAATCGAGACTTCCAAATCTTATAAACAAACTCTTGCTATGCATTCGCTGGTTTCGAATTTGCAAATCACTCGGGAAATATTTCTTGTATTTTAAAATCAATGCGTAATAACTTATACAGGCTATTACAAAATTATCGTAAAAATGATCGTTTTCTTCGGATTATGTTTTATGCGTTTTCGAATGACGTCAACAAGTTTTGCGATGTTACGTCATCTACACTCGTCGCGTGGTGTGATGGCGTTGTAAAGAAAAAAAAATCCTCCAGGGAATTAAATTATATTTCCCGCAGAAATTACAAAATAGCTTCAAATATGTAATATTAATTGTACTAAAATAGCTTCAGATCTGTAATATTATATACCAATATTACATGCATAACCAAAAAATATCATGATTTCTACCAGACATAAAACTGGTATTTTCCTTGTTTTCTAAGAAAAAATATTTCCTCTTAGCCGGGGAAATAAATCTCTTTAACCGGAACTACTTTTTTGTAACAATTGAACAGCCTAAATTTTGACCCTGCTGTCAATATCATTTAGGATAAAAAGAAAAGCTCTCCTAAATATATTATTTATTACTACGCCGACCCAAAATAGAAATGACAGCGTAAACAAACTGGCAGACTAGACTTGCCACAAAAGCCTCTTAAATGGTGTACTCTATTGCGGCGAAATGCTTGTAATATACAGTTTATTCATTTCTCCTATTTTAAATATGGGATTTATAAACCTCGGGAGGTAAAAAAAAATCCGATAAAGAAACTCTCGTGCTTCGCACTCGTTTCTTTATTGGATTTTTTTTTACCTCCCTCGATTATAAATCCCATATTTAAAATAGGAGAATGAATAAACTCTCTTTACTGACTATTGAGGCATTGAATACGATATGATATCCAAATGAAGAATACCAAACTTGACCGAGGTGACAGCCGAGATCAAAATTAGTATTCGCCAGCGGATAGCCTATCACAGCATATTCAATCACTCAGTAGTCAACAAATTGACGTAGATGATAGCCGAGGTCAATATTGGTATTCTCCAGTTGATATCACACCATATTTAATGACTCAGCAGTCAACAATTGTTTTAGTATATATCCAATGAACAGACTGAAAAAAGAATTTTATATTTCATGAATATAATTAATAAAAAAAAATTAAACATTTTATTCAATAAGAAAAACATATTCAATAGGAAAAAAACTCATTCAATGGGGAAAACCCCGAGCCGGTGAACATCAGATATATTCACTGGGCTGAAAACTTTCTCAGCCAATGAACGACAGTCTATTTTTAGTAAAGTACCTAGTAGATACAGTACAGCCTTCCAGAGGCACCGTAACCAATCATGTGACATATGAAAGCACTGATGCACGAATAATGAGGAATTGAAACAGAGGAAGAGCCATCTTGGAACGGTCAGAAGAAATTTGCTTTGGTATCGGAGGTATTAGTTATAGTCAACCCTTTCATCCCTGTGTTTCTGAAGTGGATTCTTCCATTCTTGAATTTGGACTTATCCACTGATGTAAATAGGGGTTTCAGTCTAAAATCTAAAACGGAATGGCAAACAGTGTAGATCCTGATGAGACGGCTCATGACGAGCCGTCTCATCCGGATCTACACTGTTTGCACAGGTTTTGGTCTGCCGGGCTGAAAGGGTTAACTGAAACGCTGCTGGATGAATGACCATCAGTGCACACTTTGATAAAAAAACGATTTGTACGGTGTCTGATCTGGGTCTATACAGCTCACTCATGAATGTCAGAATATGTAGTGTAAATATGTTAGTACATGTACTTATTAACAAACATGTTTGTAACACGTGAAAAGGAACAATATGCCATATGCCGAGACCGAAGACTCTTGTCAACATGCAGTCGACGTTGTTAGAACATGGTCTGGTTTGCTTGTCTACATATTCCTGAAAGTCCGTTCATTGTGTTAGCGAACAAAGAAAGCCTTCATAAGGCTGTCTGCAATCGATCAGTCTGTGCGACCGTCGTTGACCGCATATATGCGATTAGAACCATTTTTCTTATAACGTGGCACAAACATATCATTGAAACCGACCTGAATGCCTTACATGTTTACTTTTTTATAGCATCACACATATATGTCAGTCAAACAAGAATGACTGTGTAATACTGGTGTTTTCTTACACTGTGTCACAAAAGTATTATTCAAACAGATATGACAGCCTAGCATTGTTACTTTCTTATGAGGTCACACATACATATCATCCAAATAAAGATGGATGTCTAATACTGGTGAGTTCTTACACCGTGTCTCAAACACATAATTCAAACAGATAAGAATGTCTAACATGGGGTCGCACATACCGCTGATTCAAGAAGGGTTGTTGTCAGTTTCTAGCGTAAGAATGTTCACAATACTGGTTAACCGCTTAGAGGACTAAGCCTGCCCAGTAAAGCGTGGTTAGGTACACTGACCGCGCTCGACATGACCCCATTGGGTTGACTGGGCCGTAAAACCTCAACACAAATACATATCATCCAAACAAAGATGAATGTCTAACACTAGTGTTTTCTTACGCCGTGTCACAAATGTATCATTCAAACAGATATGAATGCCTAACATTGCCATTTTTTAGCATCGCACATACATATTATTCAAAAACAAGGATTACTGTCACATAACGTTGCACGAAAGTATCATTTTAACAGATATAAATGCCTGACATTGTCACTTTCTTACATATCATTCAAACAACGATGACTGTCTAATACTGGTGTTTTCTTACACCGTCTCACAAGCATGATATATCATTCAAACAAGGATGACTGTCTAATACTGGTGTTTTCTTATAATGTGACAGAAAAGTATCAATCAAACAAATATGAATGCCTAACACTGTTTCCTTCTTACAGTGTCGCATATACATATCATTCAAACAAAGATGAATATTTAACATTGGTGTTTTCTTGTAAGGTTGCACAAACGTATTCAAACAGACCTGAATGCCTGAAACTTATTTTATTGCATAAAAAGCAGTGTCGCACGTTATTAACAGCCGTGCATTAACCGGTGAAAAGCCGTGTATTAACAGGGCAATTCACGCGCTGTTAATGTACGGCTACGCAACTTTCAATATGATCGTACCGGGGCCACAGATTTGCTGCCGTTACGAGATGTATACTGCCCGGCCCTAGAACGAGCATAGTCAGTGGAAATTCGTTCGCGAGACATCGGTGAAAAGGCGAAACAAAATAGTACAAGAAATAACGCGAAATGTAGCAAATGTTTTCAGTTTTTATGCAATAATAGCGATCAAACATGGTTTTTCAATGCATTAACACTCGCCAGGTCCCTTGGGAGGTGTTGAAAACCGCGGCCTTCGGCCTCGGTTTTCAACACCTCCCACGGGACCTGGCGAATGTTAATGTATGAAAAACCATGTTTGATCCCTATAATGTAGCTCAAATATAAGTGACGCTTAGCATACCGAGTGAAATTTTCAGCAGGTAAGAATTTGAAATGTCCCAGAAAATAATGTTTGATATTTCATGCAAATTGAGACAATCTGCATGAAAAGTCAAAGCCTATTTTCTGGTAAAAATAAATAAAAAAATATCATCAGTTGGTTGATTGCTGAATAAGCCAAGAGCGTGGAAACGGTTAAACAGAGCTGAAGGTCATTTTCTTATTATGTGCCTCAAATATATCATTCAAACTGGACTGAATGACAAAAGCTAAAACGCGTAAAGTGTGGTACATGACAGCTAGTATCCTGTGACGGAATGTTTGACAATACCCTTAACTGAAACCAAGCAAGCACTCTCAAGCCAATCGTTGCAAACGTGTTTCATAGATACTGTATTTACCATGTGTGTTCGGACAATTAGGCCTGAGCAAAAAGTGTAGACCCAGATGAGAATGCGGCGTCTTATCAGGGTCTACACTGTGTGCCACTCATTCAGGCAAATTTTAGACAGAACATCGGGTAGTAAATTGTACTTGTTTAAATTTTAGAACAAGCATAGTAAGGAGTTGAGGTGTCCGAACACTTAGGGTAAGTAAGATATGCTCATTAATGCAGTATTTTAATTCTACGTCACTCGTTATCACTAAATGGGTCTCTCAGATGGGACATCAGTTTAGGCACGGTCTCTAAATTTATTTTAAAATTAAGTAGCTCGTATTCGTGTTCATGTGTTAATCATTACATTATGTTATGTGTACTTGGGTAATAAATCGCCAAGCAAAAAAGGACATTAACTTACCCGGCTAACACACAACATCGTAATAACGTTGTTTCGACGTCATGCGTCATGACGTCGCAGCGACGTCGAAGCAACGTTATAATGACTTTATGTGTTTGCTTGGTTATAGTGTACTTATTCTAAATATTCACCTTACCGTATTTACTCTAAGTATTCTGACATTTCAACACCTTACCATTCTTGTTCTAAAATTTGAACAACTACAATTTATTACCTGATGTCGTGTTTAAAATTGCTGGATGAGTGGCACACAGAATAGATCCTGATGAGACGCCGCGTTCTGCAATATCTCATCAAGGTCTACACTGTTTCCCCAGGTAAATACGGTAATTCCTTATACTTGTCCTAACATATGAACCAATTCATTTTACTGTCTGTACAGGTGTATACAACTACAAGAATGGCAAGCAACGTACTCATTTCAGTTGCACGTTCTGCGGCTTCTGCTGTGGGTCGATCTTTCCAAGTACAGTCGACTCTCATTATCTCAACTTCGCTTATCTTGAATAAATGCTTATCTCGAACTGAAAATCTTGCCCGACTTTAACATGGAAATCTAACAACAGGTAACAAAATATTGTGGAAAAGAGAACTTGCTCCTAAGGCGTTGGCGTCGGCGTCTGTCGGCGTCGGCGTCCGCGTTAGCACAATGTTTAAGCTTTCAAATGTGTGCATAGTTTTTTAACTGTTTAAGGTACTGCTTTCATATTTGGCCTACACCTACTTTACGGTAAGACCTTTCAATAGCATACACCCCCATCCCCAAAATAGACTCTTTATGTAGATCAAGGTCAGTTCTTACTTTGTCTTTTACACCCACTTTTAAGTTTTGCGTTTAAGGTTTGAAAAGTGTACATAACTGCTGAAGTATTCAAGATAGAGCTCTAATATTTGGCCCACACCAGCCTTAGGGTTAGACCTTTCAATAACACACACCTCTTCCTCAGTTTGACCTTCTGCCTAGGTCAAGGTCAGGTCATACTTTGTCATTTGAACTCATGTTTGAGTTCTGCATTTAAGTTTTGAAAAGTGTTTGCTGAAGTATTCAAGATACCGCTTTAATATTTAGCCCACACCAACATTAGGGTAAGACCTTTCAATAGCACAGACCTTTTCGTCATTTTGACTTTCTGCCAAGGTCAAGGTCAGGTTATACTTTGTCATTTAAACCCATGTTTGAGTTTTGCGTTTAAGTTTTGAAAAGTGTTCGTAACTGCTAAAGTATTCAAGATGCTGCTTTAATGTTTGGCCCACACCTACCTTAGGGTAAGACCTTTCAATAGTACACACCCCTTCCACAGTTTGACCTTCTGCCAAGGTCAAGATTAGATCATACTTTGTCATTTATACCTGTGTTTAAGTTTTGAAAAGTGTACATGGCTGCTGAAGTATGTAAGATATAGCTTTCATATTTCGTCCACACCAGCCTAAGGGAAGATGTTTCAATGGCATATACCCCATCCCTCAGTTTGACATTCTTCCGACATCAAAGTCAGGTCATACTCTGTCATTTACTGCTATGTTTAAGTTCTGTATTCAATCTTTAATAGTTAAAGATTGTTTTCTTATCCGATCAGCCCTTTCCGGCGAGCTGCGTTGTCTTCTGAAAACTCTTGTTTCCACAATATTTTCAATATACCTCTAACTTCAGG
Source organism: Anodontia alba (assembly GCA_964016985.1). Taxonomy (NCBI): domain Eukaryota; kingdom Metazoa; phylum Mollusca; class Bivalvia; order Lucinida; family Lucinidae; genus Anodontia; species Anodontia alba. The sequence goes on along the minus strand of OZ024821.1, from coordinate 95,703,635 downwards.
GGTCAAATTACATATTGTTTTGTGAAATGTGGTTGTCCTATTTATTTTTTCCAGAATTCTGCAAATCTGGTATATCAAGGTACGGATATCTCGAAATATTTCAGAGTCCCTTGAACTTCGAGATAACGAGAGTCGACTGTACTTTCCAGATCAGTCTGCATTTCCGCACAGTTGGTTCATGGAATTTGCTGTTCTCACCAGAAAGAGGGCACACTATAAACATTCGACAAGTAATTTGATAAGAATGTGAACGCACTGATCGATCTTGTGCTGAAATGTTTGCATATGCATTAATGCTGAATACCGTAATAGCACTAAATATTGGATTTGGAACAGGCAGGTCTGTGCAAGCAGTGTAGACCCAGATCAGACGCCGCAGAACACGGCGTTTGATCCGGGTCTACACTGTTTGCCATTCAATTGTAACTTTTTTATACACATAACCAAGTAGTCAATAAATATTTTAAATTTTATGGTAATTGTGGCAAGCACAAATATTTAAGGTAAATATGACAGACGATAAGGCAGGTTTAACTTGACGTGGTTCATTATTCTACAGCATGCATATACATTGAATCTTACCTCTAACGTTGGACTGCTATTTTAGTATTACTATTGTATCTTTCTTCTGAAAGGTAAAGCAGCATTTTATTTATTTGTAATATTTGATTAATTGTGAAGGAATATGTAATGAAGCCAAACGAAACAAAAAATCGAACGCGTATGTATATAAAAAAAAAAAAGAAATACCTTGAAAACTCGTCATTGAGCCAGGGCACAGCATTTCCTACAAGATTGTATGTGCACCCAGGAAAGACTCATATCAGCCTGCGCATCCACGCGTTCTGATCAGAATCTTTGCAGAACACTCTGTGGGTAGCCACGGATCCAATGTGTCTTCATACGGCTATCGAAGACTCTGGTCAGTTTGTGCGAATGCGCAGTTTGATCTGAGTCTTCGCTGGGCGCACGTGTAATCTTGTAGGTGTAATTGTGTAGAAAATGCTTGCCCTAGATCAATTGGTTTGCTCACTAATAAACATGGTTTATTCAATTTGTTCAAATTGCTCTATAAAACATCTACTAACCTTACCTAAACTTACTTTCTTTTAAACAGAAACAATCCGCGCAGACACATACGAAGGAACGTTCCTTAGGACATATTTTAAAGATTACGTTATATAACTCCAGATTAGGGTAGGTGGGTGCAGGGGAAGCGGGTTGGGGTTAGGGTTTGGGTTCTCTTATATAATGTCAGAACAACTCTTCGTCTATGTATTAAACGTATTTGACCTGAGCTCGACTGAACTCAAAAAGCAGTGGGTTAATTAGACAGTTTACAGCCAAACACTAAGACCAAATGCGAATTAATAATACTATATCGCACTTACCAAAGTAATACTACGCTGCATTAAATTGCACATATATGTAAACACCCGCAGTTACATCTATAGAGTTCGGTATATATGTACATGTGAAAATAAAAGGTCCGCTCAAAGCTGCTAGTGTGGAGGTTGAGGTGAGTGATTCCTACTACTTTCTTGTGACGGATAACTTTGTACTGTAAAGCATTTCACCAGTGATGATGTCAGCTTTTTATTTATTTCACTTGTGATGATATTGATATGCCGGAAGTACATTTTTTAAATAAGAATCAAACAGAAAGGAGGACTCTCTGTCTTTTTAAGGCATGGCTCTTGGTGTCACTGGATTGTCAAAAATTACTACGCACTATTAATTTGCGTTTGTTTTTCTTTTTTTTCTTTTTTTTTTTTTTTTTTTTTGTTTGTTTGTTTTTTTGTTTTGTTCTTTTTGGTTTTGTTTTGTTTTTTGTTTTGTTTCGTTTTGTTTTGTGTGTGTGTGTGTGTGTGTGTGTGTGTGTGTGTGTGTGTGTGTGTGTTTCTATGGAAATATCGGTAAAAGGTATATAATAAATAGAAAATTATATCGTGTTTCAGTGATATAAAAACGATGTCACTCCTGTCGGACTCGTTAAAGCGAAATCCGCCAAGTCTTCGTGACATATTTTTCATACCACCGAAACACGATTTAATATTGTTTTAATTATTATACCCCGCTACACGACAGTGCTGGTTATTTAGTTTTGATGCTGTATGCACGTTTGTCCGTCCGTCTGTCCGTCAATTCGTAATATACACGTTTGTACCACCACTTGTATTTCGTTTCCGTGTGAATGCGTTTTCCTATTATCCTGTTTCATTTGAAATTTTGTATGTGCACTGATATAAGGAAAATCTCGTATGGGATTCGTAATGGGCAAACTTCGTTGATTATTTATGGAGTTATGGACCTATATAAATGTAAAGCATTTGTTTTCCATGCCATAGCGTAAGATGTCTTGCATCGAATTAAATTGAGATTGGTATGATTGCTTATTGTCCAGTAAATACAAATTCATTATGAAACGGGCATTTACTCATGAACTACTGACCCTGAGCAACGTTAAAAAATGGCGTGCATTACGAAAACATACCTATATAATTTTGACCCCCTTAAACCCCACTTTCATATAATAAAACTGGGGTTTACAAGGGTATACGCTATTTTTCTTATTTCTGCTCAAAAACATAGATTGTGGGTACTCGTTAGAACCGCCTCGGCGAGGCGTTTCTAACGAAAACCCACCATCTATGTTTTGAGCAGAAATATGAAAAATATCAGAATTTTTATCTGAAAATTTTCATTTTTTGTTGGTAAAATTTTCAATATAGTTGAATAGGCTTGTTTTCATAATGGTGTTTTAGCCTTACAGAAAGTAATGTTTAGACAGCTGTCCAATGGCGGAATATCATGCTGTCCGATGCTTTTGTTCCTCTTAAACAGACTTAATCAAACCGAGTCAGCTATTTTCTGTTTTAGCTTGGGTCTGTATTTCCAAAAGCAGCATACTCTATGTAACAAATAATAGAGAATGCAATATTTGGTTTATTACTAATTGCGTGTTCTTTTTATTTAGTTTAAACATATTTATTTTCATTCTTTCTTTTTATTTCGAAAGTATCTATATATAATATACAATTATTGCCCTTGTGGAAAGGTAATATTCGATTTGTTCATCGGAGTCCGGTAATATTACCCGAGGATTATACCCGCCAACGGTTAACAAATCATCATATAATCCTGTACAAGGGCAACAATTGTCTAATTATACTGAATTATTTCAACTGCAACTGCGCAGACAGCAATAACGTCACTGGAGGGGAATGTTACTTGCGAGTGTAATATTGCAAAGAAACCTGATAGAATATACCCCTGCACGTGAAATGCGCATACCAAAGTGACGTACAAGGTAATATTACTTGCAAAGGTAATATTACAGGGTAACCTGACAAAATATTATCTTGTAGGTGATGTGCTCTCGACCACATTGATTTCTAATAGAGCTCATTAATATTAATGAGGTATAATAATGCTTATTATAACAATTAAGTCATGTACAAAAAAAAAAAAAAAAAAAAAAGTTTAATCATCGGTATACATTTGTACACTTGGCCTTGTCCGATCAAATGAAACTTCTGGCTATCATTGTCTCTTTCATTTGAAACAGTTGGGCACTACCTTTGATAGGACAGAATCAGATTTCTTTATTACGGATTAAATTATGATATTGTTACCTATTGCATTATGCTCCTAAGTAATTTTAGTTGATAATATATATAATTGTATATACAGAGAATTAAAATTATCTTTAAACTATACGTCGCAGATAGGTGAATCGATAGCGTTATCAAAGGAAGCTGTCCAACGAGAATTGAGCAAGCGTCCGAATGATATTATTTTCGTTGCTGGGGTCTCAAATCCAAAACCGTTAACAGTCATTTTTTTCGCAAGTGTCTATCAACTTACTGAGACGAAATACCCTAGAAATGATTTAATGATTGGAACTTTATTTTCTGGAGTTCATTTTGTAAGTACAGTTTGGTTTAAAAAATGCTATTCACAAGTATCAATTTAAACATCAATACTGTAAACATTTTACTGGATTAGAACGAAAGCTTATATAGTTCTTCTCCATTAGTACAGTGTGTACTAGTGCCCAGCTAGCATTCTTTATAAATCTATAGCGGGCCGTTATCGGCCCGTCAGGGTAGCTGACGGGCCGAGCACCGCCCACTATAGATTTATAAAGAATGCTAGCTGGTGTCTGGTACAAAATATATTTTGAGCACAGCCGTATGTTCATTAATTAATCTGTGAACAAGGAAGGCACATGCAGTCTGACCAGCGCTTCTATTTTCATTGTAAAAATAAAAATTATTAAATCATCTGGGGTCTGTAAACGGAAAAGGAAAATCCTGATCGGACTACGAAGATGTACACTGTATTGTTTCTTCGCTTTTGTCATAATATAAATGATGTTCAAAGGGTAAAAGGCCAGTATGAGTTTTGCGGGCAACGAACGCCCAAATCAGCGTAGGCATTTGCACAGTCTGATCTGGGGAATTGTGGCAGGCTTATAGAATCCATCACGAAAACACGCCTATATAATTTTGACCCCCTGAAACCCCACTTTTATATAGTAAAACTGGGGTTTACAGGGGTATACATTATTTTTCTTATTTCTGCTTAAAACATAGATTGTGGGTTCTCGTTAGAACCGCCTCGACGAGGCGGTTCTAACGAGTACGCACAATCTATGTTTTGAGCAGAAATATGAAAAATATCAGAATTTTTTATCTGGAAACTTTCCCGATTTTGGTGGTAAAATTTTCAATATATTTGAATAGGCGTGTTTTCGTAATGATTGCATCACGTTAACAAATTTACACAATTGTACCCCATGTCCCTCATAAAATACAGTGAAATCGAGTACGTAGTGGTGTCTATTATTTGGAAGATTGTCAGAATTTTGCAGTCTTTAAACAAGTTTTTCTTTGTTTACGGCATAAATAGTCCTTAGGCTAAGACCAGGATTTTGGCCAACTGGTGCCACTCTGAGGGAGTAAAGCTAACACACTTTTTTATTTGTCTGATACCAAGAGGTTATGTTTCACTATGATAGCAATCTCAAATCGGTAGCTTATGGACTGAAAAACATACATTTTTAAGGGTACCCAATGTCGGCAAACTTTAATCAAGTTTTGTAGTAAAACAAAGTTAGAAGTGCGCTATACCAACACATGGCCTCTTTATAAGACCTTTCACTATGACACAGTTTTTGATAATTACTGCCCAAACATAAATAGGATAAATAAAAATATGATCATATGTAGTCCACTTTCAATATAATATACGCATTTTATTTGGATATAACACTGTTGTTTAACTAACACGGTTTATGCGTTGGACCCCAGCAATGGTGTTTTAAAGAAATTTAGGTGTGTACATGTAAAATCAGTAATTTTTTGGGGAGATGGCAAATATTGTAAACATGCAATAAGGACAATATTTATTGATAAACAAGCTTTGTTGATAACAACAAAAACAGTCCGTGAAAATGCAATATTTAGCACGTATTTTAGTCCATATAGACTTTCTACATATAGATCTTGGGACGGCTGTAGACCCTACCCCCAAGGGGAAGTTTTTGTACACTATGATTTTCTAAAACTACACTATATACAAAACAAAATGACACATGTAAGCCCTCTGGCGACTGGGGGTTTTTGTGTAACAGACATGTTACCTACGCAACCCTCAAAAGAACAAAAATACTTTGGTGCAAATACTTAAGTATACATATTCTTACTTACTAGCATGCTATTTGCTACCAATGCACATGGGTTTATAGAGACAAGTATCTAAATGTGTTAAACTGTCAATGACTTGAGATATAACTGCTACATATGTTACTAAAAGTCATAAATCTCATATGTAAGTTTCCTGATACAGCATTTTTTGGACGACTATGACCAGTCAGCGACTAGAAATTTGATATAATGCTGTTTACAATAGGTAAACACTATATGTCCTCCCCTGCATATCAAGAAATGAAAACAAGCCAACTTGAAAAAGCATATGGTATAATGAACGATAGTTACTTTAAAACAGTCTTAATTTTTTTCTGAAAATTATTGTTATTTCAACTTCCTAAACATTTTACTTCCTGTGGTTGCAATATGTAAAATGTATTTAACTATTAGAATTGGTTTAATGCTTTGAATAAATGCTCAATACACTTCTTAATATTACATATGTTACTTTTTGAGTGATACTTTATCTACATGGTATAAATGGCTGTTGATACTTTGTACATAAAGTGAAGGGAAATCAGCTCTAAAATTCGTTAAATAACAAACATACGTAAATTATTTCTCATATACATGTACCTCTATTATAGTTTGGTAAATTAAGTGTAACAAAACCATCGCCAATCTTCTGCTTGTGTATCCAACTGATGATTTTATCTTTAAATGTACCCTATAACAAATACAGAAATATTTCCTTTTCATACATACTTACGTGATGTGAGCTCTTCATTGCCTATGTTCTATGCATAAAGCTGATATTCTGTAACTTATATCCATCAAGACTGTCAGAAATATTGCACACTTAATACTGTTACACACGTTGTAAGTCAGTTTAAGTGCTCTGATATCAGAATCCTGTTTCCTATAGACAGTGTTTGGAGGAGAAATCTCTTCAGTACAGCTACATTAATGAAATTACTGTATACTTTCCTAACATTAACTAAAAAGCAAGAATAAATTTAGGGAAAACAAACATTCTGAGGGCATAAATCATTAAAGGAGAATTATTTCATTATTTGAGTTAACCTGAAAATGCAGTTGTAATCACGATGATGATAACATTATACATATACCAACACTACACTGCAGTTTTAAGTCATCTTTAAGATGCAGCCAAATACACAGCATACACACTCTGGCACTTCTATATTGTCACAGCCTATAAAATAAAATGTTTTATGCTGGTTAGAAGACAGTTTGTTTCAGTAAAATTATGCATTATTATGAAATTCTATATAACAGCAACACATACAGGTAAGTCATACATAATATAATTTGATGACGGGCACATTATTGTTATAAATTTTATTAGCGATATAAGTAATGAGAATAACACATGACAACAGTAATCTGAACGATTTAAATTCTCTTTGTTATTTGTATAATTGACCTCCATAACGTGTACTTGATGGTCAAAATGGTGATAGTATAAATTAACTGATAGGATTGTGTGTCTGAGCCTTATATGCCTTTTGGCAAAGTGAATTAAATTTAGCTGCCAAGAAACTATCATGATATATATATGTAATACAATTGTAACGAACTCCTTGCATATTTCCACTTCGATTGTTACAATCAACTTTAATTGTGCTTCTAAAGACACACCCTTCCAAAATAAGACAAAAATGAATTTTCAATACTATTATTAAAGTTTCATGTTCTTCAAGGCCGTTTTCCTTATGCCCAGACACTGATCAGTCTTCAAATGTACATATCTGAGACACACTCTGGTGCTTAGTATACATCTTCTGCTGTTCAGAATGCATATACTGACACTATGAATAGCTTTTCTAGGTCCTTTCATAGCGTTAATTTCAAATTCATATGTAAGTATTTGTAAGCAATTATTTGCTTGTGTTGAGTTTTACGGCCCAATCAACCCATCGGGGGTCATGTCGAGTGCGGTCAGTTTATTTAATCACACTTTTACTGGGCAGGCTTTGTCCTCTAAGCGGTTCACCAGTATTGTGCACATTCTTTCGCCAGAAACTGCCCTTCTTGAATCAGCGGAAGGGAAAGAATTACCGCAGAAAATATTTCGTGATCAAATCTCCACGAAAGAATGTTGCCGACCGAATGTTGGCGAGGGGTCGAACCCCAACATCTTGATCACCAGTCGGTTGCGTATCCAACTGGGCCACCGAGGCCGGCTCATATGTAAGTATGAAATATTGACTAAAGCTAATTATAATCCAACACAATTTATCTGAGTTTTGTTTATAAGTTTACCTAAGTACCAGTTGTTTATGTTATAATAGAATAATGTACAAATATATGCATGGAACAGATGAAATCAAGTTGCATATCATTTTTGTTTTCAACATAAGAGTTGAGTTAGCCTTTAAAGGTGCTAAAGTCACTGAATTGCTCTAATATATACTAAATTTCATTGTGATATATAACTATGTTTCTAAATTGGCCTTATGTTATACACTCATCTTTAATGATTCTTGTTTTCTATGTATATCTAAGAGATAAAGCAACACTGTTTGTTTTGGAAAAAGTCATATTGCAATAAGGCAAAGTGTAATTGCTTTACTTTATGTTATATTAAAGTATTTTAGCCATAGCATGACAAAACTAACAATTGGCTTGTGCATTTGGCATGGACTCAGATCAGCCTGGTTGCCCGCTCAGACTGATCATTGTTTGGTCGTTGAAGTCTGCATGAAGATATCTGAGGTCCTTAGCTATTCATTGAGCACACAGGAAGGACACTAACCAGTCATTTCTGTGTTCACAGGCCCTATACGCCCTGCAACAGCTTATGATAGTGAACATTTTGTTTTTTAATAAGGACTACATGTATATGCTACTCTGGTATTAAATATAAGCACTTCTTGGCATGAGACTATGCTTGTACCAGTATTTTGTTTAATTGGAAATAATGCTTTATGTTGCATACATTAAACATGCAACAGAAAGACTGTGTGGTCAACTGCATAATTTGCAATGTTTTAAATAGATTTGAAGGTCATAACCAAAAGTCATAAACAAAAATTAGTGTAGCAAGCTATAATTTGCATCACGAAAACATGCTTATATAATTTTGATCCCCTTAAACCCCACTTTTATAAAGTAAAACTGGGGTTTACAGGAGTATACATTATTTTTCTTATTTTGTTAAAAAAACATAGATTCACCGAGGCAGTTCTAACAAGTATCCACAATCTATGTTTTAAGCAGAAATATGAAAAAAAATATCAGAATTTTTTCTGAAAATTTAACGTTTCTGGTTGCAAAATTTTCAATATATTTGAATAGGCAAGTTTTCGTAATGGAATCATTTTAATATACCAATAAAAGTCTTGAGTTGATATACATTATTTAGCTAGATTGCACCTGATAATGTAACAGAATAAATAAAAGCAAAGTGTTATTTTTATCATTTTATTCTGAAAAATATCATAATAAAACTGAGTATTATTTCAAGAGATTACATATGTTACCATTGATAAATCATTAAGCAAAGTCATGTAAGGGTCTGACATATAATCTGTAAGTATTTTATTTAGACATAAAGAAAGTATATGTATTTACCATATTGTAAAAACTTCAGGACAGTATTCAGTATTTTATGCAAAAATAAGCAACTTAAATGTTAACAATATTGAATGTATATAACTAACCTAACTAGTTTTAAGCAGATCCTTGATAGCTACAATACTAGCTTCGTCTGTCTGTTTTCTAGGTCACATTAAGTCTTAAAAATAAACTTCCTTTAACTTACACAAAGCTAAGCATACAATATGACAGATGTTATGGATTTTACAATATTAGTAACGTCATATGAGACAAACGTCGTTTTCAAATAACTATCAATATATAGTAAAGTCTTTGACGTATAAATAAAATTGGCTTGTTTCTAGTTCTATGCCATAACTGTCATGGCTGTGTTTTCCAAAACGTCCACATGAAACATATCTCATAAGCTAATAGCAGATTCAATTACGTCTTATTACGTAGGTTATGTGCTGAATTTGGATGTGTAGGAGCTTTCTTCGTTACATTATGCCTTTCTGTTACAGAAAAAGAACAGTCAAATATAAGTAACTCTATCGCGTTCCATTATATGATATTTTTAAGGTTTTAGGCTGCAAAGACGTGACTGAATAACTTGTTTATAGAAGATATTTGTGGACAGTTTAAAGTTACGTGACAAACCAACAAAGGATAAGAGCTTACAATTGCCTTTTTAAAGAGGATATTAGTCTATTGTTGTGCAACATTGCGTCTTTGAAGCTTAAATTTTATATAGCTTCCAGGCGACGTCTCAGCATGCTTGCCGTCACTGGATTTTTTTATTATTATTATTATTTTATTTTTGTGCGAGTTTTTATTAGAGTAACGTATGTAACGCTATAGGAGCCAATATTGTTTTTTCTAAAGACTTTAATTTCTAATACATACAATACACTTATTGACTTTATGAGCATTTGTAATTTTAGGTTGGCTTATGTCTTACTAAGAATTCACAACGATAACAGCTAGTTTTAGACAGTTCTATGTGTCGAAATTGTGTACTGTCGAAAATGTGTGATTTTCTCGACAAAAACTACCGATTTCAGATTGCTATCATACTGAAAAATTATAATTATATATCAAACTCATCGAAAAGTGTTATTGATTAACTCCCTCTTGTTAGTACCGAAAAATTGTCTGGTCTATGGTCTAAAATAAACGTCAAAAAAAATTCTGTCTTAAATTGCTTAATAACCAATAGTTTCTTATTTCCCGTAGTGTATAATAAATATGGTTTACAAAGAGCAAATAAGAATGGTATCAAGATAGATATTTGTTCTTAATTCTTCACATTAAAATAACGAATGCTATGGGGACTCTGCGAAGCGCTTCTAACGAATATCAACAACAAATGTTTCTGTGGTATAATCATAAAAATCAATAGTTTTAGTTAAAAAGAACTTGCTTATTTGCGCTATTGCTTAGACTAGTACATTTGACAAAAGAGTGTTAGCATGAAGTATACAGTAGAGAATGTTGCTAAAAAGAGAATTGGCTGACCTACATCTGTGCATGCGCATTGACTGGACCTTCACTGTCTGCACATGGCACATTGGTCATTTTCACACATAGCGCATTATAAATATGAGTAGGATTTCCTGTTTCAAGTTCAACATTTGGTTGCTTTCCAAATCTAAAGATTTCTCCCCGCAGAATGAGCGAGTCTATGAAAATTAATGGTTCAAATGTCAAGATCAAGAATAGTTCATCACTGCTAAACATGGAAGACAAAGAGTTCCCGGAAGATGGTACCGACGAGCCAGATACTAGTGGTAGGAAACTACTGTACAAAGTAGACGAAGTTCCACCAACTGGAATCTTGATATCAGTAGCTTTACAGGTAATTGTCAAATTATTGTCATATGCATGTGCTGATCTAAAAAAAAGACAAACATAAACTTTATTTTAATATGCGTAAGAAAAATAAAATTATTTGCAATAAAGGGATGCCAACTAACATAAAATATTTTGCTTTTTTACCATAGGGGCTGCTCATAAAGTAACCCCTATTTTCGAAGTGATACTAGGGAGAATTTTAGAAGATTATTCTTGGGGGTGCGTATCAATAATTCCGTGCTGGTTACGCTACTGTTTATTGTAAACAGATTATTACTCTGCTTTCAACATCTTTCAGAAGTCATTTTTGCGTGGCGCTATTTTCAGAAGAAGCAAACTTGCGAAAGTTTTATGATTTAATACAAAACCTTTTGTCTCAACTGCCTATACTTCAAACATTTTATGCTATTCAGTGGTTTCAAAACATCTAAAACGAAATCCGCTTTCCCATAGTAAAAATAGCTGCAAAAATAAAGCAAAACCTACAGGACAGGTAGTTTAGATGCAGATTTTCAACAAGTTCCTCTAGTTCAAAATTTCTGAAATTTTCGCATTATTGTTATGGAACATATTCAGTGGCTTATAATCAGTGAAGAAAAGTAAAACAATGTTTACTAATAAAACATTTCCAAACATCCAATTCGCTATAGAGACTGCACAGGTTGGACACATTTCAGTCGAAAAATAAATTTTACAGTAATAGTAGACATTTTGCTTACCGTACAACATCTGTACTAAAATCAATGTTTTTTTATGTAGTAGTTGTCTTCTCGATCTAGAACTGGTCAGAATATTTTACTACATACACTCGTTCTAAATGTATAAATCAGATCGTCATTAAAATCGTAAGTGATTTACCAGTAAGAAAACAAAAAGAAAAAATAATTATTTGTTGTTAAAATGAAACTTACATGTTGCAAGTAAAGTTAGAATAAGACCAGCAAAATCCTTATGCATAAGCGGGAAGCGGGCAACAAAGACACTGATCAGATTGTGCAATCGTTACTCACATATGAAATATATCAGTAAATATTTTAGAGTAGGCCTATATAGAAGAAGGCTGAAGGGCCTGATGAGATTGCTCAAATGCAAAGCATCACGAAAACACGCCTATATAGTTTTGACCCCCTTAAACCCCACTTTAATATAGTAAAACTGTGTTTTACAGGGGTATACATTACTTTTCTTATTTCTGCTCAAAAACATAGATTGTGGGTACTCGTTAGAACCGCCTCGGCGAGGCGGTTCCAACGAGTACCAACAATCTATGTTTTGAGCAGAAATATGAAAAAAATATCAGAGTATTTGTCTGAAAACTTTCAGTTTTGGTGTTGCAATTTTCAATATATTTGAATAGGCGTGTTTTCGTAATTTTCTGATCTGTTCGCGTGTGGCCTAAGGGCCATTTTCTCACGTAGCGCAGCATATAAATATTTTACAATTTCATTGTAGAATGTTTTACTTGGACTCGGAGGAAACTTAACAACAGCTTACTTCATCTCTGACGTCATATGCGCGGATCCGGCTCATCCAATTAGGGCTAAACTGTTTTGTACGTCACTCTTCATGACAGGATTATGCACGACATTAATGTCTTTAATTGGTGTCAGGTATTCAACATATAAATCCATTGTAGACTGAATTAACTCTCCTACACTATATATTAAAAGATTCTAATTTGATTTTACGTATGTCAGGCTATATGATTTTTAGACATACAGTGAGAAAAATGGTTGAACTATTTGCAAACAGTTGAGGCCCTGATCAGACGCCGCGTGCTGCGGCGTCTGATCTGGGTCAGCACTGTTTGCCAAGTACTCGTTTCGGGGTCTCCAGTCTTCAATGGGTTAAGGTATATGAGCCATATCATGATAGACCCTGTCTCGTGCAATTTGCGATCTTTTTATATCAAAATCTGATTACTCGTCTACAGGTCATTGTACTCAGTCCGCTACTTAAAATCTACATAGTCACTGGGATTAACTGGTCGAACTGTGCGTGCGTTGAAAAGACCGTATATATGTGTAGTATGATCTGGGAATGTGCAGTTTGCATATGTTGGAAAGCGAGTATTACCATAACCTGGTTACTTTTATTTTATTGTGTCTGTCGTCAGTCATGATTTTCAAAAATTAAAAATAAAATAGTGTCAAGTTCGTTTGAAATTCACTTGGAATTCATAAGTCACCATATAAATTACTCCTTCCAGGATGAATAAAGGGGAAATCAAAGTGTTTTTTTTTTTTCTAACTCAGCAATATATTACTATATAGATGTAAATGAAAGTATTTTAGGTCCGCAGCTTCTAGATAGGTTACAACATGGATATTCTAAGGCAATCTGCATGCATGATTGTTAACCCAATTATGCTTAATAACTTTGGTTTCCTCTTTTACTACACGACGGTGAGTCGGTCCTCAGTAAAATGCACCATCGCTCTAGATAAGACTTTTTCAGCCATAATGTACCGTATATTACCGAGTACAGTCGACTCTCGTTATCTCGACCTCGCTTATCTCGAATAACCGCTTATCTCGAAGTGAAAATCTGGTCCCTGTTTAAACATGAAAATCTAAGAACAGGTAACAAAATGTTGTGTAAAAGAGGAGAAACTAAGGAGCAATTTCTCCTCTTTTCCACAATATTTTCAATATATTTCCAATCAGCAGTAAAATTACATATACATTTGTAAAATGTGGTTGTTCGATTTATTTTTCCTTAATTCTGCAAACCTGATATGTCGAAGTGCGGATATCTCGAAGTATTTCAGAGAGTCCGTTGGAATTCGAGATAACGGGAATCGACTGTATTGGGACACCTCCTTATCATACTGGTCCTAAAAATTGAATAACGTCATTTTTGATACGGGTTCCAATATAAAAAAAAGTTTGCTAACCCTACAGTCGGAAAGATATACAATTTGTTTTGATACAGGAAGGCAGTTTGGGTATGCCTGCAACTGTAGGCCAAAAGCAGATATATATACATTGTAGCTTGTTTCTACGGATGCCCAGTTGATACATACACATTTGCGTATTCAGATTAACGTCACAGAAAAGAAAGAAAATGATGCTCAAAGCAGAAACCAGGGCCCAGTTGTTCAAAGCTAACGATGTCGTTAGTTAACGATTCGTTAAAATTTACATCAAGTGATAGGCAAATATGCTGAATTTTTTTACTGAAAAAATGTGAGTAGCTTTTGCAGTGCAAAAGCTACTCACATTTCTTCAGCAAAAAATATCAAAATATTGTATATTGAATCTGCTAAAACAGTTAACGAAATGACCCTTAACGAGCTCGTTAAGCTAACGACGCTTTGAACAACTGGTCCCTGAATGTTTATTTACTCATGAGCACGTGCAACGATGAAGGCAAACATGATACTGAATCTATTTTCTGCATTCAAGGGAGCGTACCCTGGTTTACTGCCTGAAACCAATTTTAAAAGTTCTCAGGCAAAGAGTTTTACGAAAACACCTTCTACCTGTTTTCGATGTCTTCTCATAGAAGGATCATGGAAATGAATTGACACCAAATATGTTCGTTTCTAATCCAGTATGGTCGCTACGATAAACTTGGAAGAGCACACTTGTTTTGGAAATTTTACGATATCATTTTGAATGATACATTGTAAATTTTACCAGACACCTTTCGGACGATCGTGCTTATGATTATTTCTACTAGATTAATTCAGATAAAATACAACTATATACTTATGTTCGAGTAAATGTTTAAAATGCATGCTGAGGGAGTTCTCTGCAAATTTTCTGTAGCGTCTGATCTGGGTCGACATTGTTTACGCAGGCCTGTTTGTCACAGTATTTAGGTTATTACGGTTGTATGTTTTCTCATTTCTCAACGAAACATTTACATGGTGTGTACTCACTTGAAGTGCCTCGCGGAGGTGCTTGTAGTGAGAACTCACAGAATATGTTTTGGTGGAGAAATAAGCAAAATATTTATCCGATCATCCCTCTCACTCAGAGCTATGAAAGCAATGATAATTCCATCATATACCGTAAAAACCCTATTGGGACAGATAGGCCTAAGCAAACAGTGTAGACCCAGATCAGACGCCGCAGAACGCGGCGTCTGATCAGGGTCTACACTGTTTGCCATTCATCCAGCACACAACAACAGGTAGTTAAATAGATTTTTTTTTTTCAAATTTTACAAGTAAGGTAAGGAGTTATGGTGTCCCAATTCTTAGGGTAAATACGGTAATATCAGAATAGGATGCAAAATGCGTTATTTAGAACAAAGACACATATTAATGCAACATAAAAAAGATTGCTAAAGATAACAAAACAAATTGAAATCAAACTTCAAAATCGAAATTTTTTGAAAACTTTCCTCATGCATACCCCTATTTTACTATATATTATAAGAATATGTAGATTTACATTTCGCAGACATGTTAACGAACCGGTAATGTAATTTCTTTATGTTAGGGCACAGTGAACCAATTGTGACAGGACTGCTGATTGGTGCAAAAAAGTGTAGGGAAGCCCGGGGTAGTTATTTTGTGTAAGGCGGCCTGTGATTGGTTAATAATAAAGATGAATTAAAACTCATCATTCTAATTTGAAGAAAAAAATGTCTGTTTGTAATTTTCTGATTGTTTCAAAGAAATAAACGTTTCTGTGTGTGTTTGCTGGAGCCCAAAGAAGAAGTGGTGAAATTGCTAAGTTTCAATTTTTGATACCTGCCAGTTGAGGGGTTGCTACATTCAGCCTCCAAAACGTCCCTGAAAGTGCTGGTGATGGTGGTATTTTTCCTTGTTTATTTTGCTATGCTAAGCCTGGGCTTTGAATTAAAACAAAATTTAGAAGCCCAGCCATACCCTGAAATGAACCCTTAAGCACCAAAAAGGGTGGAATCACTATGGAGCTCTATGGGAAAAATAATTAGTTCACTGTACCCGCTACGTGCTTAAAAGGACACAAAGTGGACATTTTATTTCTTTACATCTATATTTTGCTCATCACACACAACCTAGGCCTTAGTGTATGGATGTAGAGCAAAGGTTCAGTGAAGTGCATGTGTACTTACTGACTCACACTGGCTATTCTTCAGCTGTCTTCTTCTGCAGGTCCGGACTCCACACAGAGAAGGTCTCGCATGTTCCTGGGTCCTAAACCACTGGATACAAACCAGAGCAAATAAGCTGTAGAGCCTGTGAGTCTGTATTAGCTACTTGATGTTGCCTCGTGGACGGTTGCACTCAATCTGCACAGCCTAAAGACATCTTTCGGTTTTACCTTGGTACACAACATCCAGGCTTCCTTCCTTCAAATGAATAGTGGATCACACTGAATCTGATCTGCTTATTTGCTGTATGCATACTAGTTATGGCAAAGCACACATTCTGTTTGCATTTTTTTTCTTTTTTGTTTGTTTGGATTTTTTATAGGGACATTGTGGACTTTTGCTGTTTTTTTTTGTTTTTTTTGTTGTTGTTGTTTTTGTCTGTCTTTTTAGTTCTGTTTAATTTCTTTTGGTTGATATTGGTGTGTCCTGTCTGTATTATGAACGCCTCGTTTGGAAAGTGAGGGCTGGTTGCTTGGTCTATTTTTGTTTTGAAGTGTGCATGTTGTCTGTCATAGTTTGTTTCATCATTCTCCTGGTGTCACTGGCTATATTTTATGTTTGTGGCAATTCCTGTAAATCTTCTTTATTTTCATTTTTCTATCCATTTGTTTTACTTATTTATTTTTTTATTATTTTTTTTTTTCAGACTTCCTATATTCCAGTCTGTATGTTCAACTTTTCTAGTCCCACTTATGGCAATGAGAAACGCAGGCAAATGGACATGTGACAATATTCCAGGTAGTAATATAATTGAAATATACAAAACTGATATGGCATCTTATTTGATCCTGTGTTACCTTTTATGGCAGGCATTTAAAACCGTCGGGAGGATTACAGTTCAGAATTTCTAAATACCAATTAATCATCATTACGAAAACATGCCTGTTCAAATATACTGAAAAGTTAACCAGCAAAAAATGAAAATTTTCATAAAAAAATAAATCCGATATTTTTCATATTTCTGCTCAAAACATAGATTGTGGGTACTCGTTAGAACCGCCTCGACGAGGCGGTTCTAACGAGTATCCACAATCTATGTTTTTAAGCAGAAATAAGAAAAATAATGTATACCCCTGTAAACCCAAGTTTTACTATATAAAAGTAGGGTTTAAGGGGGTCAAAATTATATAGGCGTGTTTTCCTGATGATTACGTGGTTCAGTTTTATATCAAGATTTCACTTCGTCCGACTTGTTTTCTCATGTTGACATATGCTTTTAGCCATTGAGTATATGCAGATAGCGGACTGATCAACCTGCGTCTCCATATAGCCTGCTTACAGAGTAACAGGATCGCAAACGAGCAACAAACACATCACGAAAACATGCCTGTATAAGTTTGACCCCGTAAACCCCACCTTTATATAATAAAACTGGGGTTTACAGGGGTATACATTATTTTTCTTGTTTCTGCTCAAAAACATAGATTGTTGGTAATCGTTAGAACCGCCTCACCGATGTTTTGAGCAGAAATATGAAAAATATCTGAGTTTTTAACTGAAAATTTTCAGTTTTTGGTGGTGAAATTTTCTATACATTTGAATAGGCGTGTTTTCGTAATGAGCAACAATCCTGGTCTGACTGTAGTACGCACTGACTGATCTGAAACAACGCTGTCCGCCTGTCTAAAAAACACCCTTCTTATAACAGGGCTCTTCTATCACAGTGGAATTTGAAATAATAAATAAAACCTTTAACACGGCTGTTTATCTCCACACACGCAACACCGTGTTGTGAAAAGAAAATCGAAAGGAGATCGTCCGCAGATGGTTGCGGAGAGTCAGTTTAGGTAGCGTTGAAGGTGAGTGTCAGTTGAAGTAAGGCTGACATTTTGGCACAATCGCCGATATCCTAAATCGGGCGATGTAATTGAGCCACTTATCTAGTCTCTATATAATCAGACCGGAATTGTAGTCCTTTAAGCGAATACATAACAAAAAATATTTTTCTCCCGATGCAAAGGTGGTCAGATTTTGCCGTTTCGGTGACAGACAGGCATGTAAAACTCCAGTTTTGGGAGAGATTATAAATTTCTGGTTAAATACATCTTCGTTTCAGTGGTTTTAGCAAGTTACTATCATCACGAAAACATGCCTATATAATTTTGACCCCCATGAACCCCACTTTTATATAGTAAAACTGGTGTTTACAGGGGTATACATTATTTTTCTTATTTCTGCTCAAAAACTTAGATTGTGGGTACTCGTTAGAACCGCCTCATCGAGGCGGTTCTAACGAGTACCTACAATCTATGTTTTGAGCAGAAATAAGAAAAATATCAGAATTTTTCATCTGAAAATTTTCATTTTTTGGTGGTAAAATTTTCAGTATATTTGAATAGGCGTGTTTTCGTAATGGTAGTTCAAAAGAAATATCACAATCCTTTGCCATTGCACAGAAACTAGGCATTTTATTGACGGCTGGTACATAAAGAGACCGGTGGCTAGTAAAAGGATATGTGTGATGAAAAGACCGTGTTTTTTCAACAAGAAAGAAAGAAAAATGGTAATAATGGTACTAGAATTGAAATATAGACTTCAGGGACACATCTGCTGAAAGTAGATCAGAAATCATACTTACAACGAGACCGGTAGTATGAAATATGATATTGAAAAACCGTGGTCTTCTCAATCACAACATATCCTTTTACTCGCCACCGCTCTTCTTACGTACCAGCCGTCAAAAAAATGCCTAGTTTCTGTGCAATAGCAAAAGAATGCCATATATTTTCTTTTGAACTACACAGTAACATGTTCAGCCTTCACTGAAACGGTGATGTGTTTAACCAGGGATTCGTAATCTCTCCAAGAACTGGAGTTTTTCATGCCTGTCTGTCACCGAAACGGCAAAATCGGACCACCCTTGCATCAGGAGAAAAATGATTTTTGTTCCGTATTCGCTTAAAGGACAACATTTCCTGTCTGATTATATAAGAGGTTGAATCACATCGCCCGATTTTGGATATCGGCGATCGTGCCAAAATGCCAGCCTCATTTCAATACACACCCACATTCAACGCTACCTAAACTGACTCTACGCAACCACAACTGGAAGACCTCCTCACGTTTTACCTTTCACAACACGGTGTTGCGCGTGTGGGGACAAGCAGCCGCTTAACAATAATGACAGTGGGCGAATTTTATCAAAAGTATCTGACCCTGGAAAACGCAATTCTACGCTCTATAGGAACATTAAAAGGCTACAGTCGAGCAATTCAGCTTTTCTCTTTGCTCACATATCAGGTCATAAATATAATGGACCATAAAATCAAAGAATAAAGGCCAGGACCAGCTTACTAAACTTTTGATATTCTTATATGAGGAAACGACTCTTTTCTTATGTTACGGTACAGATATATGCACAGAAACATTACAAAGTATAAGATACGTTTCCATCCTATGACGTCTCGAACATTTTGCTATTTTGCCATTCAGTGCGGGGACATGAAACACATTACGAAAACACGCCTATTCAAATATATTGAAAATTTTACAACCAAAAAAGAGGGAAATTTTCAAATAAAAACTTCTGATATTTTCATATTCCTGCTCCAAACATAGATTGTGGGTACTCGTTAGAACCGCCTCGACGAGGCGGTTCTAATGAGTACCCACAATCTATGTTTTGAGCAGAAATAAGAAAAATAATGTATACCCCTGTAAACCCCAGTTTTACTATATAAAAGTGGGGTTTAAGGGGGTCAAAATTATATAGGCTTGTTTACGTGATGACATTTCTGGTTCCATTAGAAATACAGACATTCTGCTGAATACGGTTTTATCTGGTATGGAAACTCACAAGAAGAAACTTCTAGCAGCAAACACTAGATATGTGAGTGGTCAAAAAAGAAAAGGTTTATACATATTGTTACCTCATATTAATAAACAATATCCTTGTGGAACTTTTTAGGTTCTTCAGAATGGTCCACTTTTAGAATCTCATTATCATAGTGAAGTAGAAATAGAAGGGAAATACTTTTCTCGAGACATTTTTTCCACAGCGTTTTTGTATTTCCGCTTCATTATTTTTTTCTATTTTTAGATTCCTATGGTAGTTCAGTGTCGAATTCAAGCTCTGAAATACAGACAAATACAACTGATGCGATTGTGACAGTGAGAGAGGAAGATATGTATATTAAACTTAGAGAGGTAATTGAGTTCCCCTTCCTAAATAATAATTACCGTATATACCCAAAGAATTCGGATGCCTTAATACCAAACAATAGGTGTCCTAAAATTTGAAACATTTTCTTTTACTATCTGATGATGTCTCAAAATATTGCTGAATAAGTGGCAAACAGTGTAGACCTAGATCAGACGCCGCATTCTGTTCGAATACTAGAGTAAAATTCTGTGCAAAGTGTATATTAATACGTCTGTATTTACTGAAAATGACCAATCCAAATCAGCTGTGTGATGTGTTATTATTTGTGTGTTCTAAGATGGCTGATGAGACGAATCTTAGCTCTAAACTGCCTGTTGCAGATACAACAAGAGAGGTCTGAGGAAGAAAGCTCAGTTGGTGATGCCTTAGCTCTGGCTTTCCACTATGCACGTTTCTGCTCGGATTTGCTGATTCTTTTATATATTTATTAAATATGTTATGAAAGCATTTGTATTGATGAGATCAACTTTTGTTGCTTCTTGTTTTTCTTCCTTATCGTTAACTTTAGACTGTCTTGAATACTACGAAACTTTCTAACAGTTCACCATATCCTATTTTATAACGCCTTAGTAGATTCGGAAAACTTGTAAATTCTTGATTCATGTGAAAAACATAAATTGTTTAGTTAATTGACATATGGTTCATGTCCTTCCATCTAAAGAGACATAGGTTATATTCTGTAAATACCATCCGCATCAAGACGCAAAGTCACGGTTAGGAAACTTCATAATCAGAGCCGCCGGCTCCAATAAGCCAATGTTATGTGCGTCTTCTGGAGCACGTGCGGCTCTGAATATATCGACTAAAACAGTAAACAAAAAGGTAGGTTTATCATTCTTCGTATAAATATGTTTCTGTGAGTTAAATTTTCTATAAAAGAAGGATGTAATGCTGTTCTCTAGTCTTTTAACTTTATATCGGTCGGCTCTGATGTCGGAGGGCGTGTGTTCGCAAACATGCAAACCAATGTCCTGCTTATTTTGTGTTTAAAATTGATTATTCGTAATATTTAGTATGATGAAGTCAAAAGAATAGCTTCATGACATGCATGAAAGGCGTTCCATTTTTTGGCAATCAGAGTTAGCGAACACACGCCCTCCGACATCAGAGCCGACCGATACATTCAAAGCCGCCTTACACCATCGGAGCCATTGTTTATCTATTCTCCATTTTCGTTATTTAGCTGTCAAATTTAATTTTTCGGGAACTGAGACAGATCAGACAACTAGTTGTCACGTAAATAATGCAAAACATTTCAGGCGCATATGGATTTGATGGAAAAATAAACCGAGATTTGCGTCGATGTTCTTTTGATGATCTGTTGATTTGTTACCGGTCACCCCACGCCACAAGTGATTCAGTCAAGATTGTACACATTTACCAACTTCCATTGGGTAGGAAACAAATTAAAATACTAGAGAACAGCATGACATTCTCATTTTATAGAAGACTTACCACACAAAAACAAATTTGTACGATGAATGATAAACCTATTTGTTTTGTTTACTGTTTTAGCCGATATATTCAGAGCCGCACGCTCTCCGGAAGATGCACATTACATTTGCTTATCGGAGCCACCGATATGAAGTTTCCTAACCGTGAAAGTACGTAAATTACAGCGTTTCCTTTTATTTACAGATGATGGGATGTCTACTTCTCTCTTCTTTTTTAGAAGTTTTTGTGGGAGCTTCTGGTCTCGTCGGATACCTGTTACGTTATATTGGACCAATTACAATTGCAACGGTTGTGTCTCTAATTGGCTTGTCACTTTACAAAATTCCTATGGAGTACGCCCGTACACACTGGGGAGTAACTGCTGTGTAAGCTACATAAAATGATTTATTTGTTACAGAACATATTTGTATTAAGATGGTTTAAGTGGCTAGGTTAAAGAAACGCATGAATTTTGATTTAACAAGTTGTACCTTTCGAATTGTCAGAAAAAAAAGTGTAAACGAATACATTGTTTATCAAACGCTAAAGCTTTACTTCCGACGAAGTTTAAATAGCATCATGATATTCCAAAACAGTGTTGCTGCAAAACTTATTCACCGTCACCGGTTGAAGCATACAATAATGTACAGTCGACTCTCGTTATCTCGAACTCCAAGGGACTCTCTGAACTACTTCGAGATATCCGTAGTTCGACATATCAGGTTTGCAGAATTGAGGAAAAAATAATTCGATTAACCACATTTAACAAACTGATAGGTAACTGGACTTTTGAAGTTAGAAATATATTGAAAATATTGTGGAAAAGAGGAGAAATTGCTCCTCAGGAGCAATTTCTCCTCTTTTCTACAATATTTTCCATCTGTTGTTAGGTTTTCATGTATAGGCAGGGACCAGATTTTCACTTCGAGATAAGCGGTTATTCGAGATAAGCGAGGTCGAGATAACGAGAGTCAACTGTATTTTGTTTTGCATGATAAGTTGAATAGTGATGTATATCAGTGCCGTAAATAACTTCTGTACAATGCTCCAAGTCAGGGCACTTTTTTCAACCGAAAAGTGCTGACATTTTTCTTATTTCTCCACAAAAATACGTTGTAGTACTCATTAAAAGCGCCACACAGAGGCGTTTCTAATGGGTGCCCACAACATATGTCTTCGCGGAAAATGGGAAAAATGTTATATATGTGGATACCCCATTTTATCTGAGGCTATTGCTACAGTAAGAAGAAATCAGTGCTATTTACAGGCGGCAACTTTAAGGTTTAACAGTTTCAGGCGTGAGTATATAAACACTTTTCTCGTGTGCGAATTATAAAGACACAAACCAGCTTATTTAACAGCGCATTCGGATCAGGCTCTGTATACATTCAGTAATGTTTCTTTTCATTATGTTTATCTTGCTTATCTAAACTTAAGGTACGAGATAACTTGAGCTGGCAACGCACCTATAAATTAAGGACTCATTCTATCGTATCTTACAGATGTATTATTTTGGCGGCTGTTTTCATGGTATACCTGGATCGAGTTTCGGTTCCATTCCCTACAAGTTGTCATCGAAAAAAGAAGGGTGTGCCACGTGTCATGAAACTGCCTGTTTTTCAGATGTTTCCGGTAAGAAGGATACGATTCAGAAGAGCTTTACGTCGTATCTGGTATCTTTACTTCAATAATATCTTATAACTCGAAAATCAAGGTCGTCATATTTCGCCATTATATTCTATAGTATACATTGGTCATCACAGATAATAAATGTTATCCTAATTTGGAGCAGCATCAAAATTAAGAGCGAGGTTTCGATCCAGTAACACTAGTTTGACCCTCCCGCCTCTTCCACCCATCCCGGCACACATACACACACACACACACACACAAACGCACACACAGAGCAGTGTTTTCCTTACGTCGTTAAAAGGAGGGTTACAATTCTTCTTTGTATGTTTTATTGCAACTATCTTGTTGTTCCTTATATGTTATTCTTTCTGTGACTCGGGGAAGCTGTGCTGTTCCCGTAGTATCCTAATGTTCCTTTGTGGTACTCTTGGATTATGTTTCCGTTTTCACCTTGGACCCAGTTGCTTAAAGCGTCGTTAGCTTAACGAGCTCGTTAGTGGTCAAGATATTAACTGTTCTAGTAAGTACAATATCTAATTCACAGGTATTTTTGCTGTAAAATGTGAGTAGCTTTTGCAAATGCACATTTTTTCAGCAAACATATTAGCATATGTGCCATATTTAATTGTCAAAGTTTTAACGATACGTTAACTAACGACATCGTTAGTTTTGAACAACTGGGCCCTGATTATCCAATGTATGCCATAGTCATACTTCATTATTAATTTCTGCAAAAACATGACCTTGTCAACAGTAACAAAAAAAATCCTGTTTCCCATTGCTCATATTGACGACTAATTTTGCATGTTATCCAGAATTTATTTAAATATATTCGCAAATACTTTAAATTAGGAAACTGAATAGTCTGTCTAGAACATATGGGTGTCACCATTTCGTTCATAATATAATGTTCATGTACCTTTGAAATTATGTGGACTTTCTTCGGCCAAAAGCAATCTCAATAGTCAGAATAAAGAGGGTTGTTGCCCGTACAATTTATTCAACACTATTTTCCATACCAGTGATTATTTTTCCATACTCCAATTAACCTTTACCACTCTCTGGGAAAATTCAACAGACGACAAACATATCAATTTTTTCTTAGTTTCCCCAGAAAATAGGCTCTGCTAGAGCGTCTCGTCAATTTTGTGACTTTAACAATCGAAATAAAATTTAACTGCTAAACTTAACTACGTAAAGCATTTTCCAAATTTTATTGCCGTCATTCTGAATTATTGTGATATAACGTTGGTTTGAAAACACTTCTGTAAGAAAGGCTGTCCGGACCTGAATTTAAAGGCGACTTATTCTATGAATTCAGAAAAATTGTTGGCAAAATTTATTTTTTCGTTACAATTTAAATTGTCACTCGCTGCAAAAAAATGGGTTACAGCATAGATATTCTGTGACAAACTGCATGCATGGTTGTTAACCCGATTATGGTTGATAACTTTGCTCCCCTCTTTAATTGCACAACGATGGGTCGGTCATCAGACTCAATGACGGCCCCTTCCTCAGTCTGTTTCAGATGGTCGATGCTTCACTATCAGTGTCTGTGGCGGGGCTCATCTTAGTCCTGTTTGCGGTTTTCTTGTGTTCTAGCTTCAGCTCATCATTGAGCCCATTGCTTTGTTTCATCACAGTATTATGATTATATGTGTTTCACTATGATGTTTCGCAGATAAGGAAGGGGACCCCTTTGATAACCGAACAAACATTTGTAAATTGGAGCTGCATCAGAAGTAAAGGTGGGGTTTCGCGCGAGTAAAACTGGTTAAAGCTAATACCCTCACCCTTTCTCCCCCCCACCCCAGCCAAGTAGTTTTCCTACTGACCGTTCTTCTTTGTTAGTACGTCTGTGGTTTCCTATGTGGCGTTTCTTTCGTTCATATTTGTTCCTCATCTCCTCTTCTTTTGATGACTCGGGGGGGACTGTGCTTCGTGATTGTGGCATTTCCTGGGTATCTTCACTTATATTTTTGACATGTCATGCAGGGCCCAGTTGTTCAAAGCTAACGACATCGTTAGTTAACGATTCGTTAAAAGTTACATCGAGTGATACGCAAATATGCTGAAATTTTTTGCTGAAAAAATGTGAGTAGCGTTTGCAGTGCAAAAGCTACTCACATTTTTTCATCAAAAATATCAGAATATTGTGTATTGAATCCGCTAAAACAGTTAACGAAATGACCCTTAACGAGCTCGTTAAGCTAACGACGCTTTGAACAACTGGGCCAAGATTGTCTTCTCAGGAGACAATCAGTCAGTGAGGAGACAATCTGCATGAATTGTCAAAACCTATTTTCTGGAAAAAAAGATAAGAAAATATTTCAAAATGTCGTCTGCTAAAATTTTTATCCATCATGCTAACCGTTGAAAATTAAAAGTGCTGTATACATGGACTGCACGCCTGTGGTAATGGCTTTTAGAAAAGATTCGGAAATAATCAGGTAATTAGCTACATAGAGAGAGAGAGAGAGAGAGAGAGAGAGAGAGAGAGAGAGAGAGAGAGAGAGAGTGATCACCAACGTCTTTGAAAGTTTCAATCATTTACAGGTTATTCTGAGTATACTTATAACTTGGCTGCTGTGTGGTATTCTCACGGCCACCGATGTCCTCTCAGATGATCCCAGTAATTTAGAGTACCGTGCTAGGACGGACATGAGAAAGGCCATCATATTTGACACCCCTTGGTTCTATTTTCCATACCCAGGTAAGCAGTGCCCGAAATATTTGGATTTGGATAGACCATAGGGTATGTATTTTCTAAACTATGCCTGACTAAAGTTAGATCTTATAAGAAGTGTCTTTAGTTTGAGGTCAACCCATTAGGGTCATGTCGAGCCGGTCAATTCACCTGACCCAAACTTTTCCTAGCGTTCAAACGGAGAAAACAAATACATGTTTTTACCACTATCGAAGCTGAGGACGAGAGTTGGAATCCCGTAAAGCTGGCAATCGCAACCACCCGCCACTCTCCCCGCCCCACCGCCCCACCCACCCCACCCAATTCATAACTGACCTTTCCAAGGCGGTACTTTTATTGTGCTTTTATTGTGGTACTTTTTGTTAATTGTTATGTGGTGTTTCACTTTAATGATTTTCTTTTATACTTATGTAAGGTGATTATATATTCAATAAAGTTTGGGTAATAGAGTTCCCACCGTTTTGAGAAAGAATTGCCAACTCTGCTTTCCGTCTGTTCACTTTGTGGCTGCTTTATATTATTTGTCTGTCTTTCCATTTGGTGTTGGGAAGGCTTGATGTGGGTCTGATTGTTTCAGATCCTGAGGTACTCTAAGCGGTTAATCTGTACTTGTACACATTCTTTCGCTAGAAACTGACAACTGCCTTTATTGAATCAGCGAATATTATTCTTATTTCACATTATTTAAGAACACTTACATGTAGTCTTGTAAAATACTATACAGTTATACGTAGACCTAGAAATTACTCCAAAAACAATATGTAAAAATTCGCTGCGATGGCTTATATTCTCGTTCGAAGACTTAAATTTTATAATTCACGGTCACCAAGACAAATGAGTTACTAAGAATTTCTAATACAATTAAAATGAGATTACATGATGCATGATCATTATCTATTTGATGTTTTGTTTTCTTGTTGTTGTTGTTGTTGTTGTTTTGTGCTGTTGTTGATGGTGGTGTTGCTGTTCTTTTTGTTGTTGTTGCGGTTGATGATGATGATGATGATGATGATGATGATCAAATTTTATTTACGTTTTAGCTTGAAATATAAGTTTCCGAAATTATAAAGCAACAACTGACCAAAGCTATGGATTTTTCATATATGTTGTTTTATTTATTTATTAGTTTTATCTGGAATGCATTTATTTGGTTTGTTTTAAAGGACAGTTTGGACCACCTCTGTTCAACACGACCATCTTTGTTGGATTCCTAGTTGCCGTGATCTCGTCCATTCTGGAAACAATCGGTGATTACCATGCCTGTGCTCACATCTGTCATGCGCCTCCCCCACCACCACACGCTGTCAACAGAGGAGTCCTGCTAGAGGGCATTGGAAGTGTAATATCCGGAGCCATGGGTGCAGGACATGCAACTACGTCATCGACAGCAAACTTAGTCTTAGTCAGCATAAGCAAGGTTAGATTTTATTCTTCTAAAGGTAACAATTTCATCCATCAACTTGGGCCCAGTTATTCAAAGCATCATCAGCTCAATGAGCTCGTTAATGACAAACTTGTTATCTGTTGTAGCTTAGGTATTTTCAAATACGTTGATATTTTTGTTGCAAAAGCTACACACATTTTTTTTCAGCAAAAAATTTCAATGTATTTGCCATATTTCATGATAGAAAATTTAACGTTACGCTCGCTAACAACATCGTTAAGTTTTGAACAACTGGACCCTGCTAAATAAAAATAGCGGCAGGCGACAGTATAAAATACATTTTTTTTTTGTTCTTCAAAAGAAACAGGAATTTGTACTTCATTCAAATGTTGGCACACGATTTAAAATTCAGTAAAGGGAAATTGATACACTTTCAAGGGAGGCTCTCTGGGGAAATAGTTTAGTCTTCCTGCTAAAAAAAAGCGGTCTACTTAATATCGAATAAATTTTCTATTAATGGCAGTAGAGGCCTTTTCAGGATGTGATTGATACCCAGAAAATTAAAGAGGAAGTCACAAAAAATCTCTTCCTTGTAAAAATGGCATAAAATCTACCAAAGGTGTCCAGTCCCCTTATATGGGGCATATCATGAGAAAACAGCCTTATTGAAAATGTGGGCAACTTTTAGTCGAGTTTCTCAATTCCTATACCTTGCAAAAACATAACCCTAGCATCGGAAAGATGTGCGGCTGAATTTTTGTATATATTAAGTTTAGATATTGGTTCATACAAAACCGCAGTATAGCAATGCGAAACTAATTGCATTTTGGAAAAATGCATGCATTTTGCATGATACTGGTTTAGAGTTTTGCCAAGCAGCTGTAAGTTCTATTATGCTTAAAGTACACATGTATATACTAACAGGTAAAATACATCCAATATACACCCAACTCGCGATACATAAATCAATATAGTTGATGTCTGAATATAAATTAGCACTGATTGTTTAAAATTCTTGTCGCGTTTTGTAAAAAGGTGTGTATTTTATGAAATTTTGATAAACATTTCAGTTCGCGGAAATTACGTCAAATATTATGTTTGGTCTTTAAAAACATTCTTACAAAGTCAACAAAGGTTTTGAAATTATGGACATGAAGAAATGCGCGGCGATTCCCCTCAGCATGCATGTTTTAAATTTACGTAAGTACAATACAGGGTTCTATACGAATATCTTTTATTGAAAAACCTTAAGCACGAACGCCCGAAAGATGTTTGGTAAAATTTAAAATTTGTCATTCAAAATGGTATCATAAAATTTGCTATCAAACGTTTTCTTGCAGGTAGGGCCATACTGGATGAAAACTCGAATATTTTTTTTTGTAAATCCCATTTCTGTATACCTTCTAATATAGGCTATAGGAAACGATAGAAGGTTTATTTGAAACGCAGTTTGCATGCGAAATTTAAAAATTCGTGTCAGACAGAAAAATGGAATTCTCTTCTCTCCCTTAAATGCGGAAAACAACCGGGTGTCACTAATGACGTCATAGTTGCATAATCGGATGAGAAAATAAACATTGTTGTTTTATATACAGACCTACCCAGGCTTACTTTCTATATCGAAATAAATCGTATATCTTTCCGATGCTAGGGTTAGCAAAAATTGAGTACTAGAGTCCGTACTAGAAAGCCAAGATCAATTTGTACACCTATACCCACGCAGTCAGCTTAAAGCGTCGATATATTCCACATGTATCCACCCAGCAGACAAACAACATTAAAAAAAACATCGATTCACATTGTTTCAATATCTTGACGTTCAATCAACGTTGAATCGACGTTGTTTCAATGTTGTGTGCCTGCTGGGCAATGATGCTGAAAACTGACGATGCAAATTCACAGATATTGATATAGAAGATTTATATCTGGCGTTTATACAAACTACAGGTTGATCTGGACCCTCGTTGTTCCAGTATGCGAGAGGCATTCCCTTTTCTGAAAAAAAATGCGTTGTATTTATTTCCATTCATATCGTATTTACTGTCGTTTGCTATATTTTATATAGATATAATTGATACCAAGGAAAAGCCACAAAAACCCAGAAATGTCACAATCACGAGGCACAACACTCCCGAGGTACCAAAAGATAGAGTGATGAGGAACATATAAGTATAAAACAAACGCCACATATAAAACCACAGACGCACAAACAAAGAAGAACTGAACCGCCTTCGGATGTTCAGTAGGAAAGTTACTCCTGGACTTAAACCAGTTTTACTCGCACGAAGATTAGTTGGTGTTTAAACGATGCGTGAATTAAACCTAATGTTGCCATTCCTTAGCGAATAGTTTAAATCGTGTAAAAAATATAATTCATACATTGATTTGCCATGGTTTGGTGCCGAATCCGTGGCAATAACATTCTACACCATATATCTTCGAATTTTATGTGAATGGGCACTCTTTCAGAGGATGTTTAAATTGGTTTTATCCTCCTTTCTGAAAAGACCCATTTTTCAGAAATGCAGTGGTGTGCAGGAAGATAAACAAGTAAAATATAAATAAAGATACCTTGGAACTGTCAGTAGGAAACTACTGGGTGGTTTTTACCAGTTTTACTCGCGCGAAAACTCGCAATTATTCAAATTGTCTCCATGTGAGAGCAATTTACCAAGTACATCCAGCTTTTTTATGCTTTTAAAACTTTCCATTCAACTAATCATATTGCTTTTCAGGTCGCAAGTCGTTCTAGTCTTACTGTGACGGGGATAATTTGTATTTTTCTCTCCATAATTGGCAAATTTGGTGCCGTTTTGTCAACCATGCCTGATCCCTGCATCGGTGGAGCCATGTTTATAGCATTTGGCATGCTCGCTGCTATTGGCATATTCACACTGAAAACGGCCGACCTATCATCGTCAAGGAATCTGGCAATATTTGGACTATCTCTCTATTCTGGTATTGTATTTCCAGAATGGGTAGAAAGATATCCTGAAGCTATTGATACAGGTACGACTTCAATACAATAATGAATTTTATTTTATTTTGGCATGTCACCAATACTATATTTAACTTTCACCCATTTATGCCAAAAATGGACTCTTCTACCTTTACTCTTTTGATCGGTCCGTTTCCTTTAAAAGGAGTGTCTGGTCTGTTTTTTATTATTACCATGTTTTATAGAAATTGCTGAATTTAATGCAAAGTGTTCACTCTGAACAGACGCCGCATTCTGC
This sequence comes from Anodontia alba, assembly GCA_964016985.1. Taxonomy (NCBI): domain Eukaryota; kingdom Metazoa; phylum Mollusca; class Bivalvia; order Lucinida; family Lucinidae; genus Anodontia; species Anodontia alba. The sequence goes on along the minus strand of OZ024821.1, from coordinate 95,672,920 downwards.
GGCGCCTGTCTGAGTCTGCACTATTTCCAATATTCGTTTTATTGGACGATAGGATTATATGGATTCATTGCACTGTTCATCTTGTTGAAAGCTCATTGTTTATCATTTTATAACGTATAATTGTAAAAATAATAGAGGTACAATTCACTGTCATTTGAGCCGGGACAGAACATTTCCTACAAGATTGCATATACCCCCAGCGAAGAACCTGAGCCCAGTTGTTCAAAGCGTCGTTAGCTTTACGAGCTCGTTAAGGGTCATTTCGTTAACTGTTTTAGCAGATTCAATATACAATATTCTGATATTTTTTGCTGAAAAAATGTGAGTAGCTTTTGCACTGCAAAAGCTACTCACATTTTTTCAGCAAAAAATTTCAACATATTTGCGTATCACTTGATGTAAATTTTAACGAAATCGTTAACTAACGACATCGTTAGCTTTGAACAACTGGGCCCAGATCAGCTTCCGCATCCGCACAGTCTGATCCGAGTCTTTGCAAGCACTCTGTCAGTATCCAAAGCTTCTACAGGCGGACAACGAAGACTTTCATCAGCCTATGCGAAGCGGATGAGCTGAGTCTTCGCTTAGTGCACATGTAATCTTGTATAAGGGAAATGCTTGTCGATTATAGCGCCATTCCTTTGAAACATTCTGCAAGCAACTGTATTTTCATATAGAAGCTTGAATATACATACATTGCCCACCGATAGAAACAACAAGCTTGCTGTTTTAAAATTATACTATTTTTTATACAAAGACGTACAAATATATTTGCCAAACGAAAAAATCTCGATATCGCATTAACTCACCATACTCCTTTTCTCTGAACCCTTGGACTTGTTTGCGCCGTACGTTTTATTGACTAAGTACACAAAATGACATCTGACTGAACCTGTCTTTTGATATTTGACATATTTTTACATGAAATCGGTGATGTTCATGTACATGTATTGTATTTTAGTAATGCAATTTATTGTGAAATATTTCAGTGCTTCTCTGCTTACAAGATCTTTAAAGGTGATTTCATTTGAAGCATATTTTAGGTCAGATACTATATACTAGTATAGAGTCAATACATTGTGTATTATGTGTAGCAACATTTGAACTATATACCGTATGCTATACTATTGAGTCTGGAGTGAACATTTTAGCTTTTTTATTTGTAAAATTTCATGGTTCTAAACCATAGGCGTTAGGAATGTATATTTGCAAGAGAGATCACCTAGCTAACATAAAGTATATCCCCTCCTTTATCAAAAGCTGCTCTTAAAGGAAAGAAGTTGCTCCTACTTGGGGCAAATTATTTCTTTTAAGAGTAGCCCCTATTTTGGAAGTTACTAGGGAGAATGTTGTAGTTTTTTCCTAGGTCTGCGTAAAAATAATCACTTTTTGGCTACGCACTTGTAAATAATCAACAAATGTATACAATATCTAAACATATGAGTGCAGGACTATTTTGTCAGGCTATTTAAATTGACATACAGATTATATAAGATGTTTGCTCTACCCAATTAAATGTATCGTCTGCTAATATGATGTATCAGTGGAGAAAATGTCTGGAAAATTGTAGAATCATCTGGGGTTGAATGTTGCTCCCTGCAATCTCCTTACCAGCTGACAAAAACAACATTGAAATTGAAGTAAGATAGGAAACATGGACCTTTAGTAATCGAAGGTGAGGTCCGGTATCCGCAGAAAGTAAGCATATATATTAACAGTAACTTCCGTAATTCAGCTATTGGTTTTCTTTAGCCCTAGATATCGGTGGCTAAGGTGTTTGTCATTGTTTCATCACAGTGATTTAAACTAATTTTTTTGTCATTGTGGCATTTTACATATTTTCTTTGATGTTTTACAGATTGATTTAGGGAACCGCTATGCGAGCTGCACAACTGTTTTGAATTTATACAACATGTGATGTTACTGATAGTCTGTGTTTGTGACTCTCTCTCTGCACATCTTCTGTACTAGTTTTCAAATTAACAAATAAATGTACTATAAACTACCCGACAGGTCTGAACGAACAGTAACAAGAATAAAAATATGGGCGTACCAAGGAACGGTCACAGTCACGGTACACAGCATTCTAAGGCACCTGATCAGGTGTGGCGTCTGATCAAGGTAAAAATCATCTTTTTTTTTCAGGAAATGAAGCATTAACTGGTGTAATTAAAGGATTACTAGGAAATTCTATGTTCTTGGGAGGACTGGTAGCAGTAGTGCTGGATAATACAGTCAGAGGTAAACATACATGACACATCACATCTCGAGTGCCCTATTCCTGTTATGAAGTTATTTTGATGATCAACATACCAAAATCGTATTTCAGAAAATCATAGTCGATATACACAAAGACAAATTTGAAATGTTCACACAGACATACATGGACCCAAAATAAATGGCGTGTAATCAAGCTTCCATGGAAAGTAAGCATTACTTGGTAAGAATGCTTCTCCCACTATGTCTATCATCCTGAATAGAGATTTAGGAAAATACGAAAATAATAATGTCCGGGGTTTAGAAAATCTGTTTTTGGCTTGGCTGTGGCAAAACATCAGACATAAGTCTGAAAACAGCCACATTGTAGGGACTGACAAGGGCATGAAACCTCCTATAGAATTTCTGAAGTGTTGATACCAGTTTAGTTGTTTGATATCCCTGTCAACACTCTTGTAGAGATAGAAAGCAGTCGTCCTCGTTCGATAACTGTGTATTTTTTCTGTGTTTAAAAAGTAGACAACTTTTGTGACTTCCTGTTTGTTTTATTGCATAGTAAGCCCCTTCTGAAAGAAATAATTACTCTCAAGAAATCTGTCGCTATTCAGAAGGGAGACAAAATCATTTTGAAAGAGTTACCGCCTCTCGCCCCTGTAGTGTATCCATTCCCCATAAATCATCTGTCTATTAAGCGGTAAACTGAAGTGGGTCATCTGGACATCCGTTTGTTTGATTGTGAAACCAGGTGCAACAAAGCATTTATGAATAAGTAAATAAACTTCCACATCACATACACAATTGCTGCGTTGTTAATGTTGTTTGTGTCAGTGTTTTCCGTATAATTTAGGTTTAAATCAATTAAGAAGGCAATTGATTTAATAAAGAATTAATTCTATACCTGGGAAAGGTTTTAGTTATTGTACTATTCTTAAATTAAGGTGAATAGATATACTTCAAAGAGAGATAACTCTAAGTTAGATTTGTTGTCTCACCTCTTAATGGGAGACTTTTCTCGCCGAACACTTTGCTTTCCCGGTAATCCCTTCCTAAAGCTAGGATATTCGTAAAGAAAAAAAAATATGCTCTTGCTGGGAGCAAATGCTTTCGTATTCGAGTAGCTGGCATTGAGGAAGTGGCGATTATTTTTCAGATCAGAGCGATCTCCCTTTGGCAGTGTACCTACTTGCCTAAAACTGAGTATGTAGAATAATGTTATAACCCTTTCATCCCAGAGTTTCTGAAGTTTACTGTTCCGTCCTTGAATATGAACATGTCTTTAAATAGGGATTTCCGTCCAAACAAAAAAAAACAGAATGGCAAACAATATAGTTCCTGCTGGGACGGCTCATTAAGAGCCGTCGCAACAGGATCTACACTGTTGCACAGATTTCTGTTTTGGACTGCCGGGCTAAAAGGGTTGAGTACTGTTTTTATTTCAGGTACATTGCGCGAACGAGGATTTTTCACTTCTGATGTTGATGCTGAGAAAAGTAAATACGAACACGAAGAATTCCTTACGTCAGAGACAGAAACATATAATCTTCCGTATATTGAAAGCTTGGCCAAGCAGATTGCTTTCATAAAGTATTTACCATTTATCCAAGGAGTTAAAGATATTAAGAGCAAAGGAGATGCAGTCGTAACATAAAAGTCGGGAAAATATAAATTGTTGCAGAAGAACTGAATTTTCAAACAGTTATTACAAACATCATGATTTGTATGTTGATATGTTCCAAATTTAGGGGACTGAATACACAAGGTAGATTTTCCGCCACGTTTTATAAGCGAAAATTCTTTTTGAGTTTGTTTTTCACACAAAGAGGTCTATTCTAAAAGGAAAGGATTTGCTCCCAAGAGAGCATTAGCCTTTCGGAGGTGATCGTTTTTTGTTGGTTTTGTGTGTGTGTGTGTGTTTTTTTTTTGTTTTGTTTTTTTGTTGTTGTTGTTTTTTGGTTTTTTATTATTATTATTATTTTATTTATTGTTCTGTTGTTGTTGTTTTTTTGTTTTTTTTGGGTTTTTTTGTTTTTTTTTTGTTTGTTTGTTTGTTGTTGTTTTTTTGTTTGTTTGTTTGTTTTCCAGAAAGAAGGCAAAGCTATTCTGACAGTTACTCCTCTTGTAAATGTATCAATTCTCCTTAATTGACTAAGTAACGTTTCATTACAGTTACAGATATTAATAAAAGCAGAATGAGAATACACTGGCCAAACAGTGTTCTTGTAACATTTATCATGGTTTCCTAGTTAAATTCGATTACCAACAGTCACCAAGAGAAAACATTATATCTGTGTTCTTAACGGTAAGCATCTCCTCACCGGGGACATGACGTTATATAACGTCATATAAACGTGGATTCAATGCGACCTTGTAAAACCTTCATTTGCCCGCTGGATCCATATCCGTCTATATTAAATATTTTATGCGTTTGCTGGTTCTGTCACAGTTTTTACTTTGGGGCATAGGTTAGGCGATTCATTTCGCTCGTACCTCTCTCCAAGTGAGTCTCATTTTGGCCAGAATAGTATGAAATTGTAGCTCAAGTATGAGTTTTGATATCGAAACAACATTTGTAATAAACAAAACTACACTGAATCGGATCTTATTACGAAATAATCCTTTGACTGACCTATTAAAGAGAGACCACCGAAAAATACAACATAAGATACACAGTTTCCCAAGGCACTAAAAGAAAAGAAGAGTTTTAAAACATAAAGCGTTGAGCACAAAACAGACTGAACATAAGAACTGAAACGCCAAAAAATACTCATCCATGGGTCAATACAGAAAAGCAAACGAAAATCAAACAAATAAACTTCTCAACACTTCAAACCGACTATCAGATCAATGGACAAGCTTGAAACGGCCAGCAATATAAAACACATGAAAACACACAAGGGACCAAAAAGGACGGTTACTGAATAAGATGACCATAAACATTAGTATACGAAGAAGCAAACATAACGGATGAAAAAAAACTCTAAGCAATGATGACCATTATATAGCGAGTGTTTACAATATTAAAATTAAAGCAATAAGAGTCCTTATCAGAACATCCACCTTGGAACGGACAGCAGTATAAACTACTGTGGTGGGAGGGCTTAATTCTGGTACAACTCCAAATTACAGTTATATGTTCGCTCCCCGTAAGGATCCTCTATCTCATTAGGAATCTTTACAATAGACATATGAGTAAAGATATCCAGGAAACCATCACAAAAACACGCCTATAAAATTTTGACCCCCTTAACCCACTTTTATATAGTAAAACCGGGGTTTTCAGGGGTATATATGATTTTTTTCTTATTGCTGCTTAAAACATAGATTGTGGGTACTCGGCGAGGCGGTTCTAACGAGTACCACAAATTATGTTTTGAGCAGAAATATAAAAAATATCAGAATTTTTTCCTGAAAACTTTCAGTTTTTGGTTGTGAAATTTTCAGTATATTTGAATATGCGTGTTTTCGTAATGGGTAAAGCTGGACTGCGTTCAGTTATTATAAAATATTCGCGGTTACTCGCAAACTATAGCAATATTTGCGTTCAGTTATGACAGTTTTCAGTGCATGGTAGCGAATATCCGCAAACTTTTTTCAGTTATATCTCCGCAGTCTGCAAGCTGATCACAATCATATCTCATCTGTAGCATGCCTCTGATAGGAGATTGATGACATGAGCTTTCCACGGACATTAAATGAAAACTTTGGTGGCTATGGCAACTAAAAGGTCCCATAGACTAACAATGAGAAATGCTTATCATCAGCATAACTCCTTCCATCGAATCTTCCTTAAACTTACATATAAGTAGGTTAGGGATAAAAACTTGGATGAGTTCAAAAACGTTGCCAGATCGGATTGTTAATCTTAATAGAGTTACATTTCCTTGATTACTGAAAATGCAGAGTTTTGACTTTGTCATCAGCACAACGCCTTACGTTTTGATCGGATCTTCATGAAACTTACAGATAAGATGGGCCTTGATAAAATTTCGACGGAGTTTCAACATTGGCCAGACCGGATTATAATTATTATATTATTGTTACGTCCCCTTGATTGCTGGAAAAGCCTCTGTTTGACTTTGTTATCAGCACTATTCATTCAGTTTTGATCGCATCTTCCTGAAACTTGCAGATAAGGTGGGCATCGATGAAATCTCAGTGTTACGTCCAAAGGTGGCCAAGACGCACCGAGGGTGACTTCCTATTGGACAAAGCTCCGGGTTAGGCGATGCCTACTTGTACCACCACACAGAGACTCGTTAAACTTTTAAACACGCTTTTACATACAATTTACAACAGATAATCATATAAATAACACACAATACAAAAGACACTTGCAATTCTCTTCACAGCACGATCGGAGACTGTAACGGTCTATAATTTGATTATCCTGGCTTGGTCAATCAGTGTTTGAACTACCAGTATAATCCCAACCGAGTGCGATGCGAAGAGAATGCTCTTCCCCCTCAACACCATTTAATCACACAAAGTTATTTAGGTACGTTTCGCGGTGCATTTGGAATTCCGAATATTAATATTTTAATTTGTCATTATTATTATTATTATTATTATTCTCTGATATATTAATATTATTATTTTTTATTATTAATATTCTCTGATAGCCTTATAGTCCCTATGATCAAATTTTCTCTGCTAGCCTTATGGCTCACATTTATTTATTTTCTCGCTGATGTGTTACTTCAAGTTTTCTGACTTCATCTGACTGGTCAGAAGACATAGTCAGCAGTAAACAAGGGAGCTTTTTGTTATGTGACTAACACAGAAGGGCTATCTATAACAAAACAATAACCTGATAGCTATACAATTCTACATTAATACAAGATAAATCATGCTGTTATGATTATATTTTTCTTCTACATTGACGACGTACGTCACCGGGTAGTGTCAGTGACGTCATTACCGTTGCGGCTGAATCCTGACGTCATATTTGATCTATCACTGACGTCGACGTGACTCATCCGTGACCTACTTCTCTGTTGTTGTCGTCGGTGCAGTGGACAGTGAGTGCCCGCAGAGTTTTGACTTTGTCATCAGCATAACTCCTTATGTTTTAATCGGATCCTCTTGAAACTTGCAGATGAATTCTCGGATGAGTTCGAAAATTGGACAGAAGTAGTTGCGGTCATGGTACCTAAGCCATAATCCAAACTCATAAATCCGTAAATGAATGACGAATCAGAATGTTCAGACCAACAGACATCGACCCCAGAATAAAGGGTGTAATCAGGCGTCCGCGGATAGTAAGCATTACTTGGTAAGCAAACTTCGCCCACCATGCTCATAGGCCTGAACGAAGGTAATATCGGTAGAAGCGTATGTCCGGGATTTTGGAAGTCTACTTATGGCGCGTCAGTGGCAAAAACATCAGAAACAATTCTGGAAACTGCCACATTGTAGGGATTGACCAGATCATGATCTCCCATAGAACTTCTTAAGTGTTGCTACCAGTTTGATTTTTTGATACCCCTGGCACAACAACTTTGTACTGAGCATTTTCCCACGCTCCATGAGGTCCTGATAATTTGAACAGGCTCTGGCATAACGCATTAACTGTGAAACGTAAACGCCGTATGCTGGTGCAGAAGGGCTATTACTGCTCAGGAATGGAAAGGTAACAATGGTAAAATTGAAGTCATCCCGTTTGTCGTAAAGCTTACTAGCAAGCTTTCCATAGTCAATGTAGAGATAACAATCCAAGTATGAGGAGGAGGCTGCAGTCTCCGTTTTTTTTTCCTTTATTTCAAGTTCACGTGGATAGATGAATTCCAAATACTCTGCAAATTTTGAGATTTTCAGAGACAATACACCATCTATATATCTGTAGGTGAAATTGAATTGTTGTGCGAGGTGTTTCTTGCCTGGTTGGAGGCAAATTATTGAAAACTTCAATTATTAATTAAGGCAAATTATTGAAATTTTTATCATAGTGAGCTATAAGGCTATCAGAGAAATTACAGAACTAATTATTAATTTTTTAGTTTCATCACATTGATTGCTAAAACGCCTATATTTGGCTCTGTCCTTAAGATAACTCCTTCATTTGTCAGATCTTTCTAAAACTTACAGATAAGGTGGATATGGGTGAAAACTGGAGTTTGAAAACAGGCCAGTTCGGCATATTACTCATAGAGTTATGCCCCTTGGTTGCTGTAAATGCTTATTTTGTTTTTACCTTGTTATCAGTATGTGCTTTAGTTTTGATTGGACCTAAATGAAGCTTGCAGATAAATGGACATGAACACAAGCCTGAGCAAGTTTAAAAACTGGCCAAATAGAATTATTAGTTTTAGGGTTATGTCATTTATTGCTGAATTGTTTCTTTATTTACCTTTTTATCAGCATAACTTCTTTAGTTCTGATCAGTTCTTTATGAAACTTGTAGAGAAGGGGACATGGACAAAGTCCCTAGAAATGTTGTAAACTGGCCAGAGCGTTGTTGTCTGTCGTCTATCTGTCAGCCCAACTATCTTGTCGTGGATTTACCACGAATATAACTCCCAACAAATTTCTGTCATGTTTCAGTTGTTTTCATTGTGTATTATTGTATCATTAATTACATGATAATTTAATTGACGCTAATATCAAGGTTATGGGACGTAAGAATAAGTTACAGCAGAACAGTCAATAGGCAATGCGGGAAAACGAGCAGAACAAAGAAACAGTAGGCAAATGGGAACAAACTAAAGTCGAGAAAAAGGGAATACAAGCAGGAAAACAAGGACGACATACAAAAATAAACAGACATATCAGACAGATAACAGTAACAGATTTGCAATAACAAGGGACATGAAACGAAGCATGTCAACAAAATACTAGATTAAAGATACTGTAAAAATCAGTGATAGACAGTTAACACAGAACGGTGCAGAAGTAACAGAAAAGTTGGACATTAGATACATTCATTATTTCTCATTACTATATTTCATAAATCTGTTCTCTGTGGTGAAGAAATTCTTTTAAACTGTATAAAACTCGCTATTAACTATTTTTCATTCACACACAAGACAACTGAACACAAGTACACAGGAATTTGGAAGAATCAGAAATAAATCCAGATGTGGCGAAGACAAATAGTTAATAGCTAGTTTTATACAGTTTAATATAATTTCTTCCTAACCTTAACCTTTACAACGACGCACACAATAACTTTTAAATGTAAGTCAGGTACTTGTCAATGATGCCTATGTCCCATTCTTTTGTCTGTTATTTTTTGTCAATAGACTGAGCAATTTTATACATGTATGCATCAGTTTGTCCTCAGACATGCAATAATTATCTGAAATAATGTCATAGGTTTTTGTTGGTTACGATATATTTCTGACTCTGTTCCCTTTGGATTTGCAGTCCTCATATTTGTAATATTCGATGTATTCGGTGGAAAATTATAGTTAGCTGTCTGTATGCTATGCCTATTTCCATTCTTATATTCCAGTTCTTTAAGACTCTTCCTCAGCTGTGCTATTTCTTTCACTTGCTGGTTTGTGATTTCAGAAAATTTATTTACAGTTGCTTTTAAAGCACCCCTGTCTGTTTCCAGGTTAGAAATAGTTTGTCTCAGTATCACGTTTTCTTTGTTGTATTTTTCCAGTTCCGCCTAAGGCTTTTGTGCAGTTAAAGCAAACTCAGCTTTGAATTCTTCCGTTCTAAGGCGCTGGTCCCGGTGTTAGTCTTACTCTTTGTTGCTTTGTGGTTTATTCTACGAGGCGATTTGTTTTATGTCTTACCTTGTGTTATTTTGTTCTTGTTTTTTCAGTCCTTTTAGCATTGCAATTACCTCGCTTGAGGAAAAGAGAGCTAATCTTAGTGCACCGTTCTGTGTTAACTGTCTATCACTGATTTTTTTGCAGTATCTTTAATCTAGTATTCTGTTGACATGCTTCGTTTCATGTCCCTTGTTATTGCAAATCTGTTACTGTTATCTGTCTGATATGTCTGTTTATTTTTGTATGTCTTCCTTGTTTTCCTGTTTGTATTCCCTTTTTCCCGACTTTATTTTGTTCCCATTTGCCTACTGTTTCTTTGTTCTGTCCGTTTTCCCTATGTGCCTGCTGGCTGTTCTGCTGTAACATTCTTACGTCCCATAACCAACGACGTCAGCGACGTCAATGACGTCAACATCAATCAAATGATCATGTAATTAAAGATAACAATAATACACAATGAAAACAACTGAAACATAAAAGAAATTTGTTGGAAGTTATATTCGTGATAAATCCACGACATGTCTATTGTCCAACGAACTTTAGCACCTTTAATCAGTCTTGTCTCTGCAGGTTGATCTCAACCTGAGGCATGACAAAAGTGGGGGATTGTAGTACACCAAACCTAGATGAAACCATAACGAAGTCATATACTGTTAAGATAGTTAGGACTTCCTTTCGTCTGGCCACGTTTTTTTTTTTTTTTTTTTTGTTGTTTTTTGTTTTTTGTTGTTGTTTTTTTTTTCTTTTCTTTGTGTGTGTGTGTGTGTGTGTGCCTACGTGCGTGCGTGCGTGCGTGTGTGTGTGTGTGTTTGTTTTCTAGCCTTGTCATTTTGTTTTAAGGTTGCAGTCATCCAAATCATCGTTTCACAGAGTTACGAGGTAGCTTAAGGTTTCTTTAGCAATCTTCTCTGCATGTTGTGTTACCCGACAATGGCGTGGTATTATGTAGTGTCAGCGACACTTTTATTTTAACACACATATAAGTCATATGCGCATGCACAAATCTGATAAAACTTGTTTTTGTTAAAATCAAACAAACGTTTAATTTCGGTTTGATAACAGCAGAACCGTGAAGTAATAAGCTTCAAAAGTTTGGGAAGCTAAAGGTCTGTCTTTTTGTATGATATAGAAACGAAACTACTCTCTCAAATCTGGTTTTGTTTAGTATATGCTCTATCAATTAGCTTTAACATTCATAAAAAAGCATGTTGTTTTGATAAACCATGTGTTGAAAAGAGTTCAGATGTATGCACCAAAGTTACAGTAAATATACTGTTCATTCACAAAACAAAGAAACTTGAAAATCTGTATGTTATGTTAAGTGTTTCTGTCTATTTCAAACTCAAATGGTACAAATTAACAGCAATACCTGATAAATTATATTGACATTGTGCGAGCTAGGTCATCTTTTCACACTTCGCTTTACATGGTCCTTGAATGCTAAAAAGCCCTTAGAAGTATAACTCATTTAGTTTGATTGGATATTCATGCAGATGAGAAGGACATGGATAAACTTCGATAATGTTCAATTTGGAAAAAAAAAAGTTTGAGACCCGATACAACCTGATTACAAAGAGTTATGTCCCTTGATTGCAAAAAACGCCAATTATTAATCTTGTTTGCTCCATCGGTTTTATCTGGAGCTTCCTTAAACTTGCAGATAAGGAGGGGCATGGGGTTTAGAGTTAAGAGTTATGTCCTCGGGAGTAATGAATGTTGTAGACAGTGAGTGCCCATCACAAAAAACATACCTATATAATTTTGACCCCCTTAAACCCCACTTTTATATATAAAACTGGGGTTTACAGGGGTGTACATTATTTTTCTTATTTCTGCTCAAAAAGATAGATTGAGTACTCGTTAGAACCGCCTCAGTGAGGCGGTTCTAACGAGTACCCACAATCTATGTTTTGAGCAGAAATATGAAAAATATCAGAATTTTTATCTGAAAACTTTCAGTTTAATGTGGTGAAATTTTCAATATATTTGAATAGGCTTGTTTTCGTAATGCCTTGACCTACTTTGCAACACAGGTGAGCGTTAAGGACTAACATGATCCTCTGGTTTAATATGTTGAAACATTTTTTCAGTTTTTGATCAGCTTTATATTTATTGGTAGAGGATCACCCATGAAAACTGCTTTCAATATTTCTTACCCTATCCTGCCATTATCAACATTATAATTTGTATAAGCACTGTATATTAAATGGGCTAACGTTACTCTCAGTGATCAAACATAGAAGTTGTTATATGTTAATCATGTACTGCAGCGATGTAATCTTTTACTTTGTGATAATCTGTCCCAGCTGTCAACCATACGTTATTGTATGCTTATTGTGTACTGCAGCAAGGTATTTGTATCATGTGCTGATATTTCCCTTCTGATAGCCATACGTTATTTTATGCTTATCGTGTACTGCAGCAAGGTAAGTTTTATCATGTGCTGATATCTCCCTTCCGATAGACATACGTAATTGTATGCTAAGCGTGTACTGCAGCAAGGTAAGTTTTATCATGTGCTGATATTTCCCTTCTGATAGCCATACGTTGTTGAATGGTAATCGTGTACTGCAGCAAGGTAAGTTTTATCATGTGCTGATATTTCCCTTCTGATAGCCATACGTTGTTGAATGCTAATCGTGTACTGCAGCAAGGTAAGTTTTATCATGTGCTGATATTTCCCTTCCGATAGCCATACGTAATTGTATGCTAAGCGTGTACTGCAGCAAGGTAAGTTTTATCATGTGCTGATATTTCCCTTCTGATAGCCATACGTTGTTGAATGCCAATCTTGTACTGCAGCAAGGTAAGTTTTATCATGTGCTGATATTTCCCTTCTGATAGCCATACGTTGTTGAATGGTAATCGTGTACTGCAGCAAGGTAAGTTTTATCATGTGCTAATATTTCCCTTCTGATAGCCATACGTAATTGTATGCTAAGCGTGTACTGCAGCAAGGTAAGTTTTATCATGTGCTGATATTTCCCTTCTGATAGCCATACGTTGTTGAATGCTTATTGTGTACTGCAGCAAGGTAAGTTTTATCATGTGCTGATATTTCCCTTCTGATAGCCATACGTAATTGTATGCTAAGCGTGTACTGCAGCAAGGTAAGTTTTATCATGTGCTGATATTTCCCTTCTGATAGCCATACGTAATTGTATGCTAAGCGTGTACTGCAGCAAGGTAAGTTTTATCATGTGCTGATATTTCCCTTCTGATAGCCATACGTTGTTGAATGCTAATCGTGTACTGCAGCAAGGTAAGTTTTATCATGTGCTGATATTTCCCTTCTGATAGCCATACGTAATTGTATGCTAAGCGTGTACTGCAGCAAGGTAAGTTTTATCATGTGCTGATATTTCCCTTCTGATAGCCATACGTTGTTGAATGCTTATTGTGTACTGCAGCAAGGTAAGTTTTATCATGTGCTGATATTTCCCTTCTGATAGCCATACGTAATTGTATGCTAAGCGTGTACTGCAGCAAGGTAAGTTTTATCATGTGCTGATATTTCCCTTCTGATAGCCATACGTAATTGTATGCTAAGCGTGTACTGCAGCAAGGTAAGTTTTATCATGTGCTGATATTTCCCTTCTGATAGCCATACGTTGTTGAATGCTAATCGTGTACTGCAGCAAGGTAAGTTTTATCATGTGCTGATATTTCCCTTCTGATAGCCATACGTTGTTGTAATCTTATCAGAAACTTCAGCAACCTAAGTTTTTTATCGTGTGATTATATTTCCATCCTGATAGCCATGCGTTGTTGCATGCAAAGCATGTACTACGGCGAGGTAATCTTTCATCTTTTGTCGCGTGCTATTTTTCCCGCTGCAAGCTTTAAGCCATACGCTGTTAAAAGCTGATAATATTCTGTCGCAAGGTTATCTTTTACGGTGTGCTTATATTTCTCTGATGATAGCCATATATGTTGTTGTATGCTAATTATATGCTGCTGCAAGGTAATCTTTTATCTTGTGCTGATATTTCACTGCTGCAAATCATAATTTTCTGTATGCTTATCATAACTTGCACCAAGGTAATCTTTAATTGTGTGCTAATATTTCCCTGCTGATAGTAATACGTTGCTGTATGCTAATCATGTATTGCAGCAAGGTAATTTTTTAGTTTAAACATATTTTATTTGTATAAATACAGATACAATACATAACAACATGAACAAATTTCAAATGAGATTCAGAAAAAGCCAAAGACTTATATGAACCTGTCTCCCATAAGGTAACTGATAATTGAAAATTGTTGAAAGGTAATCTTTTAAAGTGTGCTAATATGGTACAAATTAACAGCAATACCTGATAAATTATATTGACATTGTGCGAGCTAGGTCATCTTTTCACACTTCGCTTTACATGGTCCTTGAATGCTAAAAAGCCCTTAGAAGTATAACTCATTTAGTTTGATTGGATATTCATGCAGATGAGAAGGACATGGATAAACTTCGATAATGTTCAATTTGGAAAAAAAAAGTTTGAGACCCGATACAACCTGATTACAAAGAGTTATGTCCCTTGATTGCAAAAAACGCCAATTATTAATCTTGTTTGCTCCATCGGTTTTATCTGGAGCTTCCTTAAACTTGCAGATAAGGCGGGGCATGGGGTTTAGAGTTAAGAGTTATGTCCTCGGGAGTGATGAATGTTGTAGACAGTGAGTGCCCATCACAAAAAACATACCTATATAATTTTGACCCCCTTAAACCCCACTTTTATATAGTAAAACTGGGGTTTACAGGGGTGTACATTATTTTTCTTATTTCTGCTCAAAAAGATAGATTGAGTACTCGTTAGAACCGCCTCAGTGAGGCGGTTCTAACGAGTACCCACAATCTATGTTTTGAGCAGAAATATGAAAAATATCAGAATTTTTATCTGAAAACTTTCAGTTTAATGTGGTGAAATTTTCAATATATTTGAATAGGCTTGTTTTCGTAATGCCTTGACCTACTTTGCAACACAGGTGAGCGTTAAGGACTAACATGATCCTCTGGTTTAATATGTTGAAACATTTTTCAGTTTTTGATCAACTTTATATTTATTGGTAGAGGATCACCCATGAAAACTGCTTTCAATATTTCTTACCCTATCCTGCCATTATCAACATTATAATTTGTATAAGCACCGTATATTAAATGGGCTAACGTTACTCTCAGTGATCAAACATAGAAGTACTGAAAAGACCAATGTCTTTGCTAAAAATTGAGACTTCATAGACTAGAAAAAGAATACGTTTCCAAGGTATACATATACACCCACCTCACATTTTCTCAATTACAATGTTAGTAGCGTGTAAGCAAGGTGAGATGTGTAGTTGAGTGACAAGCAGAGCCTCATTGTTTGCTACAAACTATCACGCTGAATATAAAAGCTGAAGACGAAAGCACTTGGAGAAAAAAGCAAAACATAGATCGAATGCTCAACATATCAGAAAAAAGGCATACTATACTTTGTCATACTGATTAAAATAAAGATATCACGCCCACTTCTACATTATAATTGCCAGCAAATCAGGGCCCAGTTGTTCAAAGCTAACGACATCGTTAGTTAACGATTCGTTAAAATTTACATCAAGTGATACGCAAATATGTGGAAATTTTTTGCTGAAAAAATGTGAGTAGCTTTTGCAGTGCAAAAGCTACTCACATTTTTTCAGCAAAAAATATCAGAATATTGTGTATTGGATCCGCTGAAACAGTTAACGAAATGACCCTTAACGAGCTCGTTAAGCTAACGACGCTTTGAACAACTGGGCCCAGATTGTTGATACACTTACTAAACGACAAACAGTGCAGATCCAGATCAGTTGGTTTCGAAGCCACAAGGTTCGAAAAGGCATAGCATATTCGGGTACAGCAAGACCTAGGTTAAAACACACAACTTTAATCCTATGGTCAATGTGGATGGGCGGATAGGTGGGTGGTTATTGGTTATGATGGAAAGGCCTGCAACTGCTAACTATCAACCGTCACAAAGTACAACAAGTTGGCTTCTTTAAAAAGAATCCAAACGAAATGTCTGCTGTTCTCTGTTGATCAGAGTGAAAAAGAGAAAGTGAACTGCTCTGTTTATTGTGTAATTACTGCAATGCAATGTGAAATAACACAAAATGTGTCATTCAGCTATGAATTAACTGACATAATATCATAACCAAAAGTAATCTTCATCATTCTCTGGGCAAATACAGCAGACGATAAATTGATGACATTTTTTCTTATTTTTCCCAGAAAATCGGCTATGACGATTTGCATGAAAAGTCAAAGACTGTTTTCTGGGAAAAGTAAGAAAAACATTACAAAATATTGTGTGCTGAATTTTTTACCCAGCATGAAACAAACACACTGGAGCGTCATTATAATAGGGTTCGTTATAGAACGATTGTGGATATAAGACAGTTCACAGACGCAGCCAAGAATATGTTGGATCTAAACAAACATGCATATATCATATAGACAAACGACCATAAAAGATCAGTTTTGTATATAATCTTTCATTTTGGTTTAAATACGTTTCGCTTGTTTACCCGACATGAGCTGCGTTCAGTTAAGCGAGACGTTCGAAGTTACTCGCAAACATAAGCAAAATTTCCGTTCAGTTGTGACAGTTCTCTGGGAGAGTAGAGAATATCCGCAAACTAATCTCAAGCTGTCTTTTGGCACAACCAAAATGGCGGCATATGTGAATAAATTTTTGTATGCTTGTTCCTGATAAGATATGAATATGTTTACTGGTTTGATATTATTTATTTGATTCTTTATGAAATTAAGGATTACTGATATAAAAATGTTTCGATCAAATATCAAGACTCGCCAACGAGAATGACGGCTAGTGTCTAATGCGAGGTCACATAAGACGTAGTGTTTATAATAGCTTTTCAGAAGATGAGAAATAATTTTTTTATAAACTCTCTTGAGTGATATGCTTTATTGAATACAGCCCTGGTTTCAAGAGTAAACAAATGGACAGAACCGAAACCATTTAATCGAAACGGACCGAAATGAACACTCATTTTAGGATGTAATCATTAGGAGTTCATTAGGATAATAATATTTTGCTCCCTGTTGAGGTTGCTTTAGAATTTACAGAAGTGTTCAAATGGTTAACGGAATTTTCGCGACTTGCAAGTATGCAATACATACAGTTTCACCCCTCAGACACTTTCACGGAAGGTTTTTTGCTACCTAGTACCGTCAATTGAGTACTGTATTCGCTACTGGCGTTCGCTACCTGTGTTTTCGCAAGTAATTTGGATGAAAGTAGTTTAAAATGTACTTGAATGAATAAATTTAAACGTTTATTATATACTAAATAAATTAGAAAAGCATATTATAAATTTATAAAAATACCATGACGAAATACAGTCAAAACGGCCCACGACCAAACTTTGTCCATACTAAAACTGCCGCAGTCCAAATAGGTCCCAAGTACTATTACCAAAGCGGCCAAATAAGTAAGAAAAATTTATGGAAACTACCAAACTGTACTGAAATTGCACTGTTTTATCAATATAATTGTTATGGTGGACTGGCATGCTTTGACATTTTTAAAGGGATGTTCGTTCATAAACTTTATTTTAGATAATGAAGAAATATTACCTGGGAATTAAACATCAGTTGTATGCGCACATCACCTGTCACGGCAATTAGTCATGCGGGATTACCTGTATGGAAAGTTGGTCTTAATTATTCTCATTTCTACTGACACTGAAAAAGGACTCAGAATCATAGCCAAAATACCGGTCAGTAGAACTAAAAGATGTATCACAGTTTGAGCACGGTATGACTTTTTTAGGGTGTAGATGATCAAGGCGAGTGTTTTGTATTCATTTACGTTAATTACATAGGCTATGTGATTAGAAATGGTTAGAAAAAAAGGTAAGAGAAAAGTCCAGGGAGTGCCACAATCACAAACCGCAGCCCTTCCCAGACCCCAAGAGGAAGACCTGGATCGACAATATTATATAGAGCATGCAATGAAAGCAGTGTAGTCTGATCTGGGTTTGTTTACTCAGAATGCTTTCGTTTTAAGCCATGATAACACTGTCGCCCCAGATCAGATCAAGAGCACTAGAAGCCTGCTGATCTGATGGAATTGCTAACAGTTCTTATCTTGATAAGGGTGCTTCATAAATGAACTAGGTCTAGCATAACATAAAAAGAAAGCAGTCTGATCTGATATGGGTCTAAAGTGTTTGCTCAGGCCTGTTTCTCTGTGGAATGAGTACAGTAATAATATTGCTGCACTCTTTATCTGATTTAGATTTATACTGTTATAAATAAAACAGTCTGACCTAGGTCTACTCTTAGGTTAAAGTTTTTATCAGGCTTGTTTATCAAAACGTTTACAATAATTGATGGTGAATACTGCTCATTATCTGACCTGGATCGACAATATTATATAGAGCATGCAATGAAAGCAGTGTAGTCTGATCTGGGTTTGTTTGCTCAGGCCTATTAGAATGCTTTCGTTTTAAGCCATGATAACACTGTCGCCCCAGATCAGATCAAGAGCACTAACTACCAAAAACAATCGTACTAACAGGCCTGAGCAAACAAACCCAGATCAGACTACAAATCTTTCATTGGTCTACGCTGTTTGTTCAGACCTGTTTGTCCGAACATTTACGGTAATTACGGTATGTACATAGACGACCCCGTTTCACCCACCCCGGAAAAAGCCCATCGAGCCAGAAAGACGCGAAACCTTCCTAGTAGCGAAATCTCCACCACGAAAAAGATACGAAAACTACCAAGTAGCGAAACCTCTATCCAGGTACTGCAAGATAGCAAAACCTCTGACAACTGTTCAAATCTTTCTTATTAACTTCTCCTATCAGAGGTGTGCATTTGTAGCACATCTCTAATTCCTAATTGGAAAGCTTTTCGAAAAGCTTAAACGTGTGCTTAATGTAGCCTTAACTATTTGCGAAAGCTAATACGTATTTAATAGCAATTTCAGTTTGGGTTCATTTCAGCTAATTTTGGCTAATTTATACACACCGCAGCGGTAGTCGGAGAATAGAAGTATCCTTGTCGGTTTTGGACTGGTTCACGTCATTGCCTAAAACCAAGAATGAATGTTATTTAGTAACTTAAAGGAAGTAGTCTGTACTGCAGCAAAACTGCTCTTTTTCAAAGTGAACACCATGGAAAGGTCCAATCAGAATCTAAGGTGAAGAAGTGACAATAGAGAATAACAAGTTTAGGCTTTTCAAAAAAAAAATCATCTTTTAGCCCTTTTTTCAATGTAGTGATTTTTTAGGTGGGTGGGAGAGATGGGCTTGAAACATTTTATGTTGTCATGCCCCAGCCCCACCCATCAGAGTTAGTAATATGGTGCCTAATCTTCAGCCCTTTCTCTATTAGAGGGGTTTGCGGATCAATGCTGCCATTCAAGAATTATAGACAACATTAGTCCATATTGTCTAATCAAGAGTCATTCTTTCCATTGCAACTGGTGCTAAATGTGAAATAAATAGAAAATGAATAATTTATTTACCAAGAAAATGAAACCTGTATTAATAAAAAAAATAAAAAAAAATAATAAAAAAATGCCACACTAACAAAATTGCTATAAATACGGTAACACAATAACTACGATTTCATTGGTTAAAATCTTAACAGTCATACTTTAACTTATTCATGTATGTGGTACAAACAAAAGATATCAGCTTAAATACTTAAACATACACTACTAAAGGTTTGCTAAGAACCACTACCATATACTTGAAAATACCATATACAGTAGCTTTCAGACTATTCTTTACACCCTAGTTTACTACAAGTCAACTAGATTCAGACAAGGGGTTAACTTCTAGCCAACACCATTGTTCTCTTTTGTTAACTAGGTCGTCCATTTTGGTTAACTCCTAGTTGACTAGGTCCTTACCTGTATTGCGGGCTATTGCTTTACCAATTTATATAATGTCAATGATGAGGGACGGAGAATGAATGTGGAATAAGCATAATTTATATCAAAGTTCATTTCTATCTTACCATATTACAAGTAATATGGGAAATTTGGAAATATTGGTTTAATGCACTACTAGAAACAGGGTAGATAAAAAATAAAAAGCCATAAGTTAGAATACAAGTCTATTCAACTGATACAATGGTAAAGTGTGTATGATCATTTAAAATACGCTATAATATATAGTGAAATGTATATTATTAAAAACTATTAAATGACAAAATATTCATTCAATTATAAATGAATTTATTCACTAATTTACTTTGATCTTGGAAGCCATATCACTATATTGATTGTTTTTCAATTATACATGTGTGATGTAATGTATTCCTATAACAAAATCTGTAGTAGTTTAAGGTCTGGTTGACTCCATGTTTGCTACCTAGTTATAACTATAGTTAACCAGGACATGAACTTCTAGCCAATTTCATGGTTTAGTTGTAGTCTGAAGTAGTTGACTACTAGTTAACTTGGTGTAAAGTATATCCTGAAAGTTACTGTATACTTAAAGTCTTTATCTTGGTAATTACTGCTTGCCATAAACTGCAGCAAAGTAATCTTTTGTCGTGTTTTTATATGTCCCTTTTGCAAGCCATACGTTGTTATATGCCAATCATGTACTTTTATCGTGTGCTTATATTTCCATTCGTTGTTATATGTTAATCATGTACTGCAGCGATGTAATGTTTTACTTTGTGATAATCTGTCCCAGCTGTCAACCATACGTTATTGTATGCTTATTGTGTACTGCAGCAAGGTATTTGTATCATGTGCTGATATTTCCCTTCTGATAGCCATACGTTATTGTATGCTTATCGTGTACTGCAGCAAGGTAAGTTTTATCATGTGCTGATATTTCCCTTCCGATAGCCATACGTAATTGTATGCTAAGCGTGTACTGCAGCAAGGTAAGTTTTATCATGTGCTGATATTTCCCTTCTGATAGCCATACGTTGTTGAATGCTAATCGTGTACTGCAGCAAGGTAAGTTTTATCATGTGCTGATATCTCCCTTCCGATAGCCATACGTAATTGTATGCTAAGCGTGTACTGCAGCAAGGTAAGTTTTATCATGTGCTGATATTTCCCTTCTGATAGCCATACGTTGTTGAATGCTAATCTTGTACTGCAGCAAGGTAAGTTTTATCATGTGCTGATATTTCCCTTCTGATAGCCATACGTTATTGAATGGTAATCGTGTACTGCAGCAAGGTTAGTTTTATCGTGTGCTAATATTTCCCTTCTGATAGCCATACGTAATTGTATGCTAAGCGTGTACTGCAGCAAGGTAAGTTTTATCATGTGCTGATATTTCCCTTCTGATAGCCATACGTTGTTGAATGCTAATCGTGTACTGCAGCAAGGTAAGTTTTATCATGTGCTGATATTTCCCTTCTGATAGCCATACGTAATTGTATGCTAAGCGTGTACTGCAGCAAGGTAAGTTTTATCATGTGCTGATATTTCCCTTCTGATAGCCATACGTAATTGTATGCTAAGCGTGTTCTGCAGCAAGGTAAGTTTTATCATGTGCTGATATTTCCCTTCTGATAGCCATACGTTGTTGAATGCTAATCGTGTACTGCAGCAAGGTAAGTTTTATCATGTGCTGATATTTCCCTTCTGATAGCCATACGTTGTTGTAATCTTATCAGAAACTTCAGCAAGCTAAGTTTTTTATCGTGTGATTATATTTCCATCCTGATAGCCATGCGTTGTTGCATGCAAAGCATGTACTACGGCGAGGTAATCTTTCATCTTTTGTCGCGTGCTATTTTTCCCGCTGCAAGCTTTAAGCCATACGCTGTTAAAAGCTGATAATATTCTGTCGCAAGGTTATCTTTTACGGTGTGCTTATATTTCTCTGATGATAGCCATATATGTTGTTGTATGCTAATTATATGCTGCTGCAAGGTAATCTTTTATCTTGTGCTGATATTTCCCTGCTGCAAATCATAATTTTCTGTATGCTTATCATAACTTGCACCAAGGTAATCTTTAATCGTGTGCTAATATTTCCCTGCTGATAGTAATACGTTGCTGTATGCTAACCATGTATTGTAGCAAGGTAATTTTTTAGTTTAAACATATTTTATTTGTATAAATACAGATACAATACATAACAACATGAACAAATTTCAAATGAGATTCAGAAAAAGCCAAAGACTTATATGAACCTGTCTCCCATAAGGTAACTGATAATTGAAAATTGTTGAAAGGTAATCTTTTAAAGTGTGCTAATAGTTCGCCGTTGATAGTCATGCGTTGTTGTGTGCTGATCATTAAATGCAGCAAGGTATTCTTTTATCGTGTGCCAATATTTAATTGATGCAGGCCATGCGTTGTTTTATGCTAATACTTTACTGACGCAAGGTAATCTTTTACCCTATCCGGTCGGCTGTTTATAATATTTGACCGTAACGATCAACCAACCTATAAAGGCCAAATCAAACCAGGGCCGAAACGACAAAGAACCCGTTGGTGTCAGACCCAACCGCGCAGGCGTCACTGAGGTACAGATCTCAAAGTCATCAATTAAATAGTGCCATCTTTCACGAAACGTGTCAATAAGTAGAAATTCAACGCAAATTTGATTAGATGGGTGCTATGTTGAATCAATGTGCACCTTCACGAAAACATGCCTATATAATTTTGACCCCCTTAAACCCCACTTTTATGTAGTAAAACTGGGGTTTACAGGGGTATACATTATTTTTCTTATTTCTGCGCAAAATATATAGTGTGGGTACTCGTTAGAACCCCTCATCGAGGCGGTTCTAACGAGAACCAACAATGTATGTTTTGAGCAGAAGTATGAAAAATATCAGAATTTTTTATCTGAAAATTTCATTTTTGGTGGTAAAATTTTCAGTATATTTGAATAGGCATGTTTTCGAAATGAATGCCACAATTCAACAGGCCAAATATAAAAACTAGAGATGAAAGCACATAAAATGATAGCAAAACAAGGACTTTAACGAAACGCTAAACAGACAGTTAAGCGCTTAGAATGCGACACCTTGACCCATGACGTCACGAATGTGTGGCTGTTGTTCAAAATGAAGGGACCTGCAACTACAGATATCAACCTAAATATCAGCAGTAAAACTGTTGGGTAAAGTAAAGGAAAAGGTGCATAAAATAATAAGCATGTCCGAAAATAAAGAGCTTAAATAATTGAGTAATTTGGTGAAAAATTACAAAAATCGGTTGGTAAATAAGAAAGTAATTGGATTTTAAAATTCTAGAAAATGCTGTCATGGAAGCCGCCATTTTTATGAGAGTGCCGTCATAACCTCCTAATTAAATATGCAAAAATTGAATAAATCACGTCTGAAACAATGTTTTATTGTTGTCTAACTGCAAATGCGTTTCCCATTAAACCTAGTTTCACGAGCGCGTAACAATCGCCATTAATCCTAATATTGAAGTTGAAATTATAAGGATTTGCCTATATATGACATTTACGGAATAAGGCAAATTCCCGTTTCATAAAATGATACTTATTCTTTTTTTACTCTTTTTTCTTTTTATTTCAATTTTCCATTTTGATTTTTCTTAACGCTTAGCACTCTGGGGAAAATATTCAGCAGATGATATATTAAAAATTTTTTTTCTTGTTTTTCCTTGAAAGCAGTATTTGACATTTCATGGAGATAACTTGCACGAAATATCAAATCCTGTTTTCTGGGGGGAAAATGTAACCACGTTGTCGTCTGCTGAGTAAGCCCAGAGTGTGGTAAAAGTTAATGCACCCCGTAATTTTTCAATACGTGATACAAACTTTGCCATCAATATGAGGAGTCCCCGGTAACTTTCAAAGGCTACCAGATCACATTTTTGTCCAAACAGAGTACTTTTAGTAATGTAGTTTTTAGGCTTTAAATTAATTCTGTGACATGTTTGGTTTGACATTCTCTTAATATGCATGAATCAGCACAATGTCAGCTATAAGCGACCTCTTCCAGTATAATGAGAGCATTGATGCTCCATATCCAGCATATCCGAATATCCGTGCGGGAGAGAAGTTTGTGCGTGTGTGTCGGGGGTGGTGTGGTAGTCTCCGCATCCCTATCCCTGTCAAGAGTGTTGAGAACCTAAAATATGATCCTGATCAGACTCGCGTTTCGCGCATAACATCTGACTGGTCTCCTGCCTACGGCCTTTATTATCTGTCAGACAATTATTATCCCAACGTAAGTACAGGTTAACGACGTCGTGCCTGTCAAACTGTTGTCTTTCTTGACCGCCCTGATTGAAATCAAGGTAAATGGTACCATATTTACGGTATTCAGACAGACAGACCTAAACAAACAATGTAGATCCAGATGAGACGCCGCAGAATGCGGCGTCTGATCGGGGTCCACATTCTTTGCCACTTATCCAGCAATTTTTAGACAAGATCGGGTTTGTAAATTGTACTTGTTCAAATTTTAGAACATATATAGTACTGAGCTGAGATCCGAATACTTAGGGTATATACGGTAAAAGGTAGTTTTTAACGGGTCAGTTCTGAATGCACAAACATTCCCAACAAGTTTTAGTTTCAGTTAAGTCGTAAATAGTGATTGCATACACATCATGGATTTTTCGCCATTTTGGGACAAAAATAGTTATTATACTTGCCTCCACTGAAAATATATCAATTAGCCTTCAGGCCTTGGCGGGTCTGCTCTTCTCTTTGTGCACAAAGGTACCTTTTACTCGTCGTCATATTTTTATGACAGGTCGCATCAAGAGGAAAGGACCATTATTTGCTATAAGAGCAGCCTGGGCGCAGATCAGCCCTGAGCATTAATACAATCTGTCCATGCACATGGCTGTCCGCTTACCGAATCTCCGGCTACATCGACGAATTGAGAAGGTTATGATCAGAATGGACAGATGGTTTGTCTTAGCCTTCGCTGTTGATATATGACATCAAGTTCATCTTCGCTTGATTCGCCGCATCAAAAGTACATTTGCAAAAGTACATGCACGATATATATCAGTCAAATCACGTCTCCACAGGTCTCTTTCTTCATAATCCTGGAAAGGTATTTTATCACATTTTACGCTATTTCTTTTTCTTTCTTTTTTTTTTTTTTTTTTTTTTTTTTTTTTTTTTTTTTAAGCGCTAATCAAAATTGTAACAGACGACATTCATTTTTCTATGATTATTCTTCAGAGAAAATAAGACTACGCAGACGATTTACATGAAATGTTAAGCATTATTTACTCTGAAAAATAAAAAACAAAATCAAAATGTCTGCTGCAGTTCTAATTAGCATTTAAGGAGTTAAAGGTTGCAGTCGAAATAAAGAAACCTGGATTTGTATTAAGTGAATCGAATAGAAACGAGCGGTGTTTTGTTGTTATTGTTGTTGTTTTCTGTCAAAAATGGATGTATATTGGCGTCTTATATTAATCTGGTAAAAGAATTGTTGAAAAATTATGATCTGGAGTATACGTCACGAAAACATGCCTATATAATTTTGATCCCTTAAACCCCACTTTTATATTGTAAAACTGGGGTTTACAGGGGTGTACATTATTTTTCTTATTTCTATTCAAAAACATGGATTGTGGGTACTCGTTAGAACCGCTTCGCCGATCTATTTTTTTTTTTTTTTTTTTTTTTTTTTTTTTTGAGCAGAAATATAAAAAAAACTGTCAGAATTTTTATCTGAAAACTTTCAGCTTTTGGTAGTGAAATTTTCAATATCGTATTTGAATAATGACAGAATAATTCCAACCGTTGGATTCCTTTTAACTTGAGAAGTTTTATTAACATATCTGGTATTTATTTTTCAGTGGCAGTTTCCTTTAAGGTGTACTATTAGGGATAAAAACGTCTTTAAATAAAATGTTAAAATTGTTTCAGATGTATTTTGTATTTTTTTTTATAGTTTTTCTATTTATTGTTTACAAACACCACTTTTGAACGTAGTGTTCAATCATTTGCTTTCTGTGGAGCATTTCTCCAGCTAAATTGGTAATTTCAAAAGTATGTTTGTTTGTTTTTGTTTTTGTTTTGTTTTGTTTTTTTTTTTTTTTTTTTTTTTTTTTTTTTTTTTTTTGGTTTTGTTGTTGTTGTTGTTGTTGTTGTTTTTGTTGTTTTGCATTTGTTTGTGTGTGTGTGTGTGTGTTTCTTTTGTTTTGTTTTTGTTGTTTTTTTTGTTGTTTTTTTTTTTGTTTTTTTTTTTTTATTTTCAATCTAGATTTAATTAATATTACAATAATTCTTGCCTTATATATGGCACTTCCAAGTAATCAATAGTAACAGCATTCGAGTATCATTTATGCAAAACCGCTCATCTGGTGAATAGTCGAAACGTTTGACAAATATTTTTTGCAGCTAGACATGAGGCCCAATGTCAGAAAATATAGCTTTAGACATGTGCGCCCAGTGAAGATTAAGATCAGCTTGTGCATACGTGCAGTCTTATCACGAAAACGTGCCATTATAATGTTGACCCCCTTACACCCCAATTTTATATAGTAAA